>CM076849.1:87969926-88569926 GCA_039519185.1 Astragalus membranaceus
GAAGGGGTGCGAATCTCATTCAGGTAATACTTTAGAGTTATTTCTTTAAGCCTTTGAGATATCTTGTAGGTTGGAATCTTTAACCCTGTTGTTTTTTTTCTCTTTACGTAGGGTTGACCGAGGAGAGGGATCGGCTTATCTCGGATAAAAACCGGCTTCAGGTGGATCTGCATGGAGCGCTGGAATCTGCCCGCCGGGCCAAAGAGACTGCTTGCCACTATCAGAAGGACCGGGAGGAGGCCTATGCTGAGAGGGGTGAGTACAAGAAGAGGGTGGAGGAGCTCCAATCTGAATTGGATAGTATGAAGAAACTGAAGGATGAGGCTGAGACAAAGGTGCAGATGGTGCCCGGGCAGGCTGTAGACTTTTCCTATGCCGCCTATGATAAGGCGACTAGCCATGTTCAGTGTTTGTATCCGGAAGCCATTCTAGAATCGGGCGTCTTTCAATTTTATCATGATGTTCGGGACAGGAGGATCGTCAAATACCACTCCAACGAGGTTGACTTCGATGTCGTTGCCCCCTGATTATTTCTTTCAGTCCAGTTGCTTTGATTGTGTAATTTTTCTTTGACATGTCGAATTTCGTTATGTGTCTTGCTTAATGGAGCCTTGCTGTTTCCGGGGAGGTTTTTGTATTACATTTCACCCCAACGGGGTTGACCTCGATGTCATTGTCCGCTGATATTTATGTTTCTTCTTTGCCTAGCTTGTTTCTTATGTTTATAATTGGCACGCGTTGGATGGCCTCGGGCACACGCTCTTGCCTTGCGCACCAGAATATACAATTTCATATCGCTTTGTGGCAAATGGCTGTATTTTGAAGTTGGCGCCTTCGTGGGCGCCTTGTGCCATGCCTCCTAATGTTGGCGCCCTCCTGGGCGTCTTGTGTCAAGGTGCAAAGTCCTGATGTTGGCGCCCTCTTAGGCGCCTTCTTAGACTCAGGCGCAAGTCATTGCCTTGCACATCTGTATGTATGATCTCATACCTCCTCGTGGCAGGTTTATTCTGGAGGCAGTTTGTCAGAGGGGGTCTGAATCTAACTTGCCCATAAAAGGTTGCGATATGTCGCTTCGTGCCTCGTGGCAATGTATACCCTGGGGGCAGATTATCAAAACTCGGTCTGAATTTAACTCGCCCATCAGAGGTTGCGACACGTTTAAAGTCGCTTCGTGCCTCGTGGCAATGTATACTCTGGGGGCAGTTTATCAGAACTCAGTCTGAATTTAACTCGCCCATCAGAGGTTGCGACACGTTTAAAGTCGCTTCGTGCCTCGTGGCAATGTATACTCTGGGGGCAGTTTATCAGAACTCGATCTGAATTTAACTCGCCCATTAGAGGTTGTGACACGTTCAAAGTCGCTTCGTGCCTCGTGGCAATGTATACTCTGGGGGCAGTTTATCAGAACTCGGTCTGAATTTAACTCGCCCATCAGAGGTTGCCACATTTTTGAAGTCGCTTCGTGAAACTAGTAGGTCGACTCGTGCCTCGGTTTGTAGGGAGGCGCAAACGATCGTAGCGTTGATCTCATGCCGCCCCTTTTTACCGTCAGTTTTTTACTTAGTTGCCTGGTCCCCTGCCGTTAGTATTAGGACCCGGCTTTCTATTCTGTAAGTGATAGTAAATATTGCTGACATGATATTTTTGAATCGTAAACAGTAAAATTTCATTTATTCATTCGTGTTTGTTATTAGTCCACGCTACTACATCATTTTGATATGAAAGCAAGGCTCATACAACCAACTTCTTTAGCTTAAGGGAGTTTTAGGTATTAGGATCAACAGCTATATGGCGGCAGGCTACCTCAGGTGGTATCCCTGGTCCATCCGCTGCAGATTAGGGAAACAGGTACCCATTCTCCCTTGGGTGGATGGTGAGTTTCTTTTTAGCCTCCTCAAGGAGGTCAGAACACTCTTCATCTGGCTTGAACCTCTTCAAACGCTTTTTTGGCTCCTTAGTGAGGGTTGAATCTTCTTCCTCTTCCTCACTATCTGAATCATCTCTGGCATCCCAATCTGCCAAATTTACCTCAGCTTCTATCCCGAATCCATTGTCTGAGACTCTCACTCCAGCAGTTTCTCTTTCATCCTTCATGCTCATATAAAAACACCTGCGTGCCGCACCCAGGTCCGCCGGGAGGGTTACCACCTTATTTTCCAGGCTGTAAAACTTCATTTTATGGTGAACCGTTGATGTTACTGCCTCCAGCTTGCCCAGTGCGGGTCTCCCAATGATGCATTGGTAGACCGACTTGCATGGGAGGACTAGGAAGGCTGTCTTGACAGTTCTGAACAAAGGTGGTTCACCATCGGGGTCTCCATAGGTGACCATCAACTCCAAGTGGCCCAGTGGTTTGGTTTTTGACCCGTTGAAACCTGTTAGATACCCCTCCTCGGTATGGAGTTAGGTCATCGGGGGATATGTTCAACACTTGCAGCAAGTCTTCGAAAATGATGTCCACTGCGCTTCTCTGGTCGACCAGGATTCTTCTTACCTCAATGTTGGCCATGATGGCAGTGATGAGCAATGGGACGTGTTTATTCGATTTTCATCAAGCAGATCCTTATCGTCAAAGGATAAGGGCGGTCTGGTTGATCCCTTCATAGGGGCTGAGGTTGATGCCACGCTCAAGATTTCCTTCCACTTCCTTTTCATCGTCTTGTTTGATCCCCAATCATCAAGGGGGTTGCTTCTGTGAATCACCATGGCCACTGGCCTTCCTTTGGATTTACGGGTGTCTTCTTTCTCGGAAGATTCGCTGTCATCGTCTTTGACCCCTTCACCGACTGGGGCCCTCCCCTTCCTAGGGGATCTAGATCTTCTTTCGGGGGATCAGGCTCTTTTGTGCGAGCTATTTGGTTCTTCCTCCTTTTTCACGTACTGCAGCAGTTTCCCTCTCTGAATCATTTCCTCAATATCGTCATTGAGAGCATGGCAACCATTGGTATCGTGGCCTCCGCTTCGATGATAGCGGCACCATTTCTTCGAGGGGTTTTGGCCAACTTTCACTACCAAAGGCTCTGGTCGCTTGATGTTTTTGAACTCAGTGTTAGCACATTCGGCCAGGATCTTGGCCCGAGACGTGATGAGGGGGTAAGCTCCGTGAATTTGCGGGGGGGCGCCTCGCGATGCCCGCTTCCTGTTATCTTTCGCTGGCGGACTTCCCGGGTGTCTTCCCTGTCGCCCCCGACCTTAGGTGCCTCGCGGTAAGCGATATCGTCCTCTTCGTAATCCATGTACTTCTGAGATCTTTGAAGGAACTCGCCCAAGTTTCTAGGTTTGTTGATACCTACATCCATCTGGAAAAGACTTCCCTTTCTTAATCCGTCTCATCGTCATGTTGTCTGACGGCCCTTAGCACTTCTTTAGATTTGGGTTTCAACAGGGAGGCGGTGAAACGAGCTGTGAACATTCTCGCCAGCTGCCTCCATGAGGAGATAAAGTTCGGTTTTAACTCTTGAAACCACTCTAGTGCGGAATTTTCGAGAGTGAGGGGGAAAATTTTTGCAGTGAACAGGCTCCCTGGCGCCTCTATAGCGCATCATCAGGGAGAAGTGTGCCAGATGGCGGTCTGGATCTCCGGTTCCATCATACATATTGAGGGCTGGCAGCTTCTCCAAGGCCCTTGGGATTTGGCATTCATCCACCCTTTGAGTGAAGGGTCCTTCATCGAAAAACCTCATCGAGTTGGGAGGGGAGGTATCTTCATAGTCATTTTCTCGATACCTGCGCCGGTCGGGGGATCTCCTTGATGGTGATCCTCAGTGATACCTCTGGCGAGTGTTGACCCTGTCCCTTGGCCTCTCACAAAAATTAGGAGATGCACGTGAGGAAGTCTTGGAATGGGAGTCGTGAGGCTGATAGGTATCATCTGGAGGGGATGGAGGGGTCCTCGGAGGTGAGCCTGATCCTCCATTCCCGCGCCGCTGAGGGGGAGAGCGATGTACGTGCCTCCGCCTTGGGGGAGAACGATGGACGTGATATCTTCGGGGAGGAGAACGATGCACGTGCCTTCCCCGGCTGGGTGGAGGCTGCACAAGCAGGGAAGCCACACGCCTTTCAATCTCTCTCAGGCGAGCTTTCTGCTGCAGCATAGCTTGAGTGTGATCGGCGAGGAGATCCAGAAGCTGACTCACATTCGAGGGTTGGGCAGGCTGACTGGTCTCTTCGTTAGGCAGGCTGGCGACGTTGCCTTCCGGAGTGCCCTCTGGTGGGGGTGCGGGTATGGCAACGCTTTGAATCTGGGGCCTACCTCTGGGAGCCATTGAGTAGCAAGAGAAAAGTTTGAGTAATGATGATGTGAAAGATAGATAACTCCCACTGTGGTCACCAATGTTCTGTACCTAGCAGTATTTTGGTCGGCTGCTGTTGGTAGGTCTCTTGCTGCCCTGGCAGGAGGTCAGTGAGCGCGGGGGGGGGGGGGGGGGGGGTACCTGCAAAGCCACTCCAACGCTCAAGTCAGTATGAGAATAAGCTAGTGAATTTGCAAGGGAAGAGTGTGTCCCTCGTAAATGGCTATGCGACCCTGTATTTATAGGGAATCGTGCCCGTTTGTGGATCGTCGGATCAGCGGAATTGATCTTAACCGTCCAAGCGTGATTGAGCTTGTATGTTGTGGTTATGGGCCAAAGTGATTGGGCCAATCCATATCCATTGTTAAATGCACCTCCTGGAATTGCTAAATGGACCTCTTGTTCCAGCCCAGAACACTATGTAACTCTTACTATCTACTATAATTTACTAATCAATTAAAATGATCAATTGAATCTACGAGATAACTGTACTGATATAAAAAAAACACGGGATAACTGCACTGATATATAAAAAAACATAGGATTAATATTTGTCATTATAATTAAAAAATTTGAAGACTACTATAAACCTACTATTTAAAAAACAAGAAAATTTAATGAGTATTTAAACTAATGATTAATATTTAAAACAAATATTGCTTATTGATAATCTATTATCTCTATTTTACTATCTACTATCATATACTAATCAACTAAAATAATTAATTGAAATTACGAGATAACTGACTGATATATTAAAACCACGAGATAACTGCATTGATATATAAAAAAACACGAGATTAATATTTGTCATTGATAATTAAAAATTTTGAAGACTACTACTACAAACCTACTATCTAAAAAACAAGAAAACTTAAGACTATTTAAACTACTAATTAATATTTAAAACAAATATTTCTTATTGATAATTTACTATCTAACTTTTACTATCTACTATAATTTACTAATCAACTAAAATAATCAATTGAAACTACGAGATAACGGCACTGATATAAAAAAACACGGGATAACTGCATTGATATATAAAAAACATAGGATTAATATTTGTCATTATAATTAAAAAGTTTGAAGACTACAATAAACCTACTATCTAAAAAACAAGAAAATTTAATGAGTATTTAAACTACTGATTAATATTTAAAAGAAATATTGCTTATTGATAATCTATTATCTCTGTTTTATTATCTACTATCATATACTAATCAACTAAAATAATTAATTTGAATTACGAGATAACTGACTGAAATATTAAAACCACGAGATAACTGCACTGATATATAAAAAAACACGAGACAATATTTGTCATTGATAATTAAAATTTTTGAAGACTACTACTACAAACCTACTATCTAAAAAACAAGAAAACTTAATGACTATTTAAACTACTAATTAATATTTAAAACAAATATTTCTTATTGATAATTTACTATCTAACTTTTACTTTCTACTATAATCTACTAATCAACTAAAATAATCAATTGAAACTACGAGATAACTGCACTAATATAAATAAATACGGGATAACTGCACTGATATATAAAAAAAACATAGGATTAATATTTATCATTATAATTAAAAAATTTGAAGACTACTATAAACCTACTATCTAAAAAACAAGAAAATTTAATGACTATTTAACTACAGATTAATATTTAAAACAAATATTGCTTATTGATAATCTATTATCTCTATTTTACTATCTACTATAATATACTAATAAACTAAAACGATTAATTGAAACTACGAGATAACTACACTGATATATTAAAAACACGAGATAACTGCAGTAATATATAAAAAACAAGAGATAAATATTTGTCATTGATAATTAAATTTTTTGAAGACTACTACTACAAACCTACTATCTAAAAAACAAGAAAACTTAATTACTATTTAAACTACTGATTAATATTTAAAACAAATATTTCTTATTGATAATTTACTATCTAAGTTTTACTATCTAGTAATCAACTAAAATAATCAATTGAAACTACGAGATAACGGCACTGATATATAAAAAAAACACGGGATAACTGCAGTGATATATAACAAAACACGAGATTAATATTTGCAATTGATAATTATAATTTTTGAAGACTACTATAAACCTACTATCTAAAAAACCAAGAAAGCTTAATGACTATTTAAACTGATTAATATATAAAACACACGTGACAAATATTTGTCACTAATACCTAAAAAAGGAGAAATAATTGTCACTGATTTATAAAAAACACGGGATAAATATTTCTTATTGATAATCTATTATCTACTATAATCTACTAATCAACTCAAATAATCAATTGAAACTATGAGATAACTGTACTGATACATAAAAAAACACGGGATAACTGCATTGATATATAAAAAATACGGGGATAACTGCAATGATATATATAAAAACATAGGATAATTGCACTGATATATAACAAAACACGGGATAACAACACTGATATATATAAAACACTGCACTGATAAATTAAAAAACACGGGATAAATACACAATTGTTTTTAAACGATACTTTTACATTTTTAGATTTTAATATTTATCTATTTTTTATTTAAAACACATTTTTTTATTTACTTTAAATTTGTATTTATTTTCACGATGTAATGTTCAGACTATTTAAATACTATTTAAGTTTATTCATAAAAATAACATTACAGCACCCGGACGTATGCACGGGTATCCTAGTGTTATATATTCAAATTAAGAAAGGAGTACTAGTCTGCTAGGTAGTACTAGTCTTTTAAACAGCTACGAGGCATTGAAAAAAGTTGGAGATTCGAAATTAAAAAAGAATAAAGTCCTTTTTTTTACATTTAAGAGTTTATTGATATGGGATAAATAGTTACCTTTTTTGATGCAGAGGATAAATAGTTACCTTGGTTCTTGAAGATGTTGCCCACTGTCATTACGAAGGTATCAAAATTGGAAACATGCCTATAAGTGTCTTTTTTATTAATTTTAGAGACAAAAATATCAATTAAAAACATATTTAAAGACAAAAAAAAGTAAATCAAAATGACTTACTAAAAACACGCTTTAAGATGAGTTTGTAATTTTAGTATATTTAAAGATTATAATGACAACACCTGACTTATTCAAACACCAAAGCAGACAATCCAAGAACAATTACAAAACATCCGGAAGGCATGGCAGAACAAAACGCGCCTATTACTGCGGCTACTCTTCTTACAAGTCATAGGGATAATATTTTAAATTTAACATACAATTAATATTAAATGAACACTACTATTTAGTAAGAATAGTTTTTGTAACAAATGTAAGAAAATACACTACAAGCTAAATTATAGGGTACCAACTAACACTACACACCAAATATTTTGTTTTTTATTTTCTTATTCTTAGGTTTCTTTTTTTATTATCCGTCGTTTCTCATATTAAATATATTAATTTTTTAAATATTGAGCATATAAATTATAAAACTTATTAAATAGTTTATAAGTCTCTCTTTATTCATCAATTTGGTTTATAAAATTTGTCAAGACAAAAATTAATAGACGGATATAATGTTTATAAATTTTTATAATTTATAAAATAATTAGGAAAGAGTAAATCGAGATTTAATAAAATAGAATGTAAGTGATAGAATGATGTGATAATAGTGTTATAAAGAAAGGTACGAAATATAAAAATATATGATATTATTATATAAGCTCTTTATTATTGCTATCTGACTCGGGATTTTATTTTTCCAACACCTCAGAGACTCAGACACAGCACACAGACTGTTCAAAACCGTCTCAATCTCTTACCCAGAAGACGTCTGCTTCGTCTTCTTTCTTCCTTTTTATTCCTAGTCCTACCCCTACCTACATTGTATTGCTTTTCTTTTCGATGTATCCATGTAATAAAAACCACAACATATCATGTAAAAAGAAATTACCATATATCTAATAAGGTGGGGGAATTCAATTGCCACTCGATAAAGTTTCGTGAGTACAAAAATGACCAGGTGAAGAGAATAAAAAAATGGGATATTAAAAATATATACCTATTAATTTCGACTTTGACAATTGTACCAGGTGTTATAGACTATAATAATTGTTTTCTTTTACAAGAGCCGATCTACGCGACTATCATTTTTTTATTGAGATTAAACGCGACTATCACTTTTGCAAAGTCATACACACCAAGTGAATCTCTTATTCGAATCTCAATACTCATGAATATAATTAGCCAAACAATATCGACTTTACAAATTGTACAAGGGACGGATTTACATTGATATAATTGGGGACATTTGCCGCACCTGAAAAATTATTTTGCTTATATATATATATATATATAAAACGAATTTATTTTATCTTGTTTAAAAATATACATAACAAATTTATTTTACCTTCATAAAAATATAAGGACTACCCTTATAAGACAATTTTATAAATTAAAGGCTAAATTGTATTTTTGGTCTTTTATCTTTAACCAAAATTTCAGTTTGATCAGTTATCTTTTTTTTCCACTTTTGTCCTTTATCTTTCATATAAGTGTAAGTTTGGTTTTTTATCTTTCATATCTATTTCTATTTGGTCTTCTAAAACAAAAACACAGAAAAATGAAAAAAACTATAAATGTCTTCAGGCACACCACCGTCTCTTCGATTTCTTAAATAACGCATGCAATACGTGACCAAACTTAATGAAACTGGACTCTAACTTGAATAAAATTTCTCAAAGAGTTCAAGGGAACCAAAATTAAGGTTAAAAAAATGCTTATGCACAAAATCATGTTGATTTAATTTGTAGTACATGATAGTACATGATAAGGTCAAAGCAAATATACTATTATTTTCTTGCTTTACACGAGCAAGCTCAATTTGAAAGAGTTTTACTTTTAAAAAAAATTACTTTTACTTTCAGATATTAATTAATTTCACTGCAATCATGCGTGTAATACACTCAATCAAAAGAGTTACTTTAACACTATGTTTGGTTTTTGGTTAAGATATAAAAGTGAGAGGAACAAAAGAAGAAAGGTTCGTTAAATATGTTTTTGGTTTCTATAAAATTTTGGTTTTTTTGTTTTGGTGCCTAAAAAAAATTTCTCCTATTTTTGGCCTCTGAAGTTTTTTTAATCAGTAATTTTAGTCCCTCTACCTTTTAATAGCACTTTTGTGAGTGGTGTCAGCTCCACGACCTTTCCGCGCCAAGTTCCTTGCTAGACACCCAACACTCGTCCTTGCGTGGCACATGCCTTGTTGTCAACAGAAGCAGGTTAGACCTCACTCGCTTAGCGAGCAATAACCACTTAGCGCATTTGCTTTTGCTAAAAACTCTAATTTCTTTCCTTTTTCTCTTAAAACCTTATATTTAAGCCCTTATTAAGCCCCCAAAACAAGGATGAAATTAAACACGTCTTAAACATATCATTGGGATTAAAACATGGAAAATGGGATGTTACATGACCAACACCTCTACCAAAATTTCGTCTTCAAAATTTACATTGGAACCAAATGTGGAAATTGTTGTCCAATATGCTCTTTGCGTTCCCACAGAGTATCTCTAGTAACATCGCCCCAGATCACCCTAGCTAATAGGACATGCTTTCCACAAAGTTCCTTAACCTTGTGATCAACAATTCGTACTGGTAAAGCATCACATTCAAGATTGATGTAACATCCTCAAAATAATTAATCGAATTATTTGGATGTTAACCCAATTAAATCAATTTAGTACATAACTGGTAAATTTATTGAGTGCTAAAATTATTTATGGGATAACATTAGATCGTTAACCGGATAATACGGGTCAATGAAGTTTTGGAATCGAAATAAGAGATTAAAATCAATACGGTAATTGGACCACGCTACCACTTATTTATTAATTAAATATGTGTTGTGTGTGTGTGATTAAAGAAAAGAAAGAATAAAGAGAGGAAAGAAGGAAAGATTTCACGGAGAGAAGAAAAGAAGAGGAAAAGAAGAAGAGAAAGAAGAAGAGGAAAAGAAGAAGAGAAAGGAAGAAGAGGAGTTAAGCCCACCTCCCCAAAATTCATCATCTTCATCATCTCACTCTCCTCATCATAACCCAAGAGCTAGGTAAGATTCCATCCGGTTTTCTCCCCCTTTTGTAACCTACGAATTTTAGGGGTTTTGAGGGAGGAAATTGTTGAAAAATTGGATTCAATGATGAAATTGATGGTTGGGTTATGTCTAGGAACAAAGCTAGGAGCGGATTGAACGCGATTGGAAGCTCGAAACGAAGTTAGGAGCGGTTCGGTGTTGATTGGGTTCGATTCGGTGATTTTGACACATCGGTCATCTCGGCTCGGCAACGACTCTCGCTTCAAGGGTGAGTTTTACTCACGTTTAGGCTTATTCCGTTTTGAAGTTAATTGTATGACGTAGTTTCGAAAGATTTTGAGTCGAAAACGTTATTTTGAAATATATCGCGTTTTAATGAAATTCGTAATCGTCGAGTTTTTGATTGAATTGCTTGATTGTTTAATGTTGATTGGACTGGTATATTTTCTGGTACTGTCTGTTTTTGAGTTAGGAATCGATCGGGGGAAGTTTCGGATCAATCGGAAACCAAAATTTCATGAAACAGGGCATTTTTGGCAATGCTGTCAAATGCGCACGACCCGTGCGCCCAGGGCGCACGACCCGTGCGCCCAGGGCGCACGACCCGTGCGCCTGGTTCGGGTTCAGTGTTCAAAAATTTTCTAACAGGGCGCACGACCCGTGCGTCCAGAGGCACGACCCGTGCGCCAAGTTCTGCCCAAAATTTTCAAAGTGCCCAAAATGATTCCGTTTCGATTCCGATCTTCTCCTAACCCTTTTCTAACCCTTCTATAATGAAATTAGGCTTATAATGCCATGAATTTAAATATGTTTCAAAAAAGTTTTACAAAATACTTTTGATGTCCAAATCTTCTCAATAAACCGAATAATAGCATACGTGTGCGGATATGTTTTACTGATAACAAACGGACTGTGAGTCCTATGTGGTAAAGTATAAATTGATGAACTAAAGGTTCATACGACTGTAGATATATGTATATATTATATCGAGTATGGGTGACGACCCATGTTGACATACTAGGCGGGGTAGTCATGAACCCTTACCCTAGGCTCTGAGGCCAATAGCGGAACTGTTATTGGATAGGGGTTCGCCGGGAGACGCAAGTGGATTGCAGCCGGTGTTATGTTAAAAGTATTGTACTATGTTCGCCGGGAGACGCAAGTGGATTGCAGCCGGTGTTACGTAGAAGGGCCTAGGATGCTAGTTCATCGGGAGACGCAAGTGGATTGCAGCCGGTGTCTTACTAGGTCGAAGCCTTATTGTATGGTCCACCGAGATTAGCAAGTGGATTGCGGTCGGTGTCGTGTCAAACCTTAAAAATGTTTTAAATGGACCGAGAGTGTTAGTAGGGGTTCCGGTAGAACTCACTGAGATTGTATCTCACTGTTTAAATGTTGTTGTTTTACAGATAAACAGGGACAGAAGAAACCTCAGAGGCACGAGTAGGTGGCCCCGGGAGAAGAATGATGACTTAGTCTATGTTTAAGTTTAATTTCCTTCTGTTGTCCATGTATCACAACACTATGGCATTAGTGTTTCATTTATCTTTCTTTCCGCTTTCTTGTATGACCCTGATTACCACAGTTGCTGACAGTTATGGTCTGAGTACCGTATGATCTTATTTGTGTATAAGATGGTTATGTTGTATTTCAGCAAAATTTTATAGTGGTATTCAGTGTCTGAACAGGAATTATTATCTCTGATGTGTTTTACATTTGTTGCACTTTGGTATTTTTACATGTTGAATTTACCGGGGTGTTACAGTTGGTATCAGAGCGGTTCGACCTAGTCGGACTTAGCTTTTAAGGTCTTTACTTTCTCCAGTCGTGATTTTCTTAGTATGCTATTAGACATTGAGCTTGATCAACTTAATACTTTGTGCATATTTCGCAGAATCATGGCCAGAAGAGGTAGAGGCGTTCCTCCTCCTGTTGATCCAAACTTTGAATGGATGCAGAATGTCATTGAGAATCAGCAAAAGATGATGCAGGATATGTTGCAAATGCAGCATGACCAAATGGCTCTGCAGCAGCCCAATGTTCAACCTCATCAGGAAGATCCTAACCGGACATATTTCCAATTTCAAAAGATGAAGCCCCCGACTTACAAGGGTGGACCGGATCCAATGACTGCTTATTATTGGATTGATTCAATGGAGAAAATTTTTCAAACCTTGCAATGCGGGGAAGAAGAGAAAGTAATATGTGCGGAAAATGTGCTCGATGAAGATGCCCACACCTGGTGGTGTAATGCAAGACAGATGATGGAACTCCAAGGAACTCCTCTAACTTGGGACAACTTCAAGGAATTGTTTCTGAAGCACTATTTCCCTTCGGTAAAGAAGCTGAGTAAACAAGTAGAGTTTGTAAATCTTAAGCAAGGTGATATGTCGGTTGGGGAATATGCTGCGAAATTTGAAAGACTGTCTCAGTTCTATGAGTTGGGGAGGTATGCCCCAAACGATATGTGGAAGATGAAAATGTTCAAAGAAGGTCTCCGAGCTGATGTGAGCCAAGGACTCAGTTCTTACACTTTGATTAATTATCCTGCCTTAGTGCAACAAGCATATGTTGCTGAGGAGGATCTGAGGAAAATGTATGCTGAAAAGAAAGACTACTGGAAGGGTAAGAAGAAGGTTGCTGAATCTCCTACTCCATCCAGGCAATTCAAGGGAAGTAATTATAAAGGGAAGCAGGTGCAATCCCATGACCCAACCAAGCCCCACAAGTGTATTAATTGTGGAAAGTATCATTTCGGTGATTGTTGGCAGAAATCTAATCGGTGCTATAATTGTAATGAAGAGGGCCACTATGCTGATAAGTGCCCATCAAGGAGGAACTTTCAGGGAGCGCCAAATGCTCCTAAGCAGGGGCGAATCAATACATTGGATGCTCGAACCATCACTCCTACTGATAATCTTCTGAGGGGTACGGGATCTCTTTTTAATAACTCAGTCAATATTTTATATGATTCCGGTGCAACTCATTGTTTTATATCACAAGCATGTGTCGATCGGTTGGGTTTAGCATTATCTGAGCTATCCGAACCGATAACTATTTTAACTGCTGCCAAGGGTCGTGTCCAGACCCAATCGTTGTGTGAAAATTGCCTACTTGTCATAGGGGACAGACAATTTGTTGTGAAATTTATTTGCTTGCCTATGAGAAGTATGGACATTGTTCTGGGTATGAATTGGATGGCTGAAAATCATGTAACAATCAACTGTGCCGACCGAACCATTAGCTTCGCCTCCGAATCCGTAGGCTTGACACAGGCAGATTCTGAAGTGACGATCTCTTACACCGAGGCAAGCCAGTCATTATTCCAAGGTGTGGAAGCTATTCTTATTATGTTGTCTGCATCTACTGAAACGGGTTTAGACTTGTCATCTGTACAAGTGGTAAATGAATTTCTAGATGTCTTTCCAGAAGAAGTTTCATCCTTACCTCCTAACAGAGAGGTAGAATTCTCAATAGAATTGATTCCTGGTACAGGATCAATCTCTATTGCTCCTTATAGGATGTCTCCTTTAGAATTGAAGGAATTGAAGTCTCAACTTGAAGAGTTAATATCGAAGAGATTTATCCGACCGAGTGCTTCTCCATGGGGTGCTCCGGTATTGCTAGTTAAGAAGAAGGACGGAAGCATGAGGTTGTGTATTGACTACCGTCAACTCAACAAGGTGACTATTAAAAACAAATATCCATTGCCAAGGATAGACGATTTGCTTGACCAACTTCGAGGTGCAGTGGTATTTTCAAAAATTGATCTGAGATCGGGCTATCATCAAATAAAGGTAAGAGCCTTAGATATTCCGAAGACAGATTTCCGTACGAGGTATGGACATTACGAGTTCGTAGTGATGCCTTTCGGTTTGACTAATGCTCCAGCCGTATTCATGGATTACATGAACCGAGTGTTCCACACTTATCTCGACCAGTTTGTGGTAGTTTTTATTGATGATATCTTGGTATACTCTAAGACCATCGAGGACCATGTTCAACATCTCCGCATTGTTCTGAACGTACTCCGAGAAAAGAAATTGTATGCTAAGCCGTCGAAGTGTGACTTCTGGATGCCGGAAGTAAAGTTTTTGGGACACGTGATTTCCCAATCAGGAGTTGCGGTGGATCCCAGTAAGGTGGAAGCTGTATTGAACTGGGAACGACCAACATCTGTTACTGAAATTAGAAGTTTCTTGGGTCTAGCTGGTTACTATAGGAGGTTTATTCAACGTTTTTCACAATTGGTCCTTCCACTTACTCGGTTGACTCGTAAGGCCCAACCGTTTACATGGGATGCCGATTGTGAGGATTGTTTTCAAGAATTGAAGGTTAGGTTGACTTCTGCTCCAATCCTAATTCTTCTAGATCCGTCTTTGGATTTTCAAATTTTCACCGATGCTTCTGGGAAGGGTTTGGGATGTGTTCTCATGCAGAACCATCAAGTTGTAGCTTATGCCTCCAGACAGTTGAAGACTCATGAAGAGAACTATCCGACTCATGATTTGGAGTTGGCAGCCATTGTGTATGCACTGAAGATTTGGAGACATTACCTATATGGGTCTCGTTTCGAAGTCTTCAGTGATCATAAAAGCTTGAAGTATTTGTTTGATCAAAAGGAGTTGAATAACAGGCAAAGAAGGTGGGTGGAATTTCTGAAGGATTATGACTTCGAATTGAAGTATCATCCGGGGAAGGCTAATGTTGTAGCTGATGCACTAAGTAGAAAATCCATTCACATAGCAAAGTTTATGATGCATGAAATGGAATTGTTGGAATCCTTTAGGGACTTGAACTTGAACGCAAGATCAAGGAAGAACCGGTTAGTGTTGAGCCATATGAGGATCTCAAGTTCATTAAGGGATTCTATTCGCTTAGCACAGGAAATTGATGTGAAGCTACAATCGCAGAAATTGTTGCCAGATTTTACTGAAGATAGTGATGGAGTGGTTTGTTTCAACGGTAGGATCTGTGTGCCCGATAATGAAGATATTAAAAAGCAATTGCTAGAAGAAGCACACCGAAGTTTATTTTCTGTACATCCTGGATCCACCAAGATGTATAGAGATTTAAAGCAGATGTATTGGTGGCAAGGAATGAAATTAGAGATTGCTGAATTTGTATCAAAGTGCTTAACTTGCCAAAGAGTTAAGATAGAACATCAGAAGCCTGCTGGTCTGCTACGGCCACTAGATGTGCCAGTATGGAAATGGGAAGACATTTCCATGGATTTTGTAATGGCGTTGCCAAGGTCCCAAGCCGGTAACGACTCCATTTGGGTAGTTGTAGATCGGTTAACCAAATCCGCTCATTTTATTCCAGTTCGTTCTAGCAGTAAAGTATCCAAGTTAGCTGAGGTGTATTTGAAGAACATAGTAAGGTTACATGGGGTTCCTACCAGTATAGTGTCGGATCGAGATCCGAAATTCACTTCTCGATTTTGGAAAGCTCTGAATGAAGCATTGGGGTCCAAAGTACTTCTTAGTACCGCTTATCACCCGCAGACAGATGGGCAGACCGAGAGAACTATCCAGACATTAGAGGATATGCTTAGGGCTTCGGTACTTGACAACGGGAAGAAATGGGAGGATCATCTTCCACTGGTTGAATTCTCATATAACAACAGTTATCATTCCAGTATCGAAATGGCGCCTTTTGAAGCCTTGTATGGTAGGAAATGTAGAACTCCGTTGTGTTGGTGGGAAGTAGGTGAGAACCGATTGTTAGGGCCCGAGATGATTCATGACACTACTGAAAAGATCCGCCAGATCAGGGAAAGAATGAAAGCCGCTCAGAGTAGGCAAAAGAGTTATGCCGACAAAAGGAGAAGGCCGTTAGAGTTTGAATCGGGTGATCATGTGTTTTTGAGATTGTCACCAACAATTGGTACAGGTAGGGCATTACGGGTAAAGAAACTCAGTCCTCGGTATATTGGGCCATTCCAAATTATCGAGCGAGTTGGGCCTCTTGCATACCGTATTGCTTTACCCCCGCCATTGTCAAATCTTCATGATGTGTTCCATGTGTCTCAGTTGCGGAAGTACATTCCCGATCCAAGTCAACCGTTAGATTTTGAAACGATTGACCTTCGACCGGACTTGTCTTTCCAACCTCATCCACATTACATCATGGAACGTGGCGAGAGGACGCTACGGACGAAGTCAATTCCCATTGTCAAGGTGGTTTGGGATGGTTTTTCCCTCGAAGAAGCTACTTGGGAGTTGGAGGATGATATGCGGACTCAGTATCCGTATTTGTTCTCTTGAGGTATGTTGTGTCTAATTTTGAGGACAAAATTCTTTCGAGTTGGGGAGAATGTAACATCCTCAAAATAATTAATCGAATTATTTGGATGTTAACCCAATTAAATCAATTTAGTACATAACTGGTAAATTTATTGAGTGCTAAAATTATTTATGGGATAACATTAGATCGTTAACCGGATAATACGGGTCAATGAAGTTTTGGAATCGAAATAAGGGATTAAAATCAATACGGTAATTGGACCACGCTACCACTTATTTATTAATTAAATATGTGTTGTGTGTGTGTGATTAAAGAAAAGAAAGAATAAAGAGAGGAAAGAAGGAAAGATTTCACGCAGAGAAGAAAAGAAGAGGAAAAGAAGAAGAGAAAGAAGAAGAGGAAAAGAAGAAGAGAAAGGAAGAAGAGGAGTTAAGCCCACCTCCCCAAAATTCATCATCTTCATCATCTCACTCTCCTCATCATAACCCAAGAGCTAGGTAAGATTCCATCCGGTTTTCTCCCCCTTTTGTAACCTACGAATTTTAGGGGTTTTGAGGGAGGAAATTGTTGAAAAATTGGATTCAATGATGAAATTGATGGTTGGGTTATGTCTAGGAACAAAGCTAGGAGCGGATTGAACGCGATTGGAAGCTCGAAACGAAGTTAGGAGCGGTTCGGTGTTGATTGGGTTCGATTCGGTGATTTTGACACATCGGTCATCTCGGCTCGGCAACGGCTCTCGCTTCAAGGGTGAGTTTTACTCACGTTTAGGCTTATTCCGTTTTGAAGTTAATTGTATGACGTAGTTTCGAAAGATTTTGAGTCGAAAACGTTATTTTGAAATATATCGCGTTTTAATGAAATTCGTAATCGTTGAGTTTTTGATTGAATTGCTTGATTGTTTAATGTTGATTGGACTGGTATATTGCCTGGTACTGTCTGTTTTTGAGTTAGGAATCGATCGGGGGAAGTTTCGGATCAATCGGAAACCAAAATTTCATGAAACATGGCATTTTTGGCAATGCTGTCAAATGCGCACGACCCGTGCGCCCAGGGCGCACGACCCGTGCGCCCAGGGCGCACGACCCGTGCGCCTGGTTCGGGTTCAGTGTTCAAAAATTTTCTAACAGGGCGCACGACCCGTGCGTCCAGAGGCACGGCCCGTGCGCCAAGTTCTGCCCAAAATTTTCAAAGTGCCCAAAATGATTCCGTTTCGATTCCGATCTTCTCCTAACCCTTTTCTAACCCTTCTATAATGAAATTAGGCTTATAATGCCATGAATTTAAATTTTTTCAAAAAAGTTTTACAAAATACTTTTGATGTCCAAATCTTCTCAATAAACCGAATAATAGCATACGTGTGCGGATATGTTTTACTGATAACAAACGGACTGTGAGTCCTATGTGGTAAAGTATAAATTGATGAACTAAAGGTTCATACGACTGTAGATATATGTATATATTATATCGAGTATGGGTGACGACCCATGTTGACATACTAGGCGGGGTAGTCATGAACCCTTACCCTAGGCTCTGAGGCCAATAGCGGAACTGTTATTGGATAGGGGTTCGCCGGGAGACGCAAGTGGATTGCAGCCGGTGTTATGTTAAAAGTATTGTACTATGTTCGCCGGGAGACGCAAGTGGATTGCAGCCGGTGTTACGTAGAAGGGCCTAGGATGCTAGTTCATCGGGAGACGCAAGTGGATTGCAGCCGGTGTCTTACTAGGTCGAAGCCTTATTGTATGGTCCACCGAGATTAGCAAGTGGATTGCGGTCGGTGTCGTGTCAAACCTTAAAAATGTTTTAAACGGACCGAGAGTGTTAGTAGGGGTTCCGGTAGAACTCACTGAGATTGTATCACTGTTTAAATGTTGTTGTTTTACAGATAAACAGGGACAGAAGAAACCTCAGAGGCACGAGTAGGTGGCCCCGGGAGAAGAATGATGACTTCGTCTATGTTTAAGTTTAATTTCCTTCTGTTGTCCATGTATCACAACACTATGGCATTAGTGTTTCATTTATCTTTCTTTCCGCTTTCTTGTATGACCCTGATTACCACAGTTGCTGACAGTTATGGTCTGAGTACCGTATGATCTTATTTGTGTATAAGATGGTTATGTTGTATTTCAGCAAAATTTTATAGTGGTATTCAGTGTCTGAACAGGAATTATTATCTCTGATGTTTTTACATTTGTTGCACTTTGGTATTTTTACATGTTGAATTTACCGGGGTGTTACAATTGACTCGAGCTCAATTACATGTGATGGATCTGGATAATATTTTCTATGTTGTGACACAAGGAAGACATCATGAAGTATAGATAAAGTAGATGGTAAGGTAATGTGATAGGTTACTGGACCAATCTGGAGTAAGCTTACTAGTCTTAATTGCCCAACTAATGCTAGTCCTAGAGGTCTCTCTCAAAAAGACATAATCTCCCTCTTGGAAGAGAATAACTTGAGCAACTTCTAGTAAATGACGATTCTTTTTTTCCGCAATTTGTGGGGGTGTCGACACATGTAAATTCTTGAAGTATACCTTGTTGACTGGTAAAATTTAAAAGGCTACGATTGACATACTCCTTGCAATTGTTAGAGCGAATTCTTTTAATCCCTTTGCCAAATTGTGTTTGTACCGTGTTACAAAATTTAATAAATATTTTCGGTACTTCTAATTTATCGTTTATAAAGAAAATCCAAGTTGCTTGAGTACAATCATCAATAAATGACACAAACCATTTATCACCCAAAACATTAGAAAGAGGTGCGGGTCCCCAAACCATTTGTTAGAACTAGGATTAAAAGAAGCACGAATGCTTAACTAACTGACAAATGTCCCAATTAAAAGACTCAACTGAATGATGTAAAAACAAAGAAGAGAACATAACTTAACTAAAGAGAATGGAGGATCACCAAGACACTTGTGCTAAAGCAAAATTTGTGCGGCAGAATTAGGGGTGTCAATATTGTCCGATTGCCCTTCGGATATCCGGTCCTTCCATAACAAAATCCATCCAATCCTTCCGTTACAAAAAATATTATTAATGGGTTGGATTGGATCATCTGCTTGATTTTGTGGATGGTTGTGACCTTTCCATTAATTTTTTTAAATCCACTGGATTACAATAACTACAAAATCAAAATCCATTGGACAATTAAAAAAATATTCTTTTTACTAAAAAATATTTTTAAAAATACTTCTTAGTTTTAAAAAAATTATCTTTTCCAAAAAAATAATTTTTTTTAAACAAATATATATATATATAATATTATATAGGGTTAAATATGTTTTTGGTCCATACAAAGTTTGAGTTTTTTGTTTTTTGTCCCTCAAAAAATTTTCACCAATTTTCGGTCCCTATAAAATTTAGATTTTCTGTTTTTAGTCCCTCATTATTTTTAATAGCGCTTCAAAACTTTTAATAGCGCTTTTTTGACCTTTTATAAGCGCTATTAAATGTTTTGAAGCGCTATTAAAAGTCATGAGGGACTAAAAGCAAAAAACGCAAATTTTATAGGGACCAAAAGTTGGTGAAATTTTTTTTAGGGACTAAAACGAAAACCCAAATTTTATAGGGACCAAAAACATATTTAACCCTATTATATATTATCTAATTTCTAATTTCTAATACTAATATAATAAATCAAAATTACTAATATTACTATTACTAATATAATAAAACAATATGCTAGCAAATTGACATTTTTAGATATTCCACTAGCATGCCACGTGTCCATTTTTTAGGGCATTTTAGATTTTTTGCCACTAACAATATTTTACTTTTTCTCTTACACACTTTCCCATCATTTCTCTCCTCTCTCTTTTTTATTTATTTTATTTTCTCTCTCCATTCTTTCTCTTTTTCTTTTTCTTATTCTATCTCTATTTATTCTCATTTACTTCTATTTTAATCCACTTCAAACATATATACCTAATACTAATCTAAAACTATAATATAATATAATCAATTCATATGCTAGCAAAATGTCAAAAATAGTCCACTTATACAATCGCTAAGTGTCCAAAACCAATGATAGAAATACCAAAGTGCACCATTTGGCAAACATCAGAGTAACTTCCTGTTATTGAATATTGAACACAACTAAAAACTTTCGATAAATAATTATCAAGTGGTTCCATGAACCTCATTAAACTTAACAAAGTACTTAAGTCTCACGACTTAAAACTTATACAATCATGGTGTTCAATACCCAAAACATAAGTAGCGGAAACGATTTACAACTGTTACTAATAATAGTTATGCAATCGATAATACAAAGACAACAAAAGGGACAAAGGCCTAAATGTAAAACTGAATCTCTGACGACTCCAAGAGTCACACCGGCTAGCCGTGCTTCTTCGCCTTTCTAGAAGATGACCCTTGCCTGTGGTTCTCCAATGTAATGGATGTCAACCCTGTTTTTGGAGGACCATAGTTCTGTTTTCACAGATAAAGTTGCAGAGGTCGGTGTCCTTTCATAGTGAAGTATTGGTGGACTCATCGAGGTCCTAACCGGGTGTTGCGTATAGAGTGCTGGATCAGCGTAGATGTCTTCTTTTGTCGTCTTTTTGGAAAATTCTCAAGTGTATGGTTCTTAATCAGTTTTTGTATGGGCATTGCCGTATATCTATTAAACTTACTAAAACCAATCAATTTAAGTATTTAACTACTAACAATTGTCAAAAAAATTAAATCACTAGCAAAAATTTCAAAATAATTTTTTTTAATAATTTAATTAAAATGACTAAATTAATATTCAATGATCTAGAATTTACTATTTACTAAAATCTATCTATTAAAATACTAAAATCAATCAATTTAACCACTAACAATTGAAAAAAAAATAACCACTCTCAAAAATTCCAATTTTTTTTAGTAGTTTAATTAAAATATTTAAATTAATATTAAATGATCTAAAATTTACTATAATGTACTGAAACTACTAAAACCAATCAATTTAACCACTAATAGTTGCCAACAAATATTTAACCACTATCAAAAATTTAAAAATAACTTTTTTAATAACTTAACTAAACTAATTAAATTCTATTAAATGATCTAGAATAAAAAATATAAACACGTGGCAACGGGAGTGACAACGAGAGACTGACACGGGAGTCGCAACGGGGGAGACAACTAGAGAGGCAACGATGAGTGACAACGAGAGACTGGCAACAGGAGAGCGGGAACAGGAGCGACAACGGGAGACTGACAATGGGATCGGCAACAGGAGAGGCAACGAGAGCATCAACGAAAGCGGCAACGGGAGCGGCAACAGGAGCGCCATCGGGAGCAGCAACGGGGTGTATATCTTATATTAAATATCATTTTCATTTTTTCTGATTTTAACTCTGGGCCAGCTGTCCTGCCCCTCGAGGCACCTACAATGAGCGATGGATTAGTCACAACTGTCCGTGCGGTGGATACTCGAGTTTACACAAAAAAGATTAAAAGAAAATACCGACTTTATTTTAACTTTTTGCAACACAAGTATTTTGAGCAAGTTGAAATATAGCATTTTTGTCGAGTTTTTCCTTTTTCTTTTATTACATTTTGCAATTTTTAACTTATTTTTAATTTCATAGCAAATATTAAAGATAGCCAGTACTAGATTGTGCAGGTTTTTATTTCAAACACTTCTGTCTTTGCATTGTACACCTTTCTTTTGAAAACAGGTAACATACTGGCGTGGGGAGACAAATTTATTTATGTCATATTTCAGATTCAATTCTTGTATATTACGTTAAGAGAGGAATCATGTTTCGAAAATGCTGCAATACTCTGATTGTCTTGAAATTGATTTTTTTAAAAAAGTAATATGTTCTCAGAGAGAGGCAGGAAGTGTATTTTTCAAAAAGCATCTCATATTAGGAGTTGAGTTCACTTAGTAGCATCTCATATTATTGTACGCATTTATTATTGTCAGACACTATTCCTCAGAGCTGAGTTGAGCGTCAAAGTGTGTAAGTACAACCCCCCTCGCCGGATCAATGCGGCGAAGCCTCACCTAGAGCAGATCCGACTTGCAAACTCGCCGGTTCTCAGCCCAGCAAGCATAGCTGAGTACGGCTTCCACGATAGTTGACTATGTATTGGAAAAGAATATTTGGAAACTGGAAAGCACAAATTCAAACTCCCACTTCTTGTATTTTTCTCACGTTTAACTTGGATTTACAATGAGAGCTTGGACTTTGTGTGATACTGAACTATCCTTAATTAGAGATTTAAGGTGAATTAAGTTTGTTGAAGAGGTTTATGTTTATAATAACGAAATTGGAATTTGTTTGAGTGCTATATGCACATTCTGATATTTAAATCACTAATTAAGGATGGAAATAATTTGAAGTCTGCTAGTGGTTTGGTGAAGTGTTCAAAAGGGATATACCTTTGAGGATGCAATTTAGTCAATGGTAACTTGGTGTCTAACTTAGGATTTGAGATTACGGGGACATGTTTAGGTTGTTGGTTTTGTTGTAATTGTGAGTTAGAGTTCTGAATTAGAGCCTTGATTACTGTTGACTAGATTAAGCTAAAGAACCCAAATTAGATGATAGGAAAAGTACTTTGATGAGGACATAAAGACCAATGACAAGGGCACGTTCCAAGAGAGCTACCAATGGCTTAAATCAAGTTGTGACAGTTTTTTTTTATATAAGCAAAAAGCATTTTATTAGAAGCGGGACAAGGGGTGTACCAACCCAGACAACACAATGGGGTCTCGTTAAACCCCCCTAAGGCCAAAACCCTTTGGGAAAAATATCTGGAGAGGAAAAAGAGTACCCCCACCACCAAAAAAATGAGAACAGCAAGTACATTGCATTACATGTTATCATAGCTTATACTACGCCCAACTAGTGGCCATGTTAATCATAGCTTGGAAATACTTGGTCTTCGTACTTCAGCACCCCCCTTGACTTGTGACATACCTTGCCCTTCTTTCACATGTTATCGATGAAATAATTGGAACTCATATTATTTTGCAACCCATCTACATATTATGCTTGTGCCTCCCACCTCACTATGACCCGCATAACGGCGCTATTCGTCCCTTTCACATTGTCCACACGCCTCAGTCATCACCAAGTGACATCACGCAGTTCACACTTCACATAGCCTGTTCAGAATTGTACTTTTGAAGCCCTTCACATTTCAGCATAGCAGCAACCCGAAACATTTGAGTAGCAGAAAAGTCACCTAGTGCATCTGTTCCAAACACTTAACTGGGCAAGAGCACCACCAGTCTGTGAGCTGTATAGGTTTACTTTTGTCTTCTGCTTTGCGACCAGCCAGCTCCATGACAGCGATTTTGCTTGATTAATCACTTCATCTAAGTAGTGACCGACTTGATTAAAGCAAGTCGTTAACTAAAAGGAAAGGATCCCATATTGGAAAACATGCACTTAAAAAAATTGCCAAAATTTGTAGTACCTACACATTTAGTAGGTAATATCAAATAGGCAAAATTACACCAAGGTACTTTAAGTTATTTTTTGGTAATAAGTTGGTCCTTTATGTTTTTTTTCGTACAACCTATGTCCTTTAAGTTAGTTAACGTGGACACCGTTAGCCCTTTTTATTATTTCCGTTACAAAAAAGGTGAAATGGCAGTAACGTGGATGATGTGGCTGTAATGGATCCTGTAACACCCCAATTTTGGGAGCGCTACTAAGTGAACTCAACTTCTAATATGAGATGCTTTTTGAAAAAAATACACTTCCTGCCTCTCTCTGAGAACATGTTATCTTTTTTAAAAAAATCAATTTCAAAACAATCAGTATTGCAGCATTTTCGAAACATGATTCATCTCTTAATGTAATATACAAGAATTAAATCTGAAATATGACATATATAAATTTGTTTCCCCACGCCAGTATGTTTCCTGTTTTCAAAAGAAATGTACAATTCAAAGACAGAAGTGTTTGAAATAAAAACCCGCACAATCTAGCAGTGACTATCTTTACTAAGACATATACGGCAATGCCCATACAAGAACTGATTAAGAACCACACACTTGAGAATTTTCCCAAATGACGACAAAAGAAGACATCTACGCTGATCAAGCACTCTATACGCAACACCCGGTTAGGACCTCGATGAGTCCACCAATACTCCACTATGAAAGGACACCGACCTCTGCAACTTTATCTGTGAAAATTGAACTATGGTCCTCCAATAACTGGGTTGACATCCATTACATTAGAGAACCACAGGCAAGGGTAATCTTCTTGAATATGCATACACAAATATACAACTAACAAGTTTCAAACAACATTCTAACAGCTCAACACCAACTACACGTCACACCACTCCATATATCCTAATGGAATGCCTATATGTCAATGCATATAATCCTGGAGTATACTACTCCAAAAAGTGTTGTGCTTCTCTCTAAGATACTGCACAACGGATCTACGATCCAAATATGGGTGTGCTTCTCCCTATGATACTGCACTTGTGTAGTACTTCTCTCATCGATACTGCACTACACCCCATGATAAAACTCAGGTGTGCTTCTCTCATCGACACTGCACCATGTGGTCACTTCTCTCATCGATACTGCGCCACATCCGGTAAGGTACTTCTCTCATCGATACTGTACTATACCAACCTTGTAAGAGAGGTACTTGGATCTACGATCCAAATATGGGTGTGCTTCTCCATATGATATTGCACTTGTGTAGTACTTCTCTCATCGATACTGCACTACACCCCATGATAAAACTCAGGTGTGCTTCTCTCATCGATACTGCACCATGTGGTCACTTCTCTCATCGATACTGCGCCACATCCGGTAAGGTACTTCTCTCATCGATACTGTACTATACCAACCTTGTAAGACGGGTACTTGGATCTACGATCCAAATATGAGTGTTCTTCTCCTCATGATACTGCACTTGTGTAGTACGTCTCTCATCGATACTGTGTAACACCCCGGTAATTCTATGTATTAAAAATACCCGAGTGCACATTAGTAACACATCAGAGATATATTTCCTGCTTAGACACTGAATATCACTATAAATTTTTCGCTGAATATAACCCAAACAGTCTTATTTACAACAAGACAATATGGTTCTCAGACCATATACCATCAGCATCTATAGTATTCAGTATCATACAAGAAAGCGGAAGAAAGATATACACTAAATACATAATGTCTTAGTATACAGACAACAAAAGGGAGATAAGCTTAAACATAAAGCTAGGCTATCAGCAACCAGTCCGAGCTCAACCTACTCGTGCCTCTTGGATTTCCGCTGTCCCTGTGTCTCTGTAAAACAACAACATTTAAACAGTGAGATACAATCTCAGTGAGTTCTACCGAAACCCCTACTAACACTCTCGGTTCAGTTATTAGTTCTTCTATAGCTTAACACGACACCGACTGCAAAACATTGCTACTCCCGGTATGTCGTAAAATAAACAAAATACGGCACCGACTGCAAAACCATGCTAATCCCGGTGTATCGCGCAACACAACAAGTACGGCACCGACTGCAAAACCATGCTAATCCCGGTGTATCGCACAATAATCTTTAACACAACACCGACTGCAAAACCATGCTAATCCCGGTGTATCGCGCAACACAACAAGTACGGCACCGACTGCAAACACATGCTAATCCCGGTGTATCACACAATAATCTTTAACACAACACCGACTGCAAAACCATGCTAATCCCGGTGTATCGTGCAATAATCTTTAACACAACACCGACTGCAAAACCATGCTAATCCCGGTGAACTCCCCTACCAATAGTACATTCTCCCATTGGCATGGAGCCTAGGGAAGGGGATCATGACTGCCCCGCCTAGTATGTTACACATGGGTCGTCACCCAACTCGATATACTATATACGCATATCTACAATACTATGAACCCACGGTCCATCAAATCAGACAATCAATGAAACACTTTAATCCACAATTTTATAAAATCCAAGTTCACACTCGCAATCTAGTTGACCACTTTTCGACACAATTTTCAGTATCAAAAACAGTTCATTTTGCCTTAAAAATAGAATATTCAGTTAGGCCTCTGAATAAGCTTTCCAACGCATCTTAGAACACCTCAATCGGGTTCCCGGATCAAAAGTTATCGCGAAACGAAAAACAGTGTTTGGTTGCTGAAATCTACCAAATGGCGCGCGAGTGGCGCGTGGCGCGCAAGCGGCGCGCGAACTGGCAGTAAAATCTGTCAACTGGCGCGCGAGTGGTGCGTGGCGCGCAAGCGGCGCGTGGGTTGACAGCAGGGGGTCTGTCAAGGGCAGATTTTGGCGGTTTCGCGCGAAAATCGCGATTCCGCTTAATTCCGATTCTCGTTCCGATTGAAAACAGTTTTGACAACTATAAAAACAGTTTCAATCAAAGTCACATAATCAATCAAATCAATCAAAAACTCATTTTAAACGAATTGTATCAAAACGCGACATATTTTCCAATTAACGGTTTTTAAGTCAAAACCTTTCGAAATCAAATCACCAAAAATTCCATTTCAACACGACACAACTCGAGACTCGCTCCGATCGATTCCTAACCCGAAACAGACAATATCCAGAAATATTCCAGTCCAGCGAAAGCGATAAAACAGTTAATTAATTAATTCGAAACGTAAAATCCTAAACGTGAGTAGAACTCACCCTTGAAGCGTGAACCACGAGCGGGCCGAATCCACCGAGTAACCACACGAACATTCCCCGCATAAACTTTCCGTTCCGACGACGCTCAATTCCGCTTCCAAAGCTTTCCACTCGATCACGAAACAGCTTTTTGACCGAAATGCCGAATTCCTCGAAATCCTCCACGAACACTATTCATCATCTTCAAGCTCAAAATCACTATTCATCCAAAAACCCCAAATTTGGATTCTCAAACCCTAACTCACCCAACTAGCTTCCAATCAACGATCCATCATCCTTGGGTTCGCGCCAACCACCATCCCAAGCTATCCTTGAGCTTCAACCATCGAGACCTCACTTTAGAGCTCCAAATCGAAAATGGTGGATTTGAGGAGAGTGAGTTGATGATGAAGATTTTGGTACCTAAATGAAGAGGAAGTAACGCTGAACGTTTTTCGTGTTGGAAGGAAGTCGTTTCGATGAGCGTAAACCCTACCTTTTTCCTCTTCTTCCTCCTCCCCCATTCTTTCTCTCTTCTTTTCCTTTTTTCTTCTCCTCTCTGTTTCTCGCCCCTCTTTCTTCCTTTTCTTTCCTTTCAATTAATTCTTTCCCCTCTCACACACACACACCCGTATACATATATATATTTATTTAATATATAAGTTGTAACGTGGTCCAATTACCATATTGATCTAAATCTCCTATTTCGATTCCGAAACTTTCTTGATCCGTATTATCCGGTTAACGATCCGATGACAACCAATAAATAATTTTAGCACTCAGTAAATTTACTAGTCAAGTACTAAATTAATTTAATTGGGTTAATACCCAAATAATTCTATTAATTATTTTGCGGATGTTACATTCTCCCCCACTTGAAAGAATTTTGTCCTCAAAATTTCGTCAAGTCTTACGATTGACTAACCGAGGATCGACATTCTCAGAAAGGTCCAAATTGCTGGAAAACATTTTTGAATTAACGAAATGTGTAGAAATCTTCACGAAGTTGGCACATCAATCTTCAAGTATGATCCACTACTACTTTGATATGAACTTTCTCGTTACGAATCTACACGAGAAACTCCTCTTTCGCCTACATAAGCTCGGCACCGCATTTGAAAACACTTCTGAAGCTTCATTCTAATTATCCTCGCTTGCTCCCCAACTTTGATTAATCTAAATCAAATGGTCTAATACAAGACGCTTGATAGAAGTATATATTGAAAGCGAGATCCACAAACTGGTACTCCTCGGCAGAGGTAAAAACAAACACGATTTTCTCAAAGGGTGTAAACACGTTCTCAACAAATCTCTAAAAATCCATAACAGTTTCCATACACATTGAAAAAGCGTGACGGAAAGGTCATCTGTGAAACTTCCTGACTCACCCTTGGGATTTCGAGATAGAACTCTTCAAAAGATGGGATGAGGATTTACCAGAAACGTTTATCTTAAACGTAGAAATAAACCACGGGGACATCAAATAAATTGAACGTAATGAAAACCACCTCAGTTGTTCTCCAAACAACTATCAAACAGAACTCAGAGCTCCCTTCCGAATTAGTCAATAGCGTTGAGAGCTTCCCCTCAACCTAAGTAATCCTCCTAGGATTTTCCTCCCCAATCATATCCTATTAGCCTCTTAATTCGTTCCCAAAATTAACTTTAGCATGCGGGTTTTCACAAAAACGATTTTTCAAAACTATTACACCGCACGCCAAGCTTCACTTCGGAAATTTCAGTCACCTACAAGTAGATCCATCAATTAATCCTTTTATGGTTATTCGCAACGTGAAAACAGTCAGCAGTTACCTCATTTACATATTCGTGTTCACGTTCGACTTGTCAAACGGAATCTCATAATACTATCTCATTGTTAACCTTCACAAAGGAGAGGTTAACAAACTAATACCTCTGCTTTATATTCTGTACACCCTGGGACAGAATATAAACTTCGGTGTGCTTCCTCTACACTTGCCTTTTGTTATTCTCATCATCGGGTGCACAGATTCTACCGTTGAAACAACTGACTCCATCACTATTCGTGGACAAATCTGGAAATACCTTTTGTGATTGTAGGTTCTCATCAACTTCCTGTGCTAAGCGTATAGAATCCCTTAGGGAACTAGAGATCCTCATATGGCTCAACACTAACAGGTTCCTCTCGATCTTGAATTCAGATTTAAGTCTCTAAAAGACTCCGATGATTCCATCTCATGCATCAATAAACTCAGCTATGTGGATGGACTTCCTACTCAGTGCATCAATTACAACACTGACCTCTCTTGAATGCTACATCAGCACAAATTCATAATCCTCCAGAGACTCAACACACTTCTCTGCCTGCTATTCAGTTCTTTCTGATCAAACAGATACTTTAAACTTTTGTGATCACTAAAGACTTCGAAACGAGACCCATACAGGTAACGTCTCCAAATCTTCAGTGCATACACAATAGATGCCAATTACAAATCATGAGTCGGATAATTCTCCTCATGAGTCTTCAATTGTCTGGGCGCATAAGCTACCTCTTGTTGATTCTGCATAAGGACACCTCCTAGATCCTTCCCAGAAGCATCGTCGTATACTTGGAATTTCAAAGACGGATCCGGAAGAATCAGGAATGGAGCAGAAGTCAACCAAGCCTTCAATTCTTGAAAACATTCTGATTTCAGTGGCTGACGTTGGTCGTTCCCAGTTCAACACAGCCCCCACGTTACTGGGATCCACCGCAACTCCCGATTGGGAAATCGCGTGTTTCAAAAACTTCACTTCCGGCATTCAGAAGTCACACTTCGACGGCTTTGCGTACAACTTCTTTTCTCGGAGTACACTCAGAACAATGCGGAGATGTTGAACATGCTCCTCAATGGTCTTCGAGTACACCACGACATCATCAATGAAAACAACTACAATTTGATCCAGGTACGCGTGGAAAACTCGGTCATGTATCCACGAATACCGCTGGAGCATTAGTCAAACCGAAGGGCATCACTACGAACTCGTAATGTCCATACCTAGTACAGAAAGCTGTCTTCGGAATATCTAAGGCTCTAACTTTTATTTGATGATATCCTGACTTCAGATCAATTTTAGAAACACTGCAGCACCTGAAATTGCTCAAGCAAATCGTCTATCCTTGGTAAGGGATATTCATTCTTGATCGTCACTTTGATGAGTTGTCGATAACCAATGCACAATCTTATGCTACCATTTTTCCTTTTGACTAACCACACCAGAGCACTCCTTAGAGAAGCACTCGGTTAAATGAATTTCTTTAATATCGACTCTTCAAGTTGGGACTCCATTTCCTTGAATTCTAAAGAAACATTCAATAAGAAACAAGAGATATTGATCCCGTGCCAGGAACCAATTCTACAGCAAACTCTACCTCTCGTCCTGGAGGCTCAGAAGAAACTTCATCGTGAAAACATCCAGAAAGTCATTCACAACCTGAATGTTCGCCAAATCTAAACTAGTCTCAGAGGATGCAGATAACATACCAACACGTGCTTCCGCACCTTGGAATGAAGATTGACCGTCTAAGGTGAACTAGGTAACCGCTTCGGAATTGTCCTAGACGATTCAACTGATTCTGAAGCGAAGCTGATAGCTAATTAACACGGACGTTTGTAACATGATTCGTAGTCATCCAATTCGTACCCAAAATGGTGTCCACACTTCTCATAGGCAAACAACAAATTCTACAACGAAATTTCTGCCTCCTATGACAAGTAGACAATTCTGACACAAAGATTGGGTCTGGACACGACCCTTAGCCGCAGTTAAGACAGTTATCGGCTCGGATAGCGGAGACAATGCTAATCCAAACCGATCTACACGTGCTTGTGCTATAAAACAATGGGTTGCACCCGAATCGCATAATATACTGACAGAGTAATGGAAAACTGATCTCATACCCTTCAGTAAATTGTCTGCAGTTGTAACTGTCTGAGCATCCAGAGTGTTGACTCATCCTTGCCTTGGAGCAGCTTGTGCCTCCTTGGAACTCTTCCTTGCAGGGCACTCTTTACCATAGTGACCCTCTTCATTACAATAGTAGCACCGATTGATATTTGCCGACAATCACCACTGTGATGCTTTCCATAGTTAGAACATCTTCTGACCTTTGAAGAATCGAAGAATTGCACCTGCTTTTCCTTTGATGAAATTATCTTAGGACTTTGCATTCGGAGTTGATAATTCAACTACCTTCTTTCCTTTCCCATACTTCCTATGAGATCATCCTCGGCGACATAAGCTGATTGCTCTAAGGCAACAAAATTGGTAACAGTATAAGAACTGAGACCCTAAGTCATAAAAGCACTAAGGCCCCTCTTATACTTCTGCATTCTCCATTTGTCATCCGAAGCTTACTTTACCACATGGTAAAACCGAGACAACTTCTCAAACTTAGCGGTGTATTCTCCCACCGTCATGTCACCTTTCCTGAGGATGCACCGGTTGAAGATTCCGATTGTGGTCGAGGATTGCATCTTGATCATCCAGTCATAATTCCGCTTATGATGCACTAAGTATTAAGTTGATCAGGCTCAATGTCTCTTAGCATCACAAGTGTAATTACAAAAAGGACTAACAAGGAATCGACTCAACCCTAAACTAAGTCCGACTAGGTCGAACTGCTCTGATACCAACTGTAACACCCCGGTAATTCTATGTATTAAAAATACCCGAGTGCACATTAGTAACACATCAGAGATATATTTCCTGCTTAGACACTGAATATCACTATAAATTTTTCGTTGAATATAACCCAAACAGTCTTATTTACAACAAGACAATATGGTTCTCAAACCATATACCATCAGCATCTATAGTATTCAGTATCATACAAGAAAGCGGAAGAAAGATATACACTAAATACATAATGTCTTAGTATACAGACAACAAAAGGGAGATAAGCTTAAACATAAAGCTAGGCTATCAGCAACCAGTCCGAGCTCAACCTACTCGTGCCTCTTGGATTTCCGCTGTCCCTGTGTCTCTGTAAAACAACAACATTTAAACAGTGAGATACAATCTCAGTGAGTTCTACCGAAACCCCTACTAACACTCTCGGTTCAGTTATTAGTTCTTCTATAGCTTAACACGACACCGACTGCAAAACATTGCTACTCCCAGTATGTCGTAAAATAAACAAAATACGGCACCGACTGCAAAACCATGCTAATCCCGGTGTATTGCGCAACACAACAAGTACGGCACCGACTGCAAAACCATGCTAATCCCGGTGTATCGCACAATAATCTTTAACACAACACCGACTGCAAAACCATGCTAATCCCGGTGTATCGCGCAACACAACAAGTACGGCACCGACTGCAAAACCATGCTAATCCCGGTGTATCGCACAATAATCTTTAACACAACACCGACTGCAAAACCATGCTAATCCCGGTGTATCGCGCAATAATCTTTAACACAACACCGACTGCAAAACCATGCTAATCCCGGTGAACTCCCCTACCAATAGTACATTCTCCCATTGGCATGGAGCCTAGGGAAGGGGATCATGACTGCCCCGCCTAGTATGTTACACATGGGTCGTCACCCAACTCGATATACTATATACGCATATCTACAATACTATGAACCCACGGTCCATCAAATCAGACAATCAATGAAACACTTTAATCCACAATTTTATAAAATCCAAGTTCACACTCGCAATCTAGTTGACCACTTTTCGACACAAATTTCAGTATCAAAAACAATTCATTTTGCCTTAAAAATAGAATATTCAGTTAGGCCTCTGAATAAGCTTTCCAACGCATCTTAGAACACCTCAATCGGGTTCCCGGATCAAAAGTTATCGCGAAACGAAAAACACTGTTTGGTTGCTGAAATCTGCCAAATGGCGCGCGAGTGGCGCGTGGCGCGCAAGCGGCGCACGAACTGACAGTAAAATCTGTCAACTGGCGCGCGAGTGGCGCGTGGCGCACAAGCGGCGCGTGGGTTGACAGCAGGGGGTCTGTCAAGGGCAGATTTTGGCGGTTTCGCGCGAAAATCGCGATTCCGCTTAATTCCGATTCTCGTTCCGATTGAAAACAGTTTTGACAACTATAAAAACAGTTTCAATCAAAGTCACATAATCAATCAAATCAATCAAAAACTCATTTTAAACGAATTGTATCAAAACGCGACATATTTTCCAATTAACGGTTTTTAAGTCAAAACCTTTCGAAATCAAATCACCAAAAATTCCATTTCAACACGACACAACTCGAGACTCGCTCCGATCGATTCCTAACCCGAAACAGACAATATCCAGAAATATTCCAGTCCAGCGAAAGCGATAAAACAGTTAATTAATTAATTCGAAACGTAAAATCCTAAACGTGAGTAGAACTCACCCTTGAAGCGTGAACCACGAGCGGGCCGAATCCACCGAGTAACCACACGAACATTCCCCGCATAAACTTTCCGTTCCGACGACGCTCAATTCCGCTTCCAAAGCTTTCCACTCGATCACGAAACAGCTTTTTGACCGAAATGCCGAATTCCTCGAAATCCTCCACGAACACTATTCATCATCTTCAAGCTCAAAATCACTATTCATCCAAAAACCCCAAATTTGGATTCTCAAACCCTAACTCACCCAACTAGCTTCCAATCAACGATCCATCATCCTTGGGTTCGCGCCAACCACCATCCCAAGCTATCCTTGAGCTTCAACCATCGAGACCTCACTTTAGAGCTCCAAATCGAAAATGGTGGATTTGAGGAGAGTGAGTTGATGATGAAGATTTTGGTACCTAAATGAAGAGGAAGTAACGCTGAACGTTTTTCGTGTTGGAAGGAAGTCGTTTTGATGAGCGTAAACCCTACCTTTTTCCTCTTCTTCCTCCTCCCCCATTCTTTCTCTCTTCTTTTCCTTTTTTCTTCTCCTCTCTGTTTCTCGCCCCTCTTTCTTCCTTTTCTTTCCTTTCAATTAATTCTTTCCCCTCTCACACACACACACACCCGTATACATATATATATTTATTTAATATATAAGTTGTAACGTGGTCCAATTACCATATTGATCTAAATCTCCTATTTCGATTCCGAAACTTCCTTGATCCGTATTATCCGGTTAACGATCCGATGACAACCAATAAATAATTTTAGCACTCAGTAAATTTACCAGTCAAGTACTAAATTAATTTAATTGGGTTAATACCCAAATAATTCTATTAATTATTTTGTGGATGTTACATACTGCACTACACCCCATGATAAAACTCAGGTGTGCTTCTCTCATCGATACTGCACCATGTGGTCATTTCTCTCATCGATACTGCGCCACATCCGGTATGGTACTTCTCTCATCGATACTGTACTATACCAACCTTTTCTTGCGATTCAACATCGTACAACTCCGTAAGTATCTCTTGTCCCACGCTAATCATTCCAATAGCTTCCTCAAATCACCACCAACAAATTTTCTCTTAAAGTCTCCTCGAAATTTCACTCTAACCTCCCTAACTTTTCATTTTTTCTCACTTCTCAAAACAATTATCCATTAGTTCAAAAGTCATAATTTTCATAATATTAACTCATCTTGATTTCAACCTCTCAAAAGGATTCCTATTGTTTCTCAAAAAATTTCCATTTGTTTCGCATTTCATATATAAGTCACTTTCTAACTACTTTTCAAAAATCTGAGACAAGTGCTACGGTCACTTTTATGAGATCTCCTTTAAGTTTCTTTTTCCGAAAATGGTTTACTTAGTCACAGTAGCGGTCATACCTACATATGCCTCATCTAACCCTCCTTCAAAGTCAATCCCAATCCACCGGACATCTCAATCACAGATCAACAACATCATATGTTCAATTCACAACATAGAACAAACACATATATAAGCCCACAGAGGACAACAACACACAATGTCCGCATAGGGACTTAATCAACACAAAATCACCAAAGCTCACAAACAAACAAACAACAAACAAACACCAACCATAATCTCAAACATATAATAGTAACTAGAAAGAAGCCCTTACCTCAAGCACTTTCCTTCCTAACGTAGATTACATCCGGTCGCACCCACGACCTCTACAACTCGATCCTTTCTATCTACGTGCACATATTCTACTTTACTTTTCTCTATCAAGAGTCACTGCTATCATTCAGAGAACGACAAATCACAAGGTGACAGACAAAGACTATATATCTACTTGTACTTATGTATTCAACAAAATGGTTTTCAAAATTTAACTCAAAACACCAAAAATTTCCTAAGTATATTTGTGACGAAAATTCGACACTCCTTTGTGTTTAGGTCGTTTTCCAAATTTTCCTGTCCAGACAACAACAAAAATTTACAGACATTTCTTGTCACTTTAAATCTCGTACTTTAAGTACCAATTTAAAGGATCAAACATGATAACTCATAAATATTTTTCAACAACTCAAACATCAATCAAAACAAGATTGGCTCGTTTTTCTCAATACCCGTTAATATTCCGGTTTAAAGGTTTTTCACCAAAACACTTTCTAATCTCACGTCAAACCGAAATATTGACTTCATCAACCAATCAAACAATCCAAAAACCAATATGACATAAAACGTGATTTTAACGATTTTTCGTACAAAATACTTTTCGACAACTAACCAAAAACCGAAACACAACTCAACATATCAACTTCATTTCGAATCCAATATCAATCAATACATTCACATGTAATTCGTTCCGAGCCTCCAAATACTAGTTTTCATAAAATACGGTTTTCGACTCAAAATCTTTCGAAACCAACGGAACGTTCACACAACCAATCAACATAAAATTCATTTCTAAATGAAATAAACCTAAACGTGAATAAAACTCACCTATCGTGATGAAAATCACGAAACACCGAGACTTTCCGCAACTCAAGCCTCCGACTCGCGAGAACTCAGTTTGCACCTAGGCACCAACATAGCTCCTAGAGCTTCAAAAATCAACATCAACATCCCAACTTGATTCCAAAGCTTTGAGCTTCCAAAATGAAATTCACCATCATCCCTATTGTTTCCAATAAGCACTATTCATCATCTTCAACCTCCAATTTAGCTTCAACCATAAAATCCCAAATTTGATTTTCAAACCCTAACTCACCTAATCTTTGATTCCTTCACTCCAAGCTAACAACCAACCCTCATATGGACTTCTCCAACCTCTCCAACTACTTGAAACAAGAAGAAGCACCAAAATCTCTCTTTTTCCTCTAAAATCTGAAAATCGTAGAATGGTGTAGAGTGAGTTGTTGGTGATGTTGTTTGGGTCAAAATGAAGGAAATGGAACAAGGAATTGAATGGTTGAAGAAAGAACAAGCTTCCATGGAAGATCCTCACTATAACACCCCCAATTAGCTAATTTGATTTGTTTAAATTAACTAGAGGTCTAATTAATAATTGAGCATAATTTATTTTCTATAAGATAGTATCATTGACATAAATAATTAATGGTGCTTAAGTGCTAGGTATTTGACTAAGATCATTAGATTAGGCCATGTCTTGGTAAGATTAGAGGAATAAGTGACTGAAGGGTATTTTGGTCTTTTCACCCCTTTATTTGATAGCCCAGCTGAACCCACACCCCACATCACATAGCACAACCTCATTTTCAGAAATTCAGCAAAAGAGAGGGTTTGAGAGATAGAGAGAAAGAGCTGGCGAGAGGGAGAGAAGAAAAGAGAGGAAGAGAAATTCTGGATGCATGTCTGAAATGATTTCACCATCTTGATCCCTACACCCTCCTCTTCCAACTGATATAATTTTCATCATCAACATCCTCCTCCTCCCTCATTCACCATTTTCGATCCACAAAGCTCCATAGAGCAAAAATGGAGTTGTAGTGCTTCTATTGGTTTGCATGTCATCCTAGAGCTAGAATAGAACCTTGGGGGAAATCAGTTTGCTGTTTGAAGTAATTTGGGAAGAGGGTCAGTAGCTCAAATTGCTGGGATTCGAATTGGAGAGGGTGTGGAGTTCGTGAGAGCAAGAGGGACCGTTACGGAGCAAGTTCGTGTAAATTCGGTGTCGTTAAACTCCAAGTGTTTCAGAATTTGCGTGATTTTCATCACGTTAGGTGAGTTCTATACTCGCTTAGGGATTTTTTGTCGATATTCGGGTGAAAAACTGTTTTAGGGAAAATGGCGTTTTTTCGGTTTTTCGGTGAATATATATGTTTTTATTGATTTGTTGATTTTAATGCTTTCGCTGGAATATGGACTGAATTGATGGTCGAAATGTCTGTTTTTAAGTCATGGAAGTCCTAAAATGTCTCGGCACCGGATTGAAATCGAAACGGAACAAAAACAGAATTTTGAAAAGTCATTTTGAACACTTCTGCCAACGGCCGCGTCGCGACCCGTGGCCGTCGCCTCGCGACCATACACTGTTTTGCAACGAAAAATCTATCTGTTACTTTTCGCGTCGCGACGGACCCTGTTCACGTCGCGACGCAGTGTAAATTTTCAGCAAACTTTTCTGATTTTGTTTTCGCGATAACTTTTGATCCGGGAATCCGATTGAGGTGTTTTCAGTTGAGTTTTAAAGCTTATTGAAAGTTCTATTCAGAGGTGTAATTCAAACTATAAAATTCCCTGTTTTGAAAGTTACGAATGTTGGAAAAACCGAACTATAGTGAACGCGAGTGTACACAAATCATGTTAAGAAAACGGACCTCGAGATCCATCATGTCATGATAAGTTAATTGATTGTAAGTCTATATAAGCTATATAAACTCTCAATCCATGTAAAAACAAATCAAGTTACTTTCCCTCGGGGAAAGGTAGATGGTATACTTGTAAAAATATGAGTATATCGAGGGTGACGATCCTCCAAGATTAGCATACTAGGGTGGGGGAAGTCATGAGCCCCAAATCCTAGGCCCACATGTTTTGCCCACTAGTGATTAGCGGCATGGGTTCACCAAAAGGCAAAGAAATAACCATGCTAAGGTAGGCTTGAGGTGTTGTGCTAAGTTCATGAAAATATGATGTGTAGTTGCTTATCAGGGCTACATCAAGAAAGTAATTAATTTAACGAGTAGTCGCTTATTAGGGCTACAAGTTACATGAAAATAATATATCCACGTGGTTGCTTATGAGGGCCACGAGTTCAAAGATAAAGTCTAATAAACCGCTAGAGTTAGTAAGGAGTCTCGATAGGACTCACTGAGATAATGGTTATCTCACCCTTTATATGTTGTGGTTTTTACAGAGAAGCAGGGGAAAGCAAAGGCGATAAAGCACGGTTAGCCGGTGCGACTCACGGAGTTATTGGAGACTTGATTTCCTGTTTAGGCCTTTGTGCTTTTCTAGTTTATGCTATCGATTGTATGATTATCATTGTATAAGTTGTAAAATCGTTTCCGCTACTTTATGTTTTGGGTATTGAACACCAGGATTGTATAAGTCTTAAGATATGAAACTTAAGCATTTTCAGGAAGTTATTAAGGTTCTGAGAACCATTTGATATTTATTATCAAAATTTTTAGTCTGTGTTCAATATTCATTAACAAGAAGTTACTCTGATGTATGCCATTTAGTGCACTTTGGTATTTCTACAAGCTAGAAATATCGGGGTGTTACATTATGGTATCAGAGTAGTTCGACCTAGTCGGGCTTAGATAGTTAGGGTGGTTTTGTCCCTCGAGTAATTTTGCCATTTTGCTTCTTATGATGCTAAGAGACATTGAGACTGATCAACTTAATACTTGGTGTATCGTTTGCAGAATTATGGCAGGAGGATCGAGGAACACCCCACCAATCGATCCACATTCCGCATGGATGCAGAAAATGATCGAGAGGCAACAAAAGATGATGGAAGATATGCTACTAATGCAACAGAATGATCAAGCTCAGCCTCAACCAGTTCCTGAGCCACAAGTTAACCCACGACAGGTCTACTCTGAATTTCTGAAAATGAAACCTTCCGAATTCAGAGGGGAACCGGATATCATGGAAGCCCAGCATTGGCTGGATGACATAGAGAAGATTTTCTTAACTATGCAAGTCACTGATGAGGACAAGCTGAGATTGGCATCCCATAAGCTGAAGGGGGAAGTCAACAACTGGTGGACTAATGGCAAGGCCATGATGGCAACTATAGGTACTCCCCAGACATGGGATAATTTCAGGCAGACGTTTCTGGAGCAGTTCTTCCCAATTGCTATGAGGTTTGACAAGGAGAACGAGTTCTTAGCTCTTACTCAAGGAGGTTTGACTGTGGGCCAATACACGGCCAAGTTTGAGGAAATTTACCAATTCTTCGGTTTGGCTGGGTATGCTCCCAATGACAAGTGGAAGATTGACAGGTACAAGTATGGATTGAGGGAAGACATTGCTCAAAGTCTGAGTTCTTTTGCATATACCAACTATGCTGCCATGGTTCAAGAAGCTCATATAGCCGAAAGTGATTTGAAGAGGTTGTATGCAAGCAGAAAAGTATTCAATCAGAATAGGAAGAATGTTGGATCATCCAACAATCAGATGGGTCCCAGGCACAACGCCAACAAGGGGAAACAAGTTCAGTCGTCTAACTCCCCAAAGTTCAATTCATGTTCCAGCTGTGGAAGATTTAATCAAGGAAAGTGTCAGATGGGATCCAACCAGTGCTTCTATTGCAAGAAGGAAGTCATTATGCATCTAATTGTCCTCAGAAGGGGAATGACAGCCCTGCTACTACTACTCATGGGAGAGTCTACACTTTGGACGCTCAGAAGGTCACACCATCAGATAATCTACTAAGGGGTATGAGATCTCTTTTCTATAACTCCGTTGGCATTTTATATGATTCGGGTGCGACTCATTGTTTTATATCTCAAATCTGTGTTGATCGGTTGGGATTGGCCTTAACTCCTTTGCCTCAACCGATCTCCATCAAAACTGCTACTGAGGGTAATATTCAAACCCAAGCGATATGTGAAAACTGTCTTCTATCCATCAGAGACAGAAATTTTGTAGTGGACTTCATTTGTTTGCCAATGAAGGGTATGGACGTTGTCCTAGGTATGAGTTGGATGACGGCCAACCATGTGACTATTGATTGTTTTCATCGGACTATCGGTTTCGCCTGTGAGTCAGTGGAGCTACAACCGACCAATTCTGAAGCTGTTATTTCTTTCACTTCAGCCAGTAACTGTCTGTTCCAAGGCGCAGAAGCTTATGTCATGATGTTGACTGCATCCACTGAGACAGGTCTATATTTATCTTCTGTGCAAGTTGTTATAGAATTTCTTGATGTGTTCCCTGATGAAGTTTCTTCGTTACCTCCGGATCGTGAGGTGGAGTTCTCTATAGAGTTGGTTCCGGGCACTGGGCCAAGTTCTATAGCTCCATATAGAATGTCGCTGTTAGAGTTGAAAGAGTTGAAAGTCCAATTGGAAGAGTTAATTTCCAAACAGTTTATCCGGCCGAGTGCCTCACCATGGGGTGCTCCCGTGTTACTCGTCAAGAAGAAGGACGGAAGTATGAGATTGTGTATTGATTACCGTCAGTTGAATAAGGTGACTATTAAAAACAAGTACCCTCTACCGAGAAATGATGATTTGCTAGACCAATTGAGGGGAGCTGCAGTATTTTCAAAGATTGATTTGAGGTCCGGCTATCACCAAATCAGGGTTCGAGCTTTGGACATCCCAAAGACCGCTTTCTGTAACACCCTAAATATTTAATTAATTTATTTAATTAAGTATTTAGGAATTTATTTTAATTAGTTGGATATAATTTAATTAATTGAAATTATGTTAAAATGGTGTAGGTGGTATTAGAAGGTGGAGGCGCCAATTAGATGAACTTGGGCTTAAGTGAAAAGCCCAAGCCCATGATCCATGCAATATGCGAAGTTGCTAGGTCATTTGGGACTAGGGTTTTGGCATAGGCATTTGCGAATTGGAGAGAAGAGAATAGAGAGAGTGAGAGCGCCGTGGAGAGAGGAGAAGGAAGAGAAGAAGGTCGCAAGCTCAAGGAGGAAGAGGAACGTGACCCGTTGCTGTGGTTCTGTTCGTGACTGTCTCTAGGGCTTCTGTTCTTCAAATCCAAGGTAAGGGGAGTTCTATCTTTCTATATAATAGATGTTTATGATAGGTTTTAGGGTAGGGTTAGCCTAGATCTATCCATGATCATGAATGTGTATGTGATTTCATGTTTTGTTGATGATTTATGCGCGATCTCCATGATTGGTGGCTGAAAAATCCCTTTGGTTGTGGTATGGGCGCCTAGGGCGCCATAAGTGTGATTTGTGCTGGGCGCTGGGCGCCAAGGGCGCCGTGTGTGCGTGTGTGTGTTGTGTGCTGGGCGCTGGGCGCCAGGAGCCAGGCGCTGGGCGCCAAGGGCGCCGTGTGTGCGTGTGTGTTCTGTGCTGGGCGCCGGGCATCCCTTTTAAACGTTTCAAAAAGTGTTGGGAAGCTTTTTCGGTTGTCTACCTGTGTATCTTATTTTTAAAATAAAAACTTGTTATTTTCTGGTGGTTTCTGGGCGCCCAAGTGGCTGTCCCCGGTGGTCATCCCAGTGACGTTGTAAAGCCGTATTGAGTTCTTTAAAAATCCTTTTTGCGCATAACCAACAGCTTTAACGTTTTAGTGTCAAAATGGGTGATTATGACGATGATTCCTTTAGTGGCTAGTTAAATGACGTTTTTGCCCTTAGTAGACAATATTATTGATGATGATATGTAAATGACGATGATGCCCTTAGTGGCTAGTTAAATGACGTTTTTGCCCTTAGTGGCCAATATTATTGATGATGATGTGTAAATGACGATGATGCCCTTAGTGGCTAGTTAAATGACGGTTTTTCCCTTAGTGGCTATTGTTTGATGGATGAAGTTTATGTATAAGTGACGATGAGGCCCAAAAGGCTAAGCGACGATGATAATAAGCGACGATGAAATATAGCGACGTTGTTGTGTGTAATTATAAATTGACAGGTGCTGTGCCTCTTATTTGACAAATTGGTAAGTGACGGGTCACATAGTTGACGGTGATTGTGTGTTTGTGTGTGGTGCATGTCATAGTGTCTCATGTATTCCATGTGCATGAACCCAGCGACGATGAGGCCATAAAGGCTAAGCGACGATGATGAAAGATACCTCATGCATATGCCCGCGAGTGGGTTGCACTTCATATAGTTACATGACATCGTGATGAGTTGTTGTATTGACGTAATTGATGACTGTGATGTGGTTGCTCTAGTGCTGTGACTTTGACTTATTGCTTATCATATGATTTATTATATGGATTGAATTGGACTCACCCTTCTGTTTGAATGTTACCCCTATGCGGTAATGTGCAGGTGATCACGAGTGAAGACCTAGGTATCTTCACTAATTTGAGTCGGGTCGTCATGCTCTGATACGTAGCACTCAGGGGGGGGGAACGAACTCGATGTTTTTAAGACCATTTTAGTTGTTATAGGTTATTTGATGGTTTCTCTTTATTTTACTTTCCGCTGCGTAGTTGGTTTTATTGATGTCACGGTTGTGGTGACGATGACTGATGCTTGAGTTTTTCCCCATTGGGGGCGTGCTACGTATTGCACATTTATTGACGTTGAACTGTTTTATTGAAGTACGATGTTTTATTCGAAGTATGTGTAACATTCCTTGCGATGAAAGCGATTTTGAACTCTGATTTTCATAAACAAATTAACGGGTAGAAAAGGAGTGTTACATTAGTGGTATCAGAGCAGTTCGGTCTGTCCGGCCAATGTTGTCCTGTCATAGTGTCTTATGACAATTAAGAAATTGTTAGATTAGTTCTAAATTTTTGGTTTGTGCTGCAGTGATAATTTGAAATGGCTGGGAGAAACGATGCTGCTCTTGCTGCTGCGCTGCAAGCTATGGCTCAGGCTGTGCAGAATCAGCAGAATGCTGGGGAGAATGCTGGTTTTCGGAGTCTGACTACTTTCCAGAGAGAGAATCCGCCCACTTTTAAGGGCAAATATGATCCAGATGGTGCTATGGCTTGGTTGAAAGAGATCGAGAGGATTTTCAGGGTGATGGACTGCACTGTTGAGCAGAAGGTCCATTTTGGTACTCACATGTTAGCTGAGGAGGCCGACGACTGGTGGTTGGCTACTAGGCAGAGGTTGGAGACTGTGCAGGAAGAGATTACCTGGGAGGTGTTCAGCAGAGAATTTCTGAGAAAGTATTTTCCTGAAGATGTCCGAGGAAAGAAAGAAATAGAGTTCCTGGAACTGAAGCAGGGTGGTATGTCTGTGACTGCGTATGCGGCGAAGTTTGTGGAATTGGGAAAATTCTATCCGCACTATAGTGAGGCTACAGCTGAGTTCTCGAAATGCATCAAGTTTGAGAATGGTTTGAGGCCTGATATCAAAAAGGCCATTGGTTACCAGAAGATCCGTGTGTTCGCTGATCTGGTTGATAGCTGTAGGATCTTTGAGGAGGACAGTACTGCACATTACAAAGCTGTGTCTGAGAAAAAGGGTAAGTTTTCGAGTCGAAGCAAGCTGTATGAGGTTCCTGCGGGTAAGAGTTATCAGAGGGTTGCTGGAGATAAGAGGGCTAGTGGGGGAGATGCTCATGCTAGCATTGTCTGTTTTAAGTGTGGCAAACCTGGCCACAAGAGCACTACATGCGGGTCTGATGAGAGAGTTTGCTACCGTTGTGGTAAAAAGGGTCATATGGCGGCCGAGTGTAGGGTCAAGGATGTGGTGTGTTTCAACTGTGGTGAGTCTGGGCATATCAGTGCAAAATGTACAAAGCCGAAGAAAGAAATGTCTAGTGGGAAAGTGTTCGCATTGGCAGGAGAGGAGCCTGATGAGAAGGATGGTTTTATTAGAGGTACGTGTTTCATTAACGGTACTTCTCTGAAATCTCTTATTGATACTGGTGCTACCCATTGCTTTATATCTGTTGATTGTTGTAAAAGATTGGGTCTTGTTTTATCTGCTATGTATGGGGATATGGTTGTCGATACTCCTGCGAAGGGGTCGGTGATTACTTCCCAGGTGTGTTCTCAGTGTCCCGTGTCGATCTTCGGTAGGGACTTTGTTGTAAATTTTGTTTGCTTGCCGTTGAGAGGACTGGATGTAATCTTGGGCATGGACTGGTTAGAGAATAACCACGTCCATATCAACTGTCGTAGCAAGTCGGTTAGTTTCGGGGAAGAAGATTCTGTTTTGGTATCCGCTGGTCAGTTGAAGAAGTTGAGGAAAAAAGGAGTTCAGCTATTTTCGTTGATGGCATCGTTGTCTGCTGAGAGTCAAGCTGTTATTGAAGAACTGCAAGTGGTACGCGAGTTTCCTGAGGTTTTTCCTGACGAAATTCCGGGTGTGCCGCCGGAGAGGGAAGTTGAGTTCTCGATTGATCTTGTACCTGGTACGAGGCCTGTGTCTATGGCACCGTACAGGATGTTGGCGTCTGAATTGTCTGAGTTGAAGACGCAACTCGAAGAATTGCTTGAGAAAAAGTTTGTGAGACCGAGTGTATCACCGTGGGGAGCTCCGGTATTGTTAGTAAAGAAGAAAGATGGGAGTATGAGGTTATGTGTGGACTATTGTTCGTTGATGGCATCGTTGTCTGCTGAGAGTCAAGCTGTTATTGAAGAACTGCAAGTGGTACGCGAGTTTCCTGAGGTTTTTCCTGACGAAATTCCGGGTGTGCCGCCGGAGAGGGAAGTTGAGTTCTCGATTGATCTTGTACCTGGTACGAGGCCTGTGTCTATGGCACCGTACAGGATGTTGGCGTCTGAATTGTCTGAGTTGAAGACGCAACTCGAATAATTGCTTGAGAAAAAGTTTGTGAGACCGAGTGTATCACCGTGGGGAGCTCCGGTATTGTTAGTAAAGAAGAAATATGGGAGTATGAGGTTATGTGTGGACTATCGTCAGTTGAATAAGGTAACTATCAAGAACAAGTATCCGCTTCCGAGGATCGACGATTTGATGGATCAGTTGGTGGGTGCCCGTGTTTTTAGCAAAATTGATTTGAGGTCCGGATATCATCAGATTAAGCTGAAGGATGAAGATGTTCCGAAGACAGCTTTCAGGACAAGGTATGGGCATTATGAGTATTCAGTGATGCCGTTCGGTGTGACCAATGCACCTGGTGTATTTATGGAATATATGAATCGTATTTTCCATAATTACCTAGATCGGTTTGTGGTGATCTTCATAGATGACATTCTAGTTTATTCTAAGTCGGAGGAAGAGCATGCTGAGCACCTAAAGTCAGTATTGGAAGTTCTGAAAGAGAAAAAGTTGTATGCTAAGTTATCGAAGTGTGAGTTCTGGTTGAAAGAGGTGAGTTTCCTTGGGCACGTGATTTCTGGTAATGGTATTGCGGTTGATCCGGCAAAAGTAGAAGCAGTGTTGGAGTGGGAGGCTCCGAAATCCGCAACAGAGATCAGAAGCTTTTTGGGTTTGGCTGGGTACTACAGGAGGTTCATCGAGGGTTTTTCCAAGTTGGCCCTTCCGTTGACTCAGTTGACTTGTAAGGGTAAAGTTTTCGTTTGGGATGCTCGGTGTGAGGAAAGTTTTATGGAACTGAAGAAGAGATTGACAACGTCGCCTGTTTTGACGTTGCCTAATCCGGAGGAACCGTTTGTTGTATATTGTGACGCTTCGAAGATGGGTCTTGGTGGTGTGCTGATGCAAGATGGGAAAGTCGTTGCGTATGCGGCGAGGCAGTTGCGGGCTCATGAGAAAAATTACCCTACGCATGATTGAGGACAATTCAGTCGTTAGAAGATTTGTTGAGGGCTTGTGTCTTGGAACAAGGTGGTTCATGGGATTCCTACCTTGCGTTGATTGAATTTACCTATAACAACAGTTACCATTCCAGTATCGGGATGGCACCGTTTGAAGCATTGTATGGTCGAAAGTGTAGAACGCCGTTGTGTTGGTATGAGTCGGGGGAGAGTGTAGTGTTGGGACCGGAGATTGTCCGGGAGACTACAGAGAAAATCAAGATGATCCGTGAAAAGATGAAGGCTTCGCAGAGTCGTCAGAAGAGTTATCATGACAAGCGGAGGAAAGATTTAGAGTTTCAGGAGGGTGAGCATGTGTTCTTGAGGGTTTCTCCTATTACCGGTGTTGGTCGAGCGTTGAAGTCGAAGAAGCTCACTCCTCGCTTTGTTGGTCCTTATCATATTTCTGAGAGAATCGGAAATGTGGCTTTTAGGGTGACTTTACCGCCAAATCTTTCGAATTTGCACGACGTGTTTCATGTGTCGCAACTTCGGAAGTATGTTTCGGATCCATCTCATGTGATCCATATGGATGATGTAGAGGTGCGGGATAATCTCACTGTGGAGACGATGCCCGTACGGATTGAGGATCGTGAAGTGAAAGTGCTTAGAGGCAAGGAAATTGCATTGGTGAAAGTGGTTTGGCTAGGAGCTGCCGGTGAGAGTATGACTTGGGAGCTAGAAAGCAAGATGCGGGAGTCCTACACAGAGTTGTTCGATCAGGTAAATTTCGAGGACGAAATATTCTAAGTGGGGGAGAGTTGTAACACCCTAAATATTTAATTAATTTATTTAATTAAGTATTTAGGAATTTATTTTAATTAGTTGGATATAATTTAATTAATTGAAATTATGTTAAAATGGTGTAGGTGGTATTAGAAGGTGGAGGCGCCAATTAGATGAACTTGGGCTTAAGTGAAAAGCCCAAGCCCATGATCCATGCAATATGCGAAGTTGCTAGGTCATTTGGGACTAGGGTTTTGGCTTAGGCTTTTGCGAATTGGAGAGAAGAGAATAGAGAGAGTGAGAGCGCCGTGGAGAGAGGAGAAGGAAGAGAAGAAGGTCGCGAGCTCAAGGAGGAAGAGGAACGTGACCCGTTGCTGTGGTTCTGTTCGTGACTGTCTCTAGGGCTCCTGTTCTTCAAATTCAAGGTAAGGGGAGTTCTATCTTTCTATATAATAGATGTTTATGATAGGTTTTAGGGTAGGGTTAGCCTAGATCTATCCATGATCATGAATGTGTATGTGATTTCATGTTTTGTTGATGATTTATGCGTGATCCCCATGATTGGTGGCTGAAAAATCCCTTTGGTTGTGGTATGGGCGCCTAGGGCGCCATAAGTGTGATTTGTGCTGGGCGCTGGGCGCCAAGGGCGCCGTGTGTGTCTTTTGCTGGGCGCTGGGCGCCAATGGCGCCGTGTGTGCGTGTGTGTTGTGTGCTGGGCGCTGGGCGCCAGGCGCCAGGCACTGGGCGCCAAGGGCACTGTGTGTGCGTGTTGCCTGTGTTGCCTGCGATGTCTAAGTTTGTGTCTTAGGCGCCCAGTGCCTGGGCGCCATTTTCAGGATGTTCCCAATTTTTTTATAAAAACTGTTTTCGCTATATCTTTTGACTCGGGCATCCGTTTTAAACGTTTCAAAAAGTGTTGGGAAGCTTTTTCGGTTGTCTACCTGTGTATCTTATTTTTAAAATAAAAACTTGTTATTTTCTGGTGGTTTCTGGGAGCCCAAGTGGCTGTCCCCGGTGGTCATCCCAGTGACGTTGTAAAGCCGTATTGAGTTCTTTAAAAATCCTTTTTGCGCATAACCAACAGCTTTAACGTTTTAGTGTCAAAATGGGTGATTAGGACGATGATGCCTTTAGTGGCTTGTTAAACGACGTTTTTGCCCTTTGTAGACAATATTATTGATGATGATGTGTAAATGACGATGATGCCCTTGGTGGCTAGTTAAATGACGTTTTTGCCCTTAGTGGCCAATATTATTGATGATGATGTGTAAATGACGATGATGCCCTTAGTGGCTAGTTAAATGACGGTTTTTCCCTTAGTGGCTATTGTTTGATGGATGAAGTTTATGTATAAGTGACGATGAGGCCCAAAAGGCTAAGCGACGATGATAATAAGCGACGATGAAATATAGCGACGTTGTTGTGTGTAATTATAAATTGACAGGTGCTGTGCCTCTTATTTGACAAATTGGTAAGTGACGGGTCACATAGTTGACGGTGATTGTGTGTTTGTGTGTGGTGCATGTCATAGTGTCTCATGTATTCCATGTGCATGAACCCAGCGACGATGAGGCCATAAAGGCTAAGCGACGATGATGAAAGGTACCTCATGCATATGCCCGCGAGTGGGTTGCACTTCATATAGTTACATGACATCGTGATGAGTTGTTGTATTGACGTAATTGATGATTGTGATGTGGTTGCTCTAGTGCTGTGACTTTGACTTATTGCTTATCATATGATTTATTATATGGATTGAATTGGACTCACCCTTCTGTTTGAATGTTACCCCTATGCGGTAACGTGCAGGTGATCACGAGTGAAGACCTAGGTATCTTCACTAATTTGAGTCGGGTCGTCATGCTCTGATACGTAGCACTCAGGGGGGGAACGAACTCGATGTTTTTAAGACCATTTTAGTTGTTATAGGTTATTTGATGGTTTCTCTTTATTTTACTTTCCGCTGCGTAGTTGGTTTTATTGATGTCACGGTTGTGGTGACGATGACTGATGCTTGAGTTTTTCCCCATTGGGGGCGTGCTACGTATTGCACATTTATTGATGTTGAACTGTTTTATTGAAGTACGATGTTTTATTCGAAGTATGTGTAACATTCCTTGCGATGAAAGCGATTTTGAACTCTGATTTTCATAAACAAATTAACGGGTAGAAAAGGAGAAGTTAAATTTCTGGGCCATGTGATATCCTATCCGGTGTTGCAGTGGAACCCAGTAAGATTGAAGCTGTGGTAGATTGGGAACAACCATCTACGGTTACTGAAGTGAGAAGTTTCTTGGGATTGGCTGGGTATTATCGGAGATTCATTCAAGGATTTTCTCAGCTGGTTCTTCCACTCACTCGGTTAACTCGCAAGGGTCAGCCATTTGTTTCGGACTCAGGCTGTGATGATTGTTATGCGGAACTGAAGAGTCGTTTGACTTCTGCACCTGTCCTGATTCTTCCAGATCCGTCCATAGGATTCCAAATCTATTGCGACGCCTCTGGTAAGGGTTTGGGATGCGTCCTTATGCTGAATCAACAAGTAGTTGCTTATGCCTCCAGACAGTTGAGTCGCATGAGGAGAATTACCAAACTCATGATTTAGAATTAGCGGCGATTGTATTTGCCCTAAAGATTTGGAGACATTACCTGTATGGGTCTCGTTTCGAAGTCTTTAGTGACCACAAGAGCCTTAAGTACTTATTTGACCAGAAGGAGCTGAACAATAGGCAGAGAAGGTGGGTGGAGTTTCTGAAAGATTATGAGTTTGAATTGAAGTACCATCCGGGGAAGGCTAATGTTGTGGCCGATGCTTTGAGCAGAAAGTCTATCCACACTGCAGGGTTGATGATTCACGAGATGACATTGTTGGAATCGTTTAGAGACCTCAATTTGAAAATGAAGCCGAGGAGGAACAGGTTGGTGTTGAGCCATATTCAGATTTCGAGTTCCTTGAGAAATCTGATTCGCTCAGCCCAAGGGATTGATTTAGAGCTGCAAGCGCAGAAGAGGTTACCGAATTACACCGAAGACGGTGATGGTGTGATTTGCTTTGATGGTAGAATCTGGGTGCCGAATGATGAGAATATTAAGAGGCAGATTTTAGAAGAGGCTCATAAGAGTCAGTTTTCAATACATCCTGGGTCCACCAAGATGTATCGAGATTTGAAGCAATTGTATTGGTGACCGGGTATGAAAGTGGAAGTTGCAGAGTTTGTGTCTCGATGCTTGACTTGTCAAAGGGTCAAGATAGAGCACCAGAAGCCAGGCGGTCGGTTACAGTCGTTGAATATACCAGAATGGAAATGGGAAAGTATTTCTATGGATTTTGTCATGGGGTTGCTACGGTCCCAAGCTGGAAATGACTCTATTTGGGTAGTGGTGGATCGCTTGACCAAGTCCGTTCATTTTATTCCTGTGCGTTCGAATCACAAAGTTGCCAGGTTAGCAGAGGAGTATCTCAAAAATATTTTGAAGCTGCATGGAATTCCTACTAGTATCATCTGTTATCGTGATCCCAAGTTCACATCACGATTCTGGAGAGCATTGAATATGGCTGTGGGAACAATGGCGTGTGCTAGCACCGCTTATCACCCACAAACAGACGGACAGACGGAGAGAACAATTCAGACGTTGGAGGATATGTTGAGAGCATGTGTACTTGACATTCGAGGCCGATGGGAGGATCATCTTCCATTGGTGGAATTTTCATACAACAACAGTTACCATTCTAGTATCAGAATGGCACCATACGAGGCATTGTATGGGACGAAGTGTAGGACACCATTGTGCTGGTGGGATGTAGGTGAGCAGAGATTGTTGGGGCCGGATTTGGTCCGTGAGACTACGGAGAAGATCCGTCAGATCAGAGAGAGGATGAAAACAGCTCAGAGTCGACAAAAGAGTTACGCCGACAAAAAAAGAAGGCCATTGGAATTTGAAGAAGGAGATCATGTATTTCTGAGACTTTCTCCAACTATTGGTACCTGTATAGCATTGCGAGCGAAGAAGCTCGGTCCTGGGTATATTGGACCTTTCTAGATTATCGAGCGAATTGGGCCAGTAGCATACTGCATTGCCTTGCCCCCAGCATTGTCTAGATTGCATGACGTGTTTCATGTATCACAGTTGAGAAAGTATATCCCCGATCCGAGTCAACTGTTGAGTTATGAGACGATTGACATCAGACCAGACTTATCTTATCAGCCTACTCCAGTCAGGATCATCGAACGTGGCGAGAAAGCGCTCCGGACGAGATCAATTCCTATTGTCAAGGTACTTTGGGACGGTGCCTCACCCGACGAAGCGACATGGGAAGTAGAAGAGAACATGCGCGTGAAATATCCCCATCTTTTCGATTGAGGTACGTTTTGTTCAATTTTGAGGACAAAATTTTTAAAAGTTGGGGTGATTGTAACACCCCCAATTAGCTAATTTGATTTGTTTAAATTAACTAGAGGTCTAATTAATAATTGAGCATAATTTATTTTCTATAAGATAGTATCATTGACATAAATAATTAATGGTGCTTAAGTGCTAGGAATTTGACTAAGATCATTAGATTAGGCCATGTCATGGTAAGATTAGAGGAATAAGTGACTGAAGGGTATTTTGGTCTTTTCACCCCTTTATTTGATAGCCCAGCTGAACCCACACCCCACATCACATAGCACAACCTCATTTTCAGAAATTCAGCAAAAGAGAGGGTTTGAGAGATAGAGAGAAAGCGCTGGCGAGAGGGAGAGAAGAAAAGAGAGGAAGAGAAATTCTGGATGCATGTCTGAAATGATTTTACCATCTTGATCCCTACACCCTCCTCTTCCAACTGATATAATTTTCATCATCAACATCCTCCTCCTCCCTCATTCACCATTTTCGATCCATAAAGCTCCATAGAGCAAAAATGGAGTTGTAGTGCTTCTAGTGGTTTGCATGTCATCCTAGAGCTCGAATAGAACCTTGGGGGAAATCAGTTTGCTGTTTGAAGTAATTTGGGAAGAGGGTCAGTAGCTCAAATTGTTAGGATTCGAATTGGAGAGGGCGTGGAGTTTGTAACAGCCCAGGTCCACCGCAGCGGCCACCCCGGTCCCACTGTTACCTCACGGTCTTTTCTACCCCTCTTGTAGAATTTTTGCCTTCCGTGGGAATCGAACCTTGCACCTGAGGCATAAGTGCAAGTTAAACCCCCTTCCCACTACCAATTGAGCGCGCGCTCAATTGGTAGTGGGAAGGGGGTTTAACTTGCACTTATGCCTCAGGTGCAAGGTTCGATTCCCACGGAAGGCAAAAATTCTACAAGAGGGGTAGAGAAGACCGTGAGGTAACAGTGGGACCGGGGTGGCCGCTGCGGTGGACCTGGGCTGTTACAGAGTTCGTGAGAGAAAGAGGGACCGTTATGGAGCAAGTTCGTGTAAATTCGGTGTCGTTAAACTCCAAGTGTTTCAGAATTTGCGTGATTTTCATCACGTTAGGTGAGTTCTATACTCGCTTAGGGATATTTTGTCGATATTGAATGTGCATGATTCTGAATCAAGGTGCTTCGCGTTTCGTTTTGAAAAGAATCGGGTCAAAAACCCTTTCCGGGAAAATGACGTTTTTACGGTTTTTCAGTGAATATATATGTTTTTATTGATTTGTTGATTTTAATGCTTTCGCTGGAATATGGACTGAATTGCTAGTCGAAATGTCTGTTTTTAAGTCATGGAAGTCCTAAAATGTCTCGGCACCGGATTGAAATCGAAACGGAACAAAAACAGAATTTTGAAAAGTCATTTTGAACACTTCTGCCAACGATCGCGTCGCGACCCGTGGCCGTCGTCTCGCGACCATACACTGTTTTGCAACGAAAAATCTATCTGTTACTTTTCGCGTCGCGGCGGAACCTGTTCGCATTGCGACGCAGTGTAAATTTTCAGCAAACTTTTCTGATTTTGTTTTCGCGATAACTTTTGATCTGGGAATCCGATTGAGGTGTTTTCAGTTGCGTTTTAAAGCTTATTGAAAGGTCTATTAAGAGGTGTAATTCAAACTATAAAATTCCCTGTTTTGAAAGTTAAGAATGTTGGAAAAACCGAACTATAGTGAACGCGAGTGTACACAAATCATGTTAAGAAAACGGACCTCGAGATCCATCATGTCATGATAAGTTAATTGATTGTAAGTCTATATAAGCTATATAAACTCTCAATCCATGTAAAAACAAATCAAGTTACTTTCCCTCGGGGAAAGGTAGATGGTATACTTGTAATAATATGAGTATATCGAGGGTGACGATCCTCCAAGATTAGCATACTAGGGTGGGGGAAGTCATGAGCCCCAAATCCTAGGCCCTCATGTTTTGCCCACTAGTGATTAGCGGGATGGGTTCACCAAACGCCAAAGAAATAACCATGCTAAGGTAGGCTTGAGGTGTTGTGCTAAGTTCATGAAAATATGATGTGTAGTTGCTTATCAGGGCTACATCAAGAAAGTAATTAATTTAACGAGTAGTCGCTTGTTAGAGCTACAAGTTACATGAAAATAATATATGTCCACGTGGTTGCTTATGAGGGCCACGAGTTCAAAGATAAAGTCTAATAAACCGCTAGAGTTAGTAAGGGGTCTCGATAGGACTCACTGAGATAATGTTTATCTCACCCTTTATATGTTGGGGTTTTTACAGAGAAGCAGGGAAAAACAAAGACGACGAAGCACGGTTAGCCGGTGCGACTCACGGAGTCATTTGAGACTTGATTTCCTGTTTAGGCCTTTGTGCTTTTCTAGTTTATGCTATCGATTGTATGACTATCATTGTATAAGTTGTAAAATCGTTTCCGCTACTTTATGTTTTGGGTATTGAACACCAGGATTGTATAAGTCTTAAGATATGAAACTTAAGCATTTTCAGGAAGTTATTAAGGTTCTGAGAACCATTTGATAGTTATTATCAAAATTTTTAGTCTGTGTTCAATATTCATTAACAGGAAGTTACTCTGATGTATGCCATTTAGTGCACTTTGGTATTTCTACAAGTTAGAAATATCGGGGTGTTACACTCACTTCCTCTCCTCTTCTCCCTCTTCGTTTCCACTTTTCTCTCTTTCTCCATTCTTTCTTTCTTTCCTTTCTTTCTACGGCTCACACTCTTTCTTTTTCCTATTTTTTCTTTTCTTTTCTTTCTCTTATATAAAAGTAAACATTTAAGTGTGGTGGGGTAAAATACCATTTTACCCTTACTCTATCGAACAATTTCTAAACAAACCTCAATAAATTTCTTATTTGATTTTAGCACCCGAAAACTGACTTATTCAATTTCTAAATATACACCAACCAATAATTAATTTAGTACTCAATTAATAAAATTATTAACTAAGCACCATAATAATAAATTGATAGGGTTTAACTCCATAATAATTATCTTAATTATTTTGGGGATGTTATAGATCCTATGTGGCTTTCCTATTACTTATTATTCCCATTTATTTTTTTCACATAGACTTTTAATTGTTTTTTTAAATAAAAAAACCCAAATTTATTGTTTCTTCATCTTCTTCCCGTAAATCTTCCTCCTCGAAATCTGCTTCCATGTCTTCTCTTCCATCTTCCCAACGCCATCTTTCATTCTGAACCTCACACCTCCTCTCCCCCTCACGTACAATGTAAAGAAGACACACTAATCTCTAAACTGCGAACCATCAACAAATTGTCCCAATTCACCTTATGTGAACCCTAGTCCCTAACCTTCTACTGCTGCAGAAGGCGAAGTTTTGCTGGAAACAACTTCAAAACTGTGATAGACTCACAAGTTAGTCAATAAATTTCTCTGGCAAAACTGTGATAGACTCACAAGGTGAACCCTAGTCCCTCACGTACTGTTTTATTGCATTATTTTTGGATTATTTCTTTGTAATGTCCTTTCTCAGGCTATTATTTTGTCCTTAGTGGAACTGTCTTGAAAGCCATAGCTGGCTAGTAGCTGGGGGAATATTCCCTCTAGGTCTGATGTAATTACTGCACTATATATGGGTTCCTCCAATCAATGAAAAGGACACCAATCATTAAACAATCATCATTCTTACCTTAAATTCTCTGTACCCTAAATTTCTGTATAGCCAACCACCGAGTAGCATTCTTCTTCTGCTGCTCCTGGAATGCTTAATCTGCCATTACCGGATTCGTCCCTAGTAGTCTCTATCCATTGCTTTCTGTGACAATTGGCATCAAAGAGGTCCGATTCTTTCACCATGACACTCAGTCAAATCGTTCAAGAGCTGGATCAATGCATGACCGAGCATACTGAGGAGCTCAGCGCTCGCATTGAGCTACTTCAAGGTCGCATGACAGAAGGTATGGAAGAAATTTGTAATATCTTTCGTACTCTTCAACAAGCCACTGTTCCCACCCCACCACCCCCCTCCTCCACCCCCACCACCCTTTAACCTTAACCTACCACTATACCCACCACAAAACCCTCCACAAAACCAACCAAATAACCCACCCCCACATTGTTACGCAGCCCGCATTTCCAAAGGTGATTTTCCCCGTTTTGATGGGAAGAATGTTCGCGATGGGCTCTACAAATGTGACCAGTTATTTCTTTCAGATGACACTCCTGAAACTTCCAAAGTGCGCCTCGCTTCAATACACTTGGAGAATCTTTCCTTACAATGGCCAAAATTTTGATGTTTATCCTTCTTGACAGCAGTATGTTGCTAATGTTACTGCTTGTTTTGGGGATGCTTATGAGGGTCCATTAGCTACGTTGGTTCAGGTGAAGCAAACGGGGAAACTGCAGGAGTATTTGGATGCTTTCGAGCTCGCTCTCACGCAAGTAAGTCTCATTCCAGAACACTCACTTAGTATTTTCCTAGCTGGTTTAGAACATAATACCCAAATGCATGTAATAATGTTTAATCCGACCTCTATTGCTCATGCTACTAATATAGCCAAGTTACATGATTCATCCCAAACCCTAACCAAAACAGCTATCCGCTTCACTTCCTGGAAACCATCTACTTCTGGCACAAAAACCATCACTCCTACCCAAACAACAAACCCTACCTCAGATCTCATCCCTACCCAAAAACCACTTTTTAATAGGACCAATAGAACTCTCTCTAATGCTGAGGCTGATAGGAGAGAAAAAGGTTTATGTTGGTTCTATGATGAACTATTTTCACCAGGTCATCATCTTAAACATAAGAAAAACCAGCGTATGATCCTTGAAATGGATGAGGAAGAGCTTTTGGAACCTGTACTCACTGAAATAGACCCTACACCCACCTCAGACACAATCCCAACCCTTGACACACCCTTATTATCTTTACAAGCTATGACTGGAATGAGCAACAACCAAACCATGTGTGTCACTGGGAAGTATGATAAGAAGTTACTCCACATTTTACTTGATAGTGGTAGCACTCACAATTTTCTTGATTTGGAAATTGCAAAAAACCAGGCTGCAAGTTAGAAGCAGTGGTGCCTTTATCTATTACTGCAGGTGGTGGCCATAAGATCATGGTGCCTTACCTATACAAGAACTTCAAGTGGCAATTCAAAGGGGTACTTTTGCAGCAGACAGGATTGTTCTACCATTGGGAACTTATGATATGATCTTGGGAATCCAATGGTTGAAATCTCTTGGTCCAATCTTATGGGATTTCAACAAACTTCAAATGGAGTTCTCCACCCAAGGCCGTAAGTTTGTCCTCAGAGGCGCCAGGACACCTTCACTAAAGCTAATCAACAAAGAGACATTCTCTCAGGCACTGCAGAGTTATTCTCTGTATTCTCAGTATTGAGGGTTATTCTCCTCAATTATCTCTGCCATTGTAACACCCAAAGTAATTTTCAACTTCTTTAGTTATTAAGTGATTTGATTCTTGTGTGCCTGAATGATTTATAGCATTTTGAGAATTTATTTTTATTGAGTGCATGATTGTAGCAATTTATTTTAAAAGCAATAGTTTAGAAGGGGGAATAATTAAGTATGAGTTTGAGCTTCATTAGAATGCTAAAACCTCTTTTAGTTTGTTTTAACCTATCCACTTCCATTGACCTTTTTACCTTTCATTAAACACTCTCTATAAAAGCCCATAGGAGCTGAACACCACACAAAAACTCACACTCTCAAAATTGAGAATTTTAGGAAGAACAAAACACGCACACTTGAGAGAGTGAGAGAGGGAAACTCGAGGAAGGGGAAAGAAAGGGAAACCATGGGGACGCATGCATGTTCTTTCCACTCCATCCATTGAACCATTTCATTTCAGTCACAATACACCTTTCATCTTCCCTCTTCTTCTCTCTCATTTTCGAAAATGAGAACACCCCAAGAAAACCCAAATCTGTCCCCCATCAACACTCAAGAAAACCATGAAATCTCAACTTGCATATTCAGTTTTTGACCACTAGAAGGCGATAGGAGCTACAACAACCCTTGCATTGCACTTCTCTTGTTAATATTTTTAAATAAGGTGAGTCCTTCATCCTTTTCTTTATTTCCAAGTATGAACTCTGATTTTAGATTGTTAGAGGTCCAATTTTATGAATGCATGTTGTTGGACTGGTTTGGTTGCTGAAAACATAGTTTGAAGTTGAGATAAAATAAGGACATAGGCTATTTTACTTGTTAATGATTTCAAGATTTTGATTGTATTTGAATTGGAGTTTGTGGAACATGATTGTTGTTGAATTTGTTGTTTAATCATAGGGTAATTAGTGTATTTGTGATTAAGGAGATGTTAGGGTGGAATTGGAACCAAAAGGAATGAAAATTTCATGAAAAAACTGATTTTTAACTGTGCTGCGAAATGCAGACCGAAAGTGACACGGACCGTGCGCCTATCTCGTGCAAAATTTCAATTTAGCTTTTTCTCATTCCTTTGGGTACCAATTACACTCCCAGTCCTTCCCTAACTCAAATAATATTAATTACCATAGGATTAGACCCTTGTATGACTTGTTTATGATGTGATGTGATCGCAGGATTACGGTTGAACAATTTTCTGTAGTTTTCAAATTCTTTTCGAAAACTCGTGTGAGAAAACTAAATTGTACCACTCATAAATGAATTAAAGAATGGTTGAATGTACTTGGGGTGGGTGTCTTGAACCTAATCTCAAGGTCCAGAGGTTTTTGCTCAAATAATATGTTGAGTGCGGGTTCCCCAAAGTGTACGTTAATAGCATTCAGATGTGTCAGTCTATTTCGTTAGGGGGATGCATTCTTAAAAAATAGTAAAAGATATACAGAGCGTATTATAGTAAGCAGTCTCGAAAGGACTCACTGAGATTATGTAATCTCACCCCTCATTGTTGTTGTTTTTCAGATACTTAGTTGAAGATTAAGGAAGGTAATGCAAAGTAGCAAAGTTCCAGTCTTGGAGGACAATGTTCCACTAAGAGTTCAACATATGTTTATGTGCTAGTCTCATGTGTTGAGCCTTTTGTTATTGTCTAGTACCAGACATGACCTAAGTTGTATTAAGTTCTCTACGCATTTTTACTTTGGATTGAGTTTATTTTGTTGAATCCATAGGTCTTTTTGAGCCGGATTGTTGTACTAAGGTTTAATTAAGTACTTATTTTAAGAAAACCCTATCTAAGTGAGTCTTTTATGGATGTTTATTTAATCTAGTGTGTAATCCAAACTATGAATGCGTATCTCTGAAAGGCCTAAAAAGTAACTTTCTGGATTTATCGTCGACTATAATCTAGGATGTTATAGCCATTATGTCACTATCTCTCATGGAGTCTTATGCTGACATATTTATGGAGCCAACTACACTTCCCCCCCCAGGCCAGGTTTTGATCACATAATCCCTTTAAAGGAAGGCACAGAGCCTTTTAATTTGCACCCATATAGATACTTAGTTATACAGAAAAATATAGTTGATAAATTAGTGGGTGAAATGCTTGAGCAAGGTGTCATTCAACATAGTACAAGTCCATTTGTTTCCCCTACAGTTTTAGTAAGAAAAAAAGATGGCTCACTGAAATGTTGAAGAAAGACTCATTCCACTGGGCGCCAGAGTCTGTTGTTGCCTTTGATACTCTCAAAAATGCTCTGATCTCAGCACCAGTTCTCACCTTGCCAAACTTCACTAAACGTTTTATTGTGGAAACATATGCCTCTGGTAAGTGCATTGGAGCTGTCTTAATGCAAGACCAGCATCCCATTGCTTTATGTCAGCAAATTATTGGGTCCAAAACAACAAGATTTGTCCATTTATGAGAGGGAATTACTTGCTATTATATATGCCAACCAGAAATAGAGCATTTATTTGGCTTTTGCACCATTCACCATTAAGAGGGATCAAAAGACGATTAACTATATCTTAGAGCAGAGATTGACTACTCCATTTCAGCAAGTGTGAATTTCTAAGCTTATGAAGGTTGAATTTGCTATTCAATACAAAGAGGGCAATGCTAATACAGCTGCTGATGCCCTCTCTTGAAAGGAAGGAGATGAATTACTTCCCTTGCTCTTGGATAATGCTTATCCTGATTTATTTGTCTTAATACATAAGGAATGGAATTCTGATAAGACACTGACGCAAATTATCACTGATTTGCAGTCTAATCCTAGCAGCCATCCTAAGTTCACGTGGATTCCAAATTAAATTAGACGACGAGGCAAATTAGTTTTGGGCTCCAACTATACTCTAAAGTCCACTATTTTTAAATGGCTTCATGACTCAGCTGTTGGTGGTCATTCTGGACAAGATGTTACTACTTCTAGAACAAAATCATTGTTCTTTTGGAAAGGCATGAACAAAGACATCCAGAACTACATTCGCAACAGTGGTGTTTACCAGACAAGTAAGAATGAGCAGGTTGCCTCTCCTGGCTTACTGCAGCCACTGCCAATTCGTGAGAGAATTTGGCAAGATATCAGCCTTGACTTCATTGAAGGTTTACCTCCTTCTAAAGGTAAACAGGTTATCTTAGTGGTGGTAGACCGCCTCAATAAATATGCCCACTTCCTGCCTTTGAGCCATCCTTACACTGCCATTGATGTGGCTCAAACTTTCATGGACAATGTTTTGAAACTACATGGTATGCCTCACATCACTACCTCTGACAGAGATCCAATTTCTCTCAGTAAATTGTGGAATGAATTTTTTAAACTCCAAGGAACGCATTGAACAAATCCAGAGCATACCACTGTCAATCCGATGGCTAAAATGAGATTATCAACAAAACTTTGGAAATTTATCTGAGATGTATGTGTTCCTCAAAACCATCTAGCTGCTTGCAGAGCATATCCCACTCCTCTATTCATACTACCCCTTATGAGGTGGTATATGGTCAATCACCCTCTACGCATCTACCTTATCTTCCGGGAGAATCATCTTCTATCTAAGTGGATAGATCACTAGCTTCTAGAGAGGAAGCGATTAAATTGTTGAAATTTAATTTGTTGAGGGCTCAGAACCGAATGGCACGGTACTCTGATAAGAAGAGGTGTGAGAGATCATTTGCTGTTGGTGATTTTGTGTTTCTAAAGCTACAACCTTATAGGAAGTTCTCCCTCAAAATTCATGCCTAACATAATCTCCTGCCTAAGTATTTTGGACCTTTCAAGGTGACTGAGAAGATAAGGACTGTTGCATATCAGTTAGAGCTACCTCCTTCTGCAGACATACACAATGTCTTTCATGTATCTCAACTTAAATTGTGCAACAATCCCGCTGCTGTCCCAATTCATGATATACCTACAGCTGCTATAATGAACAAAGGCATTTCTTGAGGCTATCCTTAAGAGGAATATGGTGAAGAGAGGTAGAGTTGCTGCAACTCAAGTGCTGGTGAAATGGAAAGATCTCCCTATTGAACAGGCCACATGGGAGTTTTATTATGACCTACTCCAACAATTTCCTAAATTCCACCCTTGAGGACAAGGGTGAGCTCCAAGGAGCGGGTAATGTGACAGAGTTACCAGTTAGTTAGTAAATTTCGTTGATTTCTACCATTTTACTGCTAGGTTGCTGTTTCATTGCTTTAGTGGAATTGTCTAGAAGGCCACAACTGGCCAGTAGCTGGGGGAATATTCCTGTTGTGTGAAAACAATATGTGCAAGTATACACAGTCGCAACAAGTAATAATGAGTAAGTAGAGATCGTTCCCACGAGGATTGTTGAGTTCTTTTCTATATTTAATTAGCAAGAAAGCTAGTGAGCAAAATCAAAGTAAAATAACAAGTTGTAGAACCCCATTTTCTCAACAAACAACAAGTAAAATAAAATATTAGTAGAAATCCAGAATGAGAGTAAGTTGGGGCTGCCTTTGTAACATCCCCAATTTAGCTAATTTCATTTATTGAAATTAGCAAAAGGTTAAGATAATTAATTAGCTAATTTAAAATAATTAGTCTTAATTAATTATAAGTCATCAATTATACATGTGTGTGCTTTGGTGAGTTAATTTGGGACTTTAAGTGAGAATAGGAGCACAGGGGTATTTTCGTCTTTTCCACCCATAAGTGACACTCAGCTGACCCACCTTTCACAAAACACACACATATGCATTATTGATTATTGTATAATTGTTGTTTGATTATGTGATTGGAAGTGGATTAAAATAGGTTTTAAGCAAGTAATTAAGAGCAAGGACAAAAGAGTGATTTCCACCTCATTTAACCTTCAACTCACTTATTCAACAACACATACACACTTGTGCTGGACATTCAGAATTCCAGAAACAAAAGAACAGAAACATAGAGAGGGTTGAGAGAGGAGAGGGTGAGAGAGCTAGAGGAGGAAGAAGGAAAGGGATCTTCCACATTCCTTGATGCATGCTTGATCTTTGACCACCATTCTTCACCATTTTCCTTCCTCTTCCCATTGATACCAGACACAACACACACATCATCCTCCTCCTCCAAGAAATAGCGGAACACTATGAAATATCATAATACAAGTTCGAGTCATAAGACCGAATACATAACAACTAGGGATAAGTCCATCTTCTATCTCCTCCTCGAGTGTGACAACTAAACATCCCGTTTACTTCCTCGTTCCCTGTTCTCTGTAAAAACAACAACAATGATTGGGTGAGACAACTTGTCTCAGTGAGTTCTACCGTACCCCCTCACTATCACTCGGTTCCATTATAAAACCGTTATACATAGTTAAAAATATAACTATTATATCAATATACACCTAGCCCCTTCACCGGCCGTGCAAAGCCCACAATCCCGGTAAATGAAGTGCTATGATATATTTTTAAGCCTTGTCAATTAATTTATAATTACAAGCTTTTCCAAGCGAAACATTGACTGTGCAAAGCCCACAATCCCGATGAATCGAAAGCCTATCTTATATATATACTTAGCCCATTACCGACCGTGCAAACAACCACAATCTCGGCGTCCAATATGCTTTTCATATATTATTAAGCCTCGTAATTTAATTTAGGCTAAATTATAGTTTTGGTCCCCCTATTTTCAAAAATTCAGACATTTGGTCCCCCTATTTTGAAACTCAGACATTTGGTCCCCCAATTTTAAAAAATCAAAGACATTTAGTCCCAAGAGGAATTTTCAGTTTTTTATGGCTAATAATCAAAGACATTTGGTCCCTCAATTTTAAAAAATCAAAGACATTTGGTCCCCCAATTTTAAAAAATCAAAGACATTTGGTCCCTCTTTGGACTAAATGTATTTGATTTTTTAAAATTGGGGGACCAAATGTCTGAGTTTTAAAATAGGGGGACCAAATGTCTGAATATTTGAAAATAGGGGGACCAAAACTATAATTTAGCCTTTAATTTATAATTACTAGCTTACCAAACGAAACCCGACCGCACAAACACCCACAATCTTGGCGAATCGTGTACCTATCTTAGCATACATCGGCCTTGTAAACAACCACAATCCCGATATCCCACGTTAGACCACACCATAACGTTTCAGGGTCTACGGTGAGGGCTCATGACCTTCCCTTCCTAGTATGCCATTCGTTGGGTCGTCACCCAACTCGATATAATCTATATATCGTACCTGCATTGGGCCGTCACTTAAATTCTAGATAATCTATATCTATTGTTGACCTATAACCAGTTTCGATGAATCCTATGATAGACATCCGGCATTATAGTGTGATACCGAGTTGGACGAATTATTTGTTTTGTTATTCAAAAACATATGCTCACACGCGGTCTAAACGTCGGTTTTCAAACAGTTCTTGCTTTCAGAAAACATTGAGTTAGTCAATTTAAATCACATATTAGAATATGTCTTTTAATAAGCTTTCCAACGCACTTGAGAACACCTCAATCGGGTTCCCGGATCAAACGTTATTGCGAAAACAAAATCAGTGTGTTTTGCTGAAAAACTGCAAAGCGTCGCGACGCGAACTGGTTCCGTCGCGACGCGAAAAGTTACAGAAAGTTTTGCGTTGCAAAATTAACGGAGGTCGTGACGCGATGGGCACGGGCCGCGACGCGATGGTAGTTAGAATTAGTTGAAAACAGCATTTCGAAAACCCGTTTTGTACCGTTTCGCTTTCTATTCGACCCCGAGACATTTCCTAACCATCGAGACTTAAAAATAGATATTATAACCAACATTTCAGTCCATATTCCAGTGAAAGCATTAAAATCAACAAATCAATAAAAACATATATATATCCACCGAAAACCGTAAAAATGCTATTCTCCCGAAAATGGTTTTGACTCGATAATTCTTTCGAAAATGAGTTAGCCTCAGAAACTGAATTTCAAATCATTCAAGGTTATAAAAATGAAACCCTAATCGTGAGTAAAACTCACCGATATGACGAGTCCCCGAGAAGTCACGTCCTCGCTCGAACAATCGAACCGTTAACCACTCGAACAATCCCCGTAATCACGAACACGCTCTGAATGTCTCCGCAACTGAACTCAATGGGCCCCACTTGCACAAATAGCAACTCAATCAATCATTCTTGCTACTGAACTCCTCTCCGGTATATTGAACTGATGACTCTCGAGACTTTGACGAATCGAAACCAAACTCGACGAACCGATATTTCTAGTTTTGTTTTCGATTTCCTATATCAGGGTCCAGTTTTGCAACAGGCGTAACTTGGTCAATTCGTGACCAAAACCTTGTGAAGAGAATTTTGTCTACATTATGATGGTTGATGATTCAAGTGCACGCAACCAGTAGTTTGGGAGATATCACTGAAACAAGGGGACTGGTTCAGTACTGGGCCAGATTCAAATTCGAGACTTGTGGACACAATATCTCCCTCATTTCCTAATGGAACCCGATGGTTATTGTGCCTAAAATGAAGAACTTTATGTCTAGTTTCCAGAGGAACAAAAATCACTTTCATAGGAGTTGTGTACAGTGAGATACAATGTAAACACTGAAGATAGATCATACGGGTTTTACCCAGAATTTCCAGCAACACTCTCCTTTCTTCATCAACCATCTTGTCTCCACGAATTTGAGCTTCAATCTCCTGTACCAGAAGTTCTACCACCTTCAAACACTTTCCAATCCACAATGTATGTTCAGTTTTGCCTTTCATCTATTTCCACATGGACATGCATGACTCCAAATTGACAAAAGCTTCATGGTTCTTACTTGGAGCTCCTCTATTTCGAAAATGGAATCAAGAAGAGGAGGATGGTTCAGGTTGTGATACAGGCACCAGAAGGAAGAGGAAGAAAATGGAACTTGATGGAGTAAGGATCACTTACATGCAATCAGCTGACTGGGAAAGGCACCTCCTCCTTCCTCTCTCCCATTCGCCCTCTCTTCTCTCTATCTCTTAATGTTTTCCCCTTTTGGCTTTTCAGTTCTGAGTTGTGTTTCTGAAAATGAGTAAGTGAGGGTGGGTTTAGATGAGTGATGAGAAAGGGGCTGAGGGTTTAAGTTGTGGTGAAATGACCAAACCGCCCTTGGCCTGTTTAAGTCCTGATTTGGAGGCTAAAACCCCAATAATCCCATGGTTTTCTATTCGGCAAGGATTTCTCGACTACTCCTTTCTTGGGTTGCGATTAATTATTTCGCTCCAATAATTAGATCGAACCTTTAAATTTTAGGGATGTTACACCACATCAATATTTATGAGAATGGAGGCATTGCAACGATCGGAGGGGTGCGTCCGAGAACGGTGAGAAATAACGATGATGGAACCATGGACATTGATTTGATTGAAGCCGCTATCAGAGATCCAAGGGGAGAGCTCATGTACCCTACCACCAAGCTTATTTGCTTGGAAAACACTCATGCAAAGTCAGCAACTTTTCTTGAAATTTTTTATTTATTTAAGTTTATAGAAGAATAATTGTGACTGATATTTTTCTGAATGCAGGTCTGGTGATAGAGCCACACCTTCAGTTCAACATCATTTGGAGGCATAATATGGCATTTCTATTAACTTGCAGAAGTATAGACTTGGACAGCAAGCTCGAAGACAAAATGAGGAAGATCAATACAAAGAGAATAACAGTGAGTACATGTCTGCCTAATGCCCCATCATGCAATATCTTTCTATTACTTTTACCTACTTCTATTAAACTAGAGAGCAATAAAACTGGAAATGTATAATAATCTTCCTTCCTAATTTCTGTTTCCACTTGTTAGGATGTTCGTATGTAAATTTCAGTACCCGTTCTTCAGGGCCTAATACAAGTTACCCAGGTGATAATGAAGGGGGGGTATGTTTGAATTTAAAAAATACCAATTTCACTTTATTTCTTTTAGATCACATGCATTCTCGATGAACCAAATTCTCATGTAAATCTTCTCAATTCTAACCTGTACATGTAATTACCATTTTAACTTCTGTGTAAATGCAACCTATATATTGTAACTATTAAGTTTCTCCCTTTCTAACTAGTTTGCACAACCATAACAGAGAAATGCAAATAGCAGAAGCACTGAGCCATCAAATTGAAGTTCAAAAGAGATTGGAAGAGTAGCTAGAGGTACTTACTGTTTCAGTCCTGCATTATAATTCAATTTTAGCACTGCTGAATTTGTCTTATTTTCGATATCATCTATCAGTTTGAATGAATGGATATTTTATTTTAGTCAAAACAAAAGTCACACTTGAATTCTGTACTTAGTTGAAAAATGTGTTTGTTTATATTCATACTACTATTTTACTGAAATGATGTGTTTTTGCATTTCTTGTACCAACCAGGCTGAGTGTGAAGAGTTACAAAAGGGGGTGGAGGCACTTGCAGGCGAGAATCGAAGTCTCCAAGAAGAGCTTCAGAAGCTTTCTGAAGAGTGCCAGAAGCTTGCATCTGAAAACAATTCTATCAAGGTATATTTCTCTTACAATTCTTCACAAGCATTGCCATTTTAATAACTCAGTGCAATGCAAATGTTGGCATATTACAACTCAAAAAATAATTGTGCTTTAAACAGGAGGACTGTTGTAGGCTACTGAAGCACTGCTGTTTAGAATTTAGTTTTGTAACTATGTTTAGAATCTAGCTTTAAACTCTACTTTGGAAAATTTTCACTTCCTTTTCTATTGTGGTTTTGACTTGGTCACACTCTTTGCTGCATGTGGGGGGTTATACTTAGATACACTTCTTGGTTCCTTCGGTATCTTATAATTGCTAATTTAGTTTCTCCACTGTGAATTAATTTGAAAACTGAAAAACAAAAGTTATTTTCATTATCATCCATTTAACTCGCATATACTGTCTATTCTAATTCTTCCTGCCTTAGTGATCGAGGAATATTAATGAGATTTATGTATGTTTAGATGAATATATTCAGATGAATTCAATTATTCTTCAGTTTTTCTTAGTCATATAACTTAATTTTCATTTACAGAGCTAATAGTTTGTTGAATATGCACAATTGCAAGCACCCCCTCCCTTTTAAGCTATTCCAAAAGAATTAAACTTCGCTGATCTATCTGATCTATTGTCAGATTTAATGCTTGTTCCCCTCTATTAATTTTAGAATGCCTTAAATACGTGCCTTGTACTACTCATTTTCCTAGATTAATATATTTTACCATACTATTCATTTTGCAGTCACCTGGACAGCACTCAGCGCATTGAGAGGTTCAAAAAGATACTGAATATAGTCGACGTTTGTTAGCTAAATATTTCTCTTCAAAACGCCTACTTGGAGGTATGCTACAATATCCATTTAAAGTGTTTGCAGATCTCTCTATAAACACATGATATAAGGTGATTTCCTTGTTAGATTTGCGACTGGTATGATAAACTTCTTGATTAGGCTTGAAGAACCCATTCTGCTTCCCTTGGTGAATATATGACATCAGTTCATATAAAGTTGTATGCAGAGCGTAAACCAACTTCAAAGGAAGAACGAAGAAAACAACTTAAGTGATGTTTATTTGGACTGGTGTAGCGACCGAAAAATCCGAGAGAGGATTTCTCGAAGGTTCAAAAATGAAGCCGCCACCAAAGTTTTGTTTAAGGGCAAACATTGGAAAATCCCTTTTGGAATGGATAAGGGTCCTTGAGACCAGATAAGGGTTCAGGAGTCGGTTATGCGTGGGGAAGGTATTAGCACCCCACGACATCCTTCCTAAGGAAGGTTACCTGCTAATTAGTTGTAGAAGCGAAAGTTAATTTTGAAATCATTTATTTTTACCCTTTTATTGCGAATTAAAAAGAAAGTGGAAAATTGATAATTTATTTGAATTTAAGAAAGTGATTATTTAGGAAAAGACTAAAAAAAGGTTTTTTAATAGTGCAATTGACAGAGGTCGGCCGCCCTCTGCTCCTACGTATCTCTTGGTAGAGAATCAAATCACACGTAGTTCTTGGGTAGAAAACTTTGTTTGTTGGTGTATTTTATTTAGGGATTTTAGGACTCCTGAGTGATCAGTTCATTTGTCCTAAAATGATGACTGACCCGACTGTGCATTCGGCTTAGTCCCCTACTTTGTGAAAATGGGGTTTTTTGGAGTTTGGAAGATAGTTTGATGTGTGGTGGTTTGATTTTATTTGAATAGGGGTTTTAGGACTCCTGATCCGTACGGTTCATTCGTCCTAAAACGATGACTAACCCGTCTGTACAGTCGGCTTAATCCCCTATTTTGAAAATTTGATTTGTGGAAAGAAATGTGTTTGTGTTTATTTTGATTCAGAAATTGTTTGTTTTAAATAGGGATTTCAGGACATGATCCGTAATGGTTCATTAGTGACCTAAAAAGCAGACTAACCCGACTGTACAGTCGACTTAGTCCCCTATTTATATTTTTTGAAAATGAAATATTTATCTATTTATTTTTATATGTTTATGTGAAAGAAATTAACAAAAAAACAAAAAGAGAGGGTGCAGTAGTAAAATATGGTGTATTTAGGAGAAAAGGCGCTGTTTTAAAAGAAGGGGTGCGTTTAGCCGAAGCCCAGTCCACGTCATTTGGATTATGGGCTGGTTGCTTGTGAAGCTGAGCTTATGCTTAGGGAGGGTGTATGAAGTAAGAAGCGATGGTGTGAAAATGAATCTGAAAAAAATAAAATAATAAAAAAAACAGATAAATAAATAAATGGGCGTGGGTATAAAACGGGTCCTTCAAACGAAGGAACCCTAATTTTCATTTCACGCCGCATCCAGAAACGGGGGGGGGGGAGAGAGAGAGAGACCGCGAAGGTCACGACGAGGTTTACGACGAGGTTTACGGCGAGGTCTACGGCGAGATAGTTTACGGAGAGAGAGGAAAGGGATTCAGGGACAGAGAAAACATGTGAGAGGGAAAGAAGAGGGGAAAGGCGAGGATGAGGGAGGAGCTTGCCGGTTGGCCGTTCCTTGGCCTGCGAACGCGAGGACGGTCTCTGTAACACCCCTTTTCTACCCTTATATTACGCGTCATTTATCAGAGTAATCCCTTTCAAAATATTATTTTCATTGATAGAAAAGAAATGCTACAACTTCATAAAAAAACAAACTCATCAATTGCACTCTTCAAATTTTGCGCAACAAAACATCCTTCGTGGAAAAATCAAATCCTCAAAATTCACTTCACAGCGGAATAAACAACAACTCACCAATAACTCTCAAACACGTCTCAAATGTATCAATAAGATCATGAAAACAACTAATTAAATCGTTTATCAAAATTCACCCACGCCCCCTAGGTGTTACAGTATCAGAGAGCGACACAAAATACATCCCAAGAGCTAAAAGGAAGGCAGCAGATCCTTCACTCGCGGTTACCTGCAGCGTTGCCACAATAGAGCAACATTCCAAGCAGAAGGGGTGAGAATTTTAACAAAACATAATCTAGCACATGATAGAGTAATGGAGACAAACAATTCTACAACATCATATTTAACATCACATCATCACCACCAAACACCAATTCACAACACGGTTTGGCAACAGGCCACGATCATGATCATGTATGTAAATGCAACCCCCACCAGGGCATATGCATGATGGTACCATATTCATCACAATTAAGAGGCCGAAGCCTATTCTTCACAAGAGGCCAAAGCCTATTCTTCACATTATGCACATGCCATGAGACTCTATATACACATGTGCATTTCATCAAAAACACTCACCTGGAGTACTCATCATCATCATCATCAAACACTCATAGAGTGTATTCGTCACAGCAACAGCAGCGCGACTGCAGCGCGAGCGACGTGCGACTGGGCAGCAACAGCGTGCCACAGCGCAGCGCGCCTTGCGCCTGGGGCGCAACCTAAGCGCGAGTGGGGCGCAGCTGGGCAGAAACAGCTTTACTTGCAGAATTGTTCAGATTCCAAAATTTTCATCTATACATCATCAAATTCATAAAACACAATTTCGTCACACATTGTTCATCACCCCAATCAACGCAATTTCACCAAGACATCGTCAAATTCACCAAAGAACAATCATCAAGAACTCATCAATTAATCCCTCAAAGTGTTCATCAAAACAAACATCGAAATTCCCCGAAGGAAAACGTCAACAGCTCATCAAACCAAACCTCGACATTTCGACTACACTACTACAACCAAAAATCCCATAAAATCCCAATCACATACTCGATTTTATTGAATTAAAACGCTCACCCTTACCTCGAATATGGTTGATCTGAAGAAGACGAGTGGAAGCACGAACAAAATCACAGCAACACAACGATCAGCTCGCGATCCTTCTCCCTTCGAAAACGTAGCCACGCCCACTTCCTTGATCAATGAGGAATCAACACAACGGAGATTAGGGCTCGAAGGCTACAACATTAGGAAAGGGAGAAAAACGACGTGGAAAGGATTAAGAACTCTTACCTAACAAAACTCGAGAAAATTCCCTTCCTTCCTCCTTCTCCTCAGCGCCGTACGCTCTCTCTCTCTTCTCACTCTCTCAACTTTCGTTTTCTTTCTCTGATGCAAGGAGTGAGGCGCAAAACCCTAACCCCTTAGCTTCATGAGCCTCAGGAGCGCCTAAGCTATTGGGCTTGGGCTTCCTGGGCCATTCTCCACCACCCCTGAGTTGCCAACATCACCCCCAATACTCGTTCCACTTCCTGAACAACGCCCATCATTTTAATTAATTTAATCACGTTTCAAATGAAATTAATAATTCAATTAAAAAAAATTTAATTAAATTATTTCCGGGGTGTTACAACTCTCCCCCACTTAGGATTTTTCGTCCTCGAAAACATACCTGATTCAAATAACTCCGGATACGACTCTCGCATCTTATCCTCCAGATCCCAAGTCAGGCTTTCACCAGCTGCTCCAAACCAAACAACTTTCACCAGATTGATCTTCTTACCTCGAAGGGTCTTCACCTCCCAATCCTCAATTCGTACAGGCACGGTCTCCATAGTGAGCTTATCCCGCACCTCTACATCATCTGGTTGGATCACATGAGACGGATCTGCAATATACTTCCGAAGCTGCGACACGTGAAACACGTCATGCAAGTTCAAAAGATTAGGTGGCAAGGCCACCCGATACGCAACATTTCCAACTCTCTCCGTAATCTGATACGGCCCAATGAAACGTGGAGTCAACTTCTTTGATTTCAGCGCACGCCCGACACCACTCATAGGTGTGACCCTCAAGAACACGTGGTCACCCGCTTCAAACTCTAAATCTTTCCTTCTCTTATCATGGTAGCTCTTCTGTCTACTCTGCGACGCTTTCATTTTCTCTCGGATCATCTTCACTTTCTCAGTAGTTTCTCTAACCAGCTCAGGTCCGAGTATTAAACTTTCTCCAGTCTCATACCAACATACCGGAGTCCTACACCTCCGACCATATAACGCTTCGAACGGTGCCATCCCAATACTGGAATGATAACTATTGTTGTAGGTGAACTCAATTAACGGGAGATGAGTATCCCACGCACCTCCCTGCTCTAGAACACATGACTTCAACAGATCTTCCAACGATTGAATCGTCCTCTCTGTTTGCCCATCAGTTTGAGGATGATAAGCTGAACTCAACCTCAATTTCGAACCCAACTCCTTTTGCAAACTACTCCAAAATTCCGAAGTAAACCTTGGGTCTCTATCAGACACAATGCACAAAGGAACCCCATGCAGCTTCACAATCACTTGAATGTAGATTTCAGCCAATCTCGACACTGGGTACTTAATGCCGATAGGAATAAAATGAGCCGACTTCGTCAATCTATCCACAACCACCCAAATTGAATCATGCCCTCTCACCGTATTGGGTAACCCAGTCACAAAATCCATGGAGATACTATCCCACTTCCACTCTGCAACATTCAACGGTTGCATCATTCCCGCAGGCTTCTGATGCTCGACCTTCGATTTCTGACAGGTCAAACACGAATACACAAATTGCGCCACATCGCGCTTCAACCCAGGCCACCAGAACATCTTTTTCAGATCTTGGTACATCTTCGTCGCTCCCGGATGGATACTCAGCTTACTTCTATGCCCTTCCTCAAGAATTGCCTTTCTCATTTCCTCATCTTCGGGAACACAAATTCTTCCACGATATCTCAATACATTCTGATCATCTAACTCGAAGTCCTCATTTTCAGACTGACCAATCTCACTCATCAAATCAACCAATTTCACATCTAACTTCTGCGCTTCCCGAATACTAGCCATAAAATCATTGCCAATTTTCAACATACCCAATCTGACACTCTGAGGTGTAACGTCACAAACTAAGCTCATGTCCCTGAATTGCTCAATCAACTCAAGCTCTCTAGCCATCAATGCCGACATATGCAAGGTCTTCCTACTCAGAGCATCTGCAACCACATTAGCTTTACCTGGGTGATAACTCAATTCAAAATCATAATCCTTTAATAGCTCTAACCACCGGCGCTGCCTCATATTCAACTCCTTCTGATCGAACAGATACCGAAGACTCTTGTGATCGCTGAACACCTCAAATCTCGATCCATACAAATAATGTCTCCAAATTTTCAATGCAAACACCACAGCAGCAAGTTCTAAGTCATGAGTGGGGTAATTCTTCTCATGAATTCTCAATTGCCTCGACGCATAAGCGACCACCTTCCCATTCTGCATAAGCACACCACCCAAACCCATCTTGGAAGCATCACAGTATACTACAAACGGTTCAACCTGACTAGGTAGAGTCAACACTGGAGACGTAGTCAATCTCCTCTTCAGCTCATTGAAACTTTCTTCACATCGGTCATCCCAAACAAAAGCCTTGCCCATGCAAGTTAATTGAGTCAATGGCAGAGCCAACTTCGAAAACCCCTCAATGAATCTTCTATAATAGCCAGCCAATCCCAGAAAACTCCTTATTTCAGTGACTGACTTTGGAGACTCCCACTGCAACACTGCATCAACTTTGGAAGGATCCACCGCAATCCCCTCCCTAGAAATCACATGACCGAGAAAACTGACCTTTTTCAACCAAAACTCACACTTGGACAACTTGGCATATAACTTTCGACTCCTCAGAATTTCTAGCACCAACCTCAGATGTCCCTCATGCTCCTCTTCCGATTTAGAGTAAATCAGAATGTCATCAATGAAAACCACCACAAACTTGTCCAAGTACTCACGAAAGATTTGGTTCATGTATCCCATGAATACTCCCGGCGCATTAGTCACACCGAAAGGCATAACAAAATACTCATAGTGCCCATATCTTGTCCTAAATGCCGTCTTCTGGACGTCTTCATCCTTGACCTTGATCTGATGATAACCAGACCTTAAGTCAATCTTGCTAAATACTTTAGCACCCACCAACTGATCCATCAAGTCATCAATTCTTGGCAACGGATACTTGTTCTTGATTGTAACTTTATTCAGTTGACGATAGTCCACACACAACCTCATACTACCATCTTTCTTTTTCACTAGCAACACTGGAGCTCCCCAAGGTGACACACTCGGTCTCACAAACTTCTTTTCTAATAAATCTTCAAGTTGCTTTTTCAATTCTGCCAACTCAGATGCAGACATCCTATATGGTGCCATAGACACAGGCTTAGTGCCAGAAACCAGATCAATAGCAAACTCCACCTCTCTCTCTGGTGGTACATCCGGAATCTCATCAGGGAACACCTCAGAAAACTCACGCACTACCGGCAACGCATCAATCTTCGCTTGGCTTTCGACGGACAACGACGCCAATAGAGAAAACAGCTGAACCTCTTCTCTCATCACTCTATGCAGCTGACCCGTAGATAACAAACCAGACTCCCCTTCAAGCGATTCAAAACTCACGGACCTGTCCCGACAGTTGATATGAACATGGTTATCAACTAACCAGTCCATACCCAGAATGACATCCATTCCACTCAGCGGCAAACAGATCAAATCAATTAAGAATTCTCTACCATATATAGATACAGGACATTTGGCACAAACAGCGGAGGTAGTCACCGAACCCTTAGCTGGAGTATCGATAACCATCTCCCTCAACATATCAGATAAAACAAGGCTTAATTTCTCAACACATGCAGCAGCAATAAAACTATAGGTAGCACCCGTATCAACAATAGCAATAAGAGGGGAATCATCGATATAACACGTACCTCGAATCTCATTCACCACGTCAGACTCAGCCAGAGCGAACACTTTTCCAAAAGACTTCTCCTTCTTGGGTTTTGAGCACTGTGTACTGATGTGACCACTCTCCTCACAATTGAAGCATACTACATCTTTCTTATCACAGTCGAAAGACATGTGTCCCTCTTTCCCACATTTGTAACATCTCTTCTTCTCCTTATTTGGGCAATCTGGACTCTTATGGCCTACTTTCCCACAGGTGTAACAGGTAACACTGGCTGCAGCATCTCCCCCACTTCGCTTAGGCCCACCAACAAACTTACCTTTGCCCTTACCAGCAGGCGCATCATATGGTTTACCGCGACCCGAAAAATTCTTTTGCTTTTCCCTCATAACTCTGGAGAAGGCATTATTGTCCTCCTCAAAAATCCTGGCGCTATTCACTAACAAGGGAAATATACGGATCTGCTGATACCCTATGGCTCTCTTGATATCAGCACGCAATCCGTTCTCAAATTTAATACATTTGGAGAACTCAGCACCCTCTCCATCATAATGAGGATAAAACTTAGACAGCTCAGTAAACTTTGCAGCATACTCAGTTACAGTCATGCTACCTTGCTCAAGTCTCAGAAATTCAATCTCCTTCTTCCCGCGGACATCCTCCGGATAGTACTTTCTCTTGAATTCCCTCTCAAACGCAGCCCAAGTAACCTCCTCATTGGCAGCCGACAACCCCTGACTAGTCGTCCTCCACCAGTCATAAGCCTCTTTCTTCAACATATGTGTGCCATAGCGAACCTTCTGAGCATCGGTGCAATCCATAACGCGGAAGATCCGCTCCATCTCACTTAGCCACTCAAGGGCACCATCAGGATTATACCCGCCTTCTAAAGCAGGAGGGTTCTCACGCTGGAACGTAGCCAAACTACGCGTCCCATCACCAATAGCATTGGGTATGTTACCCACAACCCCAGCTATAGCCTGCAAAGCAGCAGCAAGTGCAGCATCGTTCCGTCCTGCCATTCTAGTACTGCAACAGAAAACAGAAATCAGAAACGAGTAACAAAACTCAATGTTACTCAACTTGACGACTCAGCCACCGGCCGGACAGACCGAACTGCTCTGATACCACTAATGTAACACCCCTTTTCTACCCTTATATTACGCGTCATTTATCAGAGTAATCCCTTTCAAAATATTATTTTCATTGATAGAAAAGAAATGCTACAACTTCATAAAAAAACAAACTCATCAATTGCACTCTTCAAATTTTGCGCAACAAAACATCCTTCGTGGAAAAATCAAATCCTCAAAATTCACTTCACAGCGGAATAAACAACAACTCACCAATAACTCTCAAACACGTCTCAAATGTATCAATAAGATCATGAAAACAACTAATTAAATCGTTTATCAAAATTCACCCACGCCCCCTAGGTGTTACAGTATCAGAGAGCGACACAAAATACATCCCAAGAGCTAAAAGGAAGGCAGCAGATCCTTCACTCGCGGTTACCTGCAGCGTTGCCACAATAGAGCAACATTCCAAGCAGAAGGGGTGAGAATTTTAACAAAACATAATCTAGCACATGATAGAGTAATGGAGACAAACAATTCTACAACATCATATTTAACATCACATCATCACCACCAAACACCAATTCACAACACGGTTTGGCAACAGGCCACGATCATGATCATGTATGTAAATGCAACCCCCACCAGGGCATATGCATGATGGTACCATATTCATCACAATTAAGAGGCCGAAGCCTATTCTTCACAAGAGGCCAAAGCCTATTCTTCACATTATGCACATGCCATGAGACTCTATATACACATGTGCATTTCATCAAAAACACTCACCTGGAGTACTCATCATCATCATCATCAAACACTCATAGAGTGTATTCGTCACAGCAACAGCAGCGCGACTGCAGCGCGAGCGACGTGCGACTGGGCAGCAACAGCGTGCCACAGCGCAGCGCGCCTTGCGCCTGGGGCGCAACCTAAGCGCGAGTGGGGCGCAGCTGGGCAGAAACAGCTTTACTTGCAGAATTGTTCAGATTCCAAAATTTTCATCTATACATCATCAAATTCATAAAACACAATTTCGTCACACATTGTTCATCACCCCAATCAACGCAATTTCACCAAGACATCGTCAAATTCACCAAAGAACAATCATCAAGAACTCATCAATTAATCCCTCAAAGTGTTCATCAAAACAAACATCGAAATTCCCCGAAGGAAAACGTCAACAGCTCATCAAACCAAACCTCGACATTTCGACTACACTACTACAACCAAAAATCCCATAAAATCCCAATCACATACTCGATTTTATTGAATTAAAACGCTCACCCTTACCTCGAATATGATTGATCTGAAGAAGACGAGTGGAAGCACGAACAAAATCACAGCAACACAACGATCAGCTCGCGATCCTTCTCCCTTCGAAAACGTAGCCACGCCCACTTCCTTGATCAATGAGGAATCAACACAACGGAGATTAGGGCTCGAAGGCTACAACATTAGGAAAGGGAGAAAAACGACTTGGAAAGGATTAGGAACTCTTACCTAACAAAACTCGAGAAAATTCCCTTCCTTCCTCCTTCTCCTCAGCGCCGTACGCTCTCTCTCTCTTCTCACTCTCTCAACTTTCGTTTTCTTTCTCTGATGCAAGGAGTGAGGCGCAAAACCCTAACCCCTTAGCTTCATGAGCCTCAGGAGCGCCTAAGCTATTGGGCTTGGGCTTCCTGGGCCATTCTCCACCACCCCTGAGTTGCCAACATCACCCCCAATACTCGTTCCACTTCCTGAACAACGCCCATCATTTTAATTAATTTAATCACGTTTCAAATGAAATTAATAATTCAATTAAAAAAATTTAATTAAATTATTTCCGGGGTGTTACAGTCTCAGCGGCCGAACCAGGAACCTCACGACGGCGTATATGCCGGGTTCGTGATGAACGTGCGGAGGTCTTGACGGTGAAGGGAGAGGCGGAAGATGCGATGGGAACGGAGGGGCTGGCGGCGTTTTTGGGGCGAACGGCCTCCGCCTACGGCGGCCGGAGCTACAGGTAAAGCTCTATTTTCCCCTTCTCTTTTCCTCTGCTTCTCCTACTCTGTTCCTGTCCGTTTTTGCCTCTGAACTTTAGTTTCTTTTTCTCTCCTCTATTTCTAACCCTTATTTTTAATTTTTGTTTTTTTTTGGGATTTCTCTGGGTGGCTATTGGTGCGGTGGTGGTGACCGAGGGACGGCTCTGATGGTTACCGTGAGCTCACGGTGGGGGGAAAAGGGTGTTCCGCTAGTGTTCTGTTTGGAGCCAACGGCCACCGCCTACGGTGGATGAAACTGAAAAGGTATGCTTCGGTTCTAATTTGCCTTTTAGGTCTCTTTTCTTATTTTGATGTTCTAATTTTGCCCATTTTGGGCTTCTGTTTCCTTAAAAGACAAAAGAATCTAAACCCTAATTTTAGCTAAGGCCTTTGCCTAATTTCTTTTTCTGAAACAGATTAACAAAACCTAATCTTCTTGTCCATTTTTAAGCAGCAAAGCCGATTCTGATTCTTACTAACTGAGCCCTAATTTTCCTAGTTTCGTTTTATTTTGAACAAATTGAATCTGAAGCCCTAATTTTTATTCAAACCGCTTGTGGTATTCTGGAATCCTATCAACAACAAATTACTTATTCACTGTTTGTATAACATATAACACTACACAATGTTTAAGAACAGCATGCTCGAAATTTCAATTATTTAACATCTCATATCTACGTATGTTCGAATTAAAAGACAAAACCAACCTGGGTTCCTGAATGAAAACAAATCTGTTGTTAATCCTTGTGTCTCTTGCTCTAATGCTGCTGCTGGTTCTCTTTGTTTGTCTCTGCTGCCACTCGTTCCTACCTCTTGATTTGTTGCCTTACGACTAGGGTTTCAGTGTGAAAACCCTAGTCTTTTGGGTTCTGAATTTCTGTCTGAATCTTTGGGTCTGTTCTTGTCTGAATTTTGAGTGTGTCTAGGCTTGTTTATATAGGTAAAAATTAGGGTTTTTCTGATCCTTCTCCATATTTGTTTCCAGTTTCAGGTACTTGGGCTTGGGTTGGAGAAAATGGGTGCTTGGTGAGCAAGAAATGGACTAGGGTTTCAGCTGCTGTTTTCTTCTTTGGCTGAGCGCGTCTTTTGTCTTTTTTCCATTTTTATGTATTTTTTATGTATTTTCGGATTATATTATTTTATATTTTTTAATTTAATTTTTTTGATTTTTTGGATTATTATAAATATTTGTAAATTAATTTTTATTGATTTTTTTGATTATATTTGCTATGGACAGATTTACTGTTTGTTTTTCTTTGGGGTCAAAATGGAAGAGAATGATTAAATTGGGCCAAGCCCAACCAAAGCTAAACATAGGCCCAATCTAGACAAATGGCTAAAATAAGGCCCAATTAGACAAATGATTAAAACATTAGACATAAGCCCGTTTATAAAAAAATGGGTTTGAAACACTAAGCGTAAGCCCAATTTGGCAAGCTAACAAAACCAGGCCCAAAAGGTTGGGCATAGGCCCAATTGGACAAACCGGACCGAATTAAAAGCAAAACAGCGCTCGAAATGCCATGGGCTTGTGATACAGGGCTAAGACAAATACGATAAAGAGATCGGGCAAAATTGGCGTATAACAGCTGCCCCTCTTTATTTATATTTTACTTGAAAAGGTGAATGGTTTTCAGATTTTCGAAGTAGAAATAAAAATAAAGATAGAATAGACTCTAATTTTGCCCATTTAGGGGGAAGATGAGTTAGGGAGAAGACGGGCGATTAACATTTGGCGTGTTAACCGAAAACAATAAAGAAACGAACACTGGGGATCTGGCGGAGCACTGGGGCTCTAAAAGAGCATTTGGGCTCTAAGGGAGCATTGGGGCTCCAAGGGGGTTGCCTAAACCCCTGGAAGACCTTTTGGGGTCCGAAGGTGCACTGGGGATTTGAAGGACTGCCGGGGTCCGGGGGTGGCCTTTTTCGAGCGGCCAATAATAAGATCAGGTCTAGAACTGATCACGAATGACATCCACTATGTCTTAGGCTGACACAGCTAGTCTGAAGGGCTTGGGGCCGGATGATCCGTCGGTGCTCGATGCCGACGTGCGATCTGGATTGGACCTCTGGGGGTCTGGAAGATCGGTGCTAGACTCGGTGCTAACATTACGATCTGGTTTGCTAATTTGAGATCAACACTTGTCGCGTTGGCTTTTTTAACAAACTAGAAAGGGTCGACACTTGAGGTGAGTATGCAACAAGTATTATGCACATGACATGCATGCAATGTATGCATGTGTAATGATTGATGCTGAGTGGGTTGATAAATGAAATATGGAATGGTTTGCTCTTGCTTTCTTTTTTCATTTTTCTTTGCCTTTTGCTTTTCTTTTTGGCTTTCTTTTTACTGGTCTCATCAACTCGCGGGACTTCCGGTGTGAGATATGAGGGTTGCCCCGAGTAATGGCATTGCTGAATTGAAGCACAGGCTATTATGATTCTTTGTTTGAAGTGATCGTGCATGTATTTGTCCTTTTGCAAGTTTTATTTATGAGAGATTATCTCCTTTCCGTAATTTTCAGATATTTCGTAATGATTGTAATGCTCTTGATTATGCACATGCTCTGCAATTCAGTATCATGTATCATAAAACATCATTTTAAAGTGGATTGGAAACAAGGGAACAAAGCAAGTGTTTAATATTCAAATGGAGGCCGAGTGTGTAGAAGGTCACACTGACCGGAAATTACATTGAGAGCTTTAAACTGAGAACCAAGGTTCAATACTCAAATGGAAGCCAAGTGCGCAAAATGTCACACCGACCGGAAATTACATTGAGAGTTTTTAAACTAAAAAGGAAAGAAAAAGGAACAGCAAATCCCTTAATTGTTTGCGTCTTTGGAGTAACGACGTCAATCACCCATACACATAAGCTTGACCACTCATCATTCAACTTCCAGAGGCGTGAACTGTCCTGGTATCTGTTCAAAGTCCAACTTTCTGACCCTAATTTTTGCCTGGATCGCTCTTTAGAGTTTTCAATCCATCAGGTCGCTCTAATTTTTGCCTAGGCCGCCCTTTTGGGTTTTCGACCTAGCGAGCTCATTTTTGCTTGGATCATCTTTCTCTTTTTTCTATATATTTCTTTTAGGCATAGTACTTCTTGACTGCATCTGAGTTCACTGGGAGTGGGAGGTCATCACCATCCATTTTTGTCAGGATTAATGCCCCTCCAGAGAATGCTTTCTTCACCACATAAGGTCCTTCATAATTAGGGGTCCATTTCCCCTGGGAATCTTTTTGGATAGGCAGGATTTTCTTGAGCACTAAGTTTCCCTCCTGAAACTGTCGAGGACGAACGTTCTTCTCGAAAGCTTTCCTCATTCTTTGCTGGTACAACTGCCCATGGCACAGAGCGACTACTCTCTTTTCTTCAATGAGATTCAACTGATCCAGACGAGCTTGAACCCATTCCGCTTTTTCTAATTTTGTTTCCATCAGTACTCGCAGAGAGGGTATTTCAACTTCGATGGGAAGAACAGCTTCCATCCCGTATACTAGCGAAAATGGAGTTGCCCTTGTTGACGTGCGAACTGAGGTTCGGTATCCGTGCAGGGCAAAGGGAAGCATTTCATGCCAATCTTTGAATGTCACTACCATTTTTTGCACGATCTTCTTTATATTCTTGTTTGCCGCTTCGACCGCCCCATTCATCTTTGGACGGTATGGAGAAGAGTTATGGTGTTGAATTTTGAAGTCCTCACACAACTCTTTCATCATCTTGTTATTCAGGTTGGTCCCGTTATCTGTGATGATCTTATTTGGAAGGCCGTAACGGCAGACCAAGTCCCTTTTTATGAACTTGACGACCACAGATTTCGTTACACTGGTATAAAAAGCGGCTTCGACCCACTTGGTGAAATAATCAATAGCAACCAGGATGAAGCGATGACCGTTCGATGCTTTAGGTTCGATAGGACCGATAACATCCATGCCCCACATTGAGAACGACCATGATGCTGCTAAGACGTTCAAAGAAGCGGGCGGCACATGAATGTTATTAGCATAGATTTGACATTTGTGACACTTCCTCACATAGTTAAAGCAATCGGTCTCCATTGACAACCAGTAGTAGCCAGCCCTCAAGATCTTTCTTGCCATTGTATGCCCATTAGAATGGGTGTCGAACGAGCCTTCATGGACGTCTTTCATAATCCTTTCTGCTTCCTCTTTTGCCACACATCGGAGGAGGACCATATCGTGATTTCTTTAATAAAGTACTTCCCCATTTAGAAAGAAACCCATTGACAATCTCCTAAGCGTTCTTTTATAATTCTCTGTGGCACCAGGAGGGTATTCTCTGTTTATTATATAATGCTTGATGTCGTAATACCAAGGTTTACTGTCGGGTTCTTCTTCAATTTCCATACAATGATGTGCTGGCAAATCTCGATGTTGAATTCGGATGAGTGTCAGACTCTTATTGTCATTGATATTGAACATTGATGACAAAGTTGCTAAGGCGTCTGCCAACTGATTTTCTTCACGAGGGAAATGGTGGAAAGTGATCTCGTCAAACTATTCAATCATCTTTTGGACGTGATCGCGATAGGGGATCAACTTGGAATCTCTGGTCTCCCAGTCACCTTTTATTTGATTGATGACCAAGGCTGAGTTTCCATATACATCGAGTCACTTAACTTTCTACTCGAGGGCTGCTTGGATGCCTAGAATACATGCTTCATATTCTACGATGTTATTGGTGCAATAGAAACTCAATCTAGCAGTACATGGTATGAAGCGGTTATCTGGGGAAATCAATACAGCTCCGACCCCATGCCCCCATAGATTGGAAGCGCCATCAAATGACATTCTCCACCTTTCGTCGCCTGGAGATTTTCCTTCTCCGAATAGAGCCATTATATCTTCATCGAGGAAATCGCATTGGATTGATTGGTAATCCTCAATGGGTTGGTGTGCCAAGTATTCAGCCAATGCACTACCTTTGATTACTTTTTGAGTGACGTATAGGATGTCGTATTCAGATAGCAGCATTTGCCAGCGAGCAATTCCCCCTGTGAGTGCGGGTTTTTCAAGGATGTATTTGATTGGATCCATTTTAGATACCAACCAAGTAGTATGGCTTAGCATATACTGCCTCAGACGGCGTGCAGCCCAGGCCAAAGCACAACACATTTTTTCCAACAACGAGTATCTTGTCTCGCATTCAGTGAACTTCTTGCTGAGATAGTAAATGGCATGCTCCTTCCTTCCGGACTAGTCATGTTGCCCCAGCACACAACCCATTGATTTGTCTAGCACTGTTAGGTACAAGATGAGAGGTCTCCCAGATACAGGTGGCATTAGGACTGGTGGATTTTGGAGATACCTCTTGATCTTCTCAAAGGCTTCTTGGCAGTTATCATTCCACTTCGTCTCTTGGTTCTTGCACAATAATTTGAAGATAGGCTCACAGGTGGATGTTAATTGGGATATGAATCTGGAAATGTAATTCAATCTTCCCAAGAATCCACGAACCTCTTTCTCGGTTTTAGGCGCCGGCATTTCAAGAATTGCTCGTACCTTGGATGGATCTACCTCTATTCCCCTTTGACTGACTATGAAACCCAAGAGCTTTCCTGATTTTACACCGAAAGTGCATTTGGCAGGATTTAATCTGAGTTTGAACTTCCTCAGACGCTCGAAGAGTTTTTGCAGATTAACGACATGTTCTTCCTCAGTCTTGGATTTTGCAATCATATCGTCCACGTAGACCTCTATTTCCTTATGCATCATATCATGGAACAATGCTACCATTGCCCTTTGGTAAGTTGCACCAGCATTCTTCAGTCCGAATGGCATTACTTTGTAACAGAAGGTACCACAGAGAGTGATGAAGGTGGTTTTCTCCATATCCTCAGGGCCATCTTTATTTGGTTATATCCAGAATACCCATACATGAAGGAGAAGAGAGAGTGTTGTGCTGTGCTATCTACCAGGACATCAATGTGAGGCAGAGGAAAATCATCTTTGGGGCTGGCTCTGTTCAAATCTCGATAATCGACACACATCCGAACCTTCCCATCTTTCTTTGGAACTGGGACAATGTTGGCTACCCATTGAGGGTATTTGACTACCGCTAGGAATCCAGCATCGAATTGCTTCTTAACCTCATCTCGGATCTTCAGTGACATATCCGGCTTCATTCTTCTTAACTTATGTTTTATCGGCGGGCATTCGGGTTTTACTGGCAGTCTGTGTTCGACTATGTCAGTGTCTAGTCCGGGCATATCTTGATATGTCCATGCGAATATGTCGACATATTCGAACAAGAGTCGTACCAGTTTCTCTCGTTCGCTGTCTTTCATTGTGGTGCCGATCTTGACCTCTCTCTTATCTTCTTCTGTGCCCAAGTTAATCGTTTCAGTCGATTCCTCATGGGGCTGGATCACCTTATCTTCTTGTTCCATCATTCTCATCAACTCTGGAGGGGCTTCCCAGTTCTCTTCAATATCTTCCTCAGTTTGATTAATAGGGTGGTCAAAGTTACAGCATGAGTTATCGGCGTCGTTATTTTCAAAGATAATTTTTTTAGATCTGCATTTAGCGAAATTGAAGGAATAAATAAAAACGAATAAAAGAAAAGACAAAAGCAAATGAAAAGAGAAAAAAGCGAAGTGGAAATTCGTTGGAGAATTCAAAACAACGTTTCATTAATGATGATACTGAAAAGAAAACATGTGTGCCCTAATGAAATGTCCTAAGGCCTTGAGCAGAGCCAAAGGATTGCATTACAGGAAAATTACTTTGGACTGAAAACTACGGGGAAGTCAACAATCTCCCAGTTATTAAGCCTTTCACTTGCAGGAAAAGGGCGCACAAGACTGACGACGCCATCTTCAACGTTTAGATCATCTTCCTCCTTTCTGGTTAAGGACTCTCCTTCAAAAATTTCAACAGCATTAACAGAGGAGTTCCCATGCCCTGGTAGAGGGTTAGTGGCAACATTTGGGTCGTCTTCTTTGAAATTCAGCCATTTGGATTCGATCAGGTCTTGTACCACATATTTCAAAGCTTTGTAGTTTTCAGTGGAATGGCCGGCCGCTCTAGCGTGGAACCCACAGGTAGCATTCGGGTCGTAGTTTTTGGTGAAAGGAGGCTGGATAGGTCTCATAGAACGGGGAGTGATTAGGCGGTGACCGATAAGATGGTTAAACAGGTCTGTGTACGACATGGGTATCGGGTCAAAGCTAACAGGCTTTCTCTCTGGGTAATTTTGTGGTCTGTAACTGGGAAGGGTTTGGTGAGGTGAGGCTGGTGGCGTTTGGGTAGGGAATTGATAGGCTTGTGGCGGTTTATTGTAGGAGGGTTTTCCGTCTCCAGTGAGTGCGTTAGTTTCCCCCTCTCTTCTTTTGGGAAAACCAGCGAAAGGCTTTTTCTGGCTATTGGTTCCGGCGAAGCTGTGTGCAATCTTTCCATTCCTTAAACCATTCTCTAACCTTTCCCCTATGATGACCATATCCGAGAAGCTTGAGGATACACTCCCTACCAATCTGTCGTAGAAGGGCGACTGTAAAGTATCCATGAACATTGTTACCATTTCTTTTTCCAGCAAAGGTGGTGCTACTTGTGATGCTAACCCTCTCCAGCATTGAGCATATTCCTTAAAGGTCTCGTTATCCCATTTCACCATATTTTGCAGCTGTGTCCTATCAGGTGCCATATCAGTGTTGTACTTATAGTGCTTTAGAAAAGCGTCTGCTAGGTCTTTCCAACATCTGATGTGAGCACGTTCCAACTGCATGTACCAATTCAAAGCTGACTCAGCTAGGCTGTCTTGAAAGTAATGGATGAGCAGTTTGTCATCATGTGCGAATGCGGCCATTTTCCTGCAGTACATGGTCAGATGGCTTGCTGGACAGGTTGACCCTCTATATTTGTCGAAGTCTGCCACTTTGAATTTAGGAGGGATGGCCATGTTTGGGACAAGACATAGGTCGTACGCATCCCTTGCACCGACATTGGATCCTTCGATTGCTCTCACGCGCTCTTCAAGCATTTGATATTTATCCTTGGGCTGAGAGTCCTCCATTGAGTAGTTATGAGTGGGTCCTCTCATGTTGTAGTGAGGAGGCACCATTGGCGTTGCAGCGGAGTTTGCATTCAAGATGTGCGAATTGGGAGTTGGAGCATGATGGATTACTACTGGTGACGGAGTATAACCTTGTGGAATGACCTGAGGTGCAGTCGTAGGACTTGAGAAGTGAGCTCGCGGTATTTCTGCATTTGTATTTTGAGTTGAAGGTCCAGCGACTCCCGAAGGTCCTTCCTCTGGATTGACCTCCATGGTAGGAGGAGCATAACCAGCTGGGAGACCGTAAGCAGGCCATTGGTAGCTCTAGACATTCACTCCAGCGGTGTATGGAGTCTCGGAGCTGGGAGGAGGAAGGCTCGAAGCATTGTTCTCAGTATTCCCCGCCGAGGCATTTTCATCTGCGTTTCTCCTCTCGAGGAGCTTCATGAGCTCGGCCATTTGATCTTTCAATACCATCATCTCGCTCATTTGATCCTTCAGCTTTGCCAAGTCTTCTCTCAAAGCCTGATTATCCTCTTCAGCCATCTTCTTTGCTTGAGAACGAGTCCGGTAGCGATGTTGATGAACCAGCTTGCCTTTTCACTCTGTTTTTTCAAGTTTTTCGACGTAAGTACGTGAATGAAAGAATGAATGTGCATGAAATGCAAATGTATGATTTCGTGACACGCCGGGGAAATTGTAAGTTTCTGTTTGACGCAGAACTGAAAGAAACTTAAGATTTATTAATGCAAAATGTTTGGTCCATCTCGTCAGAAGGAAAGTCTTACAATTCCCTAGCGGTCATAGAAATGCATGAAGAATGAAATGTGCAAAAAAAAAATTTTATGCAATGCAAAAGGGAAATGTAAAAATGCATGAGGTATGCTAAAAAGTAATTTGCCAAAATGACATATGATTTTTGAATTTTTTTTTAGGAGACCGACAAAATGTATCAGTGCTTGTTTGAATGCAGGGGTATGAGGCTCCTTTGTGTCCTACGAGGGTTCCTTAGAGAATAGGTCTAGGGCTTGTCTGTTAAGTGAACCTTTCAAAGGGTAGCTCTAAAGAGTCCTACATAAGGTTCCTAGAGCCAACGACCCCAATTAAGAACACTGATCAACAACAATAGGCAAGCTATTAGGAGTGCCAGCATTCTCAAGAGGGACCAAACTCTAGGTGAGACTTTCGTGACCACCCAACAGGACGCACATCCAGTAGGCCATCACTACGCAGTCTCGTTCTAACTTAGGTTATTCTCCACTCCGGGTATAGGACTATTCTAACGTGTGTTCAAAAATGTGATAGTGGAGTGTGTGAAGGAGCAAAATATAAATGATACCCCCCAAGCTGCAAAACAAACAAACACATACACAAAAAGTGGTCTTCTATCCTAGGGTTTTCATATCACAAATGAATAATATGCAATGAAAATAAAAGACAGAACGGGAAGGGTAAAAATAACATTAAATTAACAACTAATCCTACAACTAATTAGACTAGGTTTGACTCTCTAAATGTCCCCAGTGGAGTCGCCAGCTGTAGCGACCGAAAAATCTGAGAGAGGATTCCTCGAAGGTTCAAAAATGAAGCCGCCACCAAAGTTTTGTTTAAGGGCAAACATTGGAAAATCCCTTTTGGAATGGATAAGGGTCCTTGAGACCAGATAAGGGTTCAGAAGTCGGTTATGCGTGGGGAAGGTATTAGCACCCCACGACATCTTTCCTAAGGAAGGTGACCTGCTAATTAGTTGTAGAAGCGAAAGTTAATTTTGAAATCATTTATTTTTACCCTTTTATTGCGAATTAAAAAGAAAGTGGAAAATTGATATTTTATTCGAATTTAAGAAAGTGATTATTTAGGAAAAGACTAAAAAGGGGGTTTTTATTAGTGCAATTGACAGAGGTCGTCCGCCCTATGCTCTTACGTATCTCTTGGTAGAGAATCAAATCACACGTAGTTCTTGGGTAGAAAACTTTGTTTGTTGGTGTATTTTATTTAGGGATTTCAGGACTCCTGAGTGATCAGTTCATTTGTCCTAAAATGATGACTGACCCGACTGTGCAGTCGGCTTAGTCCCCTACTTTGTGAAAATGGGGTTTTTTGGAGTTTGGAAGATAGTTTGATGTGTGGTGGTTTGATTTTATTTGAATAGGGGTTTTAGGACTCTTGATCCGTACGGTTCATTCATCCTAAAACGATGACTAACCCGTCTGTACAGTCGGCTTAATCCCCTATTTTGAAAATTTGATTTGTGGAAAGAAATGTGTTTGTGTTTATTTTGATTCAGAAATTGTTTGTTTTAAATAGGGATTTGAGGACATGATCCGTAATGGTTCATTAGTGACCTAAAAAGCAGACTAATCCGACTGTACAGTCGACTTAGTCCCCTATTTATATTTTCTGAAAATGAAATATTTATCTATTTATTTTTATATGTTTATGTGAAAGAACTTAACAAAAAAACAAAAAGAGAGGGTGCAGTAGTAAAATATGGTGTATTTAGCAGAAAAGGTGCTGTTTTAAAAGAAGGGGTGCGTTTAGCAGAAGCCCAGTCCACGTCATTTGGATTCTGGGCTGGCTGCTTATGAAGCTGGGCTTATGCTTAGGGAGGGTGTATGAAGTAAGAAGCGATGGTGTGAAAATGAATCTGAAAAAAATAAAATAATAAAAAAAAACAGATAAATAAATAAATGGGTGTGGGTATAAAACGGGTCCTTCAAACGAAGGAACCCTAATTTTCATTTCACGCTGCATCCAAAAACGGGGGGAGAGAGAGAGAGAGAGAGACCGCGAAGGTCACGACGAGGTTTACGGCGAGGTCTACGGCGAGGGCTACGGCGAGATAGTTTACGGAGAGAGAGGAAAGGGATTCAGGGACAGAGAAAACATGCGAGAGGGAAAGAAGAGGGGAAAGGCGAGGATGAGGGAGGAGCTTGTCGGTTGGCCGTTCCTTGGCCAGCGAACGCGAAGACGGTCTCAGCGGCCGAACCAGGAACCTCGCGACGGCGTACATGCCGGGTTCGTGATGAACGTGCAGAGGTCTTGACGGTGAAGGGAGAGGCAGAAGATGCGATGGGAACGGAGGGACTGACGGCGTTTTTGGGGCGAACGGCCTCCGCCTACGGCGGCCGGAGCTACAGGTAAAGCTCTATTTTCCTCTTCTCTTTTCCTCTGCTTCTCCTACTCTGTTCCTGTCCGTTTTTGCCTCTGACCATTAGTTTCTTTTTCTCTCCTCTGTTTCTAACCCTTATTTTTTTTTTGTTTTTTTTTGGGTGTTCCGCTAGTGTTCTGTTTGGAGCCAACGGCCACCGCCTACGGTGGCCGAAACTGAAAAGGTATGCTTCGGTTCTAATTTGCCTTTTAGGTCTCTTTTCTTATTTTGATGTTCTGTTTTTGCCTATTTTGGGCTTCTGATTCCTTAGAAGACAGAAGAATCTAAACCCGAATTTTAGCTAAAGCCTTTGCCTAATTTCTTTTTCTGAAACAGATTAACAAAACCTAATCTTCTAGTCCATTTTTAAGCAGCAAAGCCAATTCTGATTCTTACTAACTGAGCCCTAATTTTCCTAGTTTCGTTTTATTTTGAACAAATTGAATCTGAAGCCCTAATTTTTATTCTAACCGCTTGTGGTATTCTGGAATCCTATCAACAACAAATTACTTATTCACTGTTTGTATAACATATAACACTACACAATGTTTAAGAACAGCATGCTCGAAATTTCAATTATTTAACATCTCATATCTACGCTTGTTCGAATTAAAAGACAAAACCAACCTGGGTTCCTGAATGAAAACAAATCTGTTGTTAATCCTTGTCTCTCTTGCTCTATTGCTGCTGCTGGTTCTCTTTGTTTGTCCCTGCTGCCACTCGTTTCTACCTCTGGATTTGTTGCCTTACGACTAGGGTTTCAGTGTGAAAACCCTAGTCTTTTGGGTTCTGAATTTCTGTCTGAATCTTTGGGTCTGTTCTTGTCTGAATTTTGAGTGTGTCTAGGCTTGTTTATATAGGTAAAAATTAGGGTTTTTCTGATCCTTCTTCATATTTGTTTCCATTTTCAGGTACTTGGGCTTGGGTTGGAGAAAATGGGTGCTTGGTGAGCAAGAAATGGACTAGGGTTTCAGCTGCTGTTTTCTTCTTTGGCTGAGCGCCTCTTTTGCCTTTTTTCCATTTTTATGTATTTTTTTATGTATTTTCGGGTTATATTATTTTATATTTTTTAATTTAATTTTTTTGATTTTTTGGATTATTGTAAATTAATTTTTATTGATTTTTTTGATTATATTTGCTATGGACAGATTTACTGTTTGTTTTTCTTTGGGTCAAAATGGAAGAGAATGATTAAATTGGGCCAAGCCCAATCAAAGCTAAACATAGGCCCAATCTAGACAAATGGCTAAAATAAGGCCCAATTAGACAAATGATTGAAACATTAGACATAAGCCCAATTTGAAGAAGGAGATCATGTATTTCTGATACTTTCTCCAACTATTGGTACCGGTATAGCATTGCGAGCGAAGAAGTCCTCGGTATGTTGGACCTTTCCAAATTATCGAGCGAGTTGGGCCAGTAGCCTGCCGCATTGCCTTACCTCCAGCTTTGTCTAGACTACATGATGTATTTCATGTATCGTAGTTAAGGAAGTATATTCCCGATCCGAGTCAATCGTTGAGTTATGGAACGATTGACATCCGACCGGATTTGTCTTATCAGCCTACTCCAATCCGAATCATCGAACGTGGCGAGAAAGCGCTCCGAACGAGATCAATTCCTATTGTCAAGGTGCTTTGGGATGGTGCCTCCCCTAACGAAGCTACGTGGGATGTAGAGGAAAACATGCGGGCGAAATATCCCCATCTTTTCGATTGAGGTACGTTTTATTCAATTTTGAGGACAAAATTTTTAAAAGTTGGGGTAATTGTAACATCCCCAATTTAGCTAATTTCATTTATCGAAATTAGTAAAAGGTTAAGATAATTAATTAGCTAATTTAAAATAATTAGGCTTAATTAATTATAAGTCATAGTAATTTGATTGCCAATTATACATGTGTGTGCTTTGGTGAGTTAATTTGGGACTTTAAGTGAGAATAGGAACACAGGGGTATTTTCTTCTTTTCCACCCATAAGTGACACTCAGCTGACCCACCTTTCACAACACACACACACATATGCATTATTGATTATTGTATAATTGTTGTTTGATTATGTTATTGGAAGTGGATTAAAATAGGTTTTACGTAAGTAATTAAGAGCAAGGGCAAAAGAGTCATTTCCACCTCATTTAACCTTCAACTCACTTATTCAACAACACATACACACTTGTGCTGGACATTCAGAATTCCAGAAACAAAGGAACAGAAACATAGAGGGTTGAGAGAGGAGAGGGTGAGAGAGCTAGAGGAGGAAGAAGGAAAGGGATCTTCCACATTCCTTGATGCATGCTTGATCTTTGACCACCATTCTTCACCATTTTCCTTCCTCTTCCCATTGATACCAGACACAACACACACATCTTCCTCCTCCTCCAAAACACCATTTTCGAATGATAGCTCCAAGCTTGGCCATCAATGGAGTTCTCATCTTGCATGTTGATGTCAAAGCACCAAATATGAGGTTTTAAGCCTTGCATGTGAGTTTGAAGCCACACTAGTGTGCATTACCACCCACATTTCGAAATTTCTAGAGAGTATGGGTAGCTTGGTTCTGTTTTGGGTGTCTGGGTTAGCTATGGAACTCTAATTCGTGGAGACATGAAGCATTGGTCAAAATAATATGTTGCTGGAAACGTTTGCAGCAAACCCGTATGGAGTAGTGTCTGGTAATATCGATGTATATCTCACCACATACCTCCTTTGAAGCTCATTTTGATTTCTTTAGAAACTAGACACGAAATTCTTCAGGAAGGGCACAAGAATCATCTGATTTCATCAAGTATTGTGGTAGATATCGTGTACACAAGATTTGATTTTAAATCAGTTGCAGTTTTGACCGAGTCCCCTTGTTTTAGCCATAACTCTCTCAATACTGGTTACATCGGTTTGAAACCTTAACCCTCAGAAACTAGACAAAATTCCCTACACATTAGGCACTGGTTTGGATAGTTTTGGTTAAGAATTGACTAAGTTATGCGCACTCCAAAACCGCTCCCAGATGCTGTCCAGAAATAGTTCGTGTTGAAGCGAGAGTTCGAGTGTTACTTTGTCGGTGCCGTCGTGTGAAATATTGATTGTTTGAGGATTCGTCACTTCAGTGAATTCTATACTGGCTTAGGGATGTTTTTCATTACTGAGTTTATATGTTTCGAAGTCCATGTGTCGCGTTCTATTTCAAAAGCGAATCGAGTCAAAAACCGTTTTTACGAAATCACGTTTTAATAATAATTCATACGATTGATTGGTTGACATTGTGATTGTTTGAATTGATTGATGTATTGATTGTTGTCTGGACTGGAATACTGTTTGTTGTGTTAGGATATCGATCTGAATGAAATTTGGAATCGAAACGGAATGGAAAGAATTTACGAAAACAGCAAATTCTGGGTTACTAATGAACACGCACGGATCGTGCGCCCCAGTGGCACGAACCGTGCGCCTTGTTCGCAGGTGGCCTGAAAGGTTTTAAAAACATGGCACGGACCGTGCGCCCTAGGACACGTACCGTGCGTACCCTACACATGTGTTTTCCAAAAATTTTGAAAACACGCACAGGTCGTGCGCCTCCAGGGCACGTACCATGCGTAAGCTTCTGTTACCCTATTTCAAATCACACTTTAGTCCATTCCATATGATTCCGAGTTCCTTCTAATCATTTCCCCAAGGTTGTACAATGATTGTAATGCAAGAATACCATGAAATTGAGTGTGTTTGAGATAAAATTCTTAAACTATGAAAGTCATGAAAAAACCGTAATTCGAGGAAAATGCATTGGTATGAATGATGTTATACGAATTCCTTGAATTGTGATAAATGACGATACCGAGTAGGGTTCGCGAGTGAGAATTTACAACATATGCTAATGAAATGGACTTGGGGTTCCACTAAGGTTTTGGTAACCACTTATATATAAACTCTGTGATAGCACACTAGGGGAGGGAAGTCATGATTCCCATAACCTAGGCCCCTTCTTTGTTTTCCCACCAGTGAGAGTGGATTGGGGTCACCAAAAGCCGATAAAGAAACCGAATAAGGTGGCTCGAGGTGTTGTGTTAGTATGAAATGTAACACGTAGCTAACCAGACTTGGGTTACGAATGTTACAGGTAGCTATCCAGACTTGGGCTACGAATGAAAATATCTTACACGTGGTCATCCAGGCTGAGACTACGATTAAAATGAAGCATAATGAACCGCTAGAGTTAGTAAGGGGTCTCGATAGGACTCACTGAGATAATGTTTATCTCACCCTTTATTATTGTGGTTTTTACAGAGAAACAGGGGAAAGCAAAGGCCGAGAAGCACAGTTAGCCGAGGTGACTCACGGAGTTATCGGAGAAAGCAGTTTTAAGTTTATGCCTTATCCCTTTTGTTGTCTTTGTATTACCGATTGTATAACTATTACTTGCTAACAGTTGTAAATCGTTTCTGCTAATTATGTTTTGGGTATTGAACACCAGGATTGTATAAGATTTAAGCCATGAGACTTAAGTACTTTGTTAAGTTTAATGTGGTTCATGGAACCATTTGATAATTATTTATCGAAAGTTTTTAGTTGTGTTCAATATTCAATAACAGGAAGTTACTCTGATGTATCCCAAGTGGTGCACTTTGGTATTTCTACAAGCTAGAAATATCGGGGTGTTACAGCCTTCACTATGCAAATTCATAATAATGGTCCATCGTTGTATCTGATGCTGCAACACTAGGTGCTGTCACAACAGTTGCTATTCTTTCAAATACTTTCACTAGGTTTTCGCTACAAGAGCCTATGTCTAGGCCCTAAATAGGTATACCCTAGGCTGCTTACGCCCCCACAGTGTTCACCTTATGGAATTTGCCCTCCTATGTCTAGGTTTTAAGCAAGAATTATTAAAGTGTCCTTTACTAACCACTATCCATATTATCCTTTGAGTTCAATTTATAAACCATGTCTGAATCTATAAATGGTACTTATATTTAGGTGATCAAGTCTAAAATAATTTTGGAAATAGTATCACGCAAAGGATAAAAGTGTTAAACATCAAATACATGAATTAAACACACTAAGACTTCATTACATAGATTAAAGCATCCAACCTAAGAGTATTTAGCTCATGATGAGCAAACAACACAAGAAATACAACTTAAACATAATGTTTAAAGCTATAAATGCAAAAATACAAAGAAGAAGTATAGTAAGAAGTGGTATACTGAAGATAGACTCCAAGAACAGTAGCATGGAGATTCAGATCAGCTCCCAACTCCACAAAAATCTTCAAGTAATTAAGCTCATGTATTGCTGCAGCATCACTCCCAGCAATGGTGTTTCCACTTTAGTGATTTAAGGTAGCTTGGTAAAAAAATGGAGGAAAAGCTATTTCTATCCTTTTCCTCCTCTGAACCAGCACACAAAATGAAGAAGAAGATAGTCTTTATATAGTACTACGGTGAATGATTCAAGAAAACCCTAATTTGGAGGTGCCATTTGTCCTTTTGCGTACCAATAGTACAAGTGCCCAAGAGAAAGATGGAATATTCATTGTTCAGGTGCTGGCGTCTTTGAGAATGCGCTTGTCCTTGGATAACAGCTGTAATGCGCTCAAATCCGTGCTTCCAGCAATTTCTCTCTCATCTGTCGCAGGAATTGTTGCTGCAGCAACTATTGCTGCAGCAATGAAACACACACATAAAAGCACAAAATGAGGCACCAAATTGCCAAATGATCAAAAACCAGAATTAGTTCTTCTTTTACACTAAACAACATATTTTAGCTAATTAAACACATTACTTTAGAACTCACAACAATTTAAGGTAAGAAAGCATAAATAACTCTTATAAATAAGAGTTATCAATTCCCTCTAGGTCTGATGTAATTACTGCACTATATATGGGTGCCTCCAATCAATGAAAAGGACATCAATCATTAAACAATCATCATTCTTACCTTAAATTCTGTGTACCCTAGATTTCTGTGTAGCCAACCACCGAGTAGCATCCTTTATTTTCGAAGACAACTTCACCTTCAAATTGTGTCAACTGTGTGCGTTCCTTCGAACTATGAACATCACCAGAAAACTTCATCTTGTTCGAACAATAACCAGAAACTTCGATCTGTGCGTTCCTTTGAACTGTGCGTTCACTCTTCAAAACAGAACCAAAACTTCAAACTGTGTGTTCCTTCTAGATCTGACCAAATGGGGGTGTTTATTTTCATACCTATACCTACTTCCTTGTTGAACATGGAAATTGCAATTTATGCCCAAATTTGTTCAAACCTTTTTTTATGTTATTTCTGGGTTTGTAGCCTTTTTGGTTAATCAATTTTTTTGTTGTTAAAAGCTTGTTTAAAGCTTTGTGCCAAGAATTGTGCGTTCATTCTTGAAGCTTTTTTATAACATTAAAGCTTGTTTAAAGCTTTTTTTTTATTTTTGCGTCCCTTCTTCCATGTTGTTAATCAGTTTTGTGGTCGTCGCTCATGATCCTTCGAATGTTTTGCAGAGAGAAAGAGATGTCGCTCATGATCCTCAGAATGTTTTGCAGAGAGAAAGAGATGAGCATGGAGGTGTTTCGTTTCTAGGTTTGGTAGTTGGGAAGATGAAGATGTTCTTAGGATTTTTTTCTTTTCAATAAAAAATATAATTATTAATTTAAAAGTCTATTTGGACTTACATATCAACACCGTGACTGACACACCAGTCTTACCTAATGTAAATACACCTAGTGTAAATACTACTAACTAGAGTTATTATAGTTAGTTCATTTATGTAACCCCAATTATTATTTACTAGCTTAGGTTAGTGAGTTTTAGTTTTCAGCTTTAGCAGATTGTATATAGCCCGAGGCTTCTAGTTAGTAGTATTTACACTAGGTGTATTTACATTAGGTAAGAACCAGCGACGTTAACGCCAACTAGTGAGTTTGAAAAAAGGGCAACGTTGAAAAAGTTAGGTAAGTTAAAGGGCTTAGTTGGTACGAAAAAAAAAAGCTAAAGGACCAACTTGTTAAAAAAAATAACTTAAAGAACTTCTACTTTAATTTTGCCCGTCAAATATTAAGAGGACCGAATTTCTTCTATTTTTCACAAAAAGACCATATTTGAGGCAACCATGCACCTTGCAAGCATTGGTCAACAGACCAATTACTGTGAACTTATAACATGAATGTTACATTATAACAAAATACAAAATGAAACAAAAAGATGCTATAATTAAGATTGACATAAAGTGGAAATAACTCAAATTTGGGCAATACGACCATCAAGCTGGTTATGGGTTAAAACTTCCCTTGCACGTGAACTCCTATGTTGAAGTCGATGGTGCAGTGCTTCAGAAATCTGGTTGTAAAAGTCAGGGTCCCATCTTTGAATCAATAAGGGGTCTTCTGCATAGCAGATATATATGGATGTCACAGCACCTTCCACCACAACCATAGCCACTCCAACCTGAAAATTCATTTTTCAGGCCATATTTATTGATGCATATACACAAATAAATTAATAAATAAATAAATAAAACATTTCTTTGGTGCTTGTTTTAATAACAAAATGTAGTATTAATAGGGAAGTACTGAATTACTAGGAGTACTTCAACACATATACACGATGGATTAATCATAAAGAAGAATAATAAACAGAAATGATTACCAAACTACACGAATGAAGCCACCGAAGAACTATCCCCTAAATTTATGTTTTCTATTACTTGGATTTAATAATCAGCATATTCTCTTTGCTGCTATTCCGCAGTGGAATCATAAATTCATAATCAACATATAAAACGTCCTTTTGGATGTTAAGAAAGGAATCCAGATAGAAATGACCCTGAGATGTTTATGGAATGTTGGATTTGATTTCACTACAGTGAGAAACCTAATTTAGAGGGAAAATATAGAGATGATAGTCATTAATTAGTTTCAAGAGAAAAATAGTCATTAAATAAAAATATAGAGATCATAGTCATTAGTTAGTTTTAAAAAAAGTCATTAACTAAAAATTAATGGTTAAACTTCAAAGATACGTATATACATTAAAACCTCCATAAACTAATATTCGACATATTCAGTAGCTTCTATACATCAACAAGATAATAACAAGATAAATTTAGTAAGTTCTAATATACTTAACTCTTATCCAAACAATAGTGAGGTTTCTCGGAGGCAGGCCATGTAAGGATAACTGTGTAAACGAGTTTGCAATTCACAAACTTCACCTTATTCAATTGCTGTGGAATCAGCTATATACATCAGTTACATTCTGTTGGTTATCAGTTAACAAACTAACTGATACCTTCACAACTAATATGGGCTACACAAAATACAAACAATACACATGGGCCGGACCATTAGCTAAGCTGAGCCCAACTACTATACAACACAGACTTCTACTTATACAACTCAGGCCTATACAAGACAATCAATACAACACAGACAATCATTTACAACAATCCCTCTCTTAAACTGGATCACTGCTCAAGTGTTCAGTTTAGTCACAAGTCCTTCAACATCAGAGTATGAACTCCAAGGCAGTTTCTCAACTTGACAAATGTTTCATTCTTCAATGGTTTTGTCATCACATCTGCAATCTATTCCTGTGAGGAACAGAACTTCAGTTCCAGTTTTCCTTCTCTGCACATATCTCTTAGAAAATGGAACCTAACATCTATGTGTTTGCTTCGACCATGCATCACTGGATTTTTAGACAATTTGATGGTAGAACTATTGTCACATTGAACTATGAGACATTCTTCTTGCTTGAGGTCTAGCTCTTCAACAATTCTCTTCAACCAAATCCCTTGCATATGCAGTGAGCTGCTGCAACAAATTCTGCTTCTGTAGTGGAGAGGGTGACTATAGACTGCTTCTTCGATGACCATGAAACTGCTGCATTACTCAGAAAATACACTAAGCCAGAAGTGCTCTTTCTATCATCTAGATCACCAGTATAGTCACTGCCACATTAGGCTCTAAGCTGCTGTCCTGCTTGCTTACTGTACAGCAAGCCCATATCTGTTGTACCTTTCAAGTATCTCAGGATTATCTTAATTGCAACTAGGTGTTTGTCAGTTGGTTTCTCCATGAACCTACTGATTAGGCTCACTGAGAACATAAGATCTGGTCTGGTTGCATTAAGGTACATTAAGCTTCCAACCATTTGTTTAAACAATGTTGAGTCAACCAGTGTTCCTTCCTCATCTTTGGTAATTTTGCTTCCAGCAACTACTGGGTTTGTTACTGGCTTGCTTTCAGACATGCCAAATCTGTCAAGTATATTATTTGCATACTTCTGCTGAGTTATGAAAATGAAGCCTGCACCTTGCATCACTTCAACTCCAAGGAAGTGTCTCATTTTCCCTAGGTCTGTCATATCAAATTCAACCTTCATAGACTTCCTGAACCCTTCAATCATGCCAATATCACTACCAGTAAAGATTAAGTCATCAACGTACAAGCTCACAATCAACAAGTTGTTGTTCTTGTTCCTTTTGGTGAAGAGAGTGTGCTCATGAGTACATTTCTTGAAGCCTTCCTTGTTGAAGTAGGACTCTATCCTGCTGTACCAAGCCCTTGTTTTAATCCATACAATGCTCTCCTTAGTCTATAAACTTTGTCTTCATGACCCTTTCTTTCATATCCTTTGGGTTGTTCAACATGAACAACTTCCTCCAATTCACCATAGAGGAAGGCACTTTTCACATCAAGTTGGTAGACACACCAACCCTTGTGAACAGACACTGCCAAGATGCACCTGATGGTGTCCCATCTTGCCACAGGGGCAAAAACCTCTGAGTAGTCTATTCCATGTTCTTAGCCACCAACCTTGCTTTGTATTTCTCTACCTTTCCAGCTTCATTGTATTTAGTTTTGTAAATCCATTTTACTCCAATTCTTTTTCCTCCTTGTGGAAAGTTCACCAATTCCCAAGTGTTATTTTTTTCAATAGAGGCTATCTCACTATCCATAGCCTTTCTCCATTTGTCTTTCTTTACAGCCTGTTCATAAGTGACAGGATCACTTTCTTCACACACCATCAGATTGTGTAGCAATTCACTCTCATCCACATCTTCATCACTGTCAATTCCTTCTGTCACAGCACAGCCCATAAAGTAGTCCTTGTGCCAACCAGGGTTATTCACATTTCTGCCACTGTTTGTTCTCACTGCAGTAGTATTGGTACTCTCTTGTTCATCATTTTCAGCAGTTGCACTTCTCTGATTCAAGTCATTTTCTTCAAATTGAGCACTGGTTTCACCAATTTCAGTGACCTCCTCACTCTGTTTGGCAGTTTCTGGTTCACTGTCATCAACTAGCTCAGTTACTATCTCCTTTCCTTTGTCTGCACTCTTGGCACTCCATGTTTCTTGTTCGGCAAAAACAACATCTCTGCTGATCATGATTCTTTTAGTGGCAGGGTCATAGAGCCTATATGCTTTAGACTCTTCACTTACTCCCAAAAATATGCATTTGAGGCTTTTATCATCTAGCTTATTTCTATTCACATCAGGGATATGCATGTGGGCAAAACAACCAAAATTTTGAAGTGTTTGACTGATGGTTTCACATTACTCCAGGCTTCTTCTGGTGTGATATCTAGGACTGATATGGTAGGACATCTATTGAGAATATAAAAGGCCCATCTCACTGCCTCTGGCCAGAATGTTTTTTGCAAATTTGCCTCAGTTAATAGGCTCCTAACCATATTCATTACAGTCATGCTTTTCCTCTCAGCCACACCATTTTGTTGAGGTGTTTATGCAGCAGTAAGTTGTCTTCTAATGCCATTAGTATCACAATATTCATTAAATTCACTAGAGTTGAATTCACCCCCTCTATTTGTTCTTAAACAACTAATAGCACACTGATTCCTTTTCCACCATTAGTCTAAATTAAATTTCTTAAAAGTGTCTAAGGCTGCTGATTTTTCTGATAGAAAGTAAACCCAACCCTTTCTACTAAAATCATCAATAAAGGAAATGAAATACCTCTTTCCTCCATTCGACTGAGGATTGATGGGGCCACAGATATCTGAATGTATCAGGTCCAGTTTCCTAGAAGCTCTCCAGTTGCTGTGCTTTGAAATCTTTTCTCTGTGCTGCTTTCCCACTTGACATTCTGTGCAGACTCTATCTGTTTCCTTGATTTCTGGTAGACCTTTCACCATCTCTTTCTGTAGAAGCAGCCTCAACCCCTTGTAGCTCAAGTGCCCAAATTGTTTGTGCCATAACTCAGTCATATCAATAGTAATTGCTTTCAAGCATGCAGCAACAATTGGAATTGCCATTATGGCAAACATTCTATTGTTGGCCATGTTTGAAGTCATGATCAGCCCCTTCTCCTTATGATAGAGTTTGCATTTATCATCTTCAAAAACCACCTTCAAACCTCTTTGTTGCAGCTGCCCAATGCTCAATAAGTTGCCCCTCAAGTTTGGGACATAGTACACCTCAGTGATAACCTGCACTCTTCCTTCAATCTTCAGCCTTACACTCCTCTTTCCCTTCACTTTTATTCTTCTGTTGTCTCCAAGTTTCACTGTTTCTTTGAATGTTTCATCAAGTTCAAAGAACCAGTTTCTTTCTCCACACATATGATTGTTGCACCCCGAATCAAGAAACCAAACTCTTCCTCTTTCTGTGTTCTGAGAATCACTCTGCGCCATCAGCAACATCTCTTCTTCTTCGTCAAAGCCAGCATAGTTTGCTATGTTACCTTCTAAACTAGGGCACTCATATTGATAGTGCCCTAATTTGCGGCACTTATAGCACTCAATGTGTTCTTTAGAGGTCTCTCGTCCCCTTCCTCTTCCTCCATTTCTACCTCTGCCTCTGCCTCTAACTGTACCCGTAACCTTAAGGGTTTGTTCCTCTTCCTTTTGCCCATTCATGCGTTGCTCCTTAACAAGAATGCTACTTTGCAGTTCATCTATTGTCATGGTTTCCATATTGTTGGCTTGCGCAATAGAACAAACTATGTAATTGAACTTAGGGGTCATTGATCCCGTGACCTTTTCAACTACAGTATTCTGTGTCACGGTTTCACCAAGGCTTTTCATTCTATTAACAATTGATAGAGTTCTTGAAAAGTAATCAGTAACTGACTCACCTTCTTTCATATTTAGGGTTTCGAATTCGCACCTCAGGGTTTGAAGTTGAGCCCGCTTCACCTTGTTCGAACCCCGATACTTCTCTTTGAGAGAGTCCCATATTTCTTTCGCTGAATCGTGCGTCAAGATCGTCTCCAACACTCCTCTATCGATCGCCTGGTATAGGTAATTCTTGGCGTTGAGGTCCTTCTGGTAATTCTTGGGATTTAGGGTTGGTACGCCATTCTCAACGACTTCCCAATATTCTTTAGATCGAAGTAAATTTTCCATTAGGAACGCCCAATGATCGTAATGGCTGTCTCGCTTGGGGATCGCCGCTTGCACAAAGGTTCCGTTCTCCTTATCCGCCATTATCGTCGCTTCACACTCGTATCTTTCTACTCACAGAACTGCGGTTCTTGATTGATTCAAGCACAGGCCCCAGATGGAGCTCTGATGCCAATTGTAGGGATAACTGTGTAAACGAGTTTGCAACTCACAGACTTCACCTTATTCAATTGCTGTGGAATCAGCTATATACATCAGTTACATTCTGTTGGTTATCAGTTAACAAACTAACTGATACCTTCACAAAAATGGGCTACACAAAATACAAACAATACACATGGGCCGGACCATTAGCTAAGCTGAGCCCAATTACTATACAACACAGACTTCTACTTATACAAGACAATCAATACAACACAGACAATCATATACAACAAGCCAATAGGTCGGTCATACCTTAGTTCGAATACCTCTAATATGCCTAGCCCATATTTCATAATATTCCACTGTGTATCTAGTTGATTATTGAATATTATATGAAGTGATTATATTCTAGTTCTAGTAAAAAAAAAGGACGACCAGTTTCAAATGTAAAGATTATAATGTCATAAATTATTAATTTTCAAAAATCAGAGGTTGTAAACTTACCAATATCATCCCCATGAGTATAGATGTAGATCCAATCATAAAAGCTCGATCGCTCCATTTAATCCATGCCCAAACACCAGAGCAAGTTCCAGTTATCAGCCCACCAAAAATGGTTCCCATCAACAGCACAGCACCTGAACAATCATAGGCCACAAGTGCTTCAACTCCAGTTGATTGGAATAACTCCCAGGCATCTCTAGCAGAATGGTTAAAGCTTTTACCATAAACCGCAATCTACAAATGACATGAGCATGAAACATTCTAGAGTTAGTTTTCGAATTTTTATTTCCAAAACAGTGCAAAGTACATCTAGGGACGGATCTACCTACCGCATGTTAAATGGGGAAAGCTGACCCCACTAAATTATTTTCTTATTTACTAATTACGAAATAATTTTATTTTTGCCCCTATTAAAAGTTGTTGAATAATTGTTTGGTAAGATACATAGAGAGAAACATATTTTTGATAGTGATGAAAATGAAAAAATTATACAACAATTTCATAAGACACGGTGCAATTATAAGTCGTAGATGTTGAGGTGTCTTCAATTTTTTGGGTATATAATACTATATTTTGTAATCTCTAATATATACTGATCATGATGTATTTTACCGCTTATGCCTCGATGTATTTTTTATATAAAAATTTGTATAAAAAAAATACATCAATATAGAAGCTACGCTCAGTAGCTTCCGTGTCCAAATAGTTTCGCCGTTCACTATTATTAGTCTGACATGCGTCAATATAGAAGCTAAACATAGTAACTTCCGCGTCCAAAGAGTTTGAACATGGGTTTGAACGCAAAAACAAACATATGCTAACTGAAAATCATCTATCAGAAACAACCAATATTTGAATCTTATATGGAAGTGGTCACTGGTCACTAAGAAAGACACAAAGGTCTACCTGAACATAAGCATACTTGTTAAAGAAACGGACAAGAGTCTCCACAAGATGGAAAAGGAAATCAACACAGCAAAGCAAACACTCATTTTTGCCAATCCTTGACCGGATTCCTCTTATCTGAAAGTCATCAAAATTTTGATAGAGCAATGTAAAGGAGAAATGAGTAACTTCAATATATAAAGGAAATTAACTTCAAATGATTCAAGTAAACGAAATGAAAGTTAATACCTCCCATCTTAGTGTTCTAATAGCGGCTGTAAATAATGAGCCATAACAAATGCTGCCAAAAGATGTTGTTAAAGCATGCTGTAAAGATTTCATTAACGACTTAGTAGGAATTGACGCTTCCTCGTAACCACCATGGATACTTACAAGAACCACTGTCCCAGACACTATGACATGTAAAGTATTACAAATTACAGCACCGGTCCAAAATAAGCTTACAGAGAGCACCTGTATTCATAATAGGCATATCAGTGTGATCCGATTAGACGATCTACACAATCTACAGCCGGAATAACAAGTTTAACAAGAACAGGCAGTATGAAGAGCAAAACTTGCCAGCTCACCACAAGAAGCCACCAGCGGCCACCATCACCCATGCTTGAAGCTACGACGCCGGCAGCTCCAAATGACCACAAGGCCATCCATAAAAGCACAACAACCATAAATGTATATGCTACTCTCAGAACTTGAGGAAGATTCCATACCATTTTCACAGCCTTTTGCAGAACTAACATTGTAAATGGAAGTCTGGATAAAAAAAGATAGCCACTAGAAATCAACATATTGACTCAAATAATTATATAAAGAGTAAAGAAAAGACTATGAAGACACTATACTACAAAGTAAACATAAGTATACAAATGTTTATATGCATTTCCATAAAATGGAAGTAGTTACACAAATTAAGGATTTGAATTGATCATTCGTAATGTATTATAAATAAAATCCATGTGTGATTATAGAACTCACAACATTCCAAATCAACATTTTACAGTCCACACATGGATTATAAAACACAATTAATATTGATTTATAGAAGTTGAGTTAAAATTGTCATCAATCTAGATCAAGATCTACTAAATGTTGCATCTCATGTATCAGAAACTCAAATAATTGCGTAATTAGGAAGATATAGAATAGGGTAAGTAGGTAGACCTCTCAAAATGTTGGGCATTTTGACCCCAAAATTAAAATTGAGATTCATACTTCGTTTTCTTTTAAATAAACAATTAAACCAGTGAATTTTTCTTTGATGCAAAGTTATTCATAGCCCGTCGCAAGCCTAGATAAAAGGAGAGGGTTGTGTTAGGAAATCGCCGGCCAACATAAAACTTGGTCAAATCTTTATGACATAAATTCTACAAAAGAGGGTTCAGCCTCTTGAAAGCCCTACCTCTCTTTAAAACAAACCTTCAAAATAACTTCACTATATCAACTCCATTTGTGGTTAATAGAAAAGATAATTAAATGTTCACAAAAGGGTAATCGTATACAAATTATCAAATCCAAAGGAACAAGTAAGGTAGTCAGTAGTAATCAATTTACACCCAGCTTCAAATAATAATTTTCTCAAACTTTAACATCTGGAAAGGATGAATGGACTAAAATCTTCATGAAGCCAATCAGCAAGAAGAAATTACAGCCAAATCAAATCCAACCATAAAACATATCCAAAGGATGGCTAATTTCAGGCCCTTCTTACCTGTCTATAACAGATATAACATACAAAAACTGCAGAGCTGCTCCAATAGAGAAAGCAACACCCCAGAAAAACTGCTCAGCCCAGAAACACAAAACACTGATCACAGCAAGATAAGTGGTGAGAATGTGTACAGAAATCTTCATCATCTGCGTCGCGCGTGAACCCAACAGAAGCAACCAACTCCATCCAAGAGCGGTCCCAACACCGCCAGCAACCGCATAGAGTGGCCAGTAATCCTCTGTCAACCCGGCCTCATTCTCCATGAACCGGTATGTGTATTTATCAATGTCAAGCCTATCCTTTTTCTTGAACCTATTAAGGCCTAGAACACCAAGGACAAAACCCAAACCAATCAATTGGATCACAAAGAGGACTAACCAAAACACATCGTGCCAATGCCTTCTTTGCTCCATGCTCACCACTTCACTGTTGTTGTTGTTGCTGCCACTTCTCCTATATTTACCCTGCATTTTCTGCAAACGAAAATAATGGATATGATGGATTCAGATACGCTTTCAACAAAAGAGTAATCTTCACTCGAGCTTAGAAGAAAATCTCACACTGGCCAACACCTTGTGGGAATCGAACATGGGAGCACTAGGTCGACCCTGTGGACTAGGTCGACCCTGTGGACTTGTCCACAGGGCCAACATTGTTGGTTATACACTCAGATACTAAACAAACACAAGTTCATTTCTCACAATTTAACATGATCAATGAAAATGAAGAGGTAGATAACAATTGGGGTTTCCAAGGATAAACTAAAATCAAGGAAAATGAAGAAGTGAAAAGCTTATGCATGATAGAGAGTAAAAATCATGTTTATATTATTGAAAAGTAAACAAAATGAATATAATGATTGAAAAAGTTGGGATTATTTGAGATTTTTTGTTTCTACTTAGTCATTGAGTTGAGGTATCCAGATAGAACAAAACCAGAGAAAACAGTTCTCAACAATGAAAAAAAAAAGGAAAAATTGTTGGTGTAGGAGGACAGCTTTTTCCATAAGATAGTTAAGTATTATTTTTTTTTTTGAAAATCCATAAGATAAGTAGAGTACAAAATAGTGAAGTTTTTGTTCTTCTAATTTTGGTTTTACAGAAGCGAGTAATGAACTATAATGGTAAAAGCAATTAGATAAATTGAATGAAAATTATTATGATTAAAGCAGAGAGTAAGGAGTGAATAGTTGGGGTACCTGATTGTTGTTGGCAATTGAACAATCCATCATCGTAAGACATGAAGAAGCATCGCAGCTGGTTGGAGAGAGATTTTGGTAAAACGGTGATCGTATTGGAAATAGATAAAAAAAACGTAATAAAAAGGGAAAACTTTGAATGAAAGCTCTGAATAATAGTAAAAACCTTGGAGTTTATTATATTTTAACACCTCATAAATTTAAACACTTATCTAATATTTTTAGGCTAAAGAAGATTTTTGGTCTTTAGTAGATCCTTCACTTTTGAAGGCAATAATTTTCTTATTTAATATTTTACTTCATTTTTCTCATTCATTTTTTTTACAAAAAATATAAATTTGTTAAAGTCATGCATAATATCATTGAATCTAAATTAATTATATGAAACAGTAATCTATAAAGGTTAGTCTCATCTATGATACCCTATGGTTCTCATTTCAAAGTCTCAAGTTCGAATTTCGAGAGTGTGGCAAGAACTCCGTCGAAAGAAGAGAATCACCCGGATCGACAAAACCATCTATACTCGCCATGATTGTAATGCTGACATGCATGAGCCATGATTGCAATGGTGGGATGCATTATATATGAATCACATGATTGCAATGCAAGCATGCGCCACGTGTTTTGAATTTAAAGTGTTAAACACGTACGGCAGTGCTATGCATAGTAGTTGCTACTAATTGATGTAAGCCAAATCTGAGACATTTGTCGGCGACATAATTAAAAAGAAGATAAGAAAAAGGATATTGGGTGGGTTTGGAATTGGATGACAAAAAGGCTAAACATTCATTCCTCCTGTCCGGTGTGTTTAATCTAGTTTGTTGAGCTTATCTAAAAAAAAAATCTAGTTTGTTGACTCTTTTATTTTACTTTTTTTTTGACAATAACTCTTTTATTTTACTTAAATTAAATAGCACGCTTTCCACTACCTTTTTTCGATAATTAAAATGATTTTATTAAAAAACCTAGCAGAAGAGAACACGCAAGGCTAGGAGGCCATGGCCAAGGCCAAAATACACCACGCAACTGAAAAACCCACAATTGCTACATAAACACCCAGAGCCATGATACACCAATACATTCAATTAACACCTACTATGAAACACCCAGACAAGAGTAACCAGGGACGGACGCACCTTGGCATAATTGAGGACTAATACAGATATAGTTTTTGTCTTTTATCAATTGTATAGCACATAGTTAATTCGTTTTTTAGCCTTCAATTAGTTTACGGATTAGCCATATATATACTCTTGTAATCTCAGTTGATTTTTTCAATGAACAGTTTTACATTCATTCAATTAGGCCTTTTTGCCATTCTGTTAAGGCTTTTCTCTCTGTAACTGTTTTTCTTCTTCTCTATGCTGTCCTCCGATCGTATCATGGTATCAGAAGACAACTCTTGATTTTGTTTCCTCAGCGCCATGCCTCGCCACGCCGCCCCGTCGTCAACCAGCGGTGTCGCTTCGCCTTTGGATCCATCAAACGCCGCGAGTCCTTACTATGTTCATCCAAATGAAAATCCTGCAATCTCTCTGGTGACGAAGCCTCTCACACCGAACAACTATCACTCGTGGTCTCGCTTGATGAAGAAAGCGCTCATCGGCAAAAATAAGTTCAAATTTGCTGATGGATCTATTAAGATGCCTGATTCCTTCGATCCTTTGTACGATGCGTGGGAACGTTGCAATAATCTCGTTCACTCTTGGATCATCAACTCCGTTTCTCCTTCGATTGCGCAGAGTATTGTCTACAAGGAACTTGCATCGGATGCTTGGCAAAACCTCAAGGCACGCTTTGCTCGCGTCGATCGTGTGCGCGTTTCTGATCTCAAGTACGAGATCTATCAATTGAAGCAAGATTCTCTCTGTTACTGATTTTTTCACTGAACTCAGTGTTCTTATTGAGGAACTGGACAACTACTGTCCCCGGCCAGATTGCACTTGTGCCGTGAAGTGCGCTTGCGATGCGATGAAAAACGCTAGACTCTTTCATGATGAAGACAGCGTCATGTGCTTCCTCAAAGGCCTCAATGAGAACTTTGCTATGGTTCGTTCTCAGATCCTGTTGATGAATCCTCTACCTCCTATTACTACTGTTTTCTCTATGGTGATTGAGCATGAACGCCAAAATGGCCTTAGTCCTGTTACAGAGGATTCTGCTCACTCTGTTAATGCTGTTGATGGAAAACGCGTTTTCAATCGCAAGTTCTCTGGTCCTAGGCAGTGTACATACTGTAATAGACAGGGTCACACTGTTGACACTTGTTATAAGAAGCATGGATTTCCTTTTGCTGCAAAGAAGGATCCAAGACCTAGTTTAAATACTGTTTCCACTGATTTTACTGTCAAGAGTGAAGCCCCTGATTCTGCCACTCCTCAAGCCATTTCGCAGGATGATTACAAGCAGTTAATGGATCTGTTGCAGAGGTGCAACTTGAATACTGCATCTGCACCAGCTATCTCCTCTGCTGCCTGTGAAGAACCTGCACCAGCTATCAATCAGTTATGCATCACTGATGCTGAAGGTAATCTGCCTGGTTCCTTTGTCTCTTCACCAACAAATGCTAATTGTGTTGAAATCACCCCTTGGATAATCGATTCAGGGGCTACAGATCATGTCTGTAATTCTCTGAAGCAATTTGTATCCTATAGAAATATTCAGCCTATCTTTGTAAGGCTGCCTAATGGTTCCACTGCCACAGTCACTTTATTTGGTTCTATTAGACTCAACAAGCACTTTGTTATCCATGACGTGCTGTATATCCCTGATTTCAATCTGTATCTGATCTCTGTTCCCAGACTTCTTGAATATGGCCTTGATGTTAATTTCTCTGGGGATTTATGCATTATTCAGGACCCTTCACGCAAAAGATTGGTTTGGGCAAGGTACAAGGTAGATTGGTGCACTTTGTCCATGGTGATACATCCCCTACTGTTGACATTTGCTCAGTGTCCACTGGTAATATACTTCCTGGATCTGCTATATGGCACTATCGGTTTGGTCATGCTTCCCACCATAAGCTAGAAATGCTTCATAAAGATTTTCCCTCAGTGATTGTTAACAAAAATTTAGTATGTGATATTTGCCATTTAGCTAGGCAAAGAAAATTACCTTTTCCTTTAAGCACTAGTAGAGCTTCTAGTGCCTTTGATTTGGTTCACTTGGATGTTTGGGGCCCCTGCTCCCTCCCTTCTATACATGCATTCAAATATTTTCTGACTATTGTTGATGATTTTTCACGTTTTACATGGATTTATATCCTGAAATCCAAAACTGAAGTTAAACCTCTTTTGCATACATTTGTTAACATGGTTGAAAACCAGTTTGGCATCACTGTGAAGGCTTTCCGTAGTGACAATGGAACTGAGTTCCAAATACAGGACTTATGTGCCAAAAAGGCATTGTCCATCAACTGAGCTGCGTGGAAACACCAGAGCAGAATGCTCGTGTGGAGCGCAAACACCAGCACATTTTGGCTGTTGCTAGAGCCTTACTTTTGCAATCTTCCATTCCTAAATATTTGTGGTCGTATGCTTTTTTGCATGTTGTATTTTTGATCAACAGGATGCCTTCTCCTGTGCTGAAGAAATGCTCTCCATTTCAGCTCCTGCATGATTGTCTACCCGACCTTACTATGCTCAAAGTGTTTGGCAGCTTATGTTATGCTACCACTCTCACTGCTGGGATATCAAAGTTTGATCCTCGTGCTAGGAAAGGGATTTTTCTTGGCCACCAACCTCATGTTAAAGGAGCTATTGTCTATGATGTTGCCTCCAAACAACTCTTTGTTTCTAGGAATGTTGTGCACCATGAGACTATCTTTCCATATTTGCCTCCTACATCTCCACTTCAATGTTGGGATTTATCCCTAGCTTCGACAACCCCTCCTCAGTCACCTCCCACCACCCATACAGACCCTCCCACCACCCATACATACCCTCCCACCACCCAAACGGACCCTCCCACCACCCATACAGACCCTCCCACCACCCAAACAGACCCTCCCACCACCCATACAGACCCTCCCACCACCCAAACAGACCCCTGTCTTGCTGATTCATCACCATCAGCCCCTTCCACCAACAATCCCTCACACACTCCCCCTGCTCCCCCACGCCACTCTGACCGTATCCACAAGCCCCCCTCTCACCTCCATGATTATATATGCAACCTCACCACCACTTCTTGTACTTATCCCCTTCACAACTATTTATCCTATGACCACCTTTCACCACCTCACAAAGCCTATGTTGCTTCCTTAGATGCTATCTCTGAGCCTGTCTCTTATGCCACTGCTAGCCAGCTTCCTTGTTGGGTGGATGCCATGAATGCAGAGCTCAAGGCACTGGAGCAAAATAATACTTGGTCTCTTGTTGAAAAACCTGCTGGTGTGACTCCCATTGGATGTAGATGGGTCTATAAGGTGAAGCGCAAGGCTGATGGCTCTCTTGAACGTTATAAGGCCAGGCTTGTTGCTAAGGGCTACACACAAACGGAAGGGCTTGACTTCTTTGACACCTTCTCCCCGGTTGCCAAAATGGCTACTGTCAGAACCTTGATAGCTGTAGCAGCCATCAAAGGCTGGCACATTCATCAACTAGATGTCAACAACGCTTTCCTACACGGTGACCTAAAGGAGGATGTTTATATGTCTCTGCCTCCTGGCCTTGTTTCTGACTCTCCATCTAAGGTTTGCAAGCTAACTAAATCTCTCTATGGCCTTAAGCAATCTAGCAGACAATGGTATGCTCGCCTGTCCACCCTTCTTCTAAGTCTTGGCTTCACACAGGGGCACGCTGATCACACTCTGTTTACTTGCACCACTCCCACATCCTACATGGCTCTATTGATCTATGTAGATGACATTGTCCTAGTTGGTGATCATCTATCTGCACTATCCAAGATCAAATCCACCCTTGATGCAACTTTTGGTATTAAGGACCTTGGTGGGTAAGCAACTATCTCAGTTCCTTTACTTGACTACCACACCCCCTGACATTACCTTCCCTGTGCAGCAACTATCTCAGTTCCTTTCCAAGCCCACTGTTTGTCATTTCAGAGCAGCCCAACGCATTCTGCAGTACCTTAAAGGCTCTCCTGGCAGAGGCCTCTTCTTTAGCAGAAGCTCCTCTTTGGATTTACATGGCTATAGTGACTCTGATTGGGCTGGTTGCCCAGATTCTAGACGTTCTATCAGTGGCTACTGTTTCTTCCTAGGGGATTCACTAATCACTTGGCGTTCCAAGAAGCAAACCACCATTGCACGGTCCAGTTCCGAAGCTGAATACCGTGCTTTGGCTTCTGCCACTTGTGAACTTCAATGGCTCTCTTACTTGTTGACTGATCTGGGCATCACTTGCACTAAGACACCTGTTCTATATTGTGACAACAAGAGTGCTCTCCACATTGCTGCCAACCCTGTGTTCCATGAGCGCACTAAGCACCTTGAAATTGATTGCCATGTGGTTAGGGAAAAAGTCACTACAGGCCTCATGAAGCTCTTTCCTCTGTCCACTGTGCACCAGATAGCTGACCTTTTTACTAAGGCTTTGGGTCCTCAGCCCTTTCTCCATCTCATCACCAAACTCAAGCTTCTTGATATTTATCAATCATCAGCTTGTGGGGGGGGGGGGGTAATACAGATATAGTTTTTCTCTTTTATCAATTGTATAGCACATAGTTAATTCCTTTTTTAGCCTTCAATTAGTTTACGGATTAGCCATATATATACTCTTGTAATCTCAGTTGATTTTTTCAATGAACAGTTTTACATTCATTCAATTAGGCCTTTTTGCCATTCTGTTAAGGCTTTTCTCTCTGTAACTGTTTTTCTTCTTCTCTATGTTGTGCTCCGATCGTATCAAGGACATTTGCCCCCACTTGAAAAATTAATTTGCTTGCAAAGATACATAACAAATTTATTTTTCCCCCATAAAAAAATAAGGGTTGCCCCCATAAGATAATTTTTTAAACCAAACATAGACAATCACAAGAAATCAATAAAAAAGAGGATATAATACTCGTTCAAAAGCAAATTCTCTGTCTCCTTTTGATCTGGTTTTGTATTTTAGTCATTTAAACTATCTTATTATTTTTCTTTAGGATAGGTTGTTCCAGGGGGTCTTCTAGTTAGGACTGTCTATGCTTTGACAATAGTTTTTATTCTTGCCAAGGGTTTTGGTCTGGTCCCCCCTTGGCCTCTCTTATGTCTTCTTTCTTTTTGCTCTTTTTTTGAATAAAATTAGAGGAAGTACTCCTTTTCCTTCTCGATGTTTTTTTAACATCAGAGGTTTTAATGAGGCTTCTTTTCTTCTTTTGCCAAAAAAAGAATAAAAAAGAGGTTAAGTTGACACTAATTTTACCTGTGTAGCTATATAATTTATAGAAATTTAAGTATTTTAGGATTTTTTTGTAGTAAAACTATCTATATTGTAAAAACTTACAATATTTTTTTGAGAAAATATTATAAGCTATTTTTGCCCCCACTAATAAAATTTTTTGGATCCCTCACTGCCAGTAACCACAAGAAAATCCCATCAAAAAACAATACACCAAAAACTCGCTTTAGTTTCAACACAGAGCACCTGGAGATCACCTCTCCAACACCAATGATACTCAAACTAAAACACTAAAAACAAAAGAAAAAGGAAACGCTCCTAAAAACAACACCAAGAAGCGTCCCAATTGGTCGTGCGCACTATTCAACAATGATCACAGCTAGCGCTGGAACGTGTATCTTAAGCAAACACGCTTTCAGCCACATGGATGCTGATGTGGCAGATTCATGACGCTTATCTAGTTGACAATCCACGTTTCTAAAGACCATTTTGACAATAAGACCAGAGAGCAAACTTACATTAAAACAATGTAAGTTGTTTTATATATAGAAAAATTTCTTTCTCCCCTCTCTCCTTTCTCACCGCTTTCATCTCTCTTTTCTCCCTCTTTGCTAATTCAATTAAATACGTTAATAGCTAAATATATTAATTAAAAATAGAGTGAATGTCAGACTTGTATGTGCTAATTTGTTAGTTGTTAGTTAAGCTTTTACAAAGTTGTTAGACTCATTTCTGTTACAACTGCTCAAGGCAGTTTTTTATTGTAAATAATGACTTTTTAAGAGGCTTTGACAGTTCCTTTGGGGCCTGATATAGCATAGCCTAAATTGTGAAGAATGGAACATGTTGACTGATTTACCATCAAAGTCGAAGAAAATAAGGGTTTAATGGATCTACAAGACCAAATTCAGGGCACTTGATCGAGGAGACAAGCACAAAGCCAGGTTGGTTGCTAAAGGATACTCTCAGCAACAAGGTGTTGACTACACAAGTTATTGCTTCTACCAACAGATTGGACACCATTAGAACTGTTATCGCCCTTGCAGCTTAGAAAGGGTGGACTCTATACTAGCTGGATGTTAAGTCAGCTTTCTTGTATGAAAAATTCACAGAAGAAGTGTATGTGGTTCAGCCAAAGGGGTATTTAAAGAAGGGAGCTAAGAACAAAGTGTACAAGTTACATAAGACATTATATGGCCTAAAGCAAGCTCCAAGGGCCTGGTTTAGTCGAATTGAAACCTACTTTCTATAGCAAGGTTTCAAAGCCAGTAAAAGTGAACATACTCTGTTCTTGAAGAATGGCAGCAAAGGAGAAATTCTAATTGTCAGATTGTATGTTGATGACTTGGTGTATATTGGAAATGATGAGAATATGATGAATGCTTTCAGAGATTCAATGAAGGGGTTTTCTATGACTGATTTGGGAAATATGAAGTACTTCCTTGGAATTAAGGTTATTCAATGTGATGAAGGTATCTACATAGGTCAAAAGAGATATGCGGCGGAGATTCTGAAATGATTTTACATGATGAATTGTAATTTTGTAAGAGTTCTTGTAGTCCCTGGTTGTAAGCTCGGCAGAGATGATAAAGGAGACAAGGTTGACAGTACCAGCTACAAGCAACTTATTGGTAGTCTCATGTACATAAGTGCCACTAGGCCGGATATGATGTATGCTGCCAGTCTTATTAATTAGTAGATATGTGAGCAATCCTACCCAAAAGCATTGGCTTGCCTCCAAAAGGATCATGAGATACCTTTAGGGAACCATCAATTTTGGAATTATCTACAATAAGGGAGGGAACACATAATTGATAGGATGCACTGATAGTGACTATGCAGGTGATGCAAGTCCAAACGGCACCTCGATTCCCAAAACTACACCACTTCGCATCACAAATTAATACGACCCTTCAAAATGAAAACTTACGACATCGTATCAAACGGCACAACCTCAACCACATAAGTCAAAAAAAGGAGAGAAGGGCTAGAGTAGATCAGAACCAGTAAACAACAAAGCATATAGTATTTCTCAAAAAGGCAATACAATTACAACATCATTCCTCGTTTGACACAATAAAACCAAATGCATAGGCTACAAACATTCCAGTTTCGACGCAAATAGAAGGAACTCCCATAAAACTGCCTCGACAACAACTACAAAACTCCCCAGGATTATCTTGCCGAATAGACACACCCACAATCCCCCTTGGCTCTAGCAGCCAGGCCATTGAAGCAGTCATCACGAGTCTGATCGACTCCCAAAGTCTCCAAAGCAACGCCACAAGCGAGCCATTGAATAGAAGAAGTATGGTCAGTGTAACATCCCCAAAATAATTAAGATAATTATTTTGAAGTTAAACCCAATCAGTTTATTAATATGGTGCTTAATTAATAACTTTATTAATTGAGTACTAAATTAATTATTGGTTGGTGTATTTTTTTATAATTTAAAGAAGTTAGTTTTAGGTGTTAAAATCAAATAAGAAATTTTAGTGAGATTTTTTAGGAATTAGAAATAAGGTAAGGGTATATGGGTCTTTTCCCATATAGGATTTTTGAGTTGGTTTATAAGGGAAAGAAAAATAAAAGAAAGTGAAAAAAAGAAAGAGATGAGTTCGAGAGAGATTGGAAGAAAGAAAGAAAAGAGAAAAGAATGGAAGGGAAAAGAGAGTGAGAGGCGAAGGTGAGAAGAAGAGAGGGAAGAAGAATCATTCATGAAAACACTATCCTTCCTACACAAAAAATGATCCCCACTTCTCCCTCTTCATTTTGACACCAAAGATAGCATCATCCATTCACTCTCCTTCAATCCACCATTTTCGTTTTTCAAGAAAAAAAAAAGGGTTTTGATGGTTTGTGTACAAAGGGTATTTTAGGAGGGTGATTGGTGTTCCATAGAAACCATGTTGTTGATTGGGTAGCTCAATCACTAAAGTTTTGGAGGAATCAAGCTAGGGTTGCAATTTGGGGTTTATGTGAGGAGGCTCACTTGAGGTTAGGGATGATGAATAGTGCTTTTGGGAAGCTTGGAATTCAAGTTGGAGTTTTGAGAGGAGCTTGAAGTCCTAGGAGCAAATTGTTGGTGCCTAGGTGATTCGATAGTCAAAGTTGAGGTTTCTCGTGCGTTATGTGTTCGAGTCGACCGACACGTGAGGTGAGTTCTTCGATTTGTGAGGTTTCGTTAATTATTGAATGTTATGTGAAAATGAATTAAATTGATTGGTTATGTATTAAGGGATTGATTGATTGTTTAAATGTTAAATCATTGGGAAGTTATGTATATGTTTGATCGGTTGATGAAGTCAATATTTCTGTTTGACGTGAGATTAGAAAGCGTTTTGGTGAAAAACCGTTAAGCCGGAATATTAACGAGTATTGAGGAAAACTAGCCAACCTTGTTTTGATTGATGTTTGAGTTGTTGAAAAATGTTTATGAGTTATCATGGTTGATCCTTTAAATTGGTACTTAAAGTACGAGATTTAAAGTGACAAGAAATGTCTATGAATTTGTGTTTCTGTCTGGACAGGAAATTTTGGAAAATGACCTAAATACAAAGGAGACTGCCAAATTTTCGTCATAAATATACTTAGAAAATTTTTGGTGTTTGATTTGAATTTAGAAGAAAATTGTTTTACAAATTAAGCTGTTGAGTTATGATTTAAAGTTATGTATTGAAGTTGAAAGTTTTGATGAAAAATGATATTTAAAGTGTTAAGTTATTTATGAGAGAACTTTTGGAAAGTCTTATTTTCTAAGTATTCGATTTTAAATATTCATGTTTTTTCTGCAAGAAAGTTCTAAGAAACCAAATCCACTCTATTTTACCTTAGTTGATCGAACCACCTAGTTATCTGGGGTTAGTATGGGATTGTAATGTTAACCTAAGTCTATTGTATGGTTTAGGGCACGTGATACCGGCGAGGTTCAGGCATTATTACGTAGAAAGCTTGTTGAGGTAAGGGCTTCTTTCTAGTTACTATTATATGTTTGAGATTGTGGTTGGTGTTTGTTGTTTGTTTGTTTGTGAGCTTTGGTGATTTTGTGTTGATTGAGTCCCTAGGCGGACATTGTGTTTTGTTGTCCTCTGTGGGCTTATATGTGTTTGTTCTATGTTGTGAATTTAACATATGACGTTGATGATCTGTGATTGAGATGTCCGGTGGATTGGGAGTGACTTTGAAAGGAGGGTTAGATGAGGCATATGTAGGTATGACCGATACTGCGACTAAGTAAATCATTTTCGGAAAACGAAACTTAAAGGAGATCTTATAAAAGTGAGCATAGCACTTGTCTCAGATTTTTGAAAAGTAGTTAGAAAGTGACTTAAGAAATGCGAAACAAATGGAAAATCATTGAGAAACAATAGGAATCCTTTTGAGAGGTTGAAATCAAGATGAGTTAATATTATGAAAATTATGACTTTTGAACTAATGGAGAATTGTTTTGAGAAGTGAAAAAAAATGAAAAGTTAGGGAGGTTAGAGTGAGATTTCGAGGGAGACTTTAAGAGGAAATTTGTTGGTGGTGACTTAAGGAAGCTATTGGAATGATTAGAGTGGGACAAGAGATACTTACGGGGTTGTACGAAGTTGAATCGTAAGAAAATGTTGGTATAGTACAGTATCGATGAGAGAAGTACCATACCGGATGTGGCGCAGTATCGATGAGAGAAGTGACCACATGGTGCAGTATCGATGAGAGAAGCACACCTAAGTTTTATCATGGGGTGTAGTGCAGTATCGATGAGAGAAGTACTACACAAGTGCAGTATCACAGGGAGAAGCACACCCATATTTTGATCGTAGATCCAAGTACCTGTTTTACACGGTTGGTGTAACGCCCCAAAAATAATTGGCTAATTATTTTATTAATTATTGGGAATTAGGTTGTGGAAAAATATTAGAAATAATAAAATGATATTTTATTAAATCAAGGGAGTGGTGTTAACAATTAATTAAGTGGTAAAAAAGGGGGGGCATGACCCAAAGGCCCCAGTAGGCGCATGAGGTGATGGGGTTTACCTAGGGTTGGCTCATTTGGAGCAATTGTAAGAAAAGAAAAGAAGAAGCTAGCGAAGGAGAGAAGAGAGAAGAGGGACGGCGCGATGGAGAGAGAAGAAGAAGAAGGAGGACTTTTTGGTTGCTGTGATTCTTGGGTTTTCGTGCTAGGGGACATCCTTCAACAAAACTCTAAGGTAAGGGTGGGTCTTACTTTATAATAGGGCATATGATGGGATGTATGTGGGGTTAGGATCTATGTCACTCTTGGTTGTGATTTTCGAGTGAATTGATGTTGTTTGTTATGTAACAACGTATTGATGATGATTTGATGCATGCTAGGTGTTTGTTGAAAGGTATTTGACTTGTTAGTTGTATAAGGTGATTGGAGTGCACGTTAGGTGCTTGATAAAATGTGTAATTGATGATGTTAGGACGAATATGTGGTGTTTGAAATTAATGTTGATGGTTGAACACATGAAAATCTAGAAAAATTGGATTTAGGAGGAGCCTAGGCGCCAAGGGCGCCATTTTGTGTTGCTGCGTGCGCCTTTGTCTAAGTGCTGGGCGCCTGTTGTGTGCTTGTGTCTAGGCGTGTCTGAGTGCTGGGCACCAGTGTTGCTGCCCAGTGCGCCTGTGTTGCTGTTTGTGTCTGTGCTGGGCGCCAGTGTTGCTGCCCAGTGCGCCTGTTGCTGCCTGCTGTGTCTGGGTGTTGCGCGCTGTCTTGGCGCAGGGCGCCAAGGACGCCTAATTTTGGCTGCCCGTGTTGCGCTCCTAAGTTGTGTTTCTGTGTAGTTAGGTTTCCTGGATGTCATTGGTGGAGTTTTGGTTGCTAAGTTGCGTATTCTGAAATGTCACTGGGATCCCCTCCCCTGGGGCGCTAGTTTCTGCCTGCGCCAGTTTTTCTGTGTTGCGTTGCTCCCCTGGGCGCCAGGATCCCCTTCCTGCGCCAGTTTCTGTGTTGCTGTGTTGCTGGGCGCCAGGATCCCCTTCCTGCGCCAGTTTCTGTGTTGCTGTGTTGCTGGGCGCCAGGATCCCCTTCCTGCGCCAGTTTCTGTGTTGCTCTGTTGCTGGGCGCCAGGATCCCCTTCCTGCGCCAGTTCCTGTTGCTGGCCAGTTTCCAGCGTGTTCCCTGCTAGGCGCCCAGGCACTGGGCGCCATTTTCAGGATGTTGCCCAAATGTTTCCCGGTTTTGTTTTTGACATATCTTTTGACTCGGGTGTCCGTTTTAAGTGTTTCAAAGTGCGTTGTGAAGCTTATTCAGTTTCCTACTAGTATATTCTATTTTAAGGTAAAAATTATTATTTTTCTGATGGTTTCTGGGCGCCTCAAGTGGCTGTCCCCGGTATGAATATGTTGTTGTAAAATTATGTACTGTGTTGTGTTGTGAGTTGCTGTTGGGCGCTAATCTTGTGCTGCCATGTTGATGTTGATGACGATGGGTCTAATGACCAAATGATTTCGATGTTGTTAATGACGATGGGTCTAATGGCCAAATGATGATGATGATATGGACGATGTTGTGGTTGTGATGACTATGATCTGCTGGTTGTTCATGAGTCGCATGCATTACATATGCATATATTGACGATGTAAGGCTTCGGCCTCGAGCTATTGACGATGATGATGCTCAAATATTGACGATGTGCCCAATGGCAAAATTATTGACGATGATGGTACCACATGCATTGCACTTCATACATTCATCCTTATCATTGGTGATATTACTTTGGTTGATATGTATATATTTATGTGACAGATATAAATATTGATGTGGTTGTGTAGTAATTGCTGTATATATATATATATATATATATATATATATATATATATATATATATATATATATATATATATATATATATATATAACAACTACTACAATATATCCACGGCGACTACACCAATATATGTATATAACAACCATTTAATATATATATAACAACCATATTAATATATATATATATATATATATATATATATATATATATATATATATTGCTGTGGTTGATGTAGTTCATTACTCTGGCATACTGCCTATCATAAACTTTATTATATTGTTTGAGACTCACCCCCTTATGTTGAATATTACTCTACAGGTAACTGTACGTGAAGGCTTTTAACCCTTCATTCCTCGAGTCGGTCGTTGCTCTGATACGTAGCACCTGGGGGGCGGACATTAGCTATCTTAGTTGTTATGTTATGTGATACTGTTGGATGTTTTGTATTAGTACCGTCATAACAATGTTTTGGGAAATGTTTCCTTTTATTCCGCTGCGTGATGATGAACTATTATTGTGTAGACTGACTAGTTGTTGAGGGTTCGCCCATTATTTGATGAGCTACGTATCATGTCTTTTGAAATGATGATTTATTATCAATTTGTGTTTGTTTATTTGAAGTAAATGTAGCATCCCTTTTTGGATGTACTTAAAAATGATTTTTAAACTCTGATATTTTTATTATAAATTGCCGGGTAGAAATGGGGTGTTACATTAGTGGTATCAGAGCAATGGTTGGTCCGTCCGACCAAGTCGTAGAGTCGTTGTGTCGATTGACAATAGAGTGTTGTCTTTTAGTTCTAACCATTGTTTGTGTAGTAAGTGATGCTCCTGCAGGTAAAAGGGCAAACCGAAGACTGCTGACGGTAAGAGGACTAGTGGGGAGATACCCTGCTGGTATTGTTTGCTGTATAGTGTTTTCTTGGTGCGAACTCTTATTTTCGTAATTTTTGTTTATTACTGTGAACTGTATATGTGTAACGTGGTTGTTGTGCTCGTGTGACTTTTGCTTTCTTGGCATTTTGTTTTGGTAGCGAGTTTATAGTTGCTCCATAGTAACTAGTTAAGTCCGATTGTGTGACTGTTGATTGGCTTGGATTTGGTACTATAGTATTTTCCATGTTATCTTGATAATGTAATTATGCCTATGCGTCTAGATGAATTACCTTCTTAACTTGTGCGACGGGTTATTTATTTCCTATCCTTGTAGTTAAACTCTAGAGATGATGCCCTAGTTTTACCGGGGCTCAAGTTTATGTATAAAACTACTAAAGCTAGACTTTAGGAATGTTTTCACACATGTTTTGATTCGATTATAATTGGTATCATGCAAATAATTTGTCTTGGTAAGATTATATGTTCTACTCCTTTCAGAAAAACTTAGTGAAATAACATGTTAGTTTTATTAGAAGTACATGCTAGCTTAATAAGAGTGACCACGATGCCTACATGCTAATTTTTCTAAGACATTAGATTTTGTGAACGATATTTTTGCGTGTTTTGTGAGTTTTTGCTGAATTAGTTTTATAGTTGGAAGCTCGCATGAACTTATTATGTGGTTAATTTAATGTTATTACCTTGACTTTATGAATTAGCGAAAGCATAGTATAAAGCATAATATGAATTTTTACTGTAGCATGTTCTTGATTGCGTATTAATGTTGTATGCTAAGTGCCTTGTGGACTAATCTTGCTACTTGTGTTAAGATGCTTCATCGTCTTGACTACGGAGAGTGACCCCTCGTTGGGGTACCCGGTGACCCCGATTTGTGTTTATGTGTTATGTGTTATGTGAGAACCATTATATGAGCAATGGTGAAGTTGTAAATTGTGGTTTGAGTCCCAATCTGTATTCATTGTAGGAGCAATGAAATAAATGTAAATGATGAGTTCCTTATGGTAAGTTGATCAGGTGCATGTTTCAATGATGACGTAGTTAAATATAATTGTGATCGATTGATGATTTGTTTGGTGTGCTGTGACGATGGAAGTGATTTGCTCATAAACGTGTTGTGTATGATCATGAGAATCATCTAATGATACAGTTGATGAATTGATTTTATTCCTAACAGTATGTGGTTGTGAACGATTAATTGAGCTTGTGGACTCTGATGTGGTTGTTGTCGTCGTCGTCTTCGTTGCTGTTGTTGTTAAAATCTTTTTCAAAAGATACTAAAGTTGTTGCGGTTGTGGATGTTGTTGCTGTGGTTGATAGACACTGCGTTCGATTAGGTTCATTCCTCACAGTGTCCTTTCGATTGTTGCTGTACCTTGTGGTTGCGGTCGTTGTTGTTGTCAATAAGGCATTATCGGGCAAGGCATCCTGTTAGGGCAGGGTATCCGGTCCTTTCCATTGTTGTTGGTGTTGTTGTTGTTTGTAGGCTGTTGAGTTCGATGGGGAGGTGGCGTAGTCATCGCTTAAGTTAGGATTGTAGGAATGAGTCTGGTTATTATTTCTTGGATTACCTGGCTGAATAAGTAGGAGGGACGGCCGCCCAATCACTTCCCGCCGGTAATCAATGAAATGATAATCAGCAGAATAGACGGAACTAGTTGTCTAGATGGCTGTAGTTTGTTAGTGGGGGGTGTTTAGTTTTGGGCCGGTAAATTTCGAGGATGAAATATTCTAAGTGGGGGAGAGTTGTAACGCCCCAAAAATAATTGGCTAATTATTTTATTAATTATTGGGAATTAGGTTGTGGAAAAATATTAGAAATAATAAAATGGTATTTTATTAAATCAAGGGAGTGGTGTTAACAATTAATTAAGTGGTAAAAAAGGGGGCGGGGGGCATGACCCAAAGGCCCCATTAGGCGCATGAGGTGATGGGGTTTACCTAGGGTTGGCTCATTTGGAGCAATTGTAAGAAAAGAAAAGAAGAAGCTAGCGAAGGAGAGAAGAGAGAAGAGGGACGGCGCGATGGAGAGAGAAGAAGAAGGTGGAGTTTTTGGTTGCTGTGATTCTTGGGTTTTCGTGCTAGGGGACCTCCTTCAACAAAACTCTAAGGTAAGGGTGGGTCTTACTTTATAATAGGGCATATGACGGGATGTATGTGGGGTTAGGATCTATGTCACTCTTGGTTGTGATTTTCGAGTGAATTGATGTTGTTTGTTATGTAAGAACGTATTGATGATGATTTGATGCATGCTAGGTGTTTGTTGAAAGGTATTTGACTTGTTAGTTGTATAAGGTGATTGGAGTGCACGTTAGGTGCTTGATAAAATGTGAAATTGATGATGTTAGGACGAATATGTGGTATTTGAAATTAATGTTGATGGTTGAACACATGAAAATCTAGAAAAATTGGATTTAGGAGGAGCCTGGGCACCAAGGGCGCCATTTTGTGTTGCTGCGTGCACCTTTGTCTAAGTGCTGGGCGCCCATGTGGCTGCCCAGGGCGCCTGTTGTGTGCTTGTGTCTAGGCGTGTCTGAGTGCTGGGCGCCAGTGTTGCTTCCTAGTGCGCCTGTGTTGCTGTTTGTGTCTGTGCTGGGCGCCAGTTTTGCTGCCCAGTGCGCCTGTTGCTGCCTGCTGTGTCTGGGTGTTGCGCGCTGTCTTGGCGCAGGGCGCCAAGGGCGCCTAATTTTGGCTGCCCGTGTTGCGCTCCTAAGTTGTGTTTCCGTATAGTTAGGTTGCCTGGATGTCATTGGTGCTGAGTTTTGGTTGCTAAGTTGCATATTCTGAAATGTCACTGGGATCCCCTCCCCTGGGCGCTAGTTTCTGCCTGCGCCAGTTTTTCTGTGTTGCGTTGCTCCCCTGGGCGCCAGGATCCCCTTCCTGCGCCAGTTTCTGTGTTGCTGGGCGCCAGGATCCCCTTCCTGCGCCAGTTTCTGTATTGCTGTGTTGCTGGGCGCCAGGATTCCCTTCCTGCGCCAGTTTCAGTGTTGCTCTATTGCTGGGCGCCAGGATCCCCTTCCTGCGCCAGTTCCTGTTGCTGGCCAGTTTCCAGCATGTTCCCTGCTAGGCGCCCAGTGCCTGGGCGCCATTTTCAGGATGTTGCCCAAATGTTTCCCGGTTTTGTTTTTGACATATCTTTTGACTCGGGTGTCCGTTTTAAGTGTTTCAAAGTGCGTTGTGAAGCTTATTCAGTTTCCTACTAGTATATTCTATTTTAAGGTAAAAATATTATTTTTCTGATGGTTTCTGGGCGCCTCAAGTGGCTGTCCCCGGTATGAATATGTTGTTGTAAAATTATGTACTGTGTTGTGTTGTGAGTTGCTGCTGGGCGCCAATCTTGTGCTGCCATGTTGATGTTGATGACGATGGGTCTAATGACCAAATGATTTCGATGTTGTTAATGACGATGGGTCTAATGGCCAAATGATGATGATGATATGGACGATGTTGTGGTTGTGATGACTATGATCTACTGGTTGTTCATGAGTCGCATGCATTACATATGCATATATTGACGATGTAAGGCTTCGGCCTCGAGCTATTGACGATGATGATGCTCAAATATTGACGATGTGCCCAATGGCAAAATTATTGACGATGATGGTACCACATGCATTGCACTTCATACATTCATCCTTATCATTGATGATATTACTTTGGTTGATATGTATATATTTATGTGACAGATATAAATATTGATGTGGTTGTGTAGTAATTGCTGTATATATATATATTAATATGGTTGTTATATATATATATATATATATATTAAATGGTTGTTATCTACATATATTGGTGTAGTCGCCGTGGATATATTGTAGTAGTTGTTATATATATATATATATATATATATATATATATATATATATATATATATATATATTGCTGTGGTTGATGTAGTTCATTACTCTGGCATACTGTCTATCATAAACTTTATTATATTGTCTGAGACTCACCCCCTTATGTTGAATATTACTCTACAGGTAACCGTACGTGAAGGCTTTTAACCCTTCATTCCTCGAGTCGGTCGTTGCTCTGATACGTAGCACCTGGGGGGGCGGACATTAGCTATCTTAGTTGTTATGTTATGTGATACTGTTGGATGTTTTGTATTAGTACTGTCATAACAATGTTTTGGGAACTGTTTCCTTTTATTCCGCTGCGTGATGATGAACTATTATTGTGTAGACTGACTAGTTGTTGAGGGTTCGCCCATTATTTGATGAGCTACGTATCATGTCTTTTGAAATGATGATTTATTATCAATTTGTGTTTGTTGATTTGAAGTAAATGTAGCATCCCTTTTTGGATGTACTTAAAAATGATTTTTAAACTCTGATATTTTTAATATAAATTGCCGGGTAGAAATGGGGTGTTACAATTGGTATAGTACAGTATCGATGAGAGAAGTACCATACCGGATGTGGCACATTATTGATGAGAGAAGTGACCACCTGGTGTAGTATCAATGAGAGAATCACACCTGAGTTTTATCATGGGGTGTAGTGCAGTATCGATGAGAGAAGTACTACACAAGTGCAGTATCATAGGGAGAAGCACACCAACATTTGGATCGTAGATCCGTTGTGCAGTATCATAGAGAGAAGCACAACAGTTTTTGGAGTAGTATACCCCGGGATTATATGCATTGACATATAAGCATTGCATTAGGATATATAGAGTGGTGTGACGTGTAGTTGGGGTTGAGCTGTTAGAATGTTGTTTGAAACTTGTTAGTATTATGTATATGTGAATTGATTATGTACATGTGAGTTGTTGTATATTTGTGTATGCATATTCTAGAAGATGACCCTTGCCTGTGGTTCTCCAATGTAATGGATGTCAACCCAGTTATTGGAGGACCATAGTTCAGTTTTCACAGATAAAGTTGCAGAGGTCGGTGTCCTTTCATAGTGGAGTATTTGTAACGCCCCAAAATTTAATTAATTATTTAATTGAATTGTTTGGGAATTTAATTGGTAGAAAAATAATAGAATAATAATAATGCTAGTATATGTGGACCTATTGTTGGGGTTGGGATTATTAAAATGAGAAGTATTAGTGAGGCCCATGATGTAATTCGCATAAGCTATAGAAAAGCCCATAAAATTAAATAAGTATAAATAAGAGGTATTTTAGGGTTTGGCTCTTTTAGAAAGAACAAAAAATAGAATTAGAGAGAAGAGAAGAGGGAGAGAGCGACGGCCAAGAGGAGAGAAGAAGGAGAGAGCGACGCCAAGAGGAGAGAGGAGGCTAGGGTTTCGTGATCTTCAAAGGCTAGGGTTCGTGATCTTCTAAGGCTAAGGTAAGGGTGGGGTTCTAGCTCTATAATGGGTCCTATGAATGGCTTTATGTTGGGGTTAGGGTTTGATAAGTTGTCACCATGTACGATCATATGTTTATGTTGCCTTGTTGAACAATTGTTGTGTGATTGGTGTTCTATGTTATTAGCCCTAGAATTATATTTGTGCTTGCCATGTTCATAAGGGAAACGATATGGATATAGGTTCGGTTATACAGTAACTGGGAACAATCTAGTGGTCCAAAAATTATGTGGTTTATCTTTTCAGAAACTAGACTTAATGCTTGTTAATTTGGCACAAGTTTGGTTGAATATGGAGTTGTATAGCTCGAGTTAGAGGTGTCACAAGTTAGGTTAAAATTCTGGAAACGATCTGGATATAGGTTCGGGTATATAGTAAATGGGAACAATCTAGCGGTTCAAAAATTATGTGGTTTACCTTTTCAGAAACTAGACCTAATGCTTGTTAATTTGGCACTAGTTTGGTTGCATTTGGAGTTGTATAGATCGAGTTATAGGTGTCACAAGTTAGGTTAAAATTCTGGAAACAATCTGGATATAGGTTCGGTATTCCGTGTATAACGTTTTCGTTTGAACTCCTTTTTGAATGATTCTTGATTCATTGAAAACTAAACTCAATTTGTTTCGGGTTAGGCTAAAGTCCCATGTCATTTGATTGAGTTTTGATAATTTTAGAGGCGTCACAAGCTAGGTCATGGTGGCTGTCCTGTTTTCTGAGCCTTGTTGCTTATTTACTGAAACTGAACGAATTGGACCATTATTTTGCAAAATAACAATTATAGTCAGGAACTAGACATTCTTAGCTTTCCATAGAGGGGTCCTTTGCTAAGTTTCGATACCGTTTGATAGGTTAAATAATTCACCGAAGTAGAGGTATGTTTGATGGAATTTGCCTTGTGCTTGGTGAGTTGTTGCTTGCTGGTGTTGGCGCCCTATCCCTAGGCGCCATGCTCTATTTTATTGTTGCTGGTGTTGGCGCCCTGTCCCTAAGCACCACACCCTGTTTCTGTGTTGCTGGTGTTGGCGCCCTGTCCCTAGGCGCCACACCCTGTGCTGTGTGCTGTGTTGCTGCTAATGTTGCTGTGCTGTGTTGCTGCTGCTGTTGCTGTGTTGTGTGCTGTGTTGCTGCTGCTGTTGCTGTGCTGTGTTGCTGCTGTTGTTGCTGTCCTGTGTGCTGTGTTGCTGCTGTTGCTGTGCTGTGTAGCTGCTGCTGTTGTTGTGCTGTGTTGCTGTGCTGTGTTGCCGTGCTGTGTTGCCGTGCTGTGCTGCTGTTGCTGTGCTGCTGTTGCTGTGCTGCTGTTTTTGTGCTGCTGTTGCTGTGCTGCTGTTGCTGTTGCTGCTGTTGCTGTTGCTGTTGCTGCTGTTGCGGTGCTGCTGTTGCTGTGCTGCTGTTGCGGCGCTGCTGTTGCGGCGTTGCTGTGGTGCTGTGCTGCTGCTGTTGCAGTATTGCTGTTGCTGTGGCCGTTGTTGCTAGGGTTGCTGTTGCCGTTGTTGCTATTGTTGCTATCGCCGTTGTTGCTATTGTTGCTGTTGTTGATGTGTTGCCATTCCTGCTTAATGTTATTGCATGTTGGCACCTTAGCACCTATGGTTGTTGTTGTTGCTTGCTGGCGCCTTAGTGCCCATTGTTGTGGCTGAATCTTTGGTTCAGACGTTGAAAGTTGCTAAAATATTGCGATGTTACCAAAATGTTGAAAGTTGCTAAAATATTGCGACGTTGCCAAAGTGTTGAAAATTGCTAAGTTGTAAATTGTTGACGGCGAAGGTTGTACGAAGACGAATTTGCCTCTATTCATTGGTAGGTGATGTGTTGTAGGCCTACGGCCAATGTTGCTTTCCGATGTTGTTGCGTTGCTATGTAGCCGTTGTTATTTGTTTGTGCATTTACATAGCGTCGCATGCATAGCATATTTTTACGATGGAGCTATGCTCAAACCACGATGGCCTGAATTGGCAAACCACGACGACGATGTTGCGATGTTGATGCCCCTATTTACGGGCTTGAATTATGGTACCACATGCATTATAGGGCGGTGGCCCTGAGTCGAGTTGCATTCCGCATTCATGTTGCATATTTATGCGACTGAAAAGATTCTGACTGTTGTGACGTAATGACTTGACCGTTGTGATATGCTGATATTGACTGCTGTGAAATGATGATTTGATGCCCTGACCTGATATATATTGTCTTTCATATGATTCATTATATAGTTTGATATCTCACCCCTTCTGTTTGAATGTTACCCCAATGTTGGTAACGTGCTGGTAATCCCGAATGAAGGCAGTTCACCTTCGTTTGATCGAGTCGGTGTCGTCGCTCTGATATGTAACACTCGGGGGAATGGACACTCGTTTTAATACTGTTTGCTTTGTTATTTCGTTGTTGGAGCTTTAAGCCATTATGTTGCTATTTTGATGTTTTCTGAGCTGTCTTGAGTTGTTAAGACACAACGATTATTTAATTTGACTTATTGTTAATTCGCTGCGTAGTTTGTAAAGAGGAATTATTTCTGAGGATTAAAATGGTTGTTTTATCGGTGCAATCCAAACGTGTTATTTAACTGTTTCAAAAGCGAAATAATTCGTTGTTGTTTTCACGAAGTAAATGTGGCACTCCATTGTTTGTTGAAAAATATTTTTATGAACTCTGATATTTTTCCATTATTTTACCGGGTAGAAATGGGGTGTTACAGTATTGGTGGACTCATCGAGGTCCTTACCGGGTGTTGCGTATAGAGTGCTTGATCAACGTAGATGTCTTCTTTTGTCGTCTGTTTGGAAAATTCTCAAGTGTATAGTTCTTAATCAATTCTTGTATGGGCATTGCCGTATATGTATTAGTAATGATAGCCAGTACTAGATTGTGCGGGTTTTTATTTCAAACACTTCTGTCTTTGCATTGTATAATTTTCTTTTGAAAACAGGTAACATACTGGCGTGCGGAAACAAATTTATATATGTCATATTTCGGATTTAATCCTTGTATATTACATTAAGAGAGTGTAGCGACCGAAAAATCTGGAGGAGGGAGGGATTCTTCGTCATTTTTGAAAATGAAGCCGCCATCAATATTTATTAAATAGGAAAAACATTAAACAAAACCTTTATTTTTGGGTTCGGGGGTCGATTATGTGTGGGGAAGGTATTAACACCCTACAAAATCCTTTCAAAAAAGGGTTACCTTTTAATTTAATGTTTATTTGTTGTTTGGGAGAAGATAGGTTTGTGAAAGAAAATGTTTATTTGTAGAAAAGAAGTTAAAAAAAAAGGAAGAAAAAAGGGGGTGCATATTTAAAAAGAGGCGTGAAAAGGAACAGGAGGTTGTATTTTCAAAAAGGGAGGTGTAAACAGCGAGCCTAATCCGTATCTGAGGCCCAGATTGCGAATATGGGCTTTTAGTGAGGGGGTTATGACAAGGAAAAGGAAGGGTGCCATTATAAGCCAGATTGGTAAACATTTAAAATGAAAATAAAATAGAAGGGATGGGGGTGTGGACATAAAAATGAGAGGGTGTAAATGGAACAGGGGTTGCATTATTAAAAATGGGGTGCGTTTAGCAGCCCTGTCTGTTTTATGCTTATCAGCCCCCGAAACATGGGCTTTTCCGGGGGGTGTGCGAAGCAAAAAACCTGGGGTGCATTGGTAACCAGAGTTAAAAAACAATAAAAATAAAAACAAACCTACGGACTGACTATATAAGGCCTTTATTAAAAAAAGAAAACCCTAATCCCTTCTTCCCCCCAAACTCAGCGCCGCTCCTGTTTCCAACAGAGAGAGAGAAAGTGATATTTTCAGAGAAAAAAAAGAAGAAGAACGAAAAAGAAGAAGGAGGGAAGAAGGAGGGGGTGGTGTTCGAAGCGAAAAGGGGAGTGTCACCAGAGGGGAAACCTTGGTATGGCGCCGGCGATGGGAGAGAAAGAGAGAGAGAGAGACGCGACGGAGGGAGAAGGCGGACGCGATGGAGTGAGAAGTAAGGCGAGGCGACGGCGATGGTGTATTTGATGGAGAGAGAGAATAGAGAAGGGTGCGAGACAGTGAAGGGAGAAGGAGCAGAACATGGGACGGTGACGTTTTATCGGAGGAGACAACGACGACGTACAGGCGGACTGAAAACGACACGGGAAAACGACCGGAGGAGAGCATTTTACGGCGGCGGTACGGTGGACGACCACCGTCTACGGTGGCCGGAACTAACAGGTATCTGAATCCTCTCTTCTACGTATTTTTTTCTCTTCTTCTCTTCTACCCCTTTTTGATACTAACAATTGCTTGTTCTTGAAACCCTTTTTTACTAAAATACCTGTTATCAACTCTATTTAGCCTATTATTAAGAACCCTAATTTTTTTTTAACTAACAACTATTTACTAATTTTTTGAAAGAACAGAAAGCTAAACCCTAGTTTATTGTTATTAACCTATTCCAGTTTATTACTAACTTCCTGTCTTTCGGAACCAACTAAACATTAACACTAATAATTTTTTCTTAGCAATGATTCTGCTCTTGATCTCATATTTACAAGCCTGATGATTTTTAAAAGCCCTAAATCAACATCTACAAATTCAGTTTGCGTTTTTTGGACAGATTATATGTTCAACTAAGGATTATATTTTAACAATATCAGGGTTTAACAAAAGGGATGCTCGTATGTTCTAAAAAAACTAACAAACTGATATTAGCTTATAGAAGGAACAACCTTTACTCCAGCTTCTGATATTCACCTTTTGCTTGCTCTGTTATTGTTGTTGTGCTTTGCTGATACTACCCTTTCTCTGTTTCCAAAGTTTTTTGATGATTAGTGATAGGCCCGCAAGTGCACGGTCTTATCGCGTAATAAAAGAGTTATCGATCCACAGGGAGAGCCTAGGTGAATACCAATTTAATTTTCCAAAGTTGATTAGCTAGAAGGAATGGTTTTTAGGAGTTGTAAAATTTAGAAATAAAAACAAACAATCTCAGGTTTATAGTTTTATCACAACAATGAGGAACCAAAATAATTTCTTTAGACTATTCAACAAATTATAAGAGTAATATATTTCAAAGACAAGGCAGCGAATATAACTAATGTCTCCTTTCGGAGTACAAGAGCGTGTTTTGAACCAACAATCAAGCCTATTCTCATGGTTGATTGTCACCAAAACCCATTAAGCATAACACCTTTAAAATGTCTCAAGAGTTTCAAAACTATTCTCATGTGTTGATTCCCTTGTCTAATTTCATAGATCCAACATCAATACTTCACCTTTCGGTTCTTCGTTTGATGTTTAAAATAAGATTTGAAGGACAATAAAATTAGATTGAAATATAAAACAATTTGGAGTGGAGAATAGTCTTGGGAATTATTAGGGACCTATCATTGGATTACTCCCAATAACCCAAGACTTTGTATCTACTCACTCATATTAAATATGAGAGAAGAAAAAGAAGAAGAAAAGACATGAAATTAAATAGCGAGAAATAAAAGAAAGCGGTAAATTGCAAAATCATAAACAGCGGAATTGTAAATGACAAGAAAATAGAAGTGCAAGAAAGTAAATAGCAAGGAAAGTAAATGACTTGGAAAATAAAAGGGCAAGAAAGTAAATAGCAAGGAAAGTAAATGACTTGGAAAATAAAAGGGCGAAAAAGTAAATAGCGAGAAAATAAAAGAGCGAGAAAGTAAAAGAGTGAGAAAGTAAAAGAGCGAGAAAGTAAATAGCAAGGAAAGTAAATGACTTGGAAAATAAAAGGGCAAGAAAGTAAATAGCAAGGAAAATATATGGCTTGGAAAATAAAAGGGCGAGAAAGTAAATAGCGAGAAAATAAAAGAGCGAGAAAGTAAAAGAGCGAGAAAGTAAAAGAGCGAGAAAGTAAAAGGGCAAGAAAGTAAATAGCAAGAATTTAAAAGGCAAGAATTATAAAGAGCATGAAGAGTAAATTGAAGTCATGAATATTAGAGAGTCTTTGTCATTGATTTTCTAACAAAATTCAAGCTTCGTTACAAGTGATGATCAAGCCTCTATTTATAGGAAAATATGAGGGCCAAGGCACTTGAGTGGAGGGGCAAAATGGTCCAAAAAAAGTGGCAAATCAAGTTGGCAAGGAAAGCCATCAGCAAGTGGGTGCAGCCAAAATTGACTTGTCTGGTGCCAGGGTCGTGCGCCCATGTGCCTGGGTCGTGCGCCCTGGCCAGTCAATTTTGGCTGCTCTTCGCCATTTTTGCACCAGGGTCGTGCTCCTATGTGCCAGGGTCGTGGGCCTTGTGCTGGAAATAGCTGTTCTGCGTTGCTAGCAAGCATGGGTCGTGCGCCTATGTGCCAGGGTCGTGCGCCTTGTTCTGCCAAAATGGGCCATTTTCAGTTGAAAACACGCACGGGTCGTGCGCAAGCTCTGCGCCAGTTTTTCACCAGGGTCGTGCGCCTATGTGCCCGGGTCGTGCGCCAGTTTTGCACTAGGGTTGTGCGCCTATGAGCCAGGGTCGTGCGCAGGCTCTGCGCCAGTTTTTGCTGCTTGGCGTCCTTGGCGCCCTGTGCTGCGCCAGTTTTGCTGCTTGGCGCCCTTGGCCAGTTTTGGGTTTTTGGGGCCCTTGGCGCCCATGAGGGTGTCTAGTGCCTTAAAAATTGCTCCTCCTCAAATATTTCCTTTTTTCTTCATTTTAGCACATATTTTCTCTTTTGCTCCAAAATAAAACCTGAAAATAAAAAGCAAACATTTGTAGTAAAATAGCTCAAAGATATAAAATATAATTAAAATACCTAAAAAAACTTAATGAAAATAACTATTAAAAAGACTCTAAAAATAGACTTATCAATTAGCAGTTAGGGTTTCAGTGTAAACCCTAACGTTTTTGCTCTGAACTATTCTGAATGTTGTAACTCTGCGTGTGTATGTTTGTTTTGTATATTTCAGTCACTGCTTCCCTGTGTCTGTGTATTTCGGTATCTATTTCTGTTTTTCTCAATCATTGTGTCTCTGTTTGGGTATTTTTCTGTATATCAGTGACTGTGTTACTGTTTGATATTTATAGGCAGGTTGATGAGGTGCTGAGGAGTCAAAAAGGACAGTCAGCAAAAGGACAGCAGTTAGGGCAAATATAGGGCACAAAAAGGACAGCAATTGAGGAAGAATCAAAAGGACAAAGGACGGCTATTTGAATGGGCAAAGGACAATATGTGGCAATGGAGGAAGGACAGCATCCAAGGAGAAACCCTAGCTAGGGCTGCCAGCAGCAGCTGCTGCGCCCCTTTTTCTTCCTTTTTTCTTTTTTTTGCAATTTTGTATTTCTAATTTTTGTACTGTTTTCTTTTTGCTGTATTTTTTTCTTTTGGCTTATATGTGTAAAAAAACTATATTATATATCAAAAAAAAACCTTTGACTATTCATTTTCTTCACTTATTTTTTGCACCAATAACAATAGACTAAATAATAACAATAACTGCAAAAAAAATAAAACGAGCATAAAAAAATCGTTGCACGAGAGTGCCAATGACACGCGCGTTTAAAACGATATATTTTACTAGGAAATATGAAGGGCTTCCAAATTTCTCGAGTAAAATAGAAATAAAGATAAAAGGATACTAATTTTGTCAAAAGTTTTTTTTTGAGAAATTCATAAAAAAAACCGGGTTTACATACAACAAAAGTAAATAGGGATCACCGGGGATCTGAAGAAGCACTGGGGCTCTGACGGTCTAATTTTCAGTCAATGCTTGGCGCATTGATTGGAGTTAAATTGAAGGACTGACGGGGTCTGAAGGGCATGCCTAAGCCTGATGGACCAATGGGTCTCATGGAGCGCAAACTAGTAATGGTACTAGTAAAACGGTCTGCTTGGGAGGATGGCCTTTTTCGAGCGGCCATGGGGTCGGATGATCCGTCAGTTGCTCGATAACGCGACGTGCGATCTGGAATGAAGGACCAATTGTTGGTCTGAAGGAGTGCCAGGGCTCTGATGGACCGCCGGGGGTCTGCAGGACCGGTGCTAGACTCAGTGCTAACATTATAATTTAAATTCATCTCGACAGATAAAAACAATCTATATTTGAGCGCATGCAATGGATGATGGACGCGTGCATGCAGTGTAAGCTTGCACATTGATCGGTATCTGGTGGTATGATGAATGAAATGTGGAATGATTTTTCTTTTTTGTTTTTGGTTCTTTTCTTTTTTGATTCTCTTCGCTCTTTTGCTCTTTCTTGACTCTTTTTGTTTCTTTTGCTCTTTCTTGACTTTTTGCTCTTTTTCTCTTTCTAGACTCTTTTGCTGATCTCGTCAACTCGCAGGACTCTCGACGGGAGATATGGGGGTTGCCCAAAGTAGTGGTACCGAAGTGCGGGTTATTGTGATTAGTTGCTTGAAGTGATTATGCATTTGTCTTCTTTGCAATTTTATGAGAGACCATCTCCTTTTTGTGATTTTTAGAAATTTCGCAATGATTGTAATGCTTTTGATTATGCACACGTTTCGCAATTCAGTATGATTTACCACAAAACATCTTTTCAAAGCAAATAGAGAAATGAGAGAATAAAGAAAGAGTTTAATATTCAAATGGAAACCAAATGCGCAGAAGGTCACATTGGCTGAGAATTACATTGAGAGTTTAAACTACGAAAAGAAGAAAGAAAAGAAAAGAGCAGATATTTTGATTGTTTGTATCTTTGAAGTAACAACGCCAATCACCCATGCACACGACCTTGATCATTCATCATCCAACTTTCGGAGGTATTGACTGCCTTTGTAACTGTTCAAAGTCCAACTTTTGACCCTAATTTTTGCCTGGACTGCTCTTTAGAGTTTTCAATCCACCGGGTCGCTCTAATTTTTGCCTAGGCCGCCCTTTCGGGTTTTCGACCTAGCGAGCTCATTTTTGCTTGGCTCATCTTTCTCTTTTTTTCCATATATTTCTTTAGGCATAGTATTTCATAACTGCATCTGAGTTCACTGGGAGTGGGAGGTCTTCACCGTCCATTTTTGTGAGAATTAAGGCTCCTCCAGAGAATGCTTTCTTTACCACATAAGGTCCTTCGTAGTTAGGGGTCCATTTCCCACAAGAATCCCTTTGGATAAGCAAAGTCTTCTTGAGCACGAGATCTCCTTCTTGAAACTGCCGAGGGCGAACTTTCTTATCATAAGCTTTCTTCATTCTTTGCTGATACAACTGTCCATGACACAAAGAAACCACTCTCTTTTCCTCTATGAGGTTCAACTGGTCCAGACGAGCTTGAAACCATTCTGCTTCTTCTAATTTTTTTTCCATTAACACTCGCAGAGAGGCTATTTCAACTTCTATGGGAAGAAATGCTTCCATCCCATATACTAGTGAGAATGGTGTTGCCCCTGTTGACGTGCGAACTGAGGTCCGATACCCATGCAAAGCGAAAGGCAACATTTCATGCCAGTCCCTGAAGGTCACCACCATCTTTTGCACAATCTTCTTTATGTTCTTATTTGCCGCTTCGACTGCCCCATTCATCTTTCGACGGTATGGGGAGGAATTACGATGTTGGATTTTAAAGTCGTCACACAACTCATTCATCATCTTGTTGTTAAAGTTGGTCCCATTATCCGTGATGATCTTATTTGGAAGACAGTAACGACAGATCAAATCTCTTTTTATGAACTTGACAACCACAGATTTTGTTACACTGGCATAAGAAGCGGCCTCGACCCATTCGATGGGACCAATGACATCCATTCCCCACACTGAGAATGGCCATGGTGCTATTAGGACAGTCAAAGAAGCAGGCGGCACATGGATATTATCAGCGTAGATTTGACACTTGTGGCATTTTCTCAAGTAGTTAAAGCAGTCGGTCTCCATTGACAACTAGTAGTAGCCGGCCCTTAAAATTTTTCTTGCCATGGTGTGCCTGTTAGAATGGGTTCTGAACGAGCCTTCATGGACATTGTAACACCCCATTCTACCCGGCTATTATTTGTAAGAAATCAGAGTTTCAAAATTTCATTTCAATGGAATGCTACACATAACTTTAATCTAACAACGACAAAATCAGCATAAGCGTTCATTACATCTTTATAATACGCAACACCCTTAAATGGGATGGAATACTCAAGAATTCATCAATAAAATCCACACACTAGGAAATGAATGTCTCGCAGCGGAAAATAACATAATCTCAAAAGTGCTGAACAACAGCCTCATAAAAATTATTAAATCAATGCATATAAAAAATTCAACAGCAAATGAATAACACTAGAATCCTAAGCCCACCCCCTAGGTGTCACGTATCAGAGCAGACCGACTCGGGAATGAAGGGAGTAAACCTTCACTCAGGACTACCTGTGGTAAACAACAACAGAAGGGTGAGTCTCAAACCACATAATAAAGACTATAATAAGAAGTATATTTTTATCATAGTGTCACACTCATACAGTCACACAGTGGCATAGTTCATACAATCAACAACTCGCATGATTATTATTATGAGAATGTATGCAATACAGTTATGCATGTGGTACCATTTTCCTAGACCGCAGCCTCATCATCAATTATCAAACTCAGACCGCAGCCTTACCATTACATTATAAAACTCAGACCGCAGCCTTACCATCATAATATAAACTCAGACCGCAGCCTTATGTATGCATGAGACCCCATGACAAAGATCACAATCACAATTCATAACGACACGGTCCATATATCATATATCACCTCTTTATTAATCTTAGTTGTAGCCCCCATGGCCTCATCATCAATCAACTCAATTATTATCTCATCTCAATCACGTCTCTAGGACTAAGATAGCACTTAGGAACCAATCTGTCACTTTCAGGACCAAAACGAAACACACTGCACAGGCGCACCACTTGGCGCCCTGGGCGGCCACACTTGGCGCCCAACACAACACGCACGCGCACAAACATAGTAGGCCACCTGAAAAATTAAAACCGCTCTAGCCAAAATGTTCAAAATGGAATTTGGTCACGTGAATACAAAATTTGGCTCGGAAAAATACGCTTAGAAATTGATTTGCACTCAAAGCCCCCTTTACACAAGCTAAAACGATGCCCAATTGGACCATTTCAAAACAACGCGTGCAAAACTGAAAATTCTTTAGCCAAAATGTTTTAAATACAATTTGGTCAGGTGAATACAAAATTTGGCTCGGGAAAATATGCTTAGAACTCACAGCTCACCCCTAGGCACCACAAACATAGTCAAAACAACGCCCTCTAGGACAATTTCAAAACGGTGCGTGAACAACTGAAAATTCTTTAGCCAAAATGTTTTAAATACAATTTGGTCAGGTGAATACAAAATTTGGCTCGGGAAAATCTGCTTAGAACTCACAGCTCACCCCTAGGCACCACAAACATAGTCAAAACAACGCCCTCTAGGACAATTTCAAAACGGTGCGTGAACAACTGAAAATTCTTTAGCCAAAATGTTTTAAATACAATTTGGTCAGGTGAATACAAAACTTGGCTCGGGAAAATCTACTTAGAACTCACAGCTCACCCCTAGGCACCGCAAACATAGTCAAAACAACGCCCTCTAGGACAATTTCAAAACGGTGCCTGAACAACTGAAAATTCTTTAGCCAAAATGTTTTAAATACAATTTGGTCAGGTGAATACAAAATTTGGCTCGGGAAAATCTGCTTACAAATTGATTTGCACACAAACACCCTTTTGTGCGCCTTGTCTAGGCGCATGCAGCACCTTGGCGCCACCCCAGGCGCCACAGGGCAGCCACATTGGCGCCCTGCACAGACCACACACACACACAGCAACCAGAACAGCGCCCAGGCATCAAGCAACATGCGCAACACAACACAAACTTGGCGCCCCATGCGTCCCAACCCTCACTAACATCAAATTCCCAATTCTTTTTCCAATTCAAATCACAACAACAATCATCAAACATGTTAAGCTCATACCAACAACTTCAATTTCACACTCACACACTAATTACACATCAAAATGCGAAATTAACATGTTATAAACCCTAACTCAAGCCTAAATCGATTTTCTCCTACAATTCGTTAATTTCAACCAATCCAAACAATCCAACCAATATCATATAACATCAAATAGGACCCTATGATCTACATACGACCTATTATACTCTCTATTATAGAGTGAGACTCCCCTTACCTTGATTATGCCCAAAATAGAGCTCTTTCCACCGAAGCACCGACACACCACCGCAACAAGGAATCTTCTCCTTCTTCTTTCCTCTCTCACTATTCGCGTCCCCTCTCTCTCTCTCTTGGACCATCACGAATTGATCAACAATAGAAAGGGTTAGGAAACCGAAAACTTAAACACTTGAAAGAGAAGGAAAATCGAATAAGAAAAGGACTAGGAACTCTTACCTAGGATTAAGATGAACGAAACCCTAACTCCTTAGCTTGAGATCGCCTTGTTCTTTCTCTTCTCCTCTCCTTCGATTTCTTTCTCTCTTTTGGCACAAGTGAGGTGAAACCTGTAACACCCCTTTTCTAATAACCTCACTATTTAATAAAAATCAGAGTTTCTTTTTTTTTTAACACATAAAAACTCCAAAGTTACTTTAAAATAAATCCTTACAACAAATACAAGAAATCTCCAAGCAGCGGAATCACAAAATCATTTAACATCTCCGATTAAACAAGACATCGAGTCGAACTCCAAAAATAAATAGGCATTAAGCCAAAACTCCCAAAACGACAGAAAACAGTTCGCAAAACGAAAACTAAACCCCGCCCCAGTGTTACACATCAGAGCTGACTCGGACTCAACGAGAAGGAAAGTACACCTAATAGATCCTCCACGAGCGCTAACGATCACCTGCAGCGTTGCCACAATAGAGCAACATTCCAAGCAGAAGGGGTGAGCTTAACAGAAATAATGAGTGCATGATAGCAATATATAGGCAGCAGGTAAATCACCGTAACACAGAAGGTCAATACATCATAACACCACGCAAACTCAAACTATTTAATTAATGGATATTACATCATCATGTCTCGTTATAACTCACCTCATAAGATACCACGTATTGTAGCATCACAGCTACCTCGTAACGAAAACATCACACCAGACACCGACTCGTAACACAGAAAGTCAACAACCAAGACACGTTACATATTTATGTATGGACTATGCAACAATGCAACCCCTCTGGGCATATGCATGCGGTACCGATCTCGTAAAATAAGCCACGACGGGCAAGAGGCCGAAGCCTATACCACCAAAAATAATCTCAAAGAGGCCGAAGCCTATACCACCAAGAAATGCATATGACAATGCGACTCATGACTCATGCACCAATTACACCAACTCAAAATAATTAATTCACAAATACTATATCACCATATCTCGTTTTGAAGCATTTATAACAATATCACGTGTTGTAGCATCACAGCTACCTCGAAATTCTCACCCGTTCACAACATCATTACAATAGGGAAACAACACCTCTAGGACAAGAACAACGCCCACATTTACTTAAAATAACTTTCACATAACCATGACTCGAAAGGTATAAGAAAACAGTGCCTTTAAATTCAAGGCAACAGCACACTTAGATTTAAGGAAAACAGCACATTAAATTTAAGCAAAACAGCACGTTTAATTTAAGGAAGACGGCACATTAAATTATAAAGAAAACAGCAGCATTAGCACTTTTAAAACAGCAACAGTAATATTTATTTTACAGTGACAGCAGTGTTTATTTTACAGTAACAACAACTCGTAAATATAGAAACGGCACTTTTTAAGTATAAGGAAACAGCACTTTAAAATTGGAGTAGACAGCACATTTAAATTTGAGTAAACGGCACATTTAAATTGAAGGAAAACAGCACTTTAATTTTTAAGTGGACAGCACCTTTAAATTGAGAAAAACAGCACATATTTGATCAAAAACAGCAAGAAAAACAGTGAGAAAAACAGCAACGTAATTACTCCAAAAACAGCAGCAAAACAGTGAGAAAAACAGCAACATACAACCATATTTTTAAAAACAGCAACAGCACATCATTTTCAAAAAAAAACAGCAAGACAGCAACATTTAGAAAACAGCGACTTAGACGGAATTCCTTACGCAACTTGCGACCAATTTTTCTTTCTCATTTCTTAATGAAATTCGGTGGAACCGGTGCCTACTTTGTAGAGAATTCAGTCTATTTTCTAACTAAACGAGAATCATTCAAAACGGAATTCAATTGAGAACACAAAACTTGGAAAAACCGAACCTACTCACAGATTATTTCCAGAAATTTGACCTAACTTTGGAGACTCATAACTTGAGCTACACAAATCCAAATTTAACCAAACCAGTGCCAAAATGACCAAAATTAAGTTTATTTTCTAACAAAATAGGTCCCATAATTTTTGGACAAACGAAAGGTTTCCAGTTTTAAAAATACAGAACCTATGTCCAGAATGCTCCCAGATTATTAACCTAACTTGTAGAGCCTATAACTAGAGCTACACAACTCCAAATCGAATGAAACCGGCGCCAAAACGACCGGCGTGAAATCTATTTTCACGAACAATTAACACGAAATTTTTGGACTGGCCGAACAGTCCCAGTTTCACGAAAACCGAACAGTGTTAGCACTACATCTCAACATTTTACAAACACAACAATACACACCAAATCAATCAATTAGACATCCTCAATCATCAAACGAATTTAACAACCAACGGCTTTAACAACACATTCAAACATCCTATTTCAATCTCAATCACTCCATCACATATCCTCATCATCATAAAACATGAAAATCGACCCTAAAGCTCATCAAATCACCCAACTCAATATTCAATTTTCTTATCTCATGTAACAACCACAACACTAATTGATTTTACAAGCCCTAACTACCCATACACCCATCATAAACCCATTATCAAAGTTAAACCCACCCTTACCTCAAGAATTGATTGAAGATGAGAACCCTTTTCACCAATCACCAAGAACCACAGCAACAAGCCTTGCGATTTTCTCCCTCCAATTCGCGAAAGTCCCCCTTTTCTCCTTCTCCTTCACGCCGTGCTCCCTTTCTTTTGTTTCTACGCTTCTCTCCTTTCTTTTCTCCAAAATTCGCTAATGATCACTAAGACCCTAGGTTTTGCTTCACCTAAGCGCCTAGGTTAGTGGATTTGGGCCATGGGCCTTCCTCCACATCGTAAGCCCGATTTAGTTAATTACGTGCCGCCACTCCCCGATTAACATGAAGCACCTTATTATCATTTTTAATAAAATACACCAATAAAATAAATACCTAAATATTTAATTAAATAATTAATTAAATACTTAGGCAATTGTTTTTGGGGCGTTACAACTCTCCCCCACTTAGTATATTTTCGCCCTCGAAAATCTAACTAATATGAATATAGTAATGCCCTAACCAGTTCATACCCAAAGGTTACCTCTAATCCACCCAACGGCAAACCAATAAAATTCACAACAAAGTCTTCGTCGAAAATCGACAAGCGACGCAAAAAGAAAACACACCAGGCGACACATTACAGTTATAGCAGGTAATACAGGACTTAAACGTTTCGCAGCATGCAACAATAACAAAACGATAAGTAGCGTCGGTATTAACAACAACAGGGACACAAAGTTCACACACGGAAATGCAATACAACACACAATACCAGTAGGGGCATCTCCCCCACTAGTTCACTTACCATTAGCAACTACTCTTGGCCTTCCTGCAACACAAATATTGGTCAGCACTTAAAAGACAACAGTTGGTCGTACACCGACACAACGACTCGACGACTTGGCCGGACGGACCAACCATTGCTCTGATACCACTAATGTAACACCCCTTTTCTAATAACCTTACTATTTAATAAAAATCAGAGTTTCTTTTTTTTTTAACACATAAAAACTCCAAAGTTACTTTAAAATAAATCCTTACAACAAATACAAGAAATCTCCAAGCAGCGGAATCACAAAATCATTTAACATCTCCGATTAAACAAGACATCGAGTCGAACTCCAAAAATAAATAGGCATTAAGCCAAAACTCCCAAAACGACATAAAACAGTTCGCAAAACGAAAACTAAACCCCGCCCCAGTGTTACACATCAGAGCTGACTCGGACTCAACGAGAAGGAAAGTACACCTAATAGATCCTCCACGAGCGCTAACGATCACCTGCAGCGTTGCCACAATAGAGCAACATTCCAAGCAGAAGGGGTGAGCTTAACAGAAATAATGAGTGCATGATAGCAATATATAGGCAGCAGGTAAATCACCGTAACACAGAAGGTCAATACATCATAACACCACGCAAACTCAAACTATTTAATTAATGGATATTACATCATCATGTCTCGTTATAACTCACCTCATAAGATACCACGTATTGTAGCATCACAGCTACCTCGTAACGAAAACATCACACCAGACACCGACTCGTAACACAGAAAGTCAACAACCAAGACACGTTACATATTTATGTATGGACTATGCAACAATGCAACCCCTCTGGGCATATGCATGCGGTACCGATCTCGTAAAATAAGCCACGATGGGCAAGAGGCCGAAGCCTATACCACCAAAAATAATCTCAAAGAGGCCGAAGCCTATACCACCAAGAAATGCATATGACAATGCGACTCATGACTCATGCACCAATTACACCAACTCAAAATAATTAATTCACAAATACTATATCACCATATCTCGTTTTGAAGCATTTATAACAATATCACGTGTTGTAGCATCACAGCTACCTCGAAATTCTCACCCGTTCACAGCATCATTACAATAGGGAAACAACACCTCTAGGACAAGAACAACGCCCGCATTTACTTAAAATAACTTTCACATAACCATGACTCGAAAGGTATAAGAAAACAGTGCCTTTAAATTCAAGGCAACAGCACACTTAGATTTAAGGAAAACAGCACATTAAATTTAAGCAAAACAGCACGTTTAATTTAAGGAAGACGGCACATTAAATTATAAAGAAAACAGCAGCATTAGCACTTTTAAAACAGCAACAGTAATATTTATTTTACAGTGACAGCAGTGTTTATTTTACAGTAACAACAACTCGTAAATATAGAAACGGCACTTTTTAAGTATAAGGAAACAGCACTTTAAAATTGGAGTAGACAGCACATTTAAATTTGAGTAAACGGCACATTTAAATTGAAGGAAAACAGCACTTTAATTTTTAAGTGGACAGCACCTTTAAATTGAGAAAAACAGCACATATTTGATCAAAAACAGCAAGAAAAACAGTGAGAAAAACAGCAACGTAATTACTCCAAAAACAGCAGCAAAACAGTGAGAAAAACAGCAACATACAACCATATTTTTAAAAACAGCAACAGCACATCATTTTAAAAAAAAAACAGCAAGACAGCAACATTTAGAAAACAGCGACTTAGACGGAATTCCTTACGCAACTTGCGACCAATTTTTCTTTCTCATTTCTTAATGAAATTCGGTGGAACCGGTGCCTACTTTGTAGAGAATTCAGTCTATTTTCTAACTAAATGAGAATCATTCAAAACGGAATTCAATTGAGAACACAAAACTTGCAAAAACCGAACCTACTCACAGATTATTTCCAGAAATTTGACCTAACTTTGGAGACTCATAACTTGAGCTACACAAATCCAAATTTAACCAAACCAGTGCCAAAATGACCAAAATTAAGTTTATTTTCTAACAAAATAGGTCCCATAATTTTTGGACAAACGAAAGGTTTCCAGTTTTAAAAATACAGAACCTATGTCCAGAATGCTCCCAGATTATTAACCTAACTTGTAGAGCCTATAACTAGAGCTACACAACTCCAAATCGAATGAAACCGGCGCCAAAACGACCGGCGTGAAATCTATTTTCACGAACAATTAACACGAAATTTTTGGACTAGCCGAACAGTCCCAGTTTCACGAAAACCGAACAGTGTTAGCACTACATCTCAACATTTTACAAACACAACAATACACACCAAATCAATCAATTAGACATCCTCAATCATCAAACGAATTTAACAACCAACGGCTTTAACAACACATTCAAACATCCTATTTCAATCTCAATCACTCCATCACATATCCTCATCATCATAAAACATGAAAATCGACCCTAAAGCTCATCAAATCACCCAACTCAATATTCAATTTTCTTATCTCATGTAACAACCACAACACTAATTGATTTTACAAGCCCTAACTACCCATACACCCATCATAAACCCATTATCAAAGTTAAACCCACCCTTACCTCAAGAATTGATTGAAGATGAGAACCCTTTTCACCAATCACCAAGAACCACAGCAACAAGCCTTGCGATTTTCTCCCTCCAATTCGCGAAAGTCCCCCTTTTCTCCTTCTCCTTCACGCCGTGCTCCCATTCTTTTGTTTCTACGCTTCTCTCCTTTCTTTTCTCCAAAATTCGCTAATGATCACTAAGACCCTAGGTTTTGCTTCACCTAAGCGCCTAGGTTAGTGGATTTGGGCCATGGGCCTTCCTCCACATCGTAAGCCCGATTTAGTTAATTACGTGCCGCCACTCCCCGATTAACATGAAGCACCTTATTATCATTTTTAATAAAATACACCAATAAAATAAATACCTAAATATTTAATTAAATAATTAATTAAATACTTAGGCAATTGTTTTTGGGGCGTTACAAAACCTAGACCCCCAGCGCCTAAGGAGCGCCTAAGCCAACGGGCTTGGGCTTCTTGGGCCATTACTTGCAGTTCCGGTATTTCCAACGCCATCCCCTTCAATTAAATAAAATGCTCTATTATAATTTAATCAAAATTAGTGCAACACTTTAAATAATTTAATCAATTACTTAATTAAATCATTTAGGGTGTTACAGACATCTTTCATAATTCTTTCTGCTTTTTCTTTTGCTACACATCCGAGGAGGACCATATCGTGATTCCTTTTGTAAAGCACCTCCCCGTTGAGGAAGAAACCCATTGACAACCTCCTAAGTGTTCTCTTATCATTCTCAGTGGCACCAGGAGGGTACTCTCTTCTTGTGATATAGTGCTTGATATCGTAATACCAAGGTTTATAATCAGGATCTTCTTCGATCGCCACACAATGATATGCCGGTAGGTCTCAATGCTGAATTCGGATGAATGTCAGACTTTTGTTGTCATTGATATTGAACATTGATGACAAAGTCGCTAAGTCATCCGCCAACTAATTTTCTTCACGAGGGAGATGGTAGAAGGTGATCTCCTCGAACCAATCAATCATCTTTTGGACGTGATCGTGAAAAGGAATCAATTTGGAATCCCTGGTTTCCCAGTCACCTTTTATCTGATGGATGACTAAGGCTGAGTCCCCATATACATCGAGTCTTTTGACTTTCCATTCAAGGGCCGCTTTGATGCCTAGGACACACGCTTCATATTCCGCGATGTTATTGGTGCAATAGAAGCTCAGTCTTGCAGTAAATGGTATGAAGCGGTTATCAGGAGAAATCAATACAGCTCCGATCCCATGCCCATACAAATTGGAGGTGCCATCGAATGACATTCTCCACCTTTCGCTGTCTGGAGATTTCCCTTCTCCGAATAAAGCCATTATATCTTCATCTGGGAAATCACACTGAATTGTTTGGTAATCCTCAATGGGCTGGTGCGCCAAGTACTCAGCTAAGGCACTACCTTTGATTGCTTTCTGAGTGACATACAATAGGTCGTATTCGGATAATAGCATTTGCCAGCGGGCGATTCTTCCTGTGAGTGCGGGTTTATCTGTTTTTGATAGGACTCAAATGTAAGATCCTATCCCTTCAGCTTTATGACATTTAGTAGAAGAGAGATGATGTTTTAAAAATGTTTTTAAAAATAAAATTGTTGTGTTAAAAGCCTTTGAAAAATATTTTATAAAATTGCATGCATGCATAAGGTGGCACCTAAACCTAAAAACAATTTTTGTGAAAAGCTTGAAATCGATTTCCTAAGTTATTATGCAGCTTGAAATCGATTTCCTAATCCTCATAAAGCTTGAAATCGATTTGCTAAACTATTGTTGAAGCAATGAATCGATTTCAATACACAATGAGCAAAGCATGAAATTGATTTTGACACACAATGTTTCAAAGCATGAAATCGATTTCTCCTTATGTATTTAGAGCAATGAATCGATTTCCAACTTCCCTTTCTCAAGCATGAAATCGATTTTAATATACAATGCCTTAAGCATGAAATCGATTTCATACACATTGCCTTCCTTATTTAAAAGATCATAATCGATTCTTGGCTCCCTTTTGAAAGAAATACAATCGATTACATGCTTCCTTGAAGCACAAAATCGATTGTCACAAGCAAGGAATCGATTATACCTTTCCTTGTATTTAGAGCAAACAATCGATTATGCCATCTAGTGCATCAAAGCACATAATCGATTTCAACATTGTGGTTTTCATTTCAACGGTCAATTTTTTACATTCCCTATAAATAGGAAGCTTGGATTCACAAATCCAGACACCACTTTCCACTTCTCTGCTATGTACTTTCAAATCAAAAAGCAAAGAGAAAAAATAAGAGCTTTCATTTTCAGATCTATATTTCAAAGTTCTTTATTTTCAAAAAAAAAAAAACCAATCATCTCTCACTCTACTATATTGTTACTATACTGCTGAAGTGATTGGTTCGTAGATCTCATATTGTATTCGTTTTCTAAGTGGTTATTTTGAAATCCTGGGAGGTGTTCTTGGGTCGTTCAATCAGGAGATTGAAGCGGTTATTTTGAAATCCTGGGAGGTGCTCTTGGGTCGTTCAATCAGGAGATTGAAGCGGGTTGAAATCCTTAGCTAGGTGCTCGGGTTCTCAGTTCGGGGGAATTGAGATTTGCTATTTTGAAGTTGCCTGTTTGTAAACAATTCTTCAATATAGTGGTTGTTATCAAGTCCAAAGGTTGCAAAGCCGGAGGCCGAGGACGTAGGGCTTTTATCCCGAACCTCGCTAAATTCCTGGTGTATCTCTATCCCTATCTCTTTACTTTGCTTTATTATCTATACCCTTGCTTATTGCTATATTGAATATTATTTAGATCTGTTTATCATACTTTTCATCTATTTACAACTAAACTACTCTGATCTTGTGCTTATCTATCATCTTCCATATCACTGCATTTGATCTACTTTCTACTATATTCAATATCACTACACTTCTTATAAATAATCTTATTGTGTATATTGAAAATAGTATAATATCTTTTTGTGCCTAAATCTGCCTGCTTGCACCATATAAAGTTTAAATCTAAGTTTCCGCATTTGATTTAAACAAGCATTGCAAAAGTTTTTCTTAAACCGGAAAAGAATCCAAGATTTACATATAACCTTATTCACCCCCCTCTAAGGTTATACTATTGTCTAACACTCATCTCTAATTTTCAGTGACATATCTGGCTTCATCCTTCTTAGCTTCTGTTTTACCGGTAGGCATTCGGGCTTTACTGGTAACTTATGCTCGACAATGTTGGGGTCCAGTCCTGCAGGCATGTCTTGGTATGCCCATGCGAAGATGTCAACATAGTCAAACAAAAGCCTAACCAGTTTCTCTCGCTCACTATCTTTCATTGTGAAGCCAATTTTAACCTTTCTTATCTTCCTCTATGCCCAAGTTTATTGTCTCAGTAGATTCCTCGTGGGGTTGAATCACTTTTTCCTCTTGTTCAATCATTCTCATTAACTCTGGAGGAGTTTCCCAGTTATCTTCAACATCTTCCTCAGTTTGATTAATGGGGTGATCAAAGTTACAGTATGAATTATTGGCATTGTTATTATCAAAGATGTTTTTTTTCAAATCTGCATTAGTATAAATTGACGGAATGAAAAACGAGTAAAAGAAAATAAAAAGCAAAGGCAAAAGAAAACTGAGATTTATTGGAGAATCTGAAATAACATTTTATTGATACTGATACTGAAAGGAAACATGTGTGCCCGAATGAAATGTCCTAAGGCCTTGAGCAAAGCCATAGGATTGCATTACAGAAACATTACTTTGAACTAAAAACTACAGGAAAATCGACGATCTCCCAATTCTTGAGCCTTCCATTTGCAGGACAAGGGCGTACAAGACTGACGACGCCTTCTTGAGCATTTAGATCATCTTCCACTACAACAATCTGATTGGGGTTCAGCATTCCCGCACTCTGAAAACTTTGCTTGATGTCACAGATGATGATCTTCTTCATATTCATACTGCGCTCAAGTTTGGCTAACCTCCGCTCTTTCTTTTCTTCCACAATTCTTTTCTTATCGTTGCGATCAGGCCAATACCCTATCCCACGTCTATCTTTGTTTTCTTGCAGCTGTATCGGTGTCAGGATCCCCTGCTCGGTCCTTCCTAAACCTTTTCCGACCTAGTAACCTTTGTCTATCATGACTTTAGCAACCATGATGGCAGTCTTGGACAGCTTAGGCTTCAGCATACTGGACGCATTGGCAATCTCTAGCGCTTGGAAGACAGTCTCGAAAGACTCCTCAGTAGCCTTGATGTAACGAGTGGGAGACGACCTTTTTACCAGCGTTTCTTCTTCACCAGAAACAACCACCAACTTGTTGTTCACTATGAATTTGAGCTTCTGATGTAAAGAAGAGGGAAATGCCCCTGCAAAATGGACCCAAGGCCTTCCCAAGAGACAACTGTAGGATGGGGCGATATCCATTATCTGGAAGGTCTCTACGAAGAGTTCTGGACCTACCTACACCGGTAATTCTATTTCCCCGATGACTTCCCTTTTCGATCCGTCAAAGGCCCTGACCAATGTAACACCCCTTTCCTACCCGGTAATTATTTAACAAAATCAGAGTTTACAAAAATTTATTTCACACATCAAAAGGGATGTCACACATATTCATCATTAAACAAAATGTCCCATGCGATATAAATAACTTGTCAAAAAGGGGCTAAGCCCATAACACCTGTATAATTAATCACATCACCAAGAATTACATCACCACGCAGCGGACATAAAAATAAGTTTAACAACAATCAATCTGTGATGTCCTGAATGGACTCCAAACAATAAAATATAATAACTAAGTTCAACGTTTATCCCCCCCTGAGTGTTACACATCAAAGCAAGGACACCGACAACACCGACTCAGAATAGCGAAGGTACCTAAGTCTTCACTAGAGATCACCTGCACGTTACCGCATGGGGGTAACATTCAAACAGAAAGGGTGAATTCATCTAACAATATAATAGTGCATATGATAAGTATTATGCTAGAGCTACAACGCTATATAAACCACATCGCACATCAAGTCAGTCATCACAGCAAGTCATCACAATGTCATGAACATGTATGAAATGCCACCCATCGCAACAGGTGTATGCATGAGGTACCTGTCATCATCGTCAATAAATAGCCTTTATGGCATCATCGTCGCTAAATAGCCTTTATGGCATCATCGTCACTTGTTTATGCACATGAGATGTATGAGACACCATGACATGCACCAGAGACAGTCCCATACAAACACAGTCAACTTAACAACCCATCACTTACCAATTTGCCCATGAAAGGCACATCACCTGTCAAGTTATTGTCACACATATATTTTCCACTAACATTCATCGTCATTAACATCATCGTCGCTAATAGCCTTTATGGCATCATCGTCACTTATAAAACCACAGCTTTTATTCATCATCAAAACCATCGCAAATCAAAGTAATAGCCACTAGGGGCATTATCGTCAAAAACATCAACATGTCATTATTGACACCGGGACACTAATATTACTGATTACATTAAAAGGTTTTACTTCAGCTCACGACACCAAATAGGACACCAAAAGGGGTTTTAAACACCGTAATAGTTTTACAACGCCAACAACAACGACCAACGGGGACAGCCACTTGAGGCGCACAGAAGCTGTCAGAAAAATAATAATTTTTACCTTAAATTAGAACACACAGGTAGAAAACTGAATAAGCTTCGCAACGCACTTTGAAACAATTAAAACGGACACCCGAGTCAAAAGATATGTCAAAAACAAAACCGGGAAAAATTTGGGGAACATCCTGAAAATGCCTGGGCGCCTAGCAGGAACACGCAACACAGAAAACTGGCGCAGAAACACAAACTGGCGCCCTGATGCAACCTGCGCCACTCTGGGCGTAACACAGACGGCAAAACCTGGCCCCATGAGGCAACCTGCGCCACTCTGGGCGCAACACAGACAGCAACACAGACAGCAAAAACTGGCGCCATGAGGCAACCTGCGCCACTCTGGGCGCAACACAAAAACTGGCGCTGGGCAGCAACACTGGCGCCCAGGCCCCCCCTGCGCCAACATCCAGCGCAACCCAGCTTAGACACGGCGCCCATGCACAGGGCGCCTAACACAGAACAAGCACAGACACCAAAACACACACACAATTGGCCACGACGCCCATGCACAGGGCGCCAAAAATAGCAACACGCCAAGACACCACACGCAACATCCTTGGCCACGGCGCCCATGCACAGGGCGCCAAAATCAGCAACATCGCCACGCCCAGCACATGGCGCCAAACGCCAGGGCCCCAAATTCAGCACACCCAAATCATCAAACAACACATGAAATTCATCAATTTCGCAACATCCATTATCAAAACATCAATTTTGTAATAACCTTCATCAAAACATCAATTTCATAACAATCATCATCAAGCACCAATTATTTTAGAATTTCACCAATGCCACCATCAATCAACGATTTCAATCAACAACTAGTTCAAACAATTCAAACAAGAGTCATGGTAACATAGGTCTAAGCCCCTACCCCAATACCCATCATACCCACCATTATAGTGAAAGAGAGATCTCACCCTTACCTTAATTCTTAGGAATAGAAGACCCTGGGAGAAATCACCAACAGTAACCACAGCAACAAAGCACGATCCTCTTCTCCTTCCTCTTGCCTCTCAGCGCCGCGCCCTTGCTCTTCTCACTCTCCCTCAATTCGCAATTTTCTTTCTTTTGCACAAAATGAACCAAACCCTAAATTTTTAGCTTAAATATGCGCCTAGGTTAGCGGGCCTGGATCACGGGCTTTTCCCTCAGCTTAGCCCAGCTTAATTCACAACACCACCTCCTGCTTCAACACCACACTTCAATATATTTTATTTTTCTAATTTCAATTATATCTATTAAATAAAACAAATCCCCTAAATACTTAATTAAATAATTAATTAAATATTTGGGGTGTTACAACTCTCCCCCACTTAGAATGTTTTCGTCCTCGAAAACTCACCTGAATCAAACAGCTCTGGATAGGACTCCTGCATCTTACTCTCCAACTCCCAAGTCATGATTTCACCGGCAGCTCCTAGCCAAACCACCTTCACCAGTGCAATTTCCTTGCCTCTTAACACCTTCACCTCATGGTCTTCAATCCGCACATGCATAGTCTCCACTGTGAGATTATCCCGCACCTCCACATCATCCATGTGGATCACATGAGATGGATCCGAAATGTACTTCCGAAGTTGCGACACGTGGAACACGTCGTGCAAATTCGAAAGATTTGGCGGTAAAGCCACTCTATACGCCACATTCCCAACTCTCTTGGAAATCAGATAAGGACCAATGAATCTTGGAGTGAGCTTCTTCAACTTCAAAGCACGGCCAACACCGGTCACTGGAGTGACTCTCAAAAACACATGCTCACCCTCCTAAAACTCTAGATCTTTTCTCCTCTTGTCGTGATAACTCTTCTGACGACTCTGCGAAGCCTTCATCTTTTCACGGATCATCTTTATCTTCTCAGTTGTCTCCTGAACAATTTCAGGTCCAAGCACCACACTCTCTCCAGACTCAAACCAACACAGCGGGGTTCTACACTTCCGACCAAACAATGCCTCAAAAGGTGCCATCCCGATACTAGAATGGTAACTATTGTTGTACGTGAACTCTATCAGTGGAAGGTAGGAATCCCACGAACCTCCTCCTTCTAGAACACAAGCCCTCAACAGATCTTCTAATGACTGAATTGTCCTCTCTGACTGACCATCTGTCTGAGGATGATACGCCGAACTCAACCTCAGCTTAGACCCCAACTTTTCTTGCAAACTCTTCCAGAAATCTGAAGTGAACCTCGGATCTCTATCTGAAACAATACTCTTGGGAACACCATGCAACTTCACAATTTCTTTGACATAAACTTTTGCTAACCTCGACACCGGATAAGTGATATTAATAGGAACAAAGTGAGCAGACTTCGTCAGCCTATCAACGATCACCCAAATAGCATCGTGACCTCTAACTGTATTTGGCAATCTAGTCACAAAATCCATCGAAATGCTATCCCACTTCCACTCTGGAATTTCCAACGGTTGCATCAATCCAGCAGGCTTCTGATGCTCCACCATCGACTTCTGACAAGTCAAACAGGCATACACAAATTGTGCTACATCTCTCTTCATACCATGCCACCAAAACATCTTCTTTAGGTCTTGATACATCTTTGTCGCTCCAGGATGGATACTCAACTTGCTTCGGTGACCCTCTTCCAAAATTGCCTTCCTCATTTCTATATCATCTGGAATGCAGATCCTACCACGGAACCTCAAAACACCTTGGGAATCCAACTTGAAATCTTCATTCTCAGATTGACCAATCCCATTCAATAAATCCACCAACTTAACATCTGATTTCTGAGCCTCTCTGATGCTGCCCAGAAAATCATTGTCGATCCTTAACATCCCCAGCTTGAAACTATGAGGTGTCGTCCTACAAACCAGACTTAGATCTCTGAATTCCTCAGTAAACACTAACTCTTTGACCATCATCGCCGACATATGCAAAGATTTCCGGCTCAAAGCATCAGCCACGACATTAGCTTTACCCGGATGATAGTTCAAACCGAAATCATAGTCTTTCAACAATTCCAACCACCTGCGCTGCCTCATATTCAGCTCCTTCTGGTCAAACAAATATTTCAGACTCTTATGATCACTGAACATCTCAAATTTGGAACCATACAAGTAGTGCCTCCAAACCTTCAACACGAAGACTACCGTAGCCAACCCCAAATCATGCGTCGGATAATTCTTCTCATGAACCCTTAATTGCCTCGACGCATAAGCAATCACCTTCCCGTCTTGCATAAGCACGCCACCTAGACCCATCTTCGAAGCATCACAATATACCACGAACGGTTCTTCCGGTTTTGGCAACGTCAAAACAGGAGACGTCGTCAACCTCTTCTTCAAATCAAGGAAACTTTCCTCACAACGAGGATCCCACACAAAAGCCTTATCCTTACAAGTCAACTGCTTCAACGGAAGGGCCAACTTAGAAAATGTAACACCCCGGTATTTCTATCTAGTGAAAATACCCAAGTGCACATTAGTAACACATCAGAGATATATTTCCTGCTTAGACACTGAATATCACTATAAATTTTTCGCTGAATACAACCCAAACAATCTTATTTACAACAAGACAATATGGTTCTCAGACCATATACCATCAGCATCTATAGTATTCAGTATCGTACAAGAAAGCGGAAGAAAGATATACACTAAATACATAATGTCTTAGTATACAGACAACAAAAGGGAAATAAGCTTAAACATAAAGCTAGGCTATCAGCAACCAGTCCGAGCTCAACCTACTCGTGCCTCTTGGATTTCCGCTGTCCCTGTGTCTCTGTAAAACAACAACATTTAAACAGTGAGATACAATCTCAGTGAGTTCTACCGAGACCCTTACTAACTCTCTCGGTCCAATTATAATTCTTGGTTAACTTGACACGACACCGACTGCGTTACCGCTACAAACCCGGTGAACCGCACCATTTAACCTATAATAGATCATCGACTGCGTTACCGCTACATACCCGATGAATCTATTGTTTAACTTCAACCGATTGCCGACTGCGTTCCCGCTACATACCCGGCACAGGTCAAACTCAGTACGACACCGACTGCGTTACCGCTACATACCCGGTGGATCGCACAACAAAACAATTCAACAGATCACCGACTGCGTTACCGCTACATACCCGGTGAACCTGTTATGACTCAGTAAGGCACCGACTGCGTTACCGCTAGATACCCGGTGGATCGCACTACAGACAGTTTAACATAACACCGCTTTTAAAAAGAGTTTTCAATATCGAAAATAGTTCGTTTTACTTTTCAAAAAGAACATTACAAGTTAAAACCACATTCACTCTCGTATGCTAATTCGTCACTTTTCGACACAATTTACGACTCCAAAAACAGTTCATTTGACCTTAAAAATAGAATATTCAGTTAGGCCTCTGAATAAGCTTTCCAACGCATCTTAGAACACCTCAATCGGGTTCCCGGATCAAAAGTTATCGCGAAACGAAAAACAGTGTTTGGTTGCTGAAATTCTGCCAACTGGCGCGCGAGTGGCGCGCGGCGCGCAAACGGCGCGCAAACGGCGCGCGAACAGACAGCAGGTTCTGCCAACTGGCGCGCGAGTGACGCGTGGCGCGCAAACGGCGCGCAAACAGACAGCAGGGGGGTCTGTCAAGGGCAGATTTTGGCGGTTTCGCGCGAAAACCGCGATTCCGCTCAATTCCGATTTTAATTCCGATCGAAAACAGTTTTCACACACATATAATCAAACCCAATCAACATCAAGCAATCAATCAAAATCTTAATCAAATCGAAGTTTATCAAATTACGGCGATTTTCCAAATAACGGTTTTAAATCAAAATCTCTCGAATCAAATCACCATAAATTCCATTTTTAACACGACGCAACCCGAGACTCGCCCCAATCGATTCCTAACCCGAATCAGACAGTATCACATAATATTCCAGTCCAGCGAAAGCGATAAAACAGTTTATCAATTAATTCGAATGTAAAATCCTAAACGTGAGTAGAACTCACCCTTGAAGCGTGAACCACGATCGAGCCGAATTCTCCGAGTAACCACACGAACATTCCCCGCTTAAGCTTTCCGTTCCGACGACGCTCGAATCCGCTTCCAAAACTTTCCGCTCGATCACGAAACCTCTTTTTGACCGAAACGCCGAATTCCCCGAAATTCTCCACGGATACTATTCATCTTCTTCTTCAACCTCAAGACACTATTCACCAAAACCTCAAATCTTGATTTTTCAACCCCAAATCACCCAACTCGCTTCCAATCAACGATCCATCATCCTTGGGTTCGCGCCAACCACCATCCCAAGCTATCCTTGAGCTTCAACCATCAAAACCTCAGTTTTTCCTCTCAAATTCGAAAATGGTGGATTTGAGGAGAGTGAGTTGATGATGAAGATTTTGGTACCAAAACGAAGAGGAAGTAACGCTGAGCATTTTTCGTGTTGGAAGGAAGTCGTTTCGGTGAAGTCTTCTCCTCCCTCTTCTCTTTTCCCTCACGCCATTTTCTTCTTTTTTCTCTTCTTTCTCTCTTTTCTTTTCACTGTCTCCCTTTCTTCTTTCTTCTTTCCTTTCTTTTATTTAATTCTCTTCTCCTCCTCTCACACACACACGTATACATATTTAATATATAATTGGTAACGTCGTCCAATTACCATATTTATCTAAATCTCCTATTTCGATTCTGAAACTTCCTTAATCCGTATTATCCGGTTAACGATCCGATGACAACCGATAAATAATTTTAGCACTCAATAAATTTACCAGTCGAGTACTAAATTAGTTTAATTAGGTTAACATCCAAATAATTCCATTAACTATTTTGGGGATGTTACATTCTCCCCAACTTGAAAGAATTTTGTCCTCAAAATTTTGCTAAGTCTTTCATCCGACTAACCGAGGATCGACATTCTCAGAAAAGGTCTAAATTTGCGAGAAAACAATCTTAAATTAACGAAATGAGTGTAAAAATCTTCCCCAGGTGGCACGTCAATCTTTAAGTATGTTCGACTACTACCCAAGAACGCTTATAAGATTACAGTCCGAACTCTCTTGTTACGAATCAACACGAGAAACTCCTCTTTCGCCTACATAGGCTCGGCACCGCGTTCGAAAACACTTCCGAAGCTTCATTCCTCACTTGCTCCCCAACTTTGATTAATCCAAACCAAAGCACTCCTCGGTAGACGTAAAAACAAACACGATTCCCTCGAAAGGTGTAAACACTTTCTCAACAAATCCTCTAATATCCTTAATGGTTCTCGTACACACCAACAATGTGACGAAAAAGTCACTGGTGAAACTTCTTGACTCGCCCCCAAGATTTCGAGATAATACTTTTCGAAAGAAGATGAAATGAGGATTTACCAGAAACGTTTATCTTAAACGTAGAAATAAACCGTGGGGACGACAAATACATTTGAACGTAATGAAAATCACCGCTGTTGTTCTCAAAACAACTAACAAACAGAACTCAGAGTTCTTTTTCCTCTATTGCAAATTCATCATGAGGTTTTTACCAATGACGCACCCGATTTCTTTCCAAATTAATCAATAGCGTTGAGAGCTTCCCCTCAACCTAAGTAATCCTCCTAGGATTTTCTTCTTCAATCATATCCTATTAGCCTCTTAATTCGTTCCCAAAATTAACTTTAGCATGCGGGTTTTCACAAAAATGATTTTTCAAAACTATTACACCGCACGCCAAGTTTCACTTCGGAAATTCCAGTCACTTAGAAGCAGATCCATTAATTAATCCTCTGGTGCTTATTTGCAATGTGAAAAACAGTCAACAGTTACCCCACCTACATATTCGCGTTCGCGTTCGACTTGTCAAACGGAATCATATAATACCATCTCATTGTTAACCTTCACAAAGAAGAGATTATCAACTAATACCTTGCCACTAATACATCTGCTTTACATCTCTGTACATCTTGGTGGAGTTACAGAATATAACTTCGGTGTGCTTCCTCTAACACTTGCCTTCTATTTTTCCCATCATCGGGTTCACAGATCCTACCGTTGAAACAACTGACTCCATCACTATCCATGGTAAAATCTGGAAATACCTTTTGCGATTGTAGCTTCACATCAATAAACTCAGCCACGTGGATGGACTTCCTACTCAGTGCATCAGTTACAACGCTGGCCTCTCTTGAAGGCTACATCAACACGAATTTATAATCCTCCAGAAACTCAACACACTACTCTGTCTGCTATTCAGTTCTTTTTGATCAAACAGATACCTTAAATTATTGTGATCACTAAAGACATCGAAACGAGACCCATACAGGTAACGTCTCCAAATCTTCAGTGCATACACAATAGCTATTAACTCCAATTCATGAGTTGGATAATTCTCTTCACGAGACCTTAATTGTCTGGACGCCTAAGCTACCACTTGTTGATCTTTGCATTAGAATACATCCTAAACCCTTCCCTGAAGCGTCATCGAAAATTTAAAATTCCAATGACGGATCCGGAAGAATCAGGATTGGAGCAGAAGTCAAAATCTTCGACTCTAGAAAACATCCTTCACAATCGGCATTCCACGTAAACGGATGACCCTTACGAGTTAACCGAGTAAGTGGAAAGCTAACTGTGAGAACCCTTGAACAAATCTCTTATAGTAACCAGCTAGACCCAAAAACTTCTGATCTCTGTGACTGATGTTGGTCACTCCCATTTAACACCGCTTCCTTCTTACTGGGATCTACAGAAATTCCCGACTTGGGAAATCACATGTCCCAAAGACTTTACCTCTGGCACCCAAAAATCACACTCCGAAGGTTTCAAGTACAACTTATTTTCTCGGAGTATTTTCAGAACAATGCGGAGATGTTGGACATGCTCCTCAATGGTCTTAGAGCACACCAAGATATCATCAACGAAAACCACAACGAACTGATCCAGATAAGCGTGGAACACTGGGTTCATGTAATCCATGAATACCGCTGGAGCATTAGTCAAACCGAAGGGCATCACTACGAACTCGTAATGTCCATACTTAGTACGGAAAGTTGTCTTCGGAATATCTAAGGCTCTAACTTTTAATTGATGATAACCTGACATCAGATCAATTTTAGAAACATTGCAGCACCTCAAATTGCTCAAGTAAATCGTCTATCCTTGGTAAAGGATATTTGTTCTTGATCGTCACTTTGTTGAGTTGTCGATATCAATGCACAATCTCACGCTACCATTTTTCCTTTCGGCTAACCACACCGGAGCACTCCTTAGAGAAGCACTCGGTCGAATGAATTTCCTTAACATCGACTCTTCAAGTTGAGACTCCATTTCCTTTAATTCTAAGGGAACATTCAATAAGAAACAATAGATATTGATCCCGTGCCAGGAACCAATTCCACGGCAAACTCTACCTTTCGCTCTGGAGGTTCAGAAGAAACTTCATCGTGAAAACATCCAGAACATTGACTCGTCCTTGCCTTAGAGCTGCTTGTAGCTCCTTGAAACTCTTCCTTACGGGGCACTCTTTACCATAATGACCCTCTACATTTCTATAATAGCACCGATTAGATCGTCGCTTGCAATCACTGCCGTGAGGCTTTCCACAGTTAGAACATCTTCTGACCTTTGAAGAATCAAAGAATTGCATCTGCTTTTCCTTTGATGAAATTATCTTAGGACTTTGCGTTCGGAGTTGATAATTCAACTACCTTCTTTCCTTTCCCATGTTTCCTATGAGATCATCCTCGGCGACATAGGCTGATTGTACCTAGGCAACATAATTGGTAATAGTATAAGAACTGAGACCCTAAGTCATAAAAACACTAAGGCCCTTCTTATACATCTGCATTCTCCATTCTCCTTTCGGAGCATGCTTTACCACTTGGTAACACTGAGACAACTTCTCGAACTTAGCGGTGCATTCTTCCACCGTCATGCCACCTTTCCTGAGGATGCACCGGTTGGAGACTCCGGTCTTGGTCGAGGACTGCGTCTTGATCATCCTACCATAATTCCGCTTATGATGCACTAAGTATTAAGTTCATCAGGCTCAATGTCTCTTAGCATCACAAGTGTAATTACAATAAGGACTAACAAGGAATCGACTCAACCCTAAACTAAGTCCGACTAGGTCGAGCCGCTCTGATACCAACTGTAACACCCCGGTATTTCTATCTAGTGAAAATACCCAAGTGCACATTAGTAACACATCAGAGATATATTTCCTGCTTAGACACTGAATATCACTATAAATTTTTCGCTGAATACAACCCAAACAATCTTATTTACAACAAGACAATATGGTTCTCAGACCATATACCATCAGCATCTATAGTATTCAGTATCGTACAAGAAAGCGGAAGAAAGATATACACTAAATACATAATGTCTTAGTATACAGACAACAAAAGGGAAATAAGCTTAAACATAAAGCTAGGCTATCAGCAACCAGTCCGAGCTCAACCTACTCGTGCCTCTTGGATTTCCGCTGTCCCTGTGTCTCTGTAAAACAACAACATTTAAACAGTGAGATACAATCTCAGTGAGTTCTACCGAGACCGCTACTAACTCTCTCGGTCCAATTATAATTCTTGGTTAACTTGACACGACACCGACTGCGTTACCGCTACAAACCCGGTGAACCGCACCATTTAACCTATAATAGATCATCGACTGCGTTACCGCTACATACCCGATGAATCTATTGTTTAACTTCAACCGATTGCCGACTGCGTTCCCGCTACATACCCGGCACAGGTCAAACTCAGTACGACACCGACTGCGTTACCGCTACATACCCGGTGGATCGCACAACAAAACAATTCAACAGATCACCGACTGCGTTACCGCTACATACCCGGTGAACATGTTATGACTCAGTACGGCACCGACTGCGTTACCGCTACATACCCGGTGGATCGCACTACAGACAGTTTAACATAACACCGCTTTTAAAAGAGTTTTCAATATCGAAAACAGTTCGTTTTACTTTTCAAAAAGAACATTACAAGTTAAAACCACATTCACTCTCGTATGCTAATTCGTCACTTTTCGACACAATTTACGACTCCAAAAACAGTTCATTTGACCTTAAAAATAGAATATTCAGTTAGGCCTCTGAATAAGCTTTCCAACGCATCTTAGAACACCTCAATCGGGTTCCCGGATCAAAAGTTATCACGAAACAAAAAACAGTGTTTGGTTGCTGAAATTCTGCCAACTGGCGCGCGAGTGGCGCGCGGCGCGCAAACGGCGCGCAAACGGCGCGCAAACGGCGCGCAAACGGCGCGCGAACAGACAGCAGGTTCTGCCAACTGGCGTGCGAGTGGCGCGTGGCGCGCAAACGGCGCGCAAACAGACAGCAGGGGGGGGGTCTGTCAAGGGCAGATTTTGGCGGTTTCGCGCGAAAACCGCGATTCCGCTCAATTCCGATTTTATTTCCGATCGAAAACAGTTTTCACACACATATAGTCAAACCCAATCAACATCAAACAATCAATCAAAATCTTAATCAAATCGAAGTTTATCAAATTACGGCGATTTTCCAAATAACGGTTTTAAATCAAAATCTCTCGAATCAAATCACCAAAAATTCCATTTTTAACACGACGCAACCCGAGACTCGCCCCAATCGATTCCTAACCCGAATCAGACAGTATCACATAATATTCCAGTCCAGCGAAAGCGATAAAACCGTTTATCAATTAATTCGAATGTAAAATCCTAAACGTGAGTAGAACTCACCCTTGAAGCGTGAACCACGATCGAGCCGAATTCTCCGAGTAACCACACGAACATTCCCCGCTTAAGCTTTCCGTTCCGACGACGCTCGAATCCGCTTCCAAAACTTTCCGCTCGATCACGAAACCTCTTTTTGACCGAAACGCCGAATTCCCCGAAATTCTCCACGGATACTATTCATCTTCTTCTTCAACCTCAAGACACTATTCACCAAAACCTCAAATCTTGATTTTTCAACCCCAAATCACCCAACTTGTAACACCCCGTTTCTATTCCTTAATTTGTACGTCATTATCAGAGTACTTACGTTTTCAAAAATAATAATTTAATTATTAGAAAAGAAATGTCACATTCTTCCTTGATAAAACTCATCGACTACGCCATTAACAATTGTGTAAAAACGCATTCGTCACCAAAAGTCGAACTTCAAAATATCTCATCACAGCGGAAATAACGACAACTCACCAAAATCGCTCAAACACGTCTCAAACATCAATAAAATTGTTAAAACGGTTAATTAAATAAGTCATCAACTTCAACCCCGCCCCCTAGGTGTTACAATATCAGAGAGCGACTCAAAACATCTCAACAGCTATAAAGGAAGGCAACATGTCCTTCAATCGGAGTCACCTGCAGCGTTGCCACAATAGAGCAACATTCCAAGCAGAAGGGGTGAGAATTTTCAACAAAATATAATTAAGCATACAATAGAGTAATATGAGCAACTATCATACAACATCATCATTAATATCAACTCCGCCGTCATTACACACACACCATAATTCACAATTCACATCACCCGTCATAAAAATAATGTATGCGTATGCAAATGCAACCCACACCTGGGCATATGCATGATGGTACCATACTCGTCATAATAAGCCACTATGGGCACACCGTCACTGTTTTCTCGTCATAAATAAGCCACTATGGGCACACCGTCACTAAGAGGCCGAAGCCTATTCGTCATAAGATGCACATGCTATGAGACACTATGGACACATGTGCAATCACCAAAATTCGCTCACCCGGAGTACTCGTCATCACCACCATAAGACACTCATAGAGTGTATTCATCATAATCACCATATTAATAACACCACTCTTCATAAACAATCACATTCAAAAATAATGTAACAACATCTTTAAAATTATGGAACAAGCATTTCACTTTCATACTTAGGAACCGCCACCACTAAATTTGGGAAGAACGTCTCATTTTCCAAGTGGAAGAAAACCTCACATTCTTAACCGGAAAAATAGTATAGTATCAAAGTCACATTTACACACTCTTCTCTTTTACAAGGTACAGAAATTCGGTTGATAACGCAACAAGTCGAAACCGAAAAACAGTGGCCATTTATGCGCAAAAGCAGTAGCACTTGGACGTCAAATCAAAGCTGAAACAGTGGCCATTTAATTTGCAAAAACAGCAGAAATTTTACATCAAATCAAAACTGAAACAGTGGCCATTTAATTCGCAAAAACAGCAGAAATTTTACATCAAATCAAAACTGAAACAGTGGCCATTTAATTCGCAAAAACAGCAGAAATTTTACATCATTTTTCTTTAATAAAAATAGCAAAACAGCAATACATTTTAATGCCAAAACAGCAACATAATTGATTCTGCAACAGCAGTATTTGTTTTTATAAAAACAGCAACAACAAAACCTTAAGATGACAAACAGCAACATACAAAAATTCTGCAACAGCAGTATTTGTTTTTATAAAAACAGCAACAACAAAACCTTAAGATGACAAACAGCAACATACAAAAAATTCTGCAACAGCAGTATTTGTTTCTATAAAAACAGCAACAACAAAACCTTAAAATGACAAACAGCAACATACAAAAATTCTGCAACAGCAGTATTTGTTTCTATAAAAACAGCAGCAACAAAATTCTGCATAACAGCAACATATCTATAGAAAAACAGCAACTATAATTTCTGCATAACAGCAACATATCTATAGAAAAACAGCAACTATAATTCTGCATAACAGCAACATATCTACTTAAGAAAAACAGCAACTATAATTTCTGCATAACAGCAACATATTTATTAAAAAAAACAGCAACTATATTTTCTGCATAACAGCAACATATTTATTAAAAAAAACAGCAACTAATTCGAAGTTCATCTTTTTCCTATCATAGGGGCAATTCGCAATTCATCTCCTCACGTCATAAGAAATTTCGCATATCAATACTACAATTCGATCCATTACTCCTCTATATATATATAAGTTGCGAATTCAATTACTCCCAAAAAAAACCCACAACTCTCCATATACTCAATTATATTAAATTGGAAACGCTCACCCTTACCTCGAATTTTGTATGCCCGAAACCACGATGAACGCGTCACGTGCAAAACCCCGCAACACGACGAGCCAAGGTCACCAAAAATTCGCAGCAGCCCCCTCCCTCCTCTTCTAAGCAATTCGCATCCAGCACAAATTTAGGGGAAAAAAAACGCAACATGGATCAAGGAAGGGTTTTAGACCACCACATGGAAGAGGAAAATAAATGGAAGGGAAAAGGATTGATGAAGGCTTACCTAAGCCAAGATGAAGACAAGTTCCTCTCCTCCTCTATGCTTGAAGTCGCGCCTCACTTCCTTCCCACTCTCTCAGTTGCGCTGAATCTCTTTCTTTGGTGGAATGACCATAATTCTTAGGTTTTAGGATAATTGGAATGGGCTTGGGTCACTTAAGTGGCTTGGGCCCATTTTTCACACCACTCTTTTTAATTCTTTTCGCCTCCTACAATAAAACAATTATACATAATTTATCCCGCTTAAATAAATATTGTATCCCTCCAATAACTTAATTTAATTAATAAATTAAATTATTTTAGGGCGTTACAACTCTCCCCCACTTAGAGAATTTCGTCCTCGAAATTACCTGAATCAAATAACTCTGGATAGGCTTCTTTCATCTTACTTTCCAATTCCCACGTCATGCTCTCGCCTACGGCTCCCAACCAAACCACTTTCACTAAATTAATCTCTTTGCCTCTTAAAACTTTTACTTCTCGGTCGTCAATTCTAACTGGCATAGTCTCCACGGTGAGGTTGTCCCGCACTTCTACATCATCTAGTTGAATCACTTGAGACAGATCCGCAACATACTTCCGAAGCTGCGACACGTGAAACACGTCGTGCAAGTTTGAAAGGTTAGGTGGTAAGGCCACCCGATATGCAACATTTCCAACTCTCTCTGTAATCTGATACGGCCCGATGAATCGAGGAGTCAACTTCTTTGATTTCAGCGCTCGCCCAACACCCGTCATAGGTGTGACCCTCAAGAATACGAGGTCACCAGCTTCAAATTCTAAATCTTTCCTTCTCTTATCATGGTAGCTCTTCTGTCTATTCTGCGACGCTTTCATTTTCTCCCGGATCATTTTTACCTTCTCAGTAGTCTCTCTGACTAGCTCAGGTCCAAGTACTAAACTTTCCCCAGTTTCGTACCAACACACCGGAGTCCTACACCTCCGGCCATACAACGCCTCAAACGGCGCCATTCCGATACTGGAATGATAACTGTTGTTGTAGGTGAACTCAATTAACGGGTGATGAGTATCCCACGCACCTCCCTGCTCTAGAACACATGACCTCAACAGGTCTTCCAATGATTGGATTGTCCTTTCTGTCTGCCCATCAGTCTGAGGATGATAAGCTGAACTCAACCTCAATTTCGACCCCAACTCTTTCTGTAAACTACTCCAAAACTCCGAAGTGAACCTTGGGTCCCTATCAGACACAATGCACAAAGGAACCCCATGCAGCTTCACAATCACCTGAATGTAGATTTCAGCCAATCTAGACACTGGATACTTAATGCCGATAGGAATAAAATGAGCCGACTTCGTCAATCTATCCACAACCACCCAAATTGAATCATGCCCTCTCACCGTATTGGGTAACCCGGTCACAAAATCCATGGAGATACTATCCCACTTCCATTCTGGAACATTCAACGGTTGCATCATTCCCGCAGGTTTCTGATGCTCGACTTTCGATTTCTGACAGGTCAAACACGAATACACAAACTGCGCCACATCGCGCTTCAACCCAGGCCACCAGAACATCTTCTTCAGATCTTGGTACATCTTCCTCGCTCCAGGATGGATACTCAACTTACTCTTATGCCCTTCCTCAAGAATTGCCTTTCTCATCTCCTCATCTTCGGGAACACAAATTCTCCCTCGATACCTCAATACATTTTGCGTGTCTATCATGAAGTCTTCATTCTCAGACTGACCGATCCCACTCATCAGATCAACTAATTTCACATCTAATTTCTGCGCCTCTCGGATACTTGTCATAAAATCATTGCCAATTTTCAACATGCCTAACCTGACACTCTGAGGCGTAACTTCACACACTAAACTCATGTCCCTGAACTGCTCAATTAGCTCAAGCTCTCTAGCCATCAATGCCGACATGTGCAAAGTCTTCCGACTCAGCGCATCCGCAACCACATTCGCTTTCCCCGGGTGATAACTCAATTCAAAATCATAATCCTTCAATAGTTCTAACCATCTGCGCTGCCTCATATTCAATTCTTTCTGGTCGAACAGATACCGTAGACTCTTGTGATCCCTGAACACCTCAAATCTCGATCCATATAAGTAATGCCTCCAAATTTTTAATGCGAATACCACAGCAGCGAGTTCTAAGTCGTGAGTAGGGTAATTCTTTTCATGAATTCTCAATTGCCTAGACGCATAAGCGATCACTTTCCCATTCTGCATAAGTACACCACCCAATCCCAACTTAGACGCATCACAATAAACCACAAACGGTTCCACCGGATTAGGCAGGGTCAACACTGGAGACGTAGTCAACCTCTTCTTCAGCTCATTGAAACTTTCTTCACATCGGTCATTCCAAACAAAAGCCCTACCCTTGCAGGTCAATTGAGTCAATGGCAGAGCCAACTTCGAGAACCCCTCAATAAACCTTCTATAATAACCTGCCAACCCTAGAAAACTCCTTATCTCTGTAACTGACTTTGGAGACTCCCATTGCAACACTGCGTCAACTTTGGAAGGATCCACCGCAATTCCCTCACTAGAAATCACGTGACCGAGGAAACTGACTTCTTTCAACCAAAACTCACACTTGGACAGCTTCGCATACAACTTTCGATCCTTCAGAATTTCTAACACTAGCCTAAGATGCTCCGCATGCTCCTCTTCTGACCTAGAGTAAATCAGAATGTCATCAATGAAAACTACCACGAACTTATCCAAGTACTCACGGAAGATTTGGTTCATGTACCCCATGAATACCACCGGCGCATTAGTCACACCGAAAGGCATAACGGAATACTCATAGTGCCCATATCTTGTCCTAAATGCCGTCTTCTGGACATCTTCATCCTTGACCTTGATCTGATGATAACCAGACCTTAAGTCAATCTTGCTAAATACTTTAGCACCCACTAACTGATCCATCAAGTCATCAATTCTTGGCAACGGATACTTGTTCTTGATTGTAACTTTATTTAACTGCCGATAGTCTACGCACAACCTCATACTACCGTCTTTCTTTTTCACTAGCAACACTGGAGCTCCCCAAGGTGACACACTCGGTCTTACAAACTTCTTTTCTAATAAATCTTCAAGTTGCTTTTTCAATTCTGCCAACTCGGATGCAGACATTCTATATGGCGCCATAGACACAGGCTTAGTGCCGGGAACCAGGTCAATAGCAAACTCCACCTCTCTCTCTGGTGGTACATCCGGAATCTCGTCAGGGAACACCTCGTAAAACTCACGCACTACCGGCAACACATCAATCTTCGCTTGGCTTTCATCAGACAACGACGCCAACAGAGAGAACAGCTGAACCTCTTCTCTCATCACTCTATGCAGCTGACCCGCAGATAACAGACCAGACTCCCCTTCAGGCGACTCAAAACTCACGGACCTCTCTCGACAGTTGATATGGACATGGTTATCAACTAACCAGTCCATACCCAGAATGACATCCATTCCACTCAGCGGCAAACAGATCAAATCAATTAAGAATTCTCTACCATATACAGATACAGGACATTTGGCACAAACAACGGAGGTAGTCACCGAACCCTTAGCTGGAGTGTCGATGACCATCTCCCTCAACATATCAGATAAAACAAGGCTTAACTTCTCAACACATGCAGCAGCAATAAAACTATGGGTAGCACCAGTATCAACAATAACAACAAGAGGAAAATTATTGATATAGCACGTACCTCGAATCTCGTTCACTACATCAGACTCAGCCAGAGCGAACACCTTTCCAAAGGACTTCTCCTTCTTGGGTTTCGAACACTGTGTACTAACATGACCACTCTCCCCGCAGTTGAAACATACCACTTCTTTCTTATCACATCCGGAAGATATATGCCCCTCTTTTCCACACCGATAACATCTCTTCTTATCCCCGCCTGGGCAATCTGGACTTTTATGACCCACTTTCCCGCACGAGTAACAAGTAACACTGGCTGCAGCATCTCCCCCACTTCGCTTAGGTCCACCAACAAACTTACCCTTGCCCTTACCAGCAGGCGCCTCATATGGCTTACCACGACTTGCGAAATTCTTTTGTTTTTCTTTCATGACTCTGGAGAAGGCATTATTGTCCTCCTCAAAAATCCTGGCGCTATTAACCAACAACGGAAACACACGAATCTGCTGGTACCCTATGGCCCTCTTAATGTCAGCACGCAATCCATTTTCAAATTTGATGCATTTGGAGAACTCCGCACCCTCTCTATCATAATGAGGGTAAAACTTAGACAGCTCAGTAAATTTTGCAGCATACTCGGTTACAGTCATGTTACCTTGTTCAAGTCTTAGAAACTCAACCTCCTTCTTCCCGCGGACATCCTCCGGGTAGTACTTCCTCCTGAATTCTCTCTCAAACACAGCCCAGGTAATCCCCTCATTGGCAGCCGTCAACCCCTGACTAGTAGTCCTCCACCAATCATAAGCCTCTTTCTTCAACATATGTGTGCCATAGCGAACCTTCTGAGCATCGGTGCAATCCATAACGCGGAAGATCCGCTCCATCTCACTTAGCCACTCAAGGGCACCATCAGGATTATACCCGCCTTCAAAAGAAGGAGGGTTCTCACGCTGGAACGTAGCCAAACTACGCGTCCCATCACCAATAGCATTGGGTATGTTACCCACAACTCCAGCTATAGCCTGCAAAGCAGCAGCAAGTGCAGCATCGTTCCGTCCTGCCATTCTAGTACTGCAACAGAGAACAAAATTTAGATACGAGTAACAAAATTCAAATGTTACTCAACTTGACAACTCGACCACCGGCCGGACAGACCGAACTGCTCTGATACCACTAATGTAACACCCCGTTTCTATTCCTTAATTTGTACGTCATTATCAGAGTACTTACGTTTTCAAAAATAATAATTTAATTATTAGAAAAGAAATGTCACATTCTTCCTTGATAAAACTCACCGACTACGCCATTAACAATTGTGTAAAAACGCATTCGTCACCAAAAGTCGAACTTCAAAATATCTCATCACAACGGAAATAACGACAACTCGCCAAAATCGCTCAAACACGTCTCAAACATCAATAAAATTGTTAAAACGGTTAATTAAATAAGTCATCAACTTCAACCCCGCCCCCTAGGTGTTACAATATCAGAGAGCGACTCAAAACATCTCAACAGCTATAAAGGAAGGCAGCATGTCCTTCAATCGGAGTCACCTGCAGCGTTGCCACAATAGAGCAACATTCCAAGCAGAAGGGGTGAGAATTTTCAACAAAATATAATTAAGCATACAATAGAGTAATATGAGCAACTATCATACAACATCATCATTAATATCAACTCCGCCGTCATTACACACACACACCATAATTCACAATTCACATCACCCGTCATAAAAATAATGTATGCGTATGCAAATGCAACCCACACCTGGGCATATGCATGATGGTACCATACTCGTCATAATAAGCCACTATGGGCACACCGTCACTGTTTTCTCGTCATAAATAAGCCACTATGGGCACACCGTCACTAAGAGGCCGGAGCCTATTCGTCATAAGATGCACATGCTATGAGACACTATGGACACATGTGCAATCACCAAAATTCGCTCACCCGGAGTACTCGTCATCACCACCATAAGACACTCATAGAGTGTATTCATCATAATCACCATATTAATAACACCACTCTTCATAAACAATCACATTCAAAAATAATGTAACAACATCTTTAAAATTATGGAACAAGCATTTCACTTTCATACTTAGGAACCGCCACCACTAAATTTGGGAAGAACGTCTCATTTTCCAAGTGGAAGAAAACCTCACATTCTTAACCGGAAAAATAGTATAGTATCAAAGTCACATTTACACACTCTTCTCTTTTACAAGGTACAGAAATTCGGTTGATAACGCAACAAGTCGAAACTGAAAAACAGTGGCCATTTATGCGCAAAAGCAGTAGCACTTGGACGTCAAATCAAAGCTGAAACAGTGGCCATTTAATTTGCAAAAACAGCAGAAATTTTACATCAAATCAAAACTGAAACAGTGGCCATTTAATTCGCAAAAACAGCAGAAATTTTACATCATTTTTCTTTAATAAAAATAGCAAAACAGCAATACATTTTAATGCCAAAACAGCAACATAATTGATTCTGCAACAGCAGTATTTGTTTTTATAAAAACAGCAACAACAAAACCTTAAGATGACAAACAGCAACATACAAAAATTCTGCAACAGCAGTATTTGTTTTTATAAAAACAGCAACAACAAAACCTTAAGATGACAAACAGCAACATACAAAAAATTCTGCAACAGCAGTATTTGTTTCTATAAAAACAGCAACAACAAAACCTTAAAATGACAAACAGCAACATACAAAAATTCTGCAACAGCAGTATTTGTTTCTATAAAAACAGCAGCAACAAAATTCTGCATAACAGCAACATATCTATAGAAAAACAGCAACTATAATTTCTGCATAACAGCAACATATCTATAGAAAAACAGCAACTATAATTCTGCATAACAGCAACATATCTACTTAAGAAAAACAGCAACTATAATTTCTGCATAACAGCAACATATTTTTTAAAAAAAACAGCAACTATATTTTCTGCATAACAGCAACATATTTATTAAAAAAAACAGCAACTAATTCGAAGTTCATCTTTTTCCTATCATAGGGGCAATTCGCAATTCATCTCCTCACGTCATAAGAAATTTCGCATATCAATACTACAATTCGATCCATTACTCCTCTATATATATATAAGTTGCGAATTCAATTACTCCCAAAAAAAACCCACAACTCTCCATATACTCAATTATATTAAATTGGAAACGCTCACCCTTACCTCGAATTTTGTATGCCCGAAACCACGATGAACGCGTCACGTGCAAAACCCCGCAACACGACGAGCCAAGGTCACCAAAAATTCGCAGCAGCCCCCTCCCTCCTCTTCTAAGCAATTCGCATCCAGCACAAATTTAGGGGAAAAAAAACGCAACATGGATCAAGGAAGGGTTTTAGACCACCACATGGAAGAGGAAAATAAATGGAAGGGAAAAGGATTGATGAAGGCTTACCTAAGCCAAGATGAAGACAAGTTCCTCTCCTCCTCTATGCTTGAAGTCGCGCCTCACTTCCTTCCCACTCTCTCAGTTGCGCTGAATCTCTTTCTTTGGTGGAATGACCATAATTCTTAGGTTTTAGGATAATTGGAATGGGCTTGGGTCACTTAAGTGGCTTGGGCCCATTTTTCACACCACTCTTTTTAATTCTTTTCGCCTCCTACAATAAAACAATTATACATAATTTATCCCACTTGAATAAATATTGTATCCCTCCAATAACTTAATTTAATTAATAAATTAAATTATTTTAGGGCGTTACACAACTCGCTTCCAATCAACGATCCATCATCCTTGGGTTCGCGCCAACCACCATCCCAAGCTATCCTTGAGCTTCAACCATCAAAACCTCAATTTTTCCTCTCAAATTCGAAAATGGTGGATTTGAGGAGAGTGAGTTGATGATGAAGATTTTGGTACCAAAACGAAGAGGAAGTAACGCTGAGCATTTTTCGTGTTGGAAGGAAGTCGTTTCGGTGAAGTCTTCTCCTCCCTCTTCTCATCTCCCTCACGCCATTTTCTTCTTTTTTCTCTTCTTTCTCTCTTTTCTCTTCACTGTCTCCCTTTCTTCTATCTTCTTTCCTTTCTTTTATTTAATTCTCTTCTCCTCCTCTCACACACACACGTATACATATTTAATATATAATTGGTAACGTGGTCCAATTACCATATTGATCTAAATCTCCTATTTCGATTCCGAAACTTGCTTAATCCGTATTATCCGGTTAACAATCCGATGACAACCGATAAATAATTTTAGCACTCAATAAATTTACCAGTCGAGTACTAAATTAGTTTAATTAGGTGAACATCCAAATAATTCCATTAATTATTTTGGGGATGTTACAGAAAAACCTTCAATGAACCTTCTGTAGTAACCAGCCAACCCTAAGAAGCTTCTAATCTCCGTAATCGACTTCGGACTCTCCCATTGCAACACAGCATCAACTATAGAAGGATCCACAGCAATACCATTACCAGAAATGATGTGACCCAGAAAACTCACTTCCGACAACCTGAATTCACACTTAGACAACTTGGCGTACAGCCTCTTCTCTCTCAAGAGCTTCAATACTAATTTCAAATGCTCCGCATGCTCTTCCTCCGACTTCGAATAAATCAGGATATCGTCAATGAACACAACCACGAACCGATCCAAGTAAGTATGGAATATACGATTCATGTATTCCATAAATACACCCGGCGCGTTAGTGACACCGAACGGCATCACCGAATACTCATAATGCCCATACCTCGTTCTGAAAGCAGTTTTCTGAACATCTTCATCCTTCACCTTGATCTGATGATAACCTGACCTCAAATCAATCTTGCTGAACACTCGAGCACCCACCTACTGATCCATCAAGTCGTCTATTCTCGGCAGGGGATACTTGTTCTTAATGGTCACCTTATTCAGCTGCCTATAATCAACACACAACCTCATGCTCCCATCCTTCTTCTTCACCAACAACACAGGAGCTCCCCACGGCGATACACTTGGCCTAACAAACTTCTTCTCAAGCAGATCTTCAAGTTGCTTCTTTAACTCAGACAATTCTGATGCCGACATCCTGTACGGTGCCATAGACACAGGCCTCGTACCAGGTACAAGATCAATAGAAAACTCCACTTCCCTCTCAGGTGGAACACTAGGGATCTCATCAGGAAAAACATCCGGAAATTCGCGCACCACCTGCAACTCTTCAATGACAGCCCGACTCTCAGCAGACAACGATGCCATCAATGAAAATAGCTGAACTCCTTCCTTCATCAACTTGTTCAACTGACTAGCGGATAACAAAACAGAATCTTCCTCTCCGAAACTAACCGATTTGCTACGACAGTTGATATGGACATGGTTATGCTCTAACCAGTCCATGCCCAAGATTACATCCAATCCTCTCAACGGCAAGCAAACAAGATCCACGACAAAGTCCCCGCCGAAGATCGACAAGGAACACAGAGAACACACCAAAGAAGTGGTCACCGACCCCTTAGCAGGAGTGTCGACAACCATATCTCCACAAATAGCAGACAAAACAAGGCCCAATCTTTTACAACAATCAACAGAGATAAAATAATGGGTAGCACCTGTATCAATAAGAGATTTCAGAGGAGTACCATGAATGTAGCACGTACCTCTAATGAGACCATCATTCTCAGCAGGCTCCTCTCCTGCCAATGCGAACACTTTCCCATTGGACCTTTCTTTCTTCGGCTTTGAACACTTCGCACTGATATGCCCAGACTCACCACAGTTGAAACACACCATGTCCTTGCGCCCACACTCAGCCGCTAAATGACCCGCCTTACCACAATGGTAACAAACCCTCTCATTAGATTTGCACATGAAACTCTTGTGGCCAGCCTTGCCACACTTGAAACATACAATACCAGCAGGAGCATCTCCCCCACTAGCCTTTTTGCCTCCAGCAGCTCTATGATGACTCTTACCCGCAGGAACCTCATACGGTTTGCTTCGACTCGAAAATTTGCCCTTTTTCTCAGTCACAGCTTTGTAGTGCGCAGTACTGTCCTCCTCAAATATTCTGCAGCTATCTATCAGGTCAGCGAACACACGGATCTTCTGGTAGCCAATTGCCTTTTTAATTTCAGGCCTTAAACCATTCTCAAACTTAATACATTTTGAAAATTCAGCTGTAGCCTCACTATAGTGCGGATAGAACTTCGCCAATTCCACGAACTTTGCCGCATATTCAGTCACAGACATGCCACCTTGCTTCAGCTCCAAAAACTCTATCTCCTTTTTCCCCCGGACATCTTCCGGAAAATATTTCCTCAAACTCTCTGCTGAACACCTCCCAAGTAACCTCCTCCTTCACAGACTCTAACCTCTGCCTAGTAGCCAACCACCAATCGTCGGCCTCCTCTGCCAACATGTGAGTACCAAAACGGACCTTCAGCTCCACAGTGCAGTCCATCACCCTAAAAATTCTCTCGATCTCCTTTAACCAGGCCATAGCACCGTCTGGATCATACTTGCCCTTGAAAGTGGGCGGATTCTCTCTCTGGAATGTAGTCAGACTCCAAAACCTAGTGTTCTCTCTAGCATTCTGCTGATTCTGCACGGCCTGAGCCATGGCAGCTAAAGCAGCAGCAATCGCGGTGTCGTTCCTCCCAGCCATATCAACTCAAGCTGAAACCAAAAACAACAGTTAGAATAAGTCGACAATACTAGATTGTCAATGACTGGACAACTTGGCCGGAAAGACCGTACTTTTGCTCTGATACCACTAATGTAACACCCCTTTCCTACCCAGTAATTATTTAACAAATTCAGAGTTTACAAAAATTTATTTCACACATCGAAAGGGATGTCACACATATTCATCATTAAACAAAATGTCCCATGCGATATAAATAATTTGTCAGAAAGGGGCTAAGCCCATAACACCTGTATAATTAACCACATCACCAAGAATTACATCACCACACAGCGGAAATAAAAATAAGTTTAACAACAATCAAACCGTGATGTCCTGAATGGACTCCAAACAATAAAATATAATAACTAAGTTCAACGTTTATCCCCCCCTTAAGTGTTACACATCAAAGCAAGGACACCGACAACACCGACTCAGAATAGCGAAGGTACCTAAGCCTTCACTCAAGATCACCTGCACGTTACCGCATGGGGGTAACATTCAAACAGAAGGGGTGAGTTCATCTAACAATATAATAGTGCATATGATAAGTATTATGCTAGAGATACAACGCTATATAAACCACATCGCACATCAAGTCAGTCATCACAGCAAGTCAACACAATGTCATGAACATGTATGAAATGCCACCCATCGCAACAGGTGTATGCATGAGGTACCTGTCATCATCGTCAATAAATAGCCTTTATGGCATCATCGTCGCTAAATAGCCTTTATGGCATCATCGTCACTTGTTTATGCACATGAGATGTATGAGACACCATGACATGCACCAAAGACAGTCGCATACAAACACAGTCAACTTAACAACCCATCACTTACCAATTTGCCCATGAAAGGCACATCACCTGTCAAGTTATTGTCACACATATATTTGCCACTAACATTCATCGTCATTAACATCATCGTCGCTAATAGCCTTTATGGCATCATCGTCACTTATAAAACCACAGCTTTTATTCATCATCAATACCATCGTAAATCAAAGTAATAGCCACTAGGGGAATTATCGTCAAAAACATCAACACGTCATTATTGACACCGGGACACTAATATTACTGATTACATTAAAAGGTTTTACTTCAGCTCACGACACCAAATAGGACACCAAAAGGGGTTTTAAACACCGTAATAGTTTTACAACGCCAACAACAATGACCAACGGGGACAGCCACTTGAGGCGCCCAGAAGCTGTCAGAAAAATAATAATTTTTACCTTAAAATAGAACACACAGGTAGAAAACTGAATAAGATTCGCAACGCACTTTGAAACACTTAAAACGGACACCCGAGTCAAAAGATATGTCAGAAACAAAACCGGGAAAAATTTGGGGAACATCCTGAAAATGGCGCCTAGGCACTGGGCGCCTAGCAGGAACACGCAACACAGAAAACTGGCGCAGCAACACAAACTGGTGCCCTGAAGCAACCTGCGCCACTCTGGGCGTAACACAGACAGCAAAAACTGGCGCCATGAGGCAACCTGCGCCACTCTGGGCGCAACACAAAAACTGGCCCTGGGCAGCAACACTAGCGCCCAGGCGGCCCCCCTGCGCCAACAACAAACGCAACACAACTTAGACACGGCGCCCATGCACAGGGAGTCTAACACAGAACACGCACAGACACCAAAACACACACACAATTGGCCACGGCGCCCATGCACAGGGCACCAAAAACAGCAACACGCCAAGACACCACACGCAACATCCTTGGCCACGTGCCCATGCACAGGGCGCCAAAATCAGCAACATGGCCACGCCCAGCAAATGGCGCTCAGCGCCAGGGCCACAAATTCAGCACACCCAAATCATCAAACAACACATATGAAATTCATCAATTTCGCAACATCCATTATCAAAACATCAATTTTGTAATAACGTTCATCAAAACATCAATTTCATAACAATCATCATCAAGCACCAATAATTTTAGAATTTCACCAATGCCACCATCAATCAACGATTTCAGTCAACAACTAGTTCAAACAATTCAAACAAGAGTCATGGTAACATAGGTCTAAGCCCCTACCCCAATACCCATCATACCCACCATTATAGTGAAAGAGAGATCTCACCCTTACCTTAATTCTTAGGAATAGAAGACCCTGGGAGAAATCACCAACAGTAACCACAGCAACAAAGCACGATCCGTTTCTCCTTCCTTTTGCCTCTCAGCGCCGCGCCCTTGCTCTTCTCACTCTCCCACAATTCGCAATTTTCTTTCTTTTGCACAAAATGAACCAAACCCTAAATTTTTAGCTTAAATATGCGCCAAGGTTAGCGGGCCTGGATCACGGGCTTTTCCCTCAGCTTAGCCCAGCTTAATTCGCAACACCACCTCCTGCTTCAACACCACACTTCAATATATTTTATTTTTCTAATTTCAATTATATCTATTAAATAAAACAAATTCCCTAAATACTTAATTAAATAATTAATTAAATATTTGGGGTGTTACAACCAATATCGAGCTAGGTCTCATGTATGAACAGTCCACATCTAATTTTTCCATGGTTGATCTGGGTAACACATTCAAGGACAATCCGTTGTCAATAAGCACCCGAGCAAGTGAGTAATCTCCACATTTCACAGATATGTGTAAGCTTTGTTGTGCCCCATTCCTTCAATTGGAATCTCATCATCAGTAAAGGTGAGGTAATTACTTACAACAAGGTTTCCAACGATCCCATCAAACTGGCCGACTGAGATGTCATGAGTGACATGGGCCTCATTCAATACTTTCATCAGTGCTGCACGATGGGCTTCGGAACTGAGCAATAATGACAGCAGAGATATCTTGGCAGGGGTCTGGTTCAACTGATCAACTATCTTATACTCGCTATGTCTCATGAGTTTCAAAAATTCGCCGGCTTCGTGTTCCGGTAGCGTCCTTTTACCCACATTCTTATCAACGGGTTCTTGTTCTACGCCTTTGCCTTTGCGGGCTTTTTCTTCCCCTTCTTTTGTTTGCTCTCCACTGAGCCCTTCGGGGATGTAAATACGCCCACTTTCAGTCATCCCACTGGTCCCTGAGATGTTGACGACATCAGGAGTGGTCTGAAATTTCACGTTGTAATTCCATGGGACTGCATTGGTGTCCTTAAAGAGGAAGGGAGCTGGCACTTGAATAGTGATCGGTGTGGGCATAGCTTGGGTCAGCTTCGTGTCCTTTTTGTAACAGATTTCCAATGGTTTCCGGATGTCCTTGATCTGGTCGATATTTGATTGGAGAGTCCACACGTCCTCCTCCTTCTTTTGAAGCCCCACTTGTATTATGTGTCGGTCCAGTAAGTCTTGAAGGACTATCTTGAATGCTTCACATGGCCCGACACAGTGAGAGTCATCACACAAATCTTTTTCAGCGCATCCCTTCATAATAATTCCGAAGTGACACAAGTCAGCATGGATGAGGTCTAGAGGTGTGATGATGTCTTCCACCCTTCTGACCAAGAATTGTCCCTCAAAATTTCCAATGCGATTAACGGAGGATTTCCCATGCCCCGATAAAGGAGCAGTGGCACATTCGGACCATCTTCTTCGAATCTTAACCATTTAGATTCAATCAAGTCTTGCACCACATATTTTAATGCCTTGCAATTTTTTGTTGAATGGCCAACTGCCCCAGCGTGGAATCCACAAGTAGCATCTGGGTTATAACCCCTAGGGAAAGGAGGTTGTGACTGATGAGGTGATTGAACAGGTCTGTGTACGACATGGGTATTGGGTCAAAATTGACAGGCTTTCTTTCCGGGTAATTTTGTGGTCTATAGTTTGGGTTGACTTGGTGAGGTGGGACAAATGGTGTTTGAGTAGGGATTTGGAAGGTTTGTCGGGGATTGTTATAGGGGAGTTTTCCGAATCCAGAGATGGCATTGACTTCTCCTTCCTTCTTTTTAGGGAATCCTGGGAAGGGCTTTTTCTGGTTACTGGTTCCAGCAAAGTTATGGAAAATCTTCCCATTTCTCCATCCATTTTCTAATCTTTCTCTGATGACAATCATATCTGAGAAGCTCGAAGACACGCTCCCGATCAACCTGTCGTAGAAAGGCGATTGAAGAGTATCCATGAACATGGATACCATATCCTTTTCTAACAAAGGTGGTACTACCTGCGCAGCCAACCCTCTCCAGCGTTGGGCATATTCCTTGAAGGACTCATTATCTCTTTTTGTCATGCTCTGCAGTTGTGTCCTATCGGGAGCCATGTCAATGTTATATTTGTATTGCCTCAAAAATGCATTAGCTAGGTCCTTCCAGCACCTGATATAGGCACGATCTAATTGCATATACCAGCTCGAAGCTGCCCCAGATAGACTGTCCTGGAAGTAGTGAATGAGCAATTTGTCGTCATGAGCAAACACAACCATCCTCCTGCAGTACATGGTTAAGTGGCTCACGGGGCAGGTTGACCCTCTGTATTTGTCAAAGTCAGGCACCTTAAACTTAGGAGGGATGACCACGTTAGGGACGAGGCACAAGTCGTAAGCATCTCTCGCACCAACATTGGATCCTTCAACTGCTCTCAACCTTTCCTCAAGCATTTGTAGTTTGTCTTTGGCTTGAGGGTTCTCCATAGATTAATTGTGAGGGAGCCCACTCATACCATAGTAAGGATGAATCATCGGAACTATGGCTGAGTTCACATTTGGGATATGTGAATGAGTGGGGTTCCTGAGATTGGAACCCTGAGCTTGAGCATCAAATATCAGCGGTGGAGTGTAGCCAAGTGGGAATCTTTGTGGCGCGACAACAAGGCTCGGGTTTTGAACTTGTGGCCTGTCGGTGCGGGCTGTTTTTGGCCCACGACTCCTGAGGGACCATCTTCCGAATTGGCATCGGCTGTCGGAGGTGTGTAACCTTGCGGAAATCCGTAAGGAGGCCATTGGTAACCTTGGCCATTAGCCCCAGTAGGGTACACTGTATGTGGGATCCCGGGTCCATTGGGAAGAGGAGGGTTGGTTCCCAGCAGAGCTTGTAAAACCTTTAAGATTTGTAAAACCTTTAAGATTTCAGCCAAGGTTTAGGATTGTAAAACCTTTAAGATTTCAGCCATCTGTTCTTTCATCCCATCTATTTCTGCCCTAAGCTCTTGATTGCCTAGGTTCTGATTACCCTGACCTAAGTCATCCTGATGTGGATTGCCTTGATTTGGGTTATCCCGAGGCGGATTGTCCTGATTTGCTTCCATGTTTCTAGCCTGAGAACGAGTCCAATAGCGATGTTGACTCACCATCTTGTCTTTTACTCTTTATTGATGGGATACATGGTATGAGTATATGAATGGATGACAAGATGAGTGATGCATGTGTGCATGAGTCTTATTGTTTTTGGCCGAGAATTGTAAGCGCATCCCGATTTGTCATAAGCACACAAATTAACGTTTCAGAATATTTTCAACAAAAGAGGATCAGCAGGTGAAACAAACAAACTTCATTGATGGGGGAAAGTACAACATCTTTTTTTGAAAAAAAACTTCGAAAGGAAAATTACAATGCTCTTTTAAATTTCGCTCAAATACATATGCCTTTCAGTTTTCCACTCCTCTCTCTTTTTCTATTAGTAGTGCTTCCAGCCTTCTCCCTAAGTTCTGCAATCAGGATCTTGCAAAATTCCATAAATTCGAAAACTTGGACCGGGTGTTGAACTGGTGCATTGCCGCGTCAGCCTTCTTTAGATGTTTTGGGATACCCATGATAGCTTGATTGGCCAGCCAAGCCAACTTTGAGAATTTGTCTTTCCAGTATAAGCTTTCATTCTTCAACTCTTTGAAGACTTCATGGTTTTCTATCCTGCTGACCAACTCCGCAAAGCGGCTCTCCCAATAGATGCTTTCAGTCTTCAACTGGTGGTAAACTTCCTCTTGATATCTGATATGGTCCTTCAGCTCATCAGATCTTTCATGCTCCCTTCTCAAGGCTTGTTGGTATTCTTGGTGTATTTCTTCAATTGTCTCTTTATCCCGCCTGATACTTTTCACTTGCTCTTCAAATTCGGCTATCAATATCCGGGACTCTCTTCTTGATTTCACCAGCAGGCTCTGTGTGTTTTTTTCAGCAACCATTGATTCTTCCCATAACTCCTTCCACTTGTGCGCATCATCAACGGCTTGGTTCATTTTCAAGTTGCATCGTTTTAGTTCTTCCTTTTCCCCTCTCAGGTACTTTTGAACCTCTTGTTTGTTCTTTTCTTCAATCTTAAGCTGCTTGCGGCTATCTTCAATGGCCAATGACTTAGTTGCGTTTTCCTCCTCCAATTTCTGGTTTTTTAGAAGCATTTTCTCTAATTCTCCCTGTAAGCCCTTCTTTTCTTCTTCGGCTTTTGACAATGCCATTTTGAGCTTATCTAACTCTTCAAAAGTGGGAATGGTAGGTTCAAGTACTTCTTCCTCAACCCGTAGTGCGCTTCGGTAAGGCAATCGGGTGTCTTGAATCATTTTTTGGAGCCATTGACGAAAGGTGGGTTCCTTATCGCCGCCCCTCTTAGTAAGCTCTTGTCCTTTGCGGACAACCATATCCCACGCTTGAGAAATCTTCCGGAGCATGTCAACCTCTTTTGGGCTTCCCTCATGGAGGTAAAAATGGATTAACATGTCTTCGGTGGGCGGATTTTGCATGGGGTCACTACAAGAATAAGCCCTGTTTCCTGCGAAATTTTCCGACGAACTCTTATCCGTCGCAATTTCCGACGAAAAAGTCGTCGCAAATGTTCAGCAGAAGAGGCGCTAAATTTCCCGCTTACATTTGCGACGAAGTTGTTTTCCGTCGCAAATTTCCGACGGATATTTTCGTCGGAAAAGTCAAAAAGTTCATCGCAAACCGCAAAACCAAATAAAACAAATCTCAGCTTCATCGAACCCTATATTCACTCATTCTCTTCACCGTCCCCTCTTCCACGAAATGCTTCCCTCACTCTCCACCGTCCTCCTCCCTCCACTCTTTCTCTCTCACTCACTCTCTTCATTCTCACCCTCCACTCTGCTCCCCTGAGCTCCTCCCTCCTCTGCCATCCTCCGTCGTCGTTCTCTACTCCAGTGGCCACCACGATATGTCCTTCTCCTTCACCTCACGACTCTCCTCTCACTACAAAGAATCTCTGTACTATATTCGTTTCCGCGCGCATTTTATCCCTACTCTCAAAGTCTCTTCATCTCAAACACTCTCAAACTCCGTTTTCAGGACAGAAATTTCATCTAGAGGAAAACTCTAACACTCATCTCTTCCTCTTCTTCGTCTCTTGCTTCAAGGGTGAACAAAATCGCTAACCATTGCATCATCTGTTCCCCCTCTTCGCTAGCTCATCATCTCTTCCTCCTCTACGATTTCCATTACTACGTTTCAGGTACAAACCCTCTTCCTCCTCTTCGTCTCTTCCTCTCTTCGATTTTGAGTTCTGTAGAGTTGTTCTGTTCTCTTTTTCGATCGTTCTTTTTGTTACAGTTTAGTTCTTTTTGTTGCAACAAGTTAGGGTCTGATAGTCTCAGCAATACCAACAATCTTACATCTATCTTCATCATCTCTGCAACCTTACATCTCTCTTCATCATCTCAGCAACAGGTTAGGGATTAATTTTAGTTTTAATTTTTGAAACAAATTATTTCACAAATATTTCGTGATTATTAGGTTGTTGGCTGTTTCTGGAATTTGTTTAGGAAAATCAGCTTCTGGTTGTTTCAATCTTTCACTTTTTGTGTTTTATTTGACTCCAATCATTGATTATTTTGTTATTTAGTTGTTCCCTCGTTTTAAATTGTGTGAATGTTAGGTGAGAATTTAAGATATTGTTCTATAGTAATTGTGGTGATGCATGAATGAATGTAGCTTGGTGATTAGAAGTATGAATTAAATTAGATTTTGGATAGAGTCCTCTGTGTTACTTGTATCAGAGGAGGCAAACTTTAAGAGGAGGCAATCTGCACTTATAGGAATACTATCATCCTATAAATGGTTATTCAGATGAAGTATACAAGGTGTGCACTCTGCATATTTTCCTCTTTAGATGTTGGTGCTAGTCTTAACAAGTTTTCTAGTTTACATCGTGAATCATATTTGTTAGGCAAACACACTCGTTATGCATGCTTATTGATCTTTTGATACAAAAATGAGTACCAATGCTTTGGGTGATTTTGATATTACTCCATCTTGAACCATCAAAGTTATTCAGTCTTGATGATTATGTTTATTGTCTATGTGTTTCACTGATTACTCCCTGTTGTGTATATATTGCAGTTAATGCTAATGAATGCTTAATGACAAGAATGCAAGAGATGTCATTAGACTTTCATTTCCTTGTGGAGCAGGAAGTTGGGTCATCTACTTATGCCTTCTTTGGTTTCAATGGTAAATCATTAATTTTCTCTAATCATACTGCTTAATTCACAGTTTTAGTTGAAGCATAATAAAGTGTAGTAGAACGTATTAAGAAAGTAGTTTAGTTGGTCAGCTAAAAACGTGACTAGAGGTCTCAGGTTCGAGCTAGACAAACTAACATAACAACTAACACTTTAATATTTGTCATTAAAAAAAGTGTAGTAGAAAAACTGAACAAGCAGTGATGTGAGATTTAATTGATTCTATATGGTGCAGGCACAGCTGGTGTGTGGAGAATTACAACAGTTGAAGATATGGATCTGGCTGTTTGAGCTGGTCTCAAATCATAAGAAACAAGGTATCAACCCCTTGGAATTTCCTTTATTTTTTATACTGTCCATAATTTGCTTTAAGAAGTCAAATTATTATTGCCATATATCTTCCCTTCTAATTCATTTTTTACCATATGGTGCAGAAAGTGTCATTGTGGAAGAAGTTTTATGTGATCTATAGTTTTTTCTTTGTCCGGAAGATCATTGCCCATGTGGTCACATTTTTATTTTATTGTATCATTTTGCCTGCAACTGTTTTAGTTCCAGAGGTTGAAGTCCCCATGTGGGGTGCTGTCTATATATTTGTGCAGGTCATTACACCCTTTCTTCATCTTTTTCTCCTCTTCATGTCTTCCTCTCTTTCGATTTGTCTCTTTCTTACAGTTCTGTTCATTCTTGTTGCAACAGGTGAGGGTTTGGCAGTCTCAGCTATCTCAGTAACCTTACATCATCTCAGGTTAGTGATACATATGTGCAATTTGTCAACTCATATTCATTCCAAAATCCATGAATCTCTATTTTGCACTTAATCAAGGTGTAACGCCCAAATAATTTAATTATTTAATTAATTAAATTATTTACGTATTTCGTTGTTATTATTATATTAAGTTATTAATATATTATCTTATTTTAAATGAAGAGAGTAGTATCCGGTAATTACGGAGCGGTAAGATTGGCCCAAGATCCAAGCCCATTGACTTAGGCTCCTAGGCGCAAGGGTTAGGAGAGTTGCGCCTCATTTGGTGAGAAAAAGAAAGAAAGAAATCGCAAAAGAGAGAAGAGAGAAGAGAGAAAGAAAGTTGCGAAGAGAGTGAGAAGAGAGAAGAGGTGCGATCGGCCAAGAGAGAAGAGGAGCAAGGAGCTGTTGCTGTGGTTACTTCGGTGCTTTCGTAGAGGTCTCATCATCTTCGGAAAATCTAAGGTAAGGGTGGGTCTTACCTTATAATAGGGTTTATAATGGGATGTTTGTGGGGTTTAGGACCTATGTCGCTATTCTTACGATTTTTGATGATGTTTGCAATGTATGATTGTATGGATGAATATTTGATGCTCACTAGATGTTTGTTGATAAGCATGCGAATTGTTAGAGATATGTGAGGAAGTGGAATGCATGCTAAGTGCTCGATAAAACGTGTATTTGATGATGTCAGAATGAATATGTGATGTTTGAAATTATTGTTGGTGATGGAACACATGAAAGTCTAGAAAAAAATTGGATTAGAAGGTCCCTAGGCGCCAAGGGCGCCATTTTTGTGTTGCTGTGTTGCGCTAGTTGTTGGCGCAGGGGGGCGCCTGGGCGCCAGTGTTGCTGCCCAGCGCCAGTTTTTGTGTTGCGCCCAGAGTGGCGCAGGTTGCCTCAGCGCCAGTTTTTGCTGTCTGTGTTGCTGTCTGTGTTGCGCCCAGAGTGGCGCAGGTTGCCTCAGCGCCAGTTTTTGCTGTCTGTGTTGCGCCCAGAGTGGCGCAGGTTGCCTCTGCGCCAGTTTTTGTGTTGCTGTTTCTGTCTAAGTATTGGCGCCAATGTTGCTGCCTGCGCCAGTTTCTGTGTTGCTGTTTGTGTCTAAGTGTTGGGCGCCAGTGTTGCTGCCCAGGGCGCCAGGATCCCTCCTGCGCCAGTTTTCTGTGCTGCTGGGCGCCAAGATCCCCTATGGGCGCCATTTTCAGGATGTTGCCCGAATGTTCCCCGGTTTTGTTTTTGTTATATCTTTTGACCCGGGTGTCCGTTTTAAGTGTTTCAAAGTGCGTTGTGACGCTTATTCCGTCGTCTACAGTTACATTCTGTTTTAAGATAAAATCTATTATTTTTCTGATGGTTTCTGGGCGCCTCTAGTGGCTGTCCCTAGGTGGTTGTTGTTGTTGACGTTGTAAAATTATGTCGGTGTCTAAACCCTTTTTGGTGTCATTTTTGGAGTTTAATGACCAAAGGATAATGATGTTGTTATTGACGATGGGCCTAACGGCCAAATGATGATAATGATATTGACGTTGTTGTTGCTGTGATGACTATGATCTGCTGGTTGTTCATGAGTCGCTTGCATTACATATGCATATATTGACGATGTAAGGCTTCGGCCTCGAGCTATTGACGATGTGCCCAATTGACAAAATTATTGACGATGATGGTACCACATGCATGTTGCACTTCATACATTCATCCTTACCATTGATGATTAATGTTTTGGTTGATATGTATGTATATATATATATATATATATATATATATATATATATATATATATATATACCTTTGTTGTTATAGTTGCTGTATGTATGTATATATATATATATATATATATATATATATATATATATATATATATATATATATAGATTGTCATTATATATATATATTTGTTGTTATAATTGTTGTATATATATTACTATAGTTGTTACATATATATATATATAAATTGTAGAAGTGGTTATATATATATATATATATATATATATATATATATATATATATATATATATATATATATATGTATTGCTGTGATTTGGTATAGTTCAATACTCTGACATATTGCTTATTATAAGCTTTATTATACGGTTTGAGACTCACCCCTTATGTTGATTATTACTCTACAGGTAACCGTACGTGAAGGCTTTTAACCCTTCATTCCTCGAGTCGGTCTTGCTCTGATACGTAGCACCTGGGGGGCGAATATTAGTTATTTTAGTCTTATTTTATATGACAAGATTCGAAATGTTATTGGTAATTGGTAAATGAGTGAATGAATAAAAAAGAAAAGCTTGAAGGGGGTATTATTTTATAACCTTATGTGATCAACAAATGGAATTAATGTTTGTGCTGTTATGTGATCAACAAATGGAATTAATGTTTGTGCTGTTTTGTGCTGTTTTAATTGTGTTGTATTTGTTGATCTGTCATCAATTTCAGTTGATCTGTCATCAATTTCAGCAAACCTACTTCTCTCTTCATCTCAACAACAGGTTAGGGTTTCTAAATTTGCTCTTTCTTTCTTTCTCTTCTGATTGATTGATTGCTGGAATGTTTTGGTTTGTGGCATTTAGAGGAGAACAGAATATAAATTAGTGTCAATTAGTGTGTTAATATGAGAGAGAATAGTCTTGAATTTGTTTCAGGAGATTAGTTTTACTTTTCTATGCGTTAGTTTTACTTTTAATCTCTGTGTTTGTTAGTTTGTGTTCTTTTATGTTTGTGTTTCTTTTAATCTCTGTGTTTTTCATGGCCATAAGATTTTTGATTTGTTTAAAATATGTCTCCTTCACAATATCCCCCAGTCGATTAATTCCCCTTGCTTCATGAACCAGTAACTGAGGGTAACAGATCTAAATTTTTTGTTGTTGTTGTTGATTTTTTCTGGTTCTGTGTATTTCAGTTCCTCAAAGGTGCTGGTCTTTCCATTGCAATGTTCTCTAAACATGCTTGAAGGTGATACTTTGTAGATATGTTGTTTTGAGTTAATTTGCAAATAGAATGCAACATTTTAGAGTCTTGTTTGGCTAAATTATCTTGTTACACTTTTGTTATGTTATGCTGAGCATTTTAGAGTTAATTTGCAAATAGAATGCAACATTTGATTCTCTGTCCACATGTTTATGTTTAGCCGAACATGTTTGTTCATACTATGGTGAAATTGCTGACAGCTTCTTTGTGATATTGATGCTTTTGATAGGTTGTTTCTGGTTTTTGAAGAAATAAATGGATGCTAAGCCATGGATTTGGTTACTGATACTAATTGAATTTGAAACTCTTTAATATTTATGATGGACTCGAAAACTAATGCTAGAGCTCTCTCGAAAACTAATCCAAATCATGCTTGGTGATGGAATTCTTCCCTGGTGGAGACCTCCATACTCTTAGGAAGAAACAATCAGGGAAGCATTTTCCTGAGCAGGCAGTAAAGTATGTTCAATTTATGTTATTGTGTTTGAATCAATGATGTGACATATTTTGAACTAATTGAAATTTAGAAGCAGCAATGGAAACTGTAAGCTGTAATGCACAAGTAATTTGAGCAAGCTTAAGTCTGTTTATTATAACTAAATGAGTCAAGGTTTCTAGGTACCTAATTTGAAGGAGATACATGATATGCTTGACTTTTATCCCCAAAGGATTTATTACAACATTTTGGAATTATATATTTTTCATGATATTTGTTCATTGCTGGAATAAAAAAAAATTAAACTTTGATTAAGTAGCATGGATTTGTTTGAGGTTAGAGGTTGGTGTGAAAAACTAGCAGGTGCATGCAATATGCATGCTTCTTGATTTCCCTTAAATAGCTAAATCTTCTCATTTGTTTAGGTGTGTAGATTTGAGCTAGCAGTTGAATGAAACAATGATAATGAACATACAGTTGCTAATTCTTGACTTGGGTATTGTTCTACTTTGTTTTGTCACCTTTGGATTCTACTTTGCAGATGATGCCCTTTTGCTGCCTTCTGGTTTTCATGTCATTCCTTTGGATCCTAAATCTGTAAGTAACATTTCTCAACTACTAGTATAATATGATAAACTTGTTTATGGATCTTTTTGTTTTGTTTTTCCAAGCACAAACTTATGTCCTCAATATTATTATATGCAGTAACTGTTTTTGGTGAGCTGTGGAAATTTGAACCCTTATCTGAAGAAAGGAAGAGCAAATGGCGAAGAGAAATGGACTGGCTACTGTCTCCTGCTAACTATATGGCCAAGTTAGTTCCTGCTAAGCAAAGTAGTGCCAATGGTGGGATCTTTGAGGTATTTTTCATTTCATATAGATAGGAAAGGACAGTTTATTTTGTGACCTCGAGGTTGCAAATCTTAGAAGCAACCTCTCTTAAGAGTTTATTCTTTGAACAGATTATGACGCCAAAAGCACGTGCAGACATCCACATGAATCTTCCAGCACTTCAGAAGTTGGACTCTATGCTTATAGTATGTCATATCTATATTTCCATCAAATTTTATGAATGTTTTTTCAAATAACATGTTAGGCAGTTGCAACATCTTATTTGAAATTTTGGTTGACAGGAAACATGTAACACCCCTTTTCTACCCGGAATTTTTTTTAACAAGAATCAGAGTTTTCAAAAAGTTTTCAATACACCCACAAGGGATGCTACACTTACACCGTTAAACATCACACGCCAATAATAAAGTTTCACCATTAAAACAGTGCAGCACCTAGCACGTCATAACATCATCAAACAGCGGAATAAAATCAAGGTTCAATTAAATAATTATAACATCACCATAAAACTTCAGAAATTAAATATTAAAGACATCTAATAAAACTAGCGTTCATCCCCCCGAGTGCTACGTATCAGAGCGACGACACCTGACTCAACTAGCGAAGGTAGACATGCCTTCACTCGCAATCACCTGCACGTTACCAACATAGGGGTAACATTCAAACAGAAGGGGTGAGATATCTAATATTATAATAGCATATATGATAGGCAATATGCTAGAGTTACAACACTATATCAACCGCTTCACAACAACATCAAATTACAAATCACCAAAATTAGCACCAACATCATGAGTAAGTATATGAGATGCAACCCACACCAACGGGTATATGCATGTGGTACCAATCATCACCAATAAAGTAGCCAATAAGGGCAACATCACCTATATGAGCATCACCATCATCACCTATAGCTCCAAGGCCGAAGACTTCATTGTAACACCCCTTTTCTACCCGGTAATTTATTTACTAAAAATCAGAGTCTCTCTTTTTTTAAAATAAAAAAAAAATCATTTTTCACCACACGGGATGTCACACATAAATCCACGCCACATCATGCATCAATATAAAATAGTTCATCGTCAATAATAATGCGATACATAGCACATCACAACTGGGGTGAGCTCAAAATGTTCAATTCAATCAACATACCAAAAACTCAGCATCTACGCAGCAAAAAGTCATAAAAACATCAACTACAACAGTCAAATAATCATAAGAACTAAGGTTCATTCCCTCCCCACTGAGTGCTACATATCAGAGCAGACGACCAGACTCAGCTAGCGAAGGTACCTAAGCCTTCACTTGAGATCACCTGCACGTTACCGCATAGGGGTAACATTCAAACAGAAGGGTGAGTTCATCTAACAATATAATAGTGCATATGATAAGTATTATGCTAGAGCTACAACTCTATATAAACCACATCGCAACATCAAATCAGTCATCACTGCAAGTCATCACAATGTCGTGAACATGTATAGGATGCAACTCACTACAACGGGCGTATGCATGTGGTACCTGTCATCATCGTCACTAAATAGCCTTTATGGCATCATCGTCACTAAATAGCCTTTATGGCGTCATCGTCACTTGTTTATGCACTTGAGATGGATGAAGCACCATGATATGCACCGGAGACAGTCACATACAATCACAATCAACTTAGTGCTCCATCACTTACCAATTTGCCAATAAAAGGCACATCACCTGTCAGGTTATCGTCACACCTATCATTGTCACTAATATTCACCATCATTAATATCATTATCGCTAATAGCCTTTATGGCATCATCGTCACTTATAAGGCCGCAACTTTTATTCATCATCAATACCATCGCCAATCAAAATAATAGCCACTAGGGGCATTGTCGTCAAAAACCATCAACATATCGTTATTGACACCGGGACACTAAGATTACCGATTACACCAAAAGGTTTTACTCCATTTCACGACACCAAAAAGGACACCAAAAAGGGTTTTTAAACACCGACATAGTTTTACAACACCAACAACAACGACCACCAGGGACAGCCACTTGAGGCGCCCAGAAACTATCAGAAAAATAATAATTTTTACCTTAAAGTAGAATATACCGGCAGGCAACTGAATAAGCTTCACAACGCACTTCGAAACACTTAAAACGGACACCCGAGTAAAAAATATGTCAAAAACAATACCGGGGAAAAACTGAGGAACATCCTGAAAATGGCACCCAGGCACTGGGCGCCTAGCAGGAAAACGCAACACAGCAAACTGGCGCCCAGGAGCAGGGCGCCCAACAACAGGCAACAACACTGAACTTGGCGCCCAGGAGCAGGGCGCCTGGCAACCAACGCAAGACAGATGCCTTTGGCGCCCAGGAGCAGGGCGCCTAGCAACAAGGCAGCAACACAACAAGCAACACTGCAGGACTTGGCGCCCTTGGCGCCCAGACAACCCAGAACATGACAGACACACAACATGGTGCAGGGAACACACCTAGACACGGTGCCCATGGCGCCCATGGCGCCCCTGCGCCAAGACAGCACGCAACACACCCAGTAAACAGGCGCCCATGGCGCCCCGGCGCCAAGACATAGGCAACACGCACACACTTGCACACGAGACAGACACCAGACACGGGGCCCATGCACTGGGCGCCAAAAACAGCAACAGAACTCCAGGCAACATGGACAAGCACGGCGCCATTTTCTGCAACAGGGACAACAACAACACTTGGCGCGCATGGCGCCCTAGGGACCCAAAATTTCAGCAACACCAAATTCACCAAATAACACATATGTAATTCATACCACCGTAATCAATTTAATTCATCAATCAACAACCAATTCAAACAAATCAAGCAAGATCATGGCAACATAGGTCTAAGCCCCCACCCTAATACCCATCATACCCACCATTATAGTGAAAGAGAGGTCTCACCCTTACCTTAATTATTAGGAATAGAAGACCCTGGAGAGAAGTCACCAAATGAACACAGCAACACAGCTTCCTTCTTCTCCTTGATTCGCGAACTCTTCCCCCTTCTCTTCTCCTTAGATGCGCGTCGTACCCTTCTCCTCTCCTCTCTTCTATTCGCAAGTTTTCTTTTCTTTTGCACAAATGAGCCAAAACCCTAATTTTTAGGTTTAAATATGCGTCTAGGCTAGTGGACCTGGATCGCGGGCTTTCCTTCAGCTTAAGCCCAATTTAAATAGTGCCACCACTTCCTAATAGCATACCACACCTTAATATAACTTCTAATTTTAATTATACCAAATAAATAAATAAATAAATAATTGAATACCTAAATATTTAATTAAATAATTTTAATTAAATATTTGGGCGTTACATTCATCACCAAAAATATAGTGCGTCTGAAATGTATGCGACACCATGAACAACACACCAAAGTCAATCAACAACAACAGACACCTATGTGACACAATCAGCACCAACGTCAATAAATGGTCATAGACCCATCACCTGTTCAGCTTAGCCCATAAAATAGGCACATCACCTGTTATACCATCACCAATAGCACCAATCATCACCAATACACCTACACCTATAGGACAGTCTAACAACTTGACCAACGACCACCGACACCAAGGACACCAATAGATTTACAACATCAATAACAACAACAATTTTACAACACCGAGACATCGACAATTGACAACACTAGGAACAATACCAATTTACAGCAACAGCGACAATAGCTTTTAAAACAACACTTAAAAACAGTGACAGCAACAGTGATTTTCCATAAAAACAGCAACATGAAAATGGTGACGGCAACAGTGATTTTCCATAAAAACAGCAACATGAAAACAGTGACAGCAACACCAATTTTTTTTTGGAAAAACAGCAACATTTGTGCTACTGTGACAGCAACATTAATTTAGAAAAACAGCAACAATTGTGCTACTGTGACAGCAACATTAATTTAGGGAAAACAGCAATAATTGTGCTACTGTGGCAGCAACATTAATTTAGAAAAACAGCAACAGCAGGCTTGGCGCCCAACCACAGGGCGCCTGAGACAGCAACAACAACATCAGGCTTGGCGCCCAGCAACAGGGCGCCTGAGACAGTAACAACATTGGGCTCCTAGGGCGCCACTTTCAGCAACAGGAACAACACTGAAACACTACTGGGCGCCTAGGGCGCCCTTCACAGCAACACAGAATTATGCAACACAGCACTGGGCGCCTAAGGCGCCAACTCCAACAACCAAGACAGCATCACTGGGCGCCTAGGGTGCCACTTCCAGCATCAACAAAAACGGAACATCATGACTGGGCGCCTAAGGCGCCACATTCAGCAACAACAAAATAGAACACCATGGCAGGGCGCCTAGGGCGCCAAAATCAGCAACAAAAACCACAACGCCAAATCGCACCAAACACCAAATTTTCACCATGATCATGCACCCAAACATCAAATCGAAATCATCATAATATATTCAAACATCACTAAAACAACATCAACAATATCAAAGAGGCAACATGATCCTATCTCCCACATAATCCCCATCATATACCCTATTATAAGGATAGAACCCACCCTTACCTTGTATTTTGCCGAACACGATATCTCCTTGCACGAAACTTCGAAGAACCACCGCAACAAAGCTCCTCTCTTCTTCCTCCTTGGTGCGCGCCGTCCCCTTTCTCTCCTCTCTTCGCAACTTTCTTTCTTTCTTTCTCAAAAATGCGCTAATGACCAAAACCCTAGCCAATACCCTCCTTCATGCGCATAGGCCCTTGGGCTTTTGGATCACGGGCCTCCGACTCCTACTCAGCTTAATTACTAAACACCACTCCCTGATTTACATAAAACACCGTATAATTATTTTAATATAACTATACTAATAAATTACCTAAATAATTTAATTAAATAAATAATTAAATTATTTGGGCGTTACAACTCTCCCCCACTTAGAATATTTCGTCCTCGAAATTTACCTGATTCAAACAGCTCGGGAGGATTCCCGTATCTTGCTCTCCAGCTCCCACGTCATGCTCTCTCCAGCAGCTCCTAGCCAGACTACTTTCACCAACGGAATCTCCTTGCCCCTTAAAACTTTCACCTCGTGACCTTCGATCCGTTCAGGCATCGTCTCCGCCGTGAGATTATCCCGTACCTCCACATCATCCATGCGCATTACATGAGATGGATCCGAAATATACTTCCGAAGTTGCGACACATGAAACACGTCATGCAAATTCGAAAGGTTAGGCGGTAAAGCCACTCTATATGCAACATTCCCGACTTTCTCTGAAATCTGATAAGGACCAATGAAACGGGGAGTGAGCTTCTTCGACTTCAAAGCACGTCCAACACCGGTCACTGGAGTGACTCTAAAAAATACATGCTCACCCGCTTGAAACTCCAAATCTTTCCTCCACTTGTCGTGATAACTCTTCTCTCGACTCTGCGAAGCCTTCATCTTCTCACGGATCAACTTCACTTTTTCAGTTGTCTCTCGAACAATCTCTGGTCCAAGCACCACACTCTCTCCAGACTCATACCAACACAGCGGGGTTCTACACTTCCGACCATATAATGCTTCAAAAGGTGCCATCCCAGTACTAGAATGGTAACTGTTGTTTTACGTGAACTCTATCAGTGGAAGGTAGGAATCCCACGAACCTCCTTGTTCCAAGACACAAGCCCTTAACAAATCTTCTAATGACTGAATTGTCCTCTCTGACTGACCATCTGTCTGAGGATGATATGCCGAACTCAACCTCAACTTAGATCCCAACTTCTCTTGCAAACTCTTCCAGAAATCTGAAGTGAACCTCGGATCTCTATCCGAAACAATACTCATAGGAACTCCATGAAGCTTCACAATCTCCCGGATGTAAATCTCCGCCAACTTCGACACCGGATACGTGATGCTGATAGGAACAAAATGAGACGATTTCGTTAACCTGTCAACAATCACCCAAATTGCATCATACCCTTTCGCAGTATTAGGCAATCCCGTCACAAAGTCCATCGAAATGCTATCCCACTTCCACTCTGGAATTTCTAACGGTTGCATCAGTCCAGCAGGCTTCTGATGCTCAACCTTTGACTTCTGGCAAGTCAAACATGCATAAACGAACTGCGCCACATCTTGCTTCATACCAGGCCACGAAAACAACTTCTTCAAGTCTTGATACATATTTGTAGCTCCCGGATGAATACTTAACTTACTTCTGTAACTCTCTTCAAGAATGGCTCTCTTCATGTCCGCATCATCAGGAACGCAAATCCTACCACGGAACCTCAACACACATTGGGAATCCAACTTGAAATCCTCATTCTCAGATTGATCAATCACGACCGTCAAGTCTACCATCTTAAAATCTGATTTCTGGGCCTCTCTAATGCTGTTCAGAAATTCATTACCAATCTTCAACATCCCTAACTTAACACTCTGAGGTGTCACTTCACAAACCAGACTCATATCTCTGAATTCCTCAATCAGCTCTAACTCCTTAACCATCATCGCCGACATATGAGAAGTCTTCCGGCTCAAAGCATCAGCCACGACATTAGCTTTGCCTGGGTGATAGCTCAAACCGAAATCATAGTCCTTCAACAACTCCAACCATCGTCGCTGCCTCATATTCAACTCCTTTTGGTCAAACAAATATTTCAAGCTCTTATGGTCGCTGAACACCTCAAATCTAGAACCATAGAGATAGTGCCTCCAAACCTTCAGCACAAAGACCACTGCAGCTAGTTCTAAGTCATGCGTAGGATAATTCTTCTCATGAACTCTTAACTGCCTCGACGCATACGCGATAACCTTCCCATCTTGCATAAGCACACCACCTAAACCCATTTTTGAAGTATCACAATACACCACAAACGACCCTTCCGGATTGGGCAACGTCAAGACAGGAGACGTTGTCAATCTCTTCTTCAATTCCAAGAAACTTTCTTCACAACGGGCGTCCCAAACAAAAGCCTTTCCCTTGCAGGTTAACTGAGTTAACGGAAGTGCTAACTTAGAAAAACCTTCGATGAATCTTCTATAATAGCCGGCCAATCCCAAAAAGCTTCTAATTTCAGTAGCCGACTTGGGAGCTTCCCAATTCAACACTGCTTCTACTTTCGACGGATCCACCGCAATACCACTACCAGAAATGACATGACCGAGAAAACTCACTTCCTTCAACCAGAACTCACACTTCGACAACTTCGCATACAACTTCTTTTCCTTCAATACCTCCAATACTAACCTCAGATGCTCTGCATGCTCTTCCTCCGATTTAGAGTAAATCAGGATGTCGTCAATGAACACCACTACAAACCGATCTAAGTAAGTATGAAATATGCGATTCAAATATTTCATAAATACTCCTGGTGCATTGGTAACACCGAACGGCATCACCGAATACTCATAATGACCATAACGGGTTTTGAAAGCCGTCTTCTGAATATCTCCGTCCTTCACCTTGATCTGATGATAACCCGACCTCAAATCAATCTTACTGAATACTTGAGCACCCACTAACTGATCCATCAAATCATCTATCCTCGGAAGTGGATACTTGTTCTTAATTGTTACCTTATTCAATTGCCGATAATCCACACAGAGTCCCATACTACCATCCTTCTTCTTAACTAACAGCACAGGAGCTTCCCACGGCGATACACTCAGCCTCACAAACTTCTTCTCGAGCAGATCCTCAAGTTGCTTCTTCAACTCAGACAATTCGGATGCGGACATCCTGTACGGTGCCATAGAAACAGGTTTGGTATCAGGTACAAGATCAATAGAGAACTCAACTTCCCTCTCTGGCGGTACACTTGGAATCTCATCAGGGAAAACATCAGGAAACTCGCGCACCACCTGCAACTCTTCAATGATAGCTTGATTCTCAACAGACAACGACGCCGTCAGCAAGAATAACTGAACTCCCTCGTTCATCAACTTCCGCAACTGACTAGCGGATAACAGACCAGACTCCTCTCCTTCAAAGCTCACCGACTTGCTACGACAATTAATATGAACATGGTTATGCTCTAACAAGTTCATTCCCAAGATTACATCCAATCCGCTCAACGACAAGCAAACAAAATCCACAACAAAGTCTCTGTCGAAGATCGACAAGGGACACTGAGAACACACCAGAGAAGTGGTTACCGACCCCTTAGCTGGAGTGTCGACAACCATCTCTCCATTCATAGCAGACAATACAAGACCCAATTTCTAACAACAATCAGCAGCAATAAAGCAATGAGTAGCACCAGTATCAATGATAGATTTTAAAGGAGTACCATTAATGAAGCACGTACCTCTAATAAGTCCATCATCTTCAGTAGGCTCTTCACCTGCTAAAGCGAACACTTTTCCACTGGACCTTTCTTTCTTCGGCTTCGGACACTGAGTACTAATGTGCCCTCCTTCACCACAGTTGTAGCAGACCACCTCCTTACGCTCACACTTAGCCACCACATGACCCTCCTTACCACAACGGTAACACTTCTTCACTTCGGCTTTGCACACATTACTCTTGTGACCAGCTTTGCCACATTTGTAACATACAATGCTAGCAGGAGCATCTCCCCCACTAGTCTTCTTGCCAACAGCAGCTTTCTGGTTACCCTTACCAGCAGGAACATCATACGGGTTACCACGACTCTGAAATTTGCTCTTCTTCTCATTCATAATCTTGTAGTGAGCATTGTTATCTTCCTCATAAATTCTGCAGCTATCAATCAAGTCGGAGAAAACACGGATCTTCTGGTAACCAATAGCCTTCTTAATCTCAGGACGCAGCCCATTCTCGAACTTAATGCACTTGGAAAACTCAGCAGTAGCCTCACTGTAATGCGGATAAAACTTTGCTAATTCCACGAACTTTGCAGCATACTCAGTCACAGACATATTCCCTTGTTTCAGCTCCAGGAACTCAATCTCTTTCTTACCTCGGACATCCTCCAGATAGTATTTTCTCATAAACTCCCTGCGGAACACAGCCCAAGTGATCTCTTCGTTTGCAGTCTCCAACCTCTGCCTAGCCTCTAACCACCAGTCATCGGCCTCCTCTGCCAGCATATGCGTACCATAACGGACCTTCTGTGTTGGAGTGTAGTCCATCACACGAAAGATCCTCTCCATCTCTTTCAACCAAGCTAAAGCCCCATCGGGATCATATCTGCCCTTGAAGGTAGGCGGATTCTCTCTCTGAAAGGTAGCCAAACTCCGAGACCCAGCATTCTCACCAGCATTCTGTTGACCCTCCACAGCCTGAGCCATAGCAGCCAACGCAGCAGCAATAGCAGCATAGTTCCTTCCAGCCATCTCAACTAAACACTACAATCATAAGCAACAGTTAGAACCAATTGACAATACTTGATCGCCAATGACACAATACTTGACAACTTGGCCGGACAGACCGAAACTGCTCTGATACCACTAATGTAACACCCCTTTTCTATCCGGAAATTTTTTGACAAGAATCAGAGTTTTCAAAACGTTTGCAATACTCCCACAAGGGATGCTACACTTACACCGTTAAATATCACACGCCAATAATAAAGTTTCACCATTAAAACAGTGCAGCACCTAGCACGTCATAACATCATCAAGTAGCGGAATAAAATCAAGGTTCAATTAAATAATTATAACATCACCATAAAACTTCAGAAATTAAATAATAAAGACATCTAATAAAACTAGCGTTCATCCCCCCGAGTGCTACGTATCAGAGCGACGACACCTGACTCAACTAGCGAAGGTAGACATGCTTGCACGTTACCAACATAGGGGTAACATTCAAACAGAAGGGGTGAGATATCTAACATTATAATAGCATATATGATAGGCAATATGCTAGAGTTACAACACTATATCAACCGCTTCACAACAACATCAAATTACAAATCACCAAAATTAGCACCAACATCATGAGTAAGTATATGAGATGCAACCCACACCAACGGGTATATGCATGTGGTACCAATCATCACCAATAAAGTAGCCAATAAGGGCAACATCACCTATATGAGCATCACCATCATCACCTATAGCTCCAAGGCCGAAGCCTTCATCACCAAAAATATAGTGCATATGAAATGTATGCGACACCATGAACAACACACCAAAGTCAATCAACAACAACAGCATCACCTGTTATACCATCACCAATAGCACCAATCATCACCAATACACCTACACCTATAGGACAGTCTAACAACTTGACCAACGACCACTGACACACAGGACACCAATAGATTTACAACATCAAGGACAACGACAATTTTACAACACCGAGACATCGACAATTGACAACACTAGGAACAATACCAATTTACAGCAACAACGACAATAGCTTTTAAAACAACACTTAAAAACAGTGACAGCAACAGTGATTTTCCATAAAAACAGCAACATGAAAATGGTGACGACAACAGTGATTTTCCATAAAAACAGCAACATGAAAACAGTGACAGCAACACAAATTTTTTTTTTGGAAAAACAGCAACATTTGTACTACTGTGACAGCAACATTAATTTAGAAAAAACAGCAACAATTGTGCTACTGTGACAGCAACATTAATTTAGAAAAACAGCAACAATTGTGTTACTGTGACAGCAACATTAATTTAGAAAAACAGCAACAATTGTGCTACTGTGACAGCAACATTAATTTAGAAAAACAGCAACAATTGTGCTACTGTGGCAGCAACATAAATTTAGAAAAACAGCAACAATTGTGCTACTGTGACAGCAACATTAATTTAGAAAAACAGCAACAATTGTGCTACTGTGACAGCAACATTAATTTAGGAAAAACAGCAACAATTGTGCTACTGTGACAGCAACAATTGTGCTGCTGTGACAGCCACATTAATTTAGAAAAACAGCAACAATTGTGCTACTGTGACAGCAACATTAATTTAGGAAAAACAGCAACAATTGTGCTACTGTGATAGCAACATTAATTTAGAAAAACAGCAACAGCAATAAGGACAGAAACTGGCGCCCAGCAACAGGGCGCCAAGTGGGACAACAGCACAACAAGAAACTGGCGCCCAGCCGCAGGGCACCTAGAAGGCAACAACAACAACAGAAATTGACGCCCAGCAACAGGGCGCCTAGTGCAACAATGGCAACAACAGACTTGGCGCCCAGGAGCATGGCGCCTAAGACAACAACAACAACATCAGGCTTGGCGCCCAGTGTAACAGCCCGAAAATAGTAGATTAATTTTCTAGTTAATTAAATGAGGTTTAGGTGGTAGGAGATAATTAATTAATTGATTTAATTAATTATTTAGGGTTTTGAGAGTTAAATAAATAGAATTATTTAATTGGACCTAGGGTTAGTTTTAGATGGTGGTGACGAGTTGAAGTGGATTAGGAGAAGCCCATGATTAGGTCATTAAGTGGAAGCCCATGTCCATTAAGCTAGGCGCCTATAAGATGCCAATCTTAGGGTTTGGTGATTCATTCCAACACTTTAGAAAAAATAGAGAGAGTGGGACGGCTTGGAGAGAGGAGAGGCGTGAAACCATAAGAGAGAGATGAAAGAAGAAGGGCGCAAAACCCTAGAGGAGAGAGAGAGGAAGTTTTCGCATGCACCAAGGAGGGAGAGGAGGATCTTAGTTGCTGAATTTTGATGGTAGCTTGCTCACCAAGAGATAGGTGTTCTTCAATTATGAGGTAAGGGGGCTCTCGTTCATAGTTAATAATTTATAAACCACGAAATCATGGTGATTAGGTGTTAGGAGTAGTTGTTTTAAATTGGTTCATGAAATATTTGAGTGATTGGGTGATCGTTTGATATATATGTGGCTGAAGTGTGATGGTTGTTTGTGTTGTTGAATTCACTGTTTTGAGATGTTCTGACACAGGTTTAGTATTTCAGTGACTGAGAATGTTTTACTAATTGAAAAATTATGTGGTTTGTCATTTCGAAAACTTGATTGAATGCTTGTTAATTTGTCGTTGATTTGGTTGCATTTGGAGTTGTAAAACTTGAGTTATAGGTGAAACAAGTTAGGTTAAAATTCCGGGAACGATGTGGGTAGAGGTTCAGTATTTCGGTAACTGGGAACGTTGTGTTGACTGAAAAATTATGTCGTTTACTATTCTGGAAAATAGACTTAATGCTTGTTAATTTGGCACTGGTTTGGTTGCGTTTAGAGTTGTGTAGCTCGAGATATGAATTTCACAAATTAGGGTAAGATTCTGGAAACAATCTGGATATAGGTTCAGTAAATCTGTGGTCGTGAGTGTTCTATTCGTCTAAAAATTATGGGGTTTGTTTTGTTGGAAAGTAGACTTAATTTCCTACTGAATAGGCACTGATTTCGCTAAATTTCATTGAGAAATGAGGGAGAAGATTTGATTTCAAAATGACTAATAATTCTGTCCGAATTTTGTGGGATTTGTTGCTCCGAATTTTGTGGGATTTGTTGCTCCGAATTTTGTGGGGTTTGTTGCTCCGAATTTTGTGGGATTTGTTGCTCCGAATTTTGTGGGATTTGTTGCTCCGAATTTTGTGGGATTTCTTGCTACAATACGAGATAGTTGTTAATGTGGTATAGTATTTGTTACGTGCTTTGTTGTGGTTATGTGACGAGGTAGCTGTGATGCTACAACACGTGGTATTTATATGAAATGATTTATAACGAGATATGGTGATATAGTATTTATTAATTGAATGCTTTGAGTTGGTGTAATTGGTGCATGAGTCATGAGTCACATTGTCATATGCATTCTTACGAGGTAGCTGTGATGCTACAACACGAGGTTTATTACGAGTTGCGCCCGTCGTGGCCTTTACGAGATCGGTACCGCATGCATATGCCCGGAGGGGTTGCATTTCATACATTGCATACACGTCCTGTGTTTGATTTCGTCTTCTTGAACTAATGGTGTAACTGTATTCGGGGTGTAACTGCATTTGGTGTGACGGTACTCAGTGTAATAGTATTCAGCGTAACTGGATTTGGTGTAACTGTATTATTGGTGTAGTAGATTGATGGTATCCCTGGTGTGCCTATTATACTGTGTTTCTTGTTTTATCTATTATTATCTATGTAGTGAGACTCACCCTACTGCGTCGTGTTGCCTCGTATGTCGGCAACCTGCAGGTGACGGTGACTGAAGATGGCTAGAGATTCTTCTTCTAGTATGGTCGAGTCGGCTCTGATACGTAGCACTCGGGAGGGTTGTCCTTGTGTCTTTCCTTATGTGTTATGTATATGCCTTTCTAAGTTGTAAACCTTTTGAAGTATGATTGCCAAGTTAAACCTTTTTATTTCCGCTGCATGTTTTTGAAAAGAAGTTAGTTATAATTAAAGTACTCTGTTTGCGAAGAGGTTTTCCGGTTCGAAAAATGTGACACTCTTTTGGCGCGAAGAACTCTGATATTATTTTTTTTTATAAACCGTTGGGTAGAGAAAAAGGGGTGTTACACCCAGCAACAGGGCGCCTGAGACAGCAACAACAACATCAGGCTTGGCGCCCAGCAACAGGGCGCCTTAGACAGCAACAACAACATCAGGCTTGGGGCCCAGCAACAGGGCGCCTGAGACAGCAACAACACTGGGCGCCTAGGGCGCCACTTTCAGCAACAAGAACAACACTGAAACACTACTAGGCGCCTAGGGCGCCCTTCACAGCAACACAGAAATACGCAACACAGCACTGGGCGCCTAAGGCGCCAACTCCAGCAACCAAGACAGCATCACTGGGCGCCTAGGGCGCCACTTCCAGCATCAACAAAAAACGGAACATCATGACTGGGCGCCTAAGGCGCCACATTCAGCAACAACAAAACAGAACACCATGGCAGGGCGCCTAGGGCGCCAAAATCAGCAACCAAAACCACAACGCCAAATCGCACCAAACACCAAATTTTCACCATGATCATTCACCCAAACATCAAATCGAAATCATCATAATATATTCAAACATCACTAAAACAACATCAACAATATCAAAGAGGCAACATGATCCTATCTCCCACATAATCCCCATCATATACCCTATTATAAGGATAGAACCCTCCCTTACCTTGGATTTTGCCGAACACGATATCTCCTTGCACGAAACTCCGAAGAACCACCGCAACAAAGCTCCTCTCTTCTTCCTCCTTGGTGCGCGCCGTCCCTTTTCTCTCCTCTCTTCGCAACTTTCTTTCTTTCTTTCTCAAAAATGCGCTAATGACCAAAACCCTAGCCAATACCCTCCTTCATGCGCATAGGCCCTTGGGCTCTTGGATCACGGGCCCCCGACTCCTACTCAGCTTAATTACTAAACACCACTCCCTGATTTACATAAAACACCGTATAATTATTTTAATATAACTATACTAATAAATTACCTAAATAATTTAATTAAATAAATAATTAAATTATTTGGGCCTTACAAAAAACTTGATTCAATGGTGAATTCGGAGTTTCGGTATGCAGAAGGCGAAAACCGAGAAGAAGAAAGGAACACTAATGCACGAAATAGGAACAAATGGTGGCTTCCATCACCTCAAGTACCAAAAACTGGACTTTCAGGTGTAGAAAGAAAGAGGCTGATTTATCAAAGAAGGGTGGTACATCAAGTATTCAAGGCTGTTAAATCTATCAATGAAAATGTGTTGCTTGAAATGCCTGTGCCAGCAGTTATTAAAGATGCACTTGTAAAGGTGATAATCTTGTTATGTCGAAATCAAATTGATTTTATATATATACACAGGCTTTTAATGTAGTAAATCACGATCTTATCATTACTAAATCTGTTTCTGTGTTGCAGTCTGGAAAGACAAACCTTGGACAAAAACTATACAAGGTTTTGACAGCTGAATCAAGATATGGAGAAGAGATGCTTAAATCTCTTGATTTGAAATCTGAACATATTTTCCTTGAGACCATTAATAGATTAGAAGCTGCTATATTCTCATGGAAAGAGAGAATTACAGAACAAGTTACTGGCAAATCACCAGTTCGAAACTCATGGTCTTTTGTGAAGGGTCCTTTGTCAAAGGTTGATAAAATGGAGTTATTATTGGACCGTGCAGAAACACTTTTACAGCTTCTTAAAATCAGATATCCAAACCTTCCTCCAACATTTCTTGATGCTGCTAAAGTTCAATATGGCAAGGTAAATTTTGTAGTATTATGCATTTGACAAATTATTCTGCTAAACTATATCTTTTTTGTTATTATTTTCTTTGCTAAACTACATTTCTTGGTGTGAAGTTTCTTAGTGGTAATGTGATTTGGTTTCTGTCTCTATCTCTGTACAATATTGGACAATCAATTTTGCTACCTTAGCAATAACAATTCAGGTTGTGCCACAAAAGAAAATTCACTTATATTATTATTTATTACTACAATTCAGGTTGTGCCACAGAAGAAAATTGTAATGGGCTCTCTACGACTGCTGGTTGTAGAACAAATTGTCACGCTTTGTCCAAGATGATCTTGATCTACTTACTGCTTGGTATTGATTGAATTGAAATGAGATGTTAGTTATTTCATATTGACAGATCTCAAAGAAGGAACAAAAAATTTTATGCTAAAAAAATTCCATGCAACATTCTAATGATGAATGGAGACGGAAGGGTTGACATGATCAAAAGCACGAGGACGATTCACGGAAGGGTTGACATTTTCTGAGGAATCAAAGGAAGCTATTATAAGTAGAGAGATTGATGACATATAGTTTTGTTAATATCAAACTACCTGTGGCTAAGATTGAATGGCAGTAGTTTTTCTTTCTTGAAATGTTGGCAATTAGCATTAATGTAATGATAACCCCAGAAGCAAATAAGGGTTGTTGTCTGCTGATAGTTATTTTGTTGGACTTCATTTTTGTTTATTATATCGTGTCCTGATAGTTATTCTAGTGGAAGCATGTATTCATGGCTTGCTTGGTGAGTTGGTGAGGTCTCTGCATCTAGTTTGTTGTACTTGTAATTTCGCTTTATTCATGGAAGAACAAAGTTTGGTTTAGTGTATAATAGTTCATTGTGGTTGAAAAAAGTTTGCATAAAGGATTTTGATTTTATGATAATTACTAGTGTATAAGAGAAGGAATTGCAATACAAGTTTGGTTTAGTGAGGGTATAAGGACGACTGTTGGATTTAATTTTTTTTAAAAAAATTTCGACGGATTTTCGACGGCTTTGCGACGAAAATGTGTCAGTGTTTGCGACGACTTTTCCACGGATATTTGTGACGGGTTTCCGACGACTTTACGACAGAGACATTTGCGATGAAAAAAAGCCGTCGGAAAAGATTTGCGACGAGCGATTTAGCGACGACTTTTTGTCCGTCAGAAAGTCCGTCGGAAACGTCAATTTCCGACGAAAATCGCTGCATTTGCGGCGAAAAATGCCGACGAAATCGTCGATTTTCTTGTAGTGGATACCCTAGTTGTCTTAGAGTCAGAGAAGGGTTGTAATTTATGCATCCTCTTGTCCCCATGAGTGGGACATTTTGAAAGTTTCCACATTGAAAAACTACTGCAGGCCTGTCTTTCCACCATGATGGGTGCCAAAGAACCTTGTATTCATGGAGGCCCCTTAGCACTTGCAACCATTCACTATAGTTCATCGTCTTCACATCACACCCTCTAGCGTCTTCAATTGGGCCTTCTACTTTAACTTTGTTAACGAAAGCATGGGTGAGAAGCCAAACATACAAGGCGTGTAGGCAGCAAGATATCTTCTTTCCCTTTAGCTCACTATAATGAGTGAAAGTACAGTAAGTGTCTGCGAGAATGGTTGGAATTGGGTTGGATGAGTTTTCTTCATCTTTGAAGGATAGGAAGACACCAATAGTTGTTGTGTCCACATACCTTTCAAGGCGTGGAAATAGAAAAATGCCAAAGATGGTCAAAGCCAACACTTGCTTCACTATTTGATCCCATATCGCCTTGCTTATGACAAAATTTTCAAGCCTCTTACAATTCTCGGCAAACATAAATGAGATGAATAACATGTATGTAAGGATTTTTTTTTAACATTTTTTTTTGTGAAATAATGATGTTGTATGATGAATGAAAGAATGATGTCACGAGTGTAAAAAAAATGATGAGTAAAAGAAAGTTTTTGGTGATTCAGCTTTGAGAAAGCATTAACTATATGTCACCTCATATACATGTAAAAAAGAAAAAAGAAACAAATGGTTTTGATGATTTGATTTTTTTTGAGAAAAATTATCTGTAATGATGCAGCGGGTAGGTGAAATGCCCTTGGGTCCTAAACAGGTTAAGTCTTATATATAGGTCATGGTCTAGGGTCACTTATGTGATGAGTCTCTCAGGTGGCTCTATTCACTTCCTCACAGAGGTCTCTAGAGCTAAAATCCCCTTCATGATATGATCCACAATGATAGCGAGCTACCAAGTGTGGGATACCATAAAAGAGCGTACTCTGGCTAAGACTTTCATGAGAGTCTGACAGATAAAATCCAGAATGACTGTCACTAATAATCTCCACTCGTCCTAGGTTATTTTCAGACCCGGGTATAAGGCCCCACTCAGAAGTGTGTGAATAAACATGTGTAAGTGACGTGTGTGATATGGGCATAATACCTAGACTACCCAAGTTGCAAAAGAGATACAGATAATAGTAAAAAGGTCTTCTACCCTAAGGTTCAAGGTAAACAAAGTACTAAATTAACAATAATCTACACATTTAATTAAATTAGGCTTGACCCTCTTAAATTCATAGTCCCTAGTGAAGTTGCCAGCTGTAGTGACCGAAAAATCTGGAGGAGGGGGGATTCTTCGTCATTTTTGAAAATGAAGCCGTCATCAATATTTATTAAATAGGAAAAACATTGAAAAAAGGTTACCTTTTAATTTAATGTGTAGAAAAAAGTTATTTCAAAGAAAACACTCTAATTTACCCTTTTATTATTTGCAAAATTGAAAAGGAAGACTTAATAAAAATTTTAGTTTTTTGCGCTTGACAGGAGTGGGCCCCTGCTCCTACGTATCCCCCGGTGCGATGGAGAAATCAAAGCTACGTAGTTCTTGGATAGAAATAGTTTGTATGTTGGTGTTTTTTAGGTATTTTGAGATTGGGATAGGTATTCGTAATGACCAAACAAGTAAAACTTAGAGTGGTCGTCACTCCTAGCCCATTTGAAAAATATAGTTGTTGTTGACGATCAAACAAGTTAAACTCAGAGTGACCGTTAATAACAACCTACTTTTATGTTTGGGAAAATGTTTATTTGTTGTTTGGGAGAAGATATGTTTGTGAAAGAAAATGTTTATTTGTAGAAAAGAAGTTTAAAAAAAAGGGAAGAAAAAAGGGGGTGCATATTTAAAAAGAGGTGTGAAAAGGAACAGGAAGTTGTATTTTCAAAAAGGGAGGTCTAAACAGCGAGCCCAATCCGTATCTGAGGCCCAGATTGTGAATATGGGCTTTTAGTGAGAGGGTTATGGCAAGGAAAAGGAGGGGTGCCATTATAAGCCAGATTGGTAAACATTTAAAATGAAAATAAAATAGAAGGGAGGGGCGTGGACATAAAAATGAGAGGGTGTAAATGGAACAGGGGTTGCATTATTAAAAAAGGGGTGCGTTTAGCAGCCCAGTCTATTTTATGCTTATCAGCCCACGAAACGGGCTTTTCTAGGGGGTGTGCGAAGCAAAAAACCTAGGGTGCATTGGTAACCACAGTTAAAAAACAATAAAAATAAAAACAAACCTACGGACTGACTATATAAGGCCTATATTAAAAAAAGAAAACCCTAATCCCTTCTTCCCCCCAAACTCAGCGCCGCTCCCGTTTCCAACAGAGAGAGAGAAAGTGAGATTTTCAGAGAAAAAAGAAGAAGAAGAACGAATAAGAAGAAGGAGGGAAGAAGGAGGGGGCGGTGTTCGAAGCGAAAGGGGGAGTGTCACCGGAGGGGAAACCTTGGTTTGGCGCCAGCGATGGGAGAGAAAGAGAGAGAGAGAGAGACGCGACAGAGGGAGAAGGCGGACGCGGCGTAGTGAGAGGTAAGGCGAGGCGACAGCGATGGTGTATTAGATGGAGAGAGAGAATAGAGAAGGGTGCGAGACAGTGAAAGGAGAAGGAGCAGAACATGGGACGGTGGAGTTTTATCGGAGGAGACAACGACGACGTACAGGCAGGCTGAAAACGACCGGAGAAAACGACCGGAGGAGAGCATTTTACGGTGGCGGTACAGTGGACGACCACCGTTTACGGTGGCCGGAACTAACAGGTATCTGAATCCTCTCTTCTTCGTATTTTTTTCTCTTTTTCTCTTCTACCCCTTTTTGATACTAACCTTTGCTTGTTCTTGAAACCCTTTTTTACTAAAATACCCGTTATCAACTCTGTTTAGCCTATTATTAAGAACCCTAATTTTTTTTAACTAACAATGTAACATCCTGGGCCATTTTCTCACTTAGTAGGCTACCCAGCGATGTACTCATGATCTTCTCTACCCCCCATGTAGAGTTTTTGCCTTCCGTGGGAATCGAACCATGTACCCCGAGGCTTAGGTACATGCTCAATGCATTCCCACTACCAATTGATCTAGTAACACCCCGGTATTTTTATCGAGTAAAAATACCCAAGTGCACCATCCCTAAAACATCAGAGATATAAAATTCCTGCATAAATACTGAACACTGCAATATAGTTCTCGTTGAATAACAACAAAACAGTCTTAAATACAAATAAGACCAAAAAGGTTCCCTGACCATAACCTTCAGCAAACTATAGTGCTCAATATTATACAAGAAAGCGGAATAAAGTCATAACATTAACGACATAGAGTTCTAGTACACAGACAACAAAAGGAAATATAAACTTGATCATAACGCTAAGTCTTCAGCCACCATCCGAGCACCGCCTACTCGTGCCTCTTGGATTTCCGCTGTCCCTGTTTCTCTGTAAAACAACAACATATAAACAATGAGATACAATCTCAGTGAGTTCTACCGAGACCCCTACTAACACTCTCGGTTCAATTATAAAACCCTTTTCTTTTCGGAGTTTAATTTATAAACCACGTGCATTTTATTTCAACACGACACCGACTGCAATCCAGTGCTAAATCCCGGTGAACGTGTTATAACTCAGTACGGCACCGACTGCAATCCTGTGCTAAATCCCGGTGAACCGTACAGTACGACACCGACTGCGCGAACGCAACAAACCCGATGAACCATTCTTATACATTCGTAGTTTACTTTATAAACTACATTCTTTTAATTTAGCACGACACCGACCCCAGCTTTGGTAATCCCGGTGACTCGTACTAGTCAACATAGTATGATACCAGCCCCAGCTTTGGTAATCCCGGTAACCATACTATTGATATCTTTAGAATGACACCGACCCCAGCTTTGGTAATCCCGGTGACCATTCTTTCTAACTTTAACACGTTACCGACCCCAGATTTGGTAATCCCGGAAAACCGTATCATAACTTTATTACAGCACCGATCCCAGCTTTGGTAATCCCGGTGAACTGTTTTATAACTGTAACATAACACCAACCCCAGCTTTGGTAATCCCGGTGAACCCCCTTACCAATAGTACTTTCCCTAATGGTACACGGGCCTAGGGTAAGGGATCATGACTTCCCCGCCTAGTATGTTAACCTCGTGGGTCGTCACCCAAACTCGATATAATATATATATATATATATATATATATATATATATATATATATATATATATATATACACCCGCATTAGGGCTAACTCCTAAATTCGATATAATTTATATATCATGAATCATAGACCAGTTTGGATGAATAAGCACTATTCGTTCCGCGTTAGTTGTACAATGCCACGTAGGACTCATAGTCCGCTTTATTATTAATAAAACATATCCGCACACGTGTACTATTATTCGGTTTTTCGAAATAATTTGAACTTCAAAAACAGTTCATTTTACCTTTTAAATTGTATATTCAGTTAGGCCTCTGAATAAGCTTTCAAACGCATCTTAGAACACCTCAATTGGGTTCTCGGATCAAAAGTTATCGCGAAAACAAAATCAGGGTACAGTTGCTGAAAAACTGCAAAGCGTCGCGACGCGAACTGCTATCGTCGCGACGCGAAAAGAGTCAAATTATTTTCGTTGCAAAACTGAGCTTGGTCTCTATGTGACGGGGACAGGTCTCGACGCGATCATCTGCAGAAAAATGCTAGTTTTGCGGTTTCTCGCGAAATCCGCTATTCCCCTCAATTCCGATTCTTGTTCCGATTAAAAACAGTTCAAACAACCATAAAAACAGATTCAATCAATGTCACACAATCAATCAAATCAATCAAAATCCCAATCCAAACGAAGTTTATCAAAATACGACAAAATTCCAAATATCGGTTTTTAAGTCAAAATCTCTCGAAATCAAATCACGTAAAATTCATTGTAAAACAAAAACATCCTAAGCGTGAGTAAAACTCACCCTTGAAGCGAGAGCCGACACCGAGCCGAAATCACCGAGACTTCAAAATCTCCACATAACCACACGAACAATCCCCGCATAACTTCCGCGCTCCGACAACGCCCAAATCCGCTTCCAATCTTTCCGCTCGATCCCGAGACATCTCTTTGACCGAAATACCAAATTCCTCAAAATCCCCCTTTCGAACCCTAATCACCAACCAACTTCCAATTCGCGAAATTGAACTTCGCTCCGCACTCAATACGCTTCGGGTTCGCTTCTAATCATCCTTGAATCATCAAACACTATTCATCATCTTCAACCTTCAGATCACTATTCACACATAACCCCAAGTCTTGATTTTTCAACCCAAACTCACCTAACTAGCTTCCAATCTTCCAATCGAACTTCAATCATCGATCAATCATCCTTGGGTCCGCTTCTAAACACCTTCCTTAGCCTTCCTTTAAGCTTGAACCACAAAAACCTCCATTTTCTTCAAACTCAAAAATGGCTAAGTGAGAGAGAGTGAGTTGATCGCCATGAAATTTGTACCGAATTGAAGAGGAAGTAACGCTGAACATTTTTTGTGTTGGAAGGAAGTCGTTTTGATGAGCCTTTGAACTTCCTTTTTCCTCTTCTTCTCCTTCACCCATTCTTTTCTCTTCTTTTTCCTTTCTCTCTTTTCTCTTCTCAGTATCTCTCTCGTTCTCTTCTTTCTTTCTTTCTTTCTTTAATTCTTTTCTTTTATTCCTTTCATTCACTCACACACACACACACACACACACACACACACACACACACACACACACACACACACACACACAGATATATATATATATATATATATATATATATATATATATATATATATATATATATATATATATATATATATATATTTATACTTATATTTATTTAAGGGTTAAATATGTTTTTAGTCCCTAAAAAATCGTCTCCTTCTAAGTTTAGTCCCTACATTAACGAAATAGGCGTTTTGGTCCCTACATTTGTTTTCCGTTTTCATTAATAGTCCCTGTCGTTAAATCCATCTGATTAGGCTTTTTTTATTTAGGGTAAAATATGTTTTTTGGTCCCTACAAAATTGGGTCATTTTAAGTTTAGTCCCTACATTAACGAAATAGGTGTTTTGGTCCCTATCTTTTTAACAGCCACGTCACATTTCTGTTGACTGATCAGATGGATTTAACGACATGGACTATTAATGAAAACGGAAAAAAAATGTAGGGACCAAAACGCCTATTTCGTTAATGTAGGGACTAAAGACGAAAACCCAAATTTTATAGGGACCAAAAACATATTTAACCCTTTATTTAATATATAAGTGGTAACGTGGTCAAATTACCATATTGTCTTTAATCTCTTATTTCGTTCCGAATTGCCCTTATTCCGTATTATCCGGTTAACGATCCTATGACGATCAATAATTAATTTTTGCGCTCAATAAATTTACCAATTAAGTACTAAATTAATTCAATTGGGTTAACATCCAAATAATTCGACAATTATTTTGGGGATGTTACAAACAACTAATTACTAATTTTTGAAAGAACAGAAAGCTAAACCCTAGTTTATTGTTATTAACCTATTCCAGTTTATTACTAACTTCCTGTCTTTCGGAACCCACTAAACATTAACACTAATAATTTTTCCTTAGCCATGATTCTGCTCTTGATCTCATATTTACAAGCCTGATGATTTTTAAAAGCCCTAAATCAACATCTACAAATTCAGTTTGCGTTTTTTGAAAAGATTATATGTTCAAATTGGGATTATATTTTAACAATATCAGGGTTTAACAAAAGGGATGGTCGTATGTTCTAAAAAACCTAACAAACTGATATTACCTTATAGAAGGAACAACCTTTAATCCAGCTTCTGATATTCACATTTTGCTTGCTCTGTTATTGTTGTTGTGCTTTGCTGATACTGCCCTTTCTCTGTTTCAAAAGTTTTTTGATGATTAGCAGTTAGGGTTTTAGTGTAAACCCTAACGTTTTTGCTCTAAACTATTCTGAATGTTGTATCTCTGTGTGTGTATGTATGTTTTGTATATTTCAGTCACTGGTTCCCTGTGTCTGTGTATTTCGGTATCTATTTCTGTTTTTCTTAGTCACTGTGTCTCTGTTTTGGTATTTTTCTGTATATCAGTGACTGTGTTACCGTTTGATATTTATAGGCAGGTTGATGAGGTGCTGAGGAGTCAAAAAGGATAGTCAGCAAAATGACAATAATTAGGGAAAATTTAGGGCATAAAAAGGACAACAATTGACGAAGAATCAAAAGGACAAAGGACAACTATTTGAATGGGCAAAGGACAATAGGTGGCAATGGAGGAAGGACAGCATCCAAGGAGAAACCCTAGCTAGGGCACCCAGCAGCAGCTGCTGCTCCCCCTTTTTCTTCTTTTTTTCTTTTTTTTTTTGCAATTTTGTATTTTTAATTTTTGTACTGTTTTCTTTTTGCTATTTTTTTCTTTTGATTTATGTGTAAAAAAAACTATATTATATATCAAAAAAAACCTTTGACAATTCATTTTCCTCACTTATTTTTTGCACAAATAACAATAGACTAAATAATAACAATAACTGCAAAAAAAATAAAATAAAACGAGCATAAAAAAAATCATTGCACGAGAGTGCCAAAGACACGCGTTTAAAACGATATGTGACACAATGACAGAGAGGAATCATGTTTCGAAAATGCTGCAATACTCTGATTGTCTTGAAATTGATTTTCAAAAAAAATAATATGTTCTCAGATAGAGGCAGAAAGTGTATTTTTCAAAAAGCATCTCATATTAGGAGTTGAGTTCACTTAGTAGCGCTCCCAAAATTGGGGTGTTACAGTCAGCACCCCCTAGCAAGACCCTTGGTACATCTAAGGCAGCCGAACCCATAGTCCTAGCCTACATGTGCATGGTTGTGATGACCACCAAAACCGGGTCCTCAGAAGCCGCACTTCCTTCCAAGTACTAGCAAAAGGAACGACCCATAGCCAAAGGGAGTAACCACACGCCATGGGCCCAACAATCGTTTCGTTGGGGCATCAAAGGGAGAAGCGGGGGATTTAGGTATTCCGCATCCCTCCAAACAAAAGAATGACTTACCTTGAACAAACCATCTCTGAGGTAATGTTCTGCCATTCCACATTAAACACTCCACCGCTTCTAGAAGAGCTAAATCCCTGTTAGAGGCGTGCAGAGTACTTAATAAGGAAGAAGCAAAAAAAAAAAGAGAAACGTAGGCAAGCGAAAATACATGAAGTACACTGAAGAAGCAAGAAGAAAAGAAGTGGTGACACAAGACCAAGAGGCCAACACTATTTATACAGAAGACTGGTGCAAGCACCACAAATAAAGAGGGTGTTAGGTCAACCAATTATAAATGCACAACAAAAACACTAAATACACGGAATCATCAAGGACCGGCCACCCTAAAGGGCTTTGAGCATCTTCTCCCTGAAGGGCTCGAAGCTTGAAGGGTTGTCTACCAAGGGTGTTCAAACCACCGACTAGGAGATTCTGAAGCCCAAAGAAAGTTCCTACTAACTGAGGAGCGCAATAGACACCTGAGGAAGCGTAGATAGTACTAAAGGGGATATCCGTACCGCCTGTCCCGCCGTACAAGCTATGCACAAACCAATACACGTCCGAGTAGAAGACAAGCGAGGAGGGTGTGGTAGGCAACCACAATCCACAGGGTCCCTTAGCTAATATAAAGAATGCATGACAGTGTTGTATTAGGAATATTTTTCGTCATACTTGGGAGGTTTCCACCCATAATCACAAAGCCCGTTTAAGATCTCAAACTACTTGACAGAAAAGGTAACCTCCACTTGCAACCGATCTTTTAAGCTGCTCAGTTTAAGGGGCTTATAGGATGGGATAGTGTATCATGTGGTCTACGGTTGACTAATGCTTGAAAATAATTGAATACTCCAACAACTATGGCCACCGCTCTCCATAAGTAGAAGCTTGCGGTCAATGCCGATTTGACAAAAACCAAAAAAACAAATATGGGTACCTCAAAACTCAAAATATTCGTTTTTCCTAGTTTCTTGCTGAAAAGATATTGATTAAATCACAGTTCACCGTAGATCACACAATTCACTCACCAATGCTAGTAGTTTCCTTTAGTTAATATTTTACTCAAAATCCCAACAATTACATCATAATCATAAGTCAATAAGTTTTACACAAGTAATGTCTTTATGTTTTCTGGATTCTAAGCTTTCAAGAGGGGAACTTATGTACACCAGATATTTCCTATATCGCCCTTCAATAGCATCAAAACCATGGAGGGAGGTTGAAATGAAACACGTCATCAACAACCACCACTAGCAGGTTCAATGGAACTGAGTAACCCATTGCCTCTAAGCTGCATGCAATGATCTTCAGCATCAGCTTGGGCACAAATGATTACCACTGACAATCCATTGTGGTGTGCTTCTTGCATGATGTTAACTGCATTATCCAGTGTCATTCCAGGGATAACCTTCATCAGTACTTGGACAACATACTCCCGTTTATTGTGGTTGTCATTGTGCAATATCACACGATATGGCGGCGCTGTTTTCCTTGATTTCCTGCACATCTTAGAAAAGCCAGAATCAAATATTTTCCTTTTTCATTTAATTCTGCAAATAATGAAATAGTTGAATATCCGGATAATATCCCAGGAAATTTAACCAATCAGCAGAAAGAAGCAATACAGTATCTAAACCACTATAACGGATCTTCAAGGGAAAAAGGTTTGAAGTAAATCTATTACCAGTTTTAAGTAAATCTATTACATGTGATCACATTCCTTCAATTCTTATCACCAATAACAATAACCCCATTGAAAATAGGGCCCCCCTAATATGGACCTTTCTAAAAAATTCCACCTGTGAACCTTTACAAATTTTAGCAAGTTTTAATAAAATATTATTTTTATTTTTCATTTTTCATTATTCTAAAATTCTTTTTTTTTACTAAAAATGATAAAGGTCACCGGTGGACTTTTTTTAAAAAGGTTCATATTAAGGGGACCTCCCTTGAAAATATTATCACAAATTTTCCATTGATTATTAAGATATTTCCTCAAATACAAATGGTTTATAAATACATTGTACTGAAGATCAAGTTGCTTTTTCAACTAGAAAATCTTAAGATGAAGATCAATAATCAAGATTTGTGCTTACTTCAAATCAAATTCTGATTCACGGCCAAAACTGACTTTCTCAATAACTGGTTTTTCTAGAAGCCCTCCCCCTTTACCAGGCCCTGCTGCTCTTACAGCCATGGGCACACAAAGATTGGAGCATGGACCCTTACAAAAAGAATATTTGTCTCCTGTAATGCAAATATTCAATTAGTATACTTTAAACACACGACCATATGGGTAGGATGAGAGATGGTTTTAAGGGCACCAAACCAAAATTTCAATCACAAATTAAGTCTTAAACAAATGATATACAATATTAGTCGAAAAAAGAAAAAGCTTTGTAAAACGCATAGTAAACATTATAAGCAAATTAGGAAATTTCTTTTGAAGTCACCATGAAATATGCATAAATAAGAACAAATACAAGGATGTCAACACACAAAACTATAAGTGATAGCTCAAGAAGTATACGCAGAGTACACCATACTACTACTCGATACGGAACTTAAGCACCCCATTAACCCAAATCCATATCAGTGCAAGTGCAACTATTCAAGCAGCAAAGGATAAACTTCCCGTTTGCTACTAATCCCAAACTTACTAAGTGTGATTGTTTCAGATTTTCGGGGTTGAAAATCAATTCTCTCTGAAGAAGCTCAATAGAAACATTCAAAGAAATTGCCTCGTGACAGAGAATATGGGCATTTCCGGTTGAAAACATCTGAAATAAACAGGCCTTAAATCTTTCCCAGCACAATAAAGGTCATAAAGTATTATATAAGTGATCTAAGGGTGTCGTACAGTAAAAACTCATTTTATACAAAACATCATTCAAATAAAAGGGTCAATCTAATTTGGACCTTGTCTAGATTGGACCCCAACTTATTATGACCGGCTTCAGCAGGTTATTAACCACACCAACTATTGATGTTTGAATTTCTCATATATGGTGCCTTATACGGTAATAGTTCCCTAAAATGAAAAAAATGATCAGATGCTGCATTAAACTTGAAGCTGCATGCTATGCAAATAGACAACAACAGGCATTAAAGGATAAAGGCAACCCGGTGATGGGGTGATCAGACACGCGACCTGAACCACGGTTCTCACGTGTTGGCATTGGGCATGCTTGCGGTGGCCACGGAACGGAGGAGACGCTGCTGCTGCTGGGGCGGCAGTAGCGAGTTGCTGGTTGCTGGCGGCTGCAGAAGGCAGCGGTGGAGCTGACTGGTTAAGGGACAAGGTGGGGGCAGGATGAAGTCTCCCTTCCCTTTTGTTTAGCTTCTTCCGAGTTTTCTTTTTTAATAATAATAATAACAATAATAAAGTTGATAGTAAAACTGTTTTTATTCCAACAATGAATGTTGCTCTCTTTTTGCTACTTAATTTGATTTTTTGGTGGGGATGTTGGTACTCAATGGGATTCTGGGTTGCTGTAAGAGGAAAGTTCCCGCTGCTGTCTACGACAAGGTCCATACTAGATGGACCCCAAATGAAAATAAATTAATCACAGATTAAAGAATTAAAGAATAAACTAAAAAGAATCAAATACAAGATCTAACATATAAACTAAAAAGAATCAAATACAAGATCTAATAACATATAAACGCTTCCCAGTAAATACAAACATTACTAAACCTAATAAACGCTTCCCAGTAAATACAAACATTACTAAACCTAATGTCCATCAATTTGGATATACCAGTTGCATTACACATTTGCTCGACAGGGCTCATCTGAATGAAACCTAACCATAACCAAATTCCCTCTCTACTTTTTTATTGGCAATAAAATCCCTCTCTACTTAAACTCACCAATATTAGCTTTATGTGAAAACATTAATTTCCTTTGTTAGTCATTTTCTTTGACAAATGTTTTCCATAGTCTTAACCTGATAATGTAAGAATATATATTGGACCCTTTAACTTTAGGGTGGGAAAATCACCTTACTTTCCCCCAACTCTCTTCTTTTTTCCCCTTATTTTTCTGCGGTCTGTCTCCTCTTTAAGCCTAAAGTTATCAAAAGTTAAAGAAATTTAAGTATGAGAATCCGTTTCCCACAACATAAGTTATAATGCTAATTTTACCATTCTAGCAGGTTTACCTGCTTCCACTAATCCTAATTCAACGTTTAGCAAGCATAAAAATAACTCCAGCAAGGTAAGAACATTTAAATTGAAAATAGGCATTTAACAATTAATCTGATTGCAATAACATTCCAACTAGTTTAGTAATTCAACGAAAAATTGAAGAAGAAAACATTCCGTTGCAGGGTAAAAAGAGCGAAAACCCCACTGGAAACTCAAGTACTAGTAAAGATAATCTCGAAGAACAGAGAGTTAAACCTGATATGAAGACGTGGTTGGCAGAGAGGCCCATTCTCCCGCAAATCGCACTCTTCATCTCTCTTTTCTGTTTATGTGTAATTGATCTTTTTCTTTGAGTTTTGTTGTCTCCGTAACGAATGAATAAATTATCCATAAATAACACATGATTTTTTTGACAGTTTTTTTTTTTACAATTTTTTTGAGAAACCTAAATAAATTTTAGACTTATATATTATTCTAGTCCTCCAAATACAACAAATATCCATTTTAGTGCCCACAATTTTTTTTTTAAATATCCTTTACAAATTTTAAAATTATTCAATTTAGTCCGCGAGGTCATTTTATAGCTGGTGTGTCACCTTTTTATCATAGCGGCATTTGGGAACATGTTCCCAAATTCCTAATTTCATTTCTCTCTCCCCCCCCTCACTCTCTCTCTCTCTCTCTCTCTCTCTCTCTCTCTCTCTCTCTCTCTCTCTCTCTCTCTCTCTCTCTCTCTCTCTCTCTCTCTCGATTAATCTCTTCCCCACTCTTTGCAAACACTAGCGCCTACCCCTCTCTAAATAACCAGCATGTTTAAATCAGTCCTCAAACTGAATTGGGTTTATTACTGGCGGTTCACTAACCTGAAATTTGTGGTATTTACGGTCACGATTAGCTCCGAGCTAATCTAGTGCCGAGCTCACTTGAAAATTCCAGAGTAAGCTGAGACTAACCACTGTGTGCGGGTAGTATAGAAACGACCTCTCATAGAAATTCTGATCTACAACTGAGCGTAACCTAGTAGCGCCTCGGAACCGGATCCACACTCATACAGAGGGTCGGAACTAACCATAATTGTAACATCCCCAATTTAGCTAATTTTATTTATTGAAATTAGCAAGAGGTTATGGATATTTTATTAAGTATGAGATGATTGTCAAAGCTAAATAAATGAATTATGTGTTTGATTGCTAAGTTAGTTAAATCAAATGATTTGCTTAAGTGCTTGATTGTTAGATTAATTAGGCAAGGTTTAAGTGAGTGTTTAGAATGCAAGGGTAGCTTGGTCATTTCACAGTGTTTTAAACCCCCAGCTGACTACAACACAACACACACCTCTTTTTCTCAAAAACACAAATTCAGAATTAGAAACTTGAGGGAAAAAGAGAGAAGTGGCGAGAAAGAAAGCTTGGGGAGAAGAGGAGAGAACTTCCTTGAATGATGATGCATGTTCAATCTTCTTGCACCATTGTGATCGTTGTTTTCTTCTCTTCATCTTGATACCAAAATCACCACCACATAAACCATCACCACCTTTCCACCATTTTCAAATAGTGAAGCTCAAGTGGAAGAAAATAAGGTTTTGGGTAGTGTTGGCTCCTGCATGTTGTTGATTGAGGTTTGGGGTAAGTTGCTAGGACAATTTCAGAACCCACATTGTGTTTACAAGCAGTGGGGAGAGGATTGGGTAGCTGAGTTCGAAGTTTGAAGGGTTGGGGCTGTTCCTAGAAAATTGTCGGTGAAATTTCGTGTTTGAAACATGTTTCGAGTTGTCCTGTTTCCGTCTCATCATATTGCAAAAAAATCGTATTTCGGAATTGTAAGATTTGGTGTTTTCGGATGAATGATTGAATGAGTGATTGATATGAATTGTTTGATGATGCGTATTGGCCTGGAAATGTTTGTTGTTTGATACTCAAACAATGTAGGTTTAAGTTGGGTATCGATCGAAATGAGTTTCGGAATCGATCGGAATGGGAAGTTCACACAAAAACAGGATTTTTAGTAATGCTGATAAGTCAGCACGACCCGTGCTGATTTTGGCACGACCCGTGCTGACCTTTCTGTCCAAAATTATAAAACATGTTCAAATCCATTCTAATCGACTCCAAACCTTTCCTAATACCTTCCCCAACCCTAGTTATTGATAAATAAACTGCAATTCGTGGAAAACACGTAGGTATAATTGACGTGAGGCGAAGGTTCTATGTTAATGACTATGAAGATGAGGTTAATATTATGAATTGATAAATGGACTATATGTCTCATGTGGTTGAGGTAAATGTTATGATATGGTAAATGGACTATGTGTCCCATGAGGTCGAGGTTAATGCTATGATATTGATTGTAATTGAAATGACTATGTTGATTGTGATTGAAATAATGATGTTTGGATTGAATTGTAATGTTTCCCTAAGTCATGTTAATGAACATTAGTAACCACGAGTGAGGTCATGATAATTGTTTAAATGGACTAAATGTCCCTTGAGGTTATAATAAAGAGGTTGAGGTTATGCTATGTTTATGTCAAGTAAAAGAGACGACCCAATGCGGGTGTATATTTATATAAATTATATAAATTGAGGTCTAGGGTAACGACCCTATTGAGGTTAGCGTACTAGGGGAGGGGAAGTCATGAGCCCTATGAACCTAGGCCCCATGAGGGATCCCTGATAGAAAATGTAACGCCCCAAAATTTAATTAATTATTTAATTGAATTGTTTGGGAATTTAATTGGTAGAAAAATAATAAAATAATAATAATGGTACTATATGTGGGCCTATTGTTAGGGTTTGGAGCAGTAAAATGAGGAGTGTTAAGCGAGACCCATGATGTAATTCACATAAGCTATAGAAAAGCCCATAAAATTAAATAAAGTATAAATAAGAGGTATTTTAGGGTTTGGCTCATTTAGAAGGAACAAAAAATAGAATTAGAGAGAAGAGAAGCGGGAGAGAGCGACGACCAAGAGGAGAGAAGAGGGAGAGAGCGACGCCAAGAGGAGAGAGGAGGCTAGGGTTTCGTGATCTTCAAAGGCTAGGCTTCGTGATCTTCTAAGGCTAAGGTAAGGGTGGGGTTCTATCTCTATAATTGGGTGTATGAATGGCTCTATGTAGGGAGGTTATGGAACCCTAGGTGTTATTAAGTTTAGAAAACTCTAGTTGTAGGTATTTGTATTCTAAATGTTGATGTTGAATCCGATTGATGAAGTTTGTTGTAACACCCCATTCTACCGGGCTTATTATTTGTAAGAATCAGAGTTTCAAAATTTCGTTTCAATGGAATGCTACACATAACTCTAATCTAACAAATAACAAAATCAGCATAAGCGTTCATTACATCTTTATAATACGCAACACCCTTAAATGGGATGGAATATTCAAGACTTCATCAATAAAATCCACACACTAGAAAATGAATGTCTCACAGTGGAAAATAACGTAATCTCAAAAGTGCCGAACAACAGCCTCATCCAAAATCATTAAATCAATGCATATAAAAATTCAACAGCAAATGAATAACATTAGAAGCCTAAGCCCACCCCCTAGGTGTCACGTATCAGAGCAGACCGACTCGGGAATGAAGGGAGTAAGCCTTCACTCAGGGCTACCTGTGGTAAACAACAACAGAAGGGTGAGTCTCAACTACATAATAAAGACTATAATAAGAAGTATATTTTATCATAGTGTCACACTCATACAGTCACACAGTGGCATAGTTCATACATCCAACAACTTGCATGCTTATTATTATGAGAATGTATGCAATACAGTTATGCATGTGGTACCATTTTCCCAGACCGCAGCCTCATCATCATAATATCAAACTCAGACCGCAGCCTTACCATTACATTATCAAACTCAGACCGCAGGCTTACCATCATAATATAAACTCAGACCGCAGCCTTATGTATGCATGAGACCCCATGACAAAAATCACATTCACAATTCATAACGACACGGTCCATATATCATATATCACCTCTTTATTAATCTTAGTTGTAGCCCCCATGGCCTCATCATCAATCAACTCAATTATTATTTCATCTCAATCACGTCTCTAGGACTAAGATAGCACTTAGGAATCAATCTGTCACTTTCAGGACCAAAACGAAACACACTGCACAGGCGCACCACTTGGCGCCCTGGGCGGCCACACTTGGCGCCCAACACAACACGCACGCGCACAAACATAGTAGACCACCTGAAAAATTAAAACCGCTCTAGCCAAAATGTTCAAAATGGAATTTGGTCAGGTGAAAACAAAATTTGGCTCGGGAAAATCTGCTTAGAAATTGATTGCACACAAAGCCCCCTTTACACAAGCTAAAACTATGCCCAATAGGACCATTTCAAAACCACGCGTGCAAAACAGAAAATTCTTTAGCCACAGTGCTTAAAATACAATTTGGTCAGGTCAATACAAAATTTGGCTCGGGAAAATCTGCTCAGAAATTGATTTGCACACAAAGCCCCCTTTACACAAGCTAAAACTACGCCCAATAGGACCATTTAAAAACCACGCGTGAAAAACAGAAAATTCTTTAGCCACAGTGCTTAAAATACAATTTGGTCAGGTGAATACAAAATTTGGCTCGGGAAAATCTGCTCAGAAATTGATTTGCACACAAAGCCCCCTTTACACAAGCTAAAACTATGCCCAATAGGACCATTACAAAACGGTGCGTGAACAACTGAAAATTCTTTAGCCAAAATGTTTTAAATACAATTTGGTCAGGTGAATACAAAATTTGGCTTGGGAAAATCTGTTCAGAACTCACAGCTCACCCCTAGGCACCACAAACATAGTCAAAACAACGCCCTCTAGGACAATTTCAAAACGGTGCGTGAACAACTGGAAATTCTCTAGCCAAAATGTTTTAAATACAATTTGGTCAGGTGAATACAAAATTTGGCTAGGGAAAATATGTTCAGAACTCACAGCTCACCCCTAGGCACCACAAACATAGTCAAAACAACGCCCTCTAGGACAATTTCAAAACGGTGCGTGAACAACTGAAAATTCTTTAGCCAAAATGTTTTAAATACAATTTGGTCAGGTGAATACAAGATTTGGCTAGGGAAAATATGTTCAGAAATTGATTTCCACACAAACACCCTTTTGTGCGCCTTGACTAGGCGCAGGCAGCACCTTGGCGCCACCCCAGGCGCCACAGGGCAGCCACATTGGCGCCCTGCACAGACCACACACACACACAGCAACCAGAACAGCGCCCAGGCAGCAAGCAACATGCGCAACACAACACAAACTTGGCGCCCCATGCGTCCCAAACCTCACTAACATCAAATTCCCAATTCTTTTTCCAATTCAAATCACAACAACAATCATCAAACATGTTAAGCTCATACCAACAACTTCAATTTCACACTTACACACTAATTACACATCAAAATGCGAAATTAACATGTTATAAACCCTAACTCAAGCCTAAATCGATTTTCTCCTACAATTCGTCAATTTCAACCAATATCATATAACATCAAATAGGACCCTATGATCTACATACGACCTATTATACTCTCTATTATAGAGTGAGACTCCCCTTACCTTGATTATGCCGAAAATAGAGCTCTTTCCACCGAAGCACCGACAAACCACCGCAACAAGGAATCTTCTCCTTCTTCTTTCCTCTCTCAAGATTCGCGTCCTCTCTCTCTTTCTCTTGGACCATCACGAATTGATCAACAATAGAAAGGGTTAGGAAACCGAAAATTTAAACACTTGAAAGAGAAGGAAAATCGAATAAGAAAAGGACTAGGAACTCTTACCTAGGATCAAGATGAACGAAACCCTAACTCCTTAGCTTGAGATCGCCTTGTTCTTTCTCTTCTCCTCTCCTTCGATTTCTTTCTCTCTTTTGGCACAAGTGAGGCGAAACCTAGACCCCCAGCGCCTAAGGAACGCCTAAGCCAACGGGCTTGGGCTTCTTGGGCCATTACTTGCAGTTCCGGTATTTCCAACGCCGTCCCCTTCAATTAAATAAAATGCTCTATTATAATTTAATCAAAAAAATTAGTGCAACACTTTAAATAATTTAATCAATTACTTAATTAAATCATTTAGGGCGTTACAACTCTCCCCCACTTAGGAAATTTCGTCCTCGAAATTCATACCTGAGTCAAATAGCTCTGGATAGGATTCCCGCATCCTACTCTCCAGCTCCCAAGTCATGTTCTCACCAGTAGCTCCCAACCACACCACCTTTACTAAAGCAATGTTTTTCCCCCTCAGCACCTTCACTTCTCTATCATCAATCCTCACTGGCATAGTCTCCACAGTGAGATTATCTCGCACCTCAACATTATCCATATGGATCACATGAGACGGGTCCGGAATATACTTCCGAAGTTGCGACACGTGAAATACGTCGTGCAAGTTCGAAAGGTTAGGCGGTAAAGCCACCCTATAAGCAACCTTTCCAACCCTCTCGGTGATCTGGTACAGTCCAATAAATCTAGGAGTCAACTTCTTTGCTTTCAGTGCACGCCCAACACCAGCCATAGGCGTGACCCTCAAGAAAACATGCTCCCCAGCCTGAAATTCCAAGTCTTTTCTCCTTCTATCATGGTAACTCTTTTGCCGACTTTGAGATTCTTTCATTTTCTCCCTGATCATTTTTATCTTCTCTGTAGTCTCTCTCACCAAATCGGGTCCAAGAACAACACTCTCGCCAGACTCATGCCAACACAAAGGAGTTCTACACCTCCGCCCATACAGTGCCTCGTAAGGAGCCATCCCTATACTCGAATGGTGGCTGTTGTTGTAAGTGAACTCAATCAACGGAAGATGTGTATCCCACGCACCTCCCTGCTCTAAAACACACGATCTCAATAAGTCCTCCAATGACTGAATGGTTCTCTCTGTCTGCCCATCAGTCTGAGGATGATAGGCTGAACTCAACCTCAATCTGGACCCCAATGCTTCCTGCAGGCTCCCCCAAAACTCCGAAGTAAACCTCGGATCTCTGTCAGATACAATATTCTTCGGGACACCATGCAACTTCACAATCACCTGAATATATTTCTCGGCCAATCTCGATACCGGATACGTGATGTTGATAGGAAGGAAGTGAGCAGACTTCGTCAACCTATCCACGATCACCCAAATAGAATCAAATCCCCGAACGGTTCTTGGTAACCCAGTCACAAAATCCATGGAAATGCTATCCCATTTCCATTCCGGAACATCTAAAGGTTGCATCAACCCCGCAGGCTTCTGGTGCTCAACCTTTGACTTCTGGCAAGTCAAACAGGCATACACAAATTGTGCCACATCTTTCTTCATACCAGGCCACCAGAATAACTTCTTCAAGTCATGATACATCTTTGTAGCCCCTGGATGAATACTCAGCTTGCTCCTATGACTCTCCTCAAGGATCATCTTCTTCATCTAATTATCATCGGGAACACAAATCCTATCTCTGAATCTCAACACACCTTGGGAATCCAACCTGAAATCTCCATCCACATCCTGATCACCCGAAACCAACAAGTCAACCAGCTTCACATCTAATTTCTGGGCGTCTCTGATACTAACCAAAAAGTCATTACCAATCCTCAGCATACCCAGCTTAACACTCTGCGGTGTCACTTCACAAACCAGACTCATATCACGGAATTGCTCAATCAACTCCAACTCTTTTACCATCATTGCTGACATATGCAAAGTCTTTCGACTTAAAGCATCGGCCACGACATTAGCTTTGCCGGGGTGATAGTTTAAGCCAAAATCATAGTCTTTCAGCAGCTCTAACCAACGCCTCTGCCTCATATTCAGCTCCTTCTGATCAAATAAGTATTTCAAACTCTTGTGGTCGCTGAATACCTCGAATCTAGTGCCATACAAATAGTGCCTCCAAATCTTTAGCGCAAACACAATAGCAGTCAATTCCAAATCATGAGTAGGATAGTTCTTCTCATGTGTCCGCAACTGTCTGGACGCATAAGCAACTACCTTCCCATCCTGCATCAATACACCTCCCAAGCCCATTTTGGAGGCATCACAATATACCACAAACGGTTGATCCGGCACGGGCAACACCAACACCGGAGATGTTGTCAATCTCCTCTTCAACTCTTGGAAGCTCTCTTTGTAATAGCCCGAAAATAGTAGATTAATTTTCTAGTTAATTAAATGAGGTTTAGGTGGTAGGAGATAATTAATTAATTGATTTAATTAATTATTTAGGGTTTTGAGTGTTAAATAAATAGAATTATTTATTTGGATAATTGGACCTAGGGTTGGGTTTAGATGGTGGTGGCGAGTTGAAGTGGATTAGGAGAAGCCCATGATTAGGTCATTAAGTGGAAGCCCATGTCCATTAAGCTAGGCGCCTATATGATGCGAATCTTAGGGTTTGGTGATTCATTCCAACACTTTAGAAAAAAATAGAGAGAGTGGGACGGCTTGGAGAGAGGAGAGGCGTGAAACCATAAGAGAGAGATGAAAGAAGAAGGGCGCAAAACCCTAGTGGAAAAGAAGATGTGTACGGCCAAACCCTAGAGGAGAGAGAGAGGAAGTTTTCGCATGCACCAAGGAGGGAGAGGAGGATCTTAGTTGCTGAATTTTAATGGTAGCTTGCTCACCAAGAGATAGGTGTTCTTCAATTAATAAGGTTAGGGGGCTCTCCTTCATCTCTAATAACCTATTTGATTAATAATTTAGGGGTTGGTATTATGGGTGATTGTTAAATTGAATCGTTATGTTGCTGAAATTAATTGTGATGTGAATTTATAATATGTGATGATTATTATGTATGTTGGGGTTTGATGAAATCGGGACGCCTTATATTTTGGAGTTTATGTTGGTATTCGCGTGGCATGACGTGGCCTTAAACCCGAATTGGGAGCGTGACAAGTTTCGGGGTCAAAAATTGATGTGTCGTGTTGTGTATTTTCTGAACACTGTTTGGTGTTTTCGTAAACTGGCACTGTTGGTCGAGTCAAAAAAAATTGGTGGCTGATTGCGTTAGAAAGTAGACTTAACGCCGGTCGTTTTGGCACTGGTTTCGTTTAAATCGGAGTTGTGTAGCTCAAGTTATAAGTCTCCAAAGTCGGGTCACAAAATTCTGTCCGAATTGGTACCTCTCCGTAGTAATTTGAAAAACTGTACCAGTTGGATACTTATTTTGAAAAATGAAAATCACAGGCTGAAACTACACTCAAAGAGCTTTCCAATGAGTGGTCTTTTGTTGAAATCCGTTATCGTTTACTATTTTAATTAATTCGCCGAAGTAGGCGCACTGCTGCAGGAAAAATCTGCACAGTTGCTGTGTGTTGCTTGCTGTGTTGCTGTTCTGCTGCAGTGTTGCTGGCAGAACAGTGACAAATGTGTTTTTCGTCAAAAACTCGATTTTCTAACCACTTTTTCCCTAGCCAAATTTTGTATTGACCGAGCAACTTTTTATTGTGAACGTTTTGGCTCGAGCGGATTTTCTGTAGCACTCACCATTTGGGAGATGTGCGCAAGTTTTGGTTTATGTGTGTGTTGCACAGTGACAGTGTTGCTGCCACTGTGCAGTGTTGCTGTCAAGACTGTTAAAAAATGGTTTTTTGTGGAAAACTCGATTTTCTGAGCACTTTTTCCCTAGCCAAATTTTGTATTGACCGAGCAACTTTTTATTGTGAACGTTTTGGCTAGAGCGATTTCATTTTATCCCGTGTCGTTTGTGAGTTGTCCCGGTGATGTCTAGGTGCGTCTAGGTGCGCGTCTAAGCCTGTGACTCAATCCTGCCTTAGTCGGTGTCTAGGATATTATTGCCTAGTTTTGGTGCTGTTTGGTCCTTATGGTGAAGTTTTGGCCCTTGGTGTGTTTTTAGTCTTTACGGTGCGGCGTAGTCCTCATAATATGATTGGTGAGCTGAATAAATATTTGTGAGTTGTTATAATATGATTGGTGAGCTGAATAAGTATTGGTGAGTTAATATAATATTACTGGTGAGCGGAGATATAATTGGAGGGTTAATATGATATTTTGGGTGAGTAGAAGGTTTCGACCTTATTATGAATTATTGGCGAGCAGAAGACTTCGGTCTTGTTAGTGATGTGCCCACAAGGTTTAATTGTTGAGTATGTTAATTATGGGGTGTGTTTACATGTGTTGGTGTGTATGGTGCATGGTCATGGCGTCACATTATCATGTGCATATTTTGGTGAGCAGAGGCTTCGGCCTATTTTGGTGAGCAGAGGCTTCGGCCTATCTTGGTGAGTGCCCTCAAGGCAAGTTTTTGGTGTTGATGGATCCACATGCATACGTCTAGGAGTTGGGTCGCATTGCATACATGTCACATACCCTCGTTGTTGCCTGTGAATGAATAAAGTGACGGTGTGCTATTAGAGCTGTGTGTGTGTGGGTGTTGTGTCTCAGTGATGTGAAATGATGGTGTGCTATTATTAATGTGAAGTGGTGCTATTCGTTGCCTGATCTATATATTGTTGATCTTATATGTTATTACTTATGAAATGAGACTCACCCTACTGCTTTTATGTTGCTTCTCATGTCGGCAACGTGCAGGTGATAGCCGGTGAAGGTGATCTAGTACCTTCTCTCCAGTGGGTCGAGTCAGCTCTGATACGTAGCACCGGGGTGGGGCGTTTTTAGCTTACTGGTTTATTTTAATTGATGTTGAACTCTATTTTCGGGATGTAATTTGATATGGTGAATTTTGGTGATTATTCCGCCGCGATGTTTTTTTAAATTTTATATTGACTGTGGTGCTATGTATTACGCACCCCATGACCTTATATATTATTTTCAGAGATATAATACGTTGGTGTTTAAATGTGGCACCCTCTCGTGGTTGCATTAAAACGGTTTTTGCGAACTCTGATTTTTAAATTAACTAAATAATAGTTATTAGTAAAGGGGGTGTTACACTCTTCACACTTAGCATCCCACACAAAAACTCTCCCCTTACACGTCAATTGAGTCAACGGAAGGGCTAGCTTTGAGAAACCCTCAATGAACCTCCTGTAGTAACTAGCCAACCCCAAGAAACTCCTGATCTCAGTCGCAGACTTTGGGCTTTCCCACTGTAACACTGCATCAACCTTGGCTGGGTCTACAGCTATGCCATCACTAGAAATAATGTGACCCAAAAAGCTTACCTCACGCAGCCAGAACTCGCATTTGGACAACTTAGCATAAAGCTTCTTCTCTTTCAATACCTCAAGCACCAATCTCAAGTGCTCTGCATGCTCCTCTTCAGACTTAGAGTATACCAGAATATCATCTATAAAAACTACTACAAACCGATCCAAGTAGCTATGGAAGATACGGTTCATGTACTCCATGAACACCCCGGGTGCATTGGTGACACCAAACGGCAACACAGAGTACTCATAATGTCCATATCTCGTTCGGAATGCTGTCTTCTGGACGTCTTCGTCTTTTACTTTAATCTGATGATACCCTGACCTCAAATCAATTTTACTAAAAACCTTAGCACCCACCAGCTGGTCCATCAGATCATCAATTCTCGGAAGAGGGTACTTGTTTTTGATAGTCACCTTGTTCAACTGTCTATAATCCACACACAGGCGCATACTCCCATCTTTCTTCTTTACTAACAAAATCGGAGCTCCCCATGGTGACACACTAGGCCTCACAAATTTCTTTTCAAGTAACTCTTCCAACTGCTTCTTCAACTCAGATAACTCAGAAGCTGACATCCGGTACGGTGCCATGTGTAACACCCTAAAATAATTTAATTAAGTAATTGATTAAATTATTTAAAGTGTTGCACTAATTTTCTTTATTATATTATAATGTAGTATTTTGATTTAATTGAAGGGGATGGCATTGGTAACACCGGTATTGCAAAGGACGGCCCAAGAAGCCCAAGCCCGTTGGCTTAGGCGCTCCTTAGGCACTAGGGGTCTAGGTCGCGCCTCACTAGTGTCAAAAAGAAAGAAAGAAAGTCGAAAGAGAGAAGAAAAGAAAGAAAGTCGAAGGAGAGGAGAAGAGAAGGAAGGAGCGACTTCAAAGCTTGGAGTTAGGGTTTGTGCATCTTGATCCTAGGTAAGGGTTCCTAATCTTCTATGATTCGATTTCCTTTCTCTATCAAGTGCTTGAGTTTCGTTTTCATAACCCTTCCTACTTTTGTTCAATTTGCGAATGGTCCAAGAGAAAGAGAGAGAGGGCGCGATCGTGATAGAGGAAAGAAGAAGGAGAGGATTCGTTGTTGTGGTGGTTGTCGGTGCTTCGGTGGAAAGAGCTCTAATTCCGGCATAATCAAGGTTAGGGGAGTCTCACTCTATAATAGAGAATATAATAGGTTGTATGTAAACCATAGGATCCCACTTGACATTACTTGTTAATTGTTAGATTTGTTTAGGTTAGTTGAAATTGATAATTGGTGTGATTAATTCGATTCCCTATGCTAAGGTTTGGATTTCATGTGTTGATTTTGTGCCTTGATGTGTCCTTAATATATATATATATGAGATTGAATGTTGTTGGTATGAGCACAATGTATTTGGTGAATGTTGTAGTGATTTGGTTTGGAAAAATAATTAAGAATTTTGGTGTTTTGGTTGTGTTGGGGCGCCTGGGCGCTAGTTGCTGGGGGGGGGGGGGGAATTGGCGCCCTGGGCGCTGTTTTCTGTTGCTGGGCGTGTGTGTGTTCTGGGCAGGGCGCCTATGTTGCTGCCCTGTGGCGCCTGGGGTGGCGCCAGGTTGCTGCCTATGCTTAGGCAAGGCGCATAAATCATGTTTTTGGATAGAATCATTTTCTGAGCATAATTTACCGAGCCAAATTTTGTATTCACCTGACCAAATCATATTTTAAGCACTTTGGCTAAAGAATTTCCAGATTTGCACTTGTGGTTTTGAAATTGTCCTATTGGGCATCATTTTGGCTTGTTTAAGGGGTGCCTTGTGCACACATCATTTTCTGAGCATAATTTACCGAGCCAAATTTTGTATTCACCTGACCAAATCATATTTTAAGCACTTTGGCTAAAGAATTTCCAGGTTTGCACTTGTGGTTTTGAAACTGTCCTATTGGGCATCATTTTGGCTTGTTTAAGGGGTGCCTTGTGCACACATCATTTTCTGAGCATAATTTACCGAGCCAAATTTTGTATTCACCTGACCAAATCATATTTTAAGCACTTTGGCTAAAGAATTTCCAGATTTGCACTTGTGGTTTTGAAATTGTCCTATTGGGCATCATTTTGGCTTGTTTAAGGGGTGCCTTGTGCACACATCATTTTCTGAGCATAATTTACCGAGCCAAATTTTGTATTCACCTGACCAAATTGTATTTTAAGCACTTTGGCTAAAGAATTTCCAGATTTGCACTTGTGGTTTTGAAATTGTCCTATTGGGCATCATTTTGGCTTGTTTAAGGGGTGCCTTGTGCACACGTCATTTTCTGAGCATATTTTACCGAGCCAAACTTTGTATTCACCTGACCAAATTGTATTTAAAACACTTTGGCTAAAGAATTTCCAGATTTGCACTTATGGTTTTGAATTTGTCCTAGAGAGCGTTGTTTTGACTATGTTTGTGATGCCTAGGGGTGAGCTGTGAGTTCTGAACATATTTTCCCTAGACAAATTCTGTATTCACGTGACCAAATCCCATTTTGAACATTTTGGCTAGAGCGGTTTCAATTTTTCAGGTGACCTACTATGTTTGTGCGTTTGGGTGTTGTGTTGGGCGCCAAGTGTGGCTGCCCAGGGCGCCAAGTGGGGCGCCCATACCTTGTGTTTGGTTTCGGATCTAATGGTGACAGATTGGTCCCTAAGTGCTAAGCCTAATCCTAGAAATGTGATTGTGATGAGAAAATAAATGAATTGATTGATGATGAGGCCATGGGGGCTACAGCAAAGATTAATAAAGATGTGATATAAGATGTATGGATTGTGTTGCTAAGAGTTATGATTTTGGCTTTGTCATGGAGTCTCGTGCATACATAAGGCTGCGGTCTGAGTTTTAAATTAAGATGATAAGGCTGCGGTCTGAGTTCTAAATCAAAATGATAAGGCTGCGGTCTGAGTTGATATTATGTTGATAAGGCTGCGGTCTGGGAAAATGGTACCACATGCATAACTGGTATTGCATACATCCTCATGAAAAGCATGCGAGTTAGTGATCGTATGAACTATGTTATTGTATGACTGTATGAGTGTGATGCTATGATGGAATATACTTCTTATTATAGTCTTTATTATGTAGTTGAGACTCACCCTTCTGTTGTTGTTTACCACAGGTAGTCCTGAGTGAAGGCTTACTCCTTTCACTCCCGAGTCGGTCTGCTCTGATACGTGACACCTAGGGGGGCTGGCTTAGGATTTCTAATGTTATTTAATTGTTGTTGAATCTTGTGTGCATTGATCTAATGATTTCCGATGAGGCCGCTGTTTGGCATTTTGAGTTTATGTTATTTTTCCGCTGTGAGACATCTAAATTATAATGTGTGGATTTTGTTGGTAAAAACAAGAGTACCTTAATTTATTAAATGGTGTTGCGTATTGTAAAGGTATAAGGAAAGCCTAGACTGAATTGATCGTTGTTACAATTAAGTACGTGTGTAGCATTCCATTCAAAAAGAAATTTTGAAACTCTGATCTCTATGGAAAATAGCCGGGTAGAATGGGGTGTTACATTAGTGGTATCAGAGCAAAAGTTCGGTCTGTCCGACCAAGTGTGTCTGTCTGTCATATTGTGTATGACAATTAGGTGTTTTGTTTTAGTTCTAAATTGTCGTTTATGCTGCAGTGCTAGGTTGATATGGCTAGAAGGGATGATGCTGCTTTGGCTGCCGCTCTGCAGGCCATAGCCCAAGCTGTTGGAAATCAACACAATGCTGCTGATATGAATGCCCGTAACCTGGCAACGTTTCAGAGGGAAAACCCACCCACCTTCAAGGGTCGGTATGATCCCGATGGAGCCTTGTCGTGGCTGAATGAGATAGAGCGGATATTCCGTGTTATGGATTGCACTGCTGCCCAGCAAGTGAAGTTTGGGACGCACATGCTGGCGGAAGAGGCTAACAAGTGGTGGTTAGGGATGCTGCATAGGTTGAACACTGCTGGTGAAGAGGTTACTTGGGAGGTCTTCACAAGAGAGTTTAAAAGAAAGTATTACCCTGAAGACGTTCGGGCCAAGAAAGAGGTAGAATTCTTAGAACTGAAACAGGGAAATAAGACTGTGGCTGAGTATGCAGCCAAGTTTGAAGAGCTGGCCCAATTTTGTCCTTACTACGCCAATGATGCTGATTCAGAGTTCTCTAAATGTGTGAAATTTGAAAGTGGCCTGCGACCTGACATTAAGAAGGCAATTGGGTATCATGAGATACGAGATTTTGCTAGATTAGTTGACAAGAGTAGAATTTATGAAGAGGACAGTTCTGCTGCCTACAAGATTGGGAAAGAAAAGAGGAATACTCAGTTTAGGGGCAAACCATATGATGTGTCTGGAGGTAAAAATAAGTGGAAGGCAGGTGCTGGTAAGAAATTTTCTGAGGGTAAGAAGCCTAGTGGGGGAGGTGCTCCCGCTGATATTGTGTGTTACACCTGTGGCAAGCCGGGTCACAAAAGTTTCGACTGCAAGACTGAGGTAATGTGTTACCGTTGTGGGAAGAAAGGTCATATGGCGTCTAACTGTGATCGTAAGGAATCAGTGTGTTTCAATTGTGGTGAAGCTGGTCACTTCAGTTCTAAATGCACCAAACCGAAGAAAGAGAAATCCAATGGAAGAGTTTTCGCGTTAGCAGGCTCAGAGGGGCCCAATGAGATTCGAGGTACTTGTTTTATTTATGGTTCCCCTTTAGTTGCTATAGTTGATACTGGTGCTACGCATTCTTTTATTGCTGCTGTTTGTGCTGAAAAGTTAAACCTAGTATTGTCTGATATGAAAAGGGAAATGGTTATCGACACTCCGGCTAAGGGTTCGGTGACTACTTCTCTATTGTGTGCTAAGTGTCCTCTGTCAGTATTCGGCAGAGATTTTCTGGTTGACCTTATATGTTTGCCTTTGGGAGGGTTGGATGTTATTCTTGGTATGGACTGGTTAGTGGATAACCATGTGCACATCAACTGTTTCAGCAAGTCTGTGAGCTTCCTTCCTCCTGAGGAGGGAGAGTCTGTTTTGTTGTCTGGGGATCAGCTGCATAAGGTAATGAAGGATGGTGGTCAACTATTTGCTTTGATGGCGACTATGTCTGCTGAAAACCAAGCTATGGTTGAAGGATTGCAGGTGGTGTGTGAATTCCCTGAAGTGTTCCCTGATGAGATTCCTAGTGTGCCACCCGAGAGGGAAGTAGAGTTTGGGATTGACCTTGTGCCTGGTACTAGGCCTGTGTCCATGGCTCCGTACCGAATGTCAGCTTCTGAGTTATCTGAATTGAAGAAGCAGTTGGAAGAGTTACTTGAAAAGAAATTTGTGAGGCCTAGTGTGTCACCATGGGGAGCTCCGGTTTTATTAGTAAAGAAGAAAGATGGGAGTATGCGCCTGTGTGTGGATTATAGACAGTTGAACAAAGTGACTATCAAAAATAAGTACCCTCTTCCGAGAATTGATGATCTGATGGACCAACTGGTGGGTGCTAAGGTTTTTAGTAAAATTGATTTGAGGTCAGGGTATCACCAGATTAAAGTAAAAGATGAAGACGTCCAGAAGACAGCGTTTCGAACGAGATATGGACATTATGAATACTCTGTGATGCCGTTTGGTGTCACCAATGCACCAGGGGTGTTCATGGAGTACATGAACCGTATCTTCCATAGTTACTTGGATCGGTTTGTGGTAGTTTTTATAGATGATATTCTGGTATACTCCAAGTCTGAAGAGGAGCATGCAGAGCACTTAAGATTGGTGCTCGAGGTATTGAAAGAGAAGAAGCTTTATGCTAAGTTGTCCAAATGCGAGTTCTGGCTGCGTGAGGTAAGCTTTTTGGGTCACATTATTTCTAGTGATGGCATAGCTGTAGACCCAGCTAAGGTTGATGCAGTGTTACAATGGGAGAGCCCGAAGTCTGCGACTGAGATCAGGAGTTTCTTGGGGTTGGCCGGTTACTACAGGAGGTTCATTGAGGGTTTCTCAAAACTAGCCCTTCCGTTGACTCAATTGACGTGTAAGGGGAGAGTTTTTGTTTGGGATGCTAAATGTGAAGAGAGTTTCCAAGAGTTGAAGAAAAGATTGACAACATCTCTGGTGTTAGTGTTGCCCGTGCCGGATCGACCGTTTGTGGTATATTGTGATGCTTCCAGAATGGGCTTGGGGGGCGTATTGATGCAGGATGGGAAGGTAGTCGCTTATGCGTCCAGACAGTTGCGGACTCATGAGAAGAACTATCCTACTCATGATTTGGAATTGGCTGCTATTGTGTTTGCGCTAAAAATTTGGAGGCACTATTTGTATGGCACTAGATTCGAGGTATTCAGCGACCACAAGAGTTTGAAATACTTGTTTGATCAGAAGGAGCTGAATATGAGGCAGAGGCGTTGGTTAGAGTTGCTGAAAGACTATGATTTTGGCTTAAACTATCACCCCGGCAAAGCTAATGTCGTGGCTGATGCTTTAAGTCGAAAGACTTTGCATATGTCAGCAATGATGGTAAGAGAGTTGGAGTTGATTGAGCAATTTCGTGATATGAGTCTGGTTTGTGAAGTGACACCGCGAAGTGTTAGGCTGGGTATGCTGAGGATTGGTAATGACTTCTTGGTTAGTATCAGAGACGCACAGAAATTGGATGTGAAGCTGGTTGACTTGTTAGTTACGGGTGATCAGAATGTGGATGGGGATTTCAGGTTGGATTCCCAGGGTGTGTTGAGATTTAGAGACAGGATCTGCGTTCCCGATGATATTGAGATGAAGAAGATGATCCTTGAGGAGAGTCATAGGAGCAAGCTGAGTATTCATCCAGGGGCTACAAAGATGTATCATGACTTGAAGAAATTATTCTGGTGGCCTAGTATGAAGAAAGATGTAACACAGTTTGTGTACGCCTGTTTGACTTGCCAGAAGTCAAAGGTTGAGCACCAGAAGCCTGCGGGGTTGATGCAACCTTTGGATGTTCCGGAATGGAAATGGGATAGCATTTCCATGGATTTTGTGACAGGGTTACCAAGAACCGTTCGGGGATTTGATTCTATTTGGGTGATCGTGGATAGGTTGACGAAGTCTGCTCACTTCCTTCCTATCAACATCACGTATCCGGTAGCGAGATTGGCCGAGATATATATTCAGGTGATTGTGAAGTTGCATGGTGTCCCGAAGAGTATTGTATCTGACAGAGATCTGAGGTTTACTTCGGAGTTTTGGGGGAGCTTACAGGAGGCATTGGGGTCCAGATTGAGGTTGAGTTCAGCTTATCATCCTCAGACTGATGGGCAGACAGAGAGAACCATTCAGTCATTGGAGGACTTATTGAGATCGTGTGTTTTAGAGCAGGGAGGTGCGTGGGATACACACCTTTCGTTGATTGAGTTCACTTACAACAACAGCTACCATTCGAGTATAGGGATGGCTCCTTTCGAGGCACTGTATGGGCGGAGGTGTAGAACTCCTTTGTGTTGGCATGAATCTGGCGAGAGTGTTGTTCTTGGACCTGAATTGGTGAGAGAGACTACAGAGAAGATAAAAATGATCAGGGAGAAAATGAAAGAGTCTCAAAGTCGGCAAAAGAGTTACCATGATAGAAGGAGAAAAGATTTGGAATTTCAGGCTGGTGAGCATGTTTTCTTGAGGGTCACGCCTATGGCTGGTGTTGGGCGTGCACTTAAAGCAAAGAAGTTGACTCCTAGATTTATTGGACCGTACCAGATCACCGAGAGGGTCGGAAAGGTTGCTTATAGGGTGGCTCTACCACCCAATCTTTCGAACTTGCACGACGTATTTCACGTGTCGCAACTTCGGAAGTACATTCCAGACCCGTCTCATGTGATCCATATGGATGATATTGAGGTGCGAGATAATCTCACTGTGGAGACTATGCCAGTGAGGATTGATGATAGAGAAGTGAAGGTGCTGAGAGGGAAGAGCATTGTTTTAGTAAAGGTGGTGTGGTTGGGAGCTACTGGCGAGAGCATGACTTGGGAGCTGGAGAGTAGGATGCGGGAGTCCTATCCAGAGCTATTTGACTTAGGTATGAATTTCGAGGACGAAATTTCCTAAGTGGGGGAGAGTTGTAACACCCTAAAATAATTTAATTAAGTAATTGATTAAATTATTTAAAGTGTTGCACTAATTTTCTTTATTATATTATAATGTAGTATTTTTATTTAATTGAAGGGGATGGCATTGGTAACACCGGTATTGCAAAGGACGGCCCAAGAAGCCCAAGCCCGTTGGCTTAGGCGCTCCTTAGGCACTAGGGGTCTAGGTCGCGCCTCACTAGTGTCAAAAAGAAAGAAAGAAAGTCGAAAGAGAGAAGAAAAGAAAGAAAGTCGAAGGAGAGGAGAAGAGAAGGAAGGAGCGACTTCAAAGCTTGGAGTTAGGGTTTGTGCATCTTGATCCTAGGTAAGGGTTCCTAATCTTCTATGATTCGATTTCCTTTCTCTATCAAGTGCTTGAGTTTCGTTTTCATAACCCTTCCTACTTTTGTTCAATTTGCGAATGGTCCAAGAGAAAGAGAGAGAGGGCGCGATCGTGATAGAGGAAAGAAGAAGGAGAGGATTCGTTGTTGTGGTGGTTGTCGGTGCTTCGGTGGAAAGAGCTCTAATTCCGGCATAATCAAGGTTAGGGGAGTCTCACTCTATAATAGAGAATATAATAGGTTGTATGTAAACCATAGGATCCCACTTGACATTACTTGTTAATTGTTAGATTTGTTTAGGTTAGTTGAAATTGATAATTGGTGTGATTAATTCGATTCCCTATGCTAAGGTTTGGATTTCATGTGTTGATTTTGTGCCTTGATGTGTCCTTAATATATATATATGAGATTGAATGTTGTTGGTATGAGCACAATGTATTTGGTGAATGTTGTAGTGATTTGGTTTGGAAAAATAATTAAGAATTTTGGTGTTTTGGTTGTGTTGGGGCGCCTGGGCGCTAGTTGCTGGGGGGGGGGGGGAATTGGCGCCCTGGGCGCTGTTTTCTGTTGCTGGGCGTGTGTGTGTTCTGGGCAGGGCGCCTATGTTGCTGCCCTGTGGCGCCTGGGGTGGCGCCAGGTTGCTGCCTATGCTTAGGCAAGGCGCATAAATCATGTTTTTGGATAGAATCATTTTCTGAGCATAATTTACCGAGCCAAATTTTGTATTCACCTGACCAAATCATATTTTAAGCACTTTGGCTAAAGAATTTCCAGATTTGCACTTGTGGTTTTGAAATTGTCCTATTGGGCATCATTTTGGCTTGTTTAAGGGGTGCCTTGTGCACACATCATTTTCTGAGCATAATTTACCGAGCCAAATTTTGTATTCACCTGACCAAATCATATTTTAAGAACTTTGGCTAAAGAATTTCCAGGTTTGCACTTGTGGTTTTGAAATTGTCCTATTGGGCATCATTTTGGCTTGTTTAAGGGGTGCCTTGTGCACGCATCATTTTCTGAGCATAATTTACCGAGCCAAATTTTGTATTCACCTGACCAAATCATATTTTAAGCACTTTGGCTAAAGAATTTCCAGATTTGCACTTGTGGTTTTGAAATTGTCCTATTGGGCATTATTTTGGCTTGTTTAAGGGGTGCCTTGTGCACACATCATTTTCTGAGCATAATTTACCGAGCCAAATTTTGTATTCACCTGACCAAATTGTATTTTAAGCACTTTGGCTAAAGAATTTCCAGATTTGCACTTGTGGTTTTGAAATTGTCCTATTGGGCATCATTTTGGCTTGTTTAAGGGGTGCCTTGTGCACACGTCATTTTCTGAGCATATTTTACCGAGCCAAACTTTGTATTCACCTGACCAAATTGTATTTAAAACACTTTGGCTAAAGAATTTCCAGATTTGCACTTATGGTTTTGAATTTGTCCTAGAGAGCGTTGTTTTGACTATGTTTGTGATGCCTAGGGGTGAGCTGTGAGTTCTGAACATATTTTCCCTAGCCAAATTCTGTATTCACGTGACCAAATCCAATTTTGAACATTTTGGCTAGAGCGGTTTCAATTTTTCAGGTGACCTACTATGTTTGTGCGTTTGGGTGTTGTGTTGGGCGCCAAGTGTGGCTGCCCAGGGCGCCAAGTGGGGCGCCCATACCTTGTGTTTGGTTTCGGATCTAATGGTGACAGATTGGTCCCTAAGTGCTAAGCCTAATCCTAGAAATGTGATTGTGATGAGAAAATAAATGAATTGATTGATGATGAGGCCATGGGGGCTACAGCAAAGATTAATAAAGATGTGATATAAGATGTATGGATTGTGTTGCTAAGAGTTATGATTTTGGCTTTGTCATGGAGTCTCATGCATACATAAGGCTGCGGTCTGAGTTTTAAATTAAGATGATAAGGCTGCGGTCTGAGTTCTAAATCAAAATGATAAGGCTGCGGTCTGAGTTGATATTATGTTGATAAGGCTGCGGTCTGGGAAAATGGTACCACATGCATAACTGGTATTGCATACATCCTCATGATAAGCATGCGAGTTAGTGATCGTATGAACTATGTTATTGTATGACTGTATGAGTGTGATGCTATGATGGAATATACTTCTTATTATAGTCTTTATTATGTAGTTGAGACTCACCCTTCTGTTGTTGTTTACCACAGGTAGTCCTGAGTGAAGGCTTACTCCTTTCACTCCCGAGTCGGTCTGCTCTGATACGTGACACCTAGGGGGGCTGGCTTAGGATTTCTAATGTTATTTAATTGTTGTTGAATCTTGTGTGCATTGATCTAATGATTTCCGATGAGGCCGCTGTTTGGCATTTTGAGTTTATGTTATTTTTCCGCTGTGAGACATCTAAATTATAATGTGTGGATTTTGTTGGTAAAAACAAGAGTACCTTAATTTATTAAATGGTATTGCGTATTGTAAAGGTATAAGGAAAGCCTAGACTGAATTGATCGTTGTTACAATTAAGTACGTGTGTAGCATTCCATTCAAAAAGAAATTTTGAAACTCTGATCTCTATGGAAAATAGCCGGGTAGAATGGGGTGTTACACCATGGACACAGGCCTAGTACCAGGCACAAGGTCAATCCCAAACTCTACTTCCCTCTCTGGTGGCACGCTAGGAATCTCATCAGGGAACACTTCAGGGAACTCACAGACCACCCGCAACTCTTCAACTATTGCTTGGTTTTCAGCAGACATAGACGCCATCAAAGCAAATAGTTGACCACCATCCTTTATTACCTTATGCAGCTGATCCCCAGACAACAAAACAGACTTTTCCTCCCCAGGAGGAAGGAAACTCACAGACTTGCTGAAACAGTTGATATGCACATGGTTATCCACTAACCAGTCCATACCAAGAATAACATCCAACCCACCCAAAGGCAAACATATAAGATCAACCAGAAAATCCCTGCCGAAGACTGACAGAGGACACTTAGCACACAATAGAGAAGTAGTCACCGAACCCTTAGCTGGAGTGTCGATAACCATTTCCCTCTTCATATCAGACAATACTAAATTTAACTTTTCAGCACAAACAGCAGCAATAAAAGAATGCGTAGCACCAGTATCAACTATAGCAACTAAAGGGGTACCATAAATAAAACAAGTACCTCTAATCTCATTGGGTCCCTCTGAACCTGCTAGTGCGAAAACTCTCCCATTGGACTTCTCTTTCTTTGGTTTGGTACACTTAGAACTAAAGTGACCAGCTTCACCGCAATTGAAACACACTGATTCCTTACGATCACAGTTAGACGCCATATGACCTTTCTTCCCACAACGGTAACACATTACTTCAGTCTTGCAATAGAAGCTTTTGTGACCCGGCTTGCCACACGTGTAACACACTATATCAGCGGGAGCACCTCCCCCACTAGGCTTCTTACCCTCAGAAGATCTTTTACCAACACCTGCCTTCCACTTATTTTTACCTCCAGCCATATCATAGGGTTTTCCCCTAAACTGAGTATTCCTTTTCTCTTTCCCAATCTTGTAGGCAGCAGAACTGTCCTCTTCATAAATCCTACTCTTATCAACTAGTCTGGCAAAATCTCGTATCTCATGATATCCAATTGCTTTCTTAATATCAGGTCGCAGGCCACTCTCAAATTTCACACACTTGGAGAACTCTGAATCAGCATCATTGGCGTAGTAAGGACAAAATTGGGCCAGCTCTTCAAATCTGGCTGCATACTCAGCCACCGTCTTATTTCCCTGTTTCAATTCTAAGAATTCTACCTCTTTCTTGGCCCGAACGTCTTCAGGGTAATACTTTCTTTTAAATTCCCTTGTGAAGACTTCGCAAGTAACCTCTTCACCAGCAGTGTTCAACCTATGCAGCATCCCTAACCACCACTTGTCAGCCTCTTCCGCCAGCATGTGCGTCCCAAACTTCACTTGCTGGGCAGCAGTGCACTCCATAACACGGAATATCCGCTCTATCTCATTCAACCACGACAAGGCTCCATCGGGATCATACCGACCCTTGAAGGTGGGTGGGTTTTCCCTCTGAAACGTTGCCAGGTTACGGGCATTCATATCAGCAGCAGTGTGTTGATTTCCAACAGCTTGGGCTATGGCTTGTAGAGCAGCAGCCAAAGCAGCATCATCCCTTCTAGCCATATCAACCTAGCACTGCAGCATAAACGACAATTCAGAACTAAATTAAAAACACCTAATTGTCATACACAATATGACAGACAGACACACTTGGTCGGACAGACCGAACTTTTGCTCTGATACCACTAATGTAACACCCCATTCTACCCGGCTTATTATTTGTAAGAATCAGAGTTTCAAAATTTCGTTTCAATGGAATGCTACACATAACTCTAATCTAACAAATAACAAAATCAGCATAAGCGTTCATTACATCTTTATAATACGCAACACCCTTAAATGGGATGAAATATTCAAGACTTCATCAATAAAATCCACACACTAGAAAATGAATGTCTCAGTGGAAAATAACGTAATCTCAAAAGTGCCGAACAACAGCCTCATCCAAAATCATTAAATCAATGCATATAAAAATTCAACAGCAAATGAATAACACTAGAAGCCTAAGCCCACCCCCTAGGTGTCACGTATCAGAGCAGACCGACTCGGGAATGAAGGGAGTAAGCCTTCACTCAGGGCTACCTGTGGTAAACAACAACAGAAGGGTGAGTCTCAACTACATAATAAAGACTATAATAAGAAGTATATTTTATCATAGTGTCACACTCATACAGTCACACAGTGGCATAGTTCATACATCCAACAACTCGCATGCTTATTATTATGAGAATGTATGCAATACAGTTATGCATGTGGTACCATTTTCCCAGACCGCAGCCTCATCATCATAATATCAAACTCAGACCGCAGCCTTACCATTACATTATCAAACTCAGACCGCAGCCTTACCATCATAATATAAACTCCGACCGCAGCCTTATGTATGCATGAGACCCCATGACAAAAATCACAATCACAATTCATAACGACACGGTCCATATATCATATATCACCTCTTTATTAATCTTAGTTGTAGCCCCCATGGCCTCATCATCAATCAACTCAATTATTATGTCATCTCAATCACGTCTCTAGGACTAAGATAGCACTTAGGAATCAATCTGTCACTTTCAGGACCAAAACGAAACACACTGCACAGGCGCACCACTTGGCGCCCTGGGCGGCCACACTTGGCGCCCAACACAACACGCACGCGCACAAACATAGTAGACCACCTGAAAAATTAAAACCACTCTAGCCAAAATGTTCAAAATGGAATTTGGTCAGGTGAAAACAAAATTTGGCTCGGGAAAATCTGCTTAGAAATTGATTGCACACAAAGCCCCCTCTACACAAGCTAAAACTACGCCCAATAGGACCATTTCAAAACCACGCGTGCAAAACAGAAAATTCTTTAGCCACAGTGCTTAAAATACAATTTGGTCAGGTGAATACAAAATTTGGCTCGGGAAAATCTGCTCAGAAATTGATTTGCACACAAAGCCCCCTTTACACAAGCTAAAACTACGCCCAATAGGACCATTTCAAAACCACGCGTGCAAAACAGAAAATTCTTTAGCCACAGTGCTTAAAATACAATTTGGTCAGGTGAATACAAAATTTGGCTCGGGAAAATCTGCTCAGAAATTGATTTGCACACAAAGCCCCCTTTACACAAGCTAAAACTATGCCCAATAGGACCATTACAAAACGGTGCGTGAACAACTGAAAATTCTTTAGCGAAAATGTTTTAAATACAATTTGGTCAGGTGAATACAAAATTTGGCTAGGGAAAATCTGTTCAGAACTCACAGCTCACCCCTAGGCACCACAAACATAGTCAAAACAACGCCCTCTAGGACAATTTCAAAACGATGCGTGAACAACTGGAAATTCTTTAGCCAAAATGTTTTAAATACAATTTGGTCAGGTGAATACAAAATTTGGCTAGGGAAAATATGTTCAGAACTCACAGCTCATCCCTAGGCACCACAAACATAGTCAAAACAACGCCCTCTAGGACAATTTCAAAACGGTGCGTGAACAACTGAAAATTCTTAAGCCAAAATGTTTTAAATACAATTTGGTCAGGTGAATACAAGATTTGGCTAGGGAAAATATGTTCAGAAATTGATTTGCACACAAACACCCTTTTGTGCGCCTTGACTAGGCGCAGGCAGCACCTTGGCGCCACCCCAGGCGCCACAGGGCAGCCACATTGGCGCCCTGCACAGACCACACACACACACAGCAACCAGAACAGCGCCCAGGCAGCAAGCAACATGCGCAACATGTAACACCCCATTCTACCCGGCTATTTTTCATAGAGATCAGAGTTTCAAAATTTCTTTTTTTGAATGGAATGCTACACACGCACTTAATCTAACAACGATCAATTTAATCTAAGCCTTCCTTATACCTTTACAATACGCAACACCATTTAATAAATTAGGGTACTCTTGATTTTACCAACAAAATCCACACATTATAAGTTAGATGTCTCGCAGCGGAAAAATAACATAAACTCAAAATGCCAAACAACGGCCTCATCGGAAAATCATTAGATCAATGCATATAAAATCCAACAACAATTAAATAACATTAGAAATCCTAAGCCAACCCCCTAGGTGTCACATATCAGAGCAGACCGACTCGGGAGTGAAAGGAGTAAGCCTTCACTCAGGACTACCTGTGGTAAACAACAACAGAAGGGTGAGTCTCAACTACATAATAAAGACTATAATAAGAAATATATTCCATCATAGCATCACACTCATACAGTCACACAGTAGCATAGTTCATACAATCCACAACTTGCATGCTTATCATGAGGATGTATGCAATACAGTTATGCATGTGGTACCATTTTCCCAGACCGCAGCCTTATCATAAAATCAACTCAGACCGCAGCCTTAACATTTTGATTTAGAACTCAGACCGCAACCTTATCATTATAATTTAAAACTCAGACGGCAGCCTTATGTATGCATGAGACTCCATGACAAAACCACAATCATAATCCCTACCAACACGGTCCATGCATCCTATATCACATATTTAATAAATCTTGGTTTTAGCCCCCATGGCCTCATCATCAATCAACTCATTATTTTCTCATCTCAATCACGTCTCTATGACTAAGCTAGCATCTAGGGATCAATCTGTTACTATTAGGATCAAAACCAAAAGACAAGGCACGGACGTACCACTTGGCACCATGGGCAGCACACTTGGCGCCCAACACAACACCCAAAAACACAACCACTATAGGTCACCTAAAAATTAAAACCGCTCTAGCCAAAATGTTCAAAATGGGACTTGGTCACGTGAATACAAAATTTGGCTCGGTAAAAACTGTTTAGAAATTGAAGTGCACACAAGACACCCCTTAGACAAGCCAAAATGATGCCCAATAGGACCATTTCAAAACCACAAGTGCAAATCTGGAAATTCCTTAGCCAAAGTGCTTAAAATATGATTTGGTCAGGTGAATACAAAATTTGGCTCGGTAAAAACTGTTTAGAAATTGAAGTGCACACAAGACACCCCTTAGACAAGCCAAAATGATGCCCAATAGGACCATTTCAAAACCACAAGTGCAAATCTGGAAATTCCTTAGCCAAAGTGCTTAAAATATGATTTGATCAGGTGAATACAAAATTTGGCTCGGCAAAAACTGTTTAGAAATTGAAGTGCACACAAGACACCCCTTAGACAAGCCAAAATGATGCCCAATAGGACCATTTCAAAACCACAAGTGCAAATCTGGAAATTCCTTAGCCAAAGTGCTTAAAATATGATTTGGTCAGGTGAATACAAAATTTGGCTCGGTAAAAACTGTTTAGAAATTGAAGTGCACACAAGACACCCCTTAGACAAGCCAAAATGATGCCCAATAGGACCATTTCAAAACCACAAGTGCAAATCTGGAAATTCCTTAGCCAAAGTGCTTAAAATATGATTTGGTCAGGTGAATACAAAATTTGGCTCGGTAAAAACTGTTTAGAAATTGAAGTGCACACAAGACACCCCTTAGACAAGCCAAAATGATGCCCAATAGGACCATTTCAAAACCACAAGTGCAAATCTGGAAATTCCTTAGCCAAAGTGTTTAAAATATGATTTGGTCAGGTGAATACAAAATTTGGCTCGGGAAAATATGCTCAGAAAATGAGTTTATTCAAAAACATGTTTTATGCGCCTTGCCTAAGCATAGGCAGCAACCTGGCGCCACCCCAGGCGCCACAGGCAGCAACATAGGCGCCCTGCCCAGAACACCCACACACCCAGCAACAGAAACAGCGCCCAGTGCGCCAATTTCCCCCCCCCCCCCCCCCCCCAGCACTTGGCGCCCAGGCGCCCCAACACAACCAAATCACCAAATTCTTCATTATTTTCCAAACCAAACTACCACAACAATTACAAAATGCATTATGCTCAGCCCAACCACATTCAATTTCACATATATATATTAAGAACACATCAAGGCACAAAATCAACACTTGAAATCTAACATTAGCATAGGGAAATCGAATTAATCACCAATTATCAATTTCAACTAACTTAAACAAATCTAACAATTAACAAGTAAGGTCAAGTGGGATCCTATGGTTTACATACAACCTATTATACTCTCTATTATAGAGTGAGACTCCCCTAACCTTGATTGTGACGAACTAGAGCTCTTTCCACCGAAGCACCGACAAACTACCGCAACAAAAATTCTTCTCCTTCTTCTTCCCTTATCCACGAATACGCCCTCTCTCTCTTTCTCTTGGACCATTCGCAAATTGAACAACAATAGGGAGGGTTAGGGAAAACGAAACTTAAGCACTTGATAGAGAAAGGAAATCGAATCATAAAAGAGTAGGAACCCTTACCTAGGATCAAGATGCACAAACCCTAACTCCAAGCTTGAAGTCGCTCCTTCCTTCTCTTCTCCTCTCCTTCGACTTTCTTTCTTTTCTTCTCTCCTTCGACTTTCTTTCTTTCTTTTGACACTAATGAGGCGCGACCTAGACCCCTAGTGCCTAAGGAGCGCCTAAGCCAACGGGCTTGGGCTTCTTGGGCCGTCATTTGCAATACCGGTATTTCCGATGCCATCCCCTTCAATTAAAATAAAATACTATATCATCATATAATAATAAAATTAGTGCAACACTTTAAATAATTTAATTAATTACTTAATTAAATTATTTTAGGGTGTTACAACTCTCCCCCACTTAGGAAATTTCGTCCTCGAAATTCATACCTGAATCAAATAGCTCTGGGTAGGATTCCCGCATCCTACTCTCCAGTTCCCAAGTCACGCTCTCACCGGTAGCTCCCAACCACACCACCTTCACTAAAGCAATGCTTTTCCCTCTCAGCACCTTCACTTCTCTACCATCAATTCTCACTGGCATAGTCTCCACAGTGAGATTATCTCGCACCTCAATATCATCCATATGGATCACATGAGACGGGTCCGGAATGTACTTCCGAAGTTGCGACACGTGAAATACGTCGTGCAAGTTCGAAAGGTTAGGTGGTAAAGCCACCCTATAAGCAACCTTTCTGACCCTCTCGGTGATCTGGTACGGTCCAATAAATCTAGGAGTCAACTTCTTGGCTTTAAGTGCACGCCCAACACCAGCCATAGGCGTGACCCTCAAGAAAACATGCTCACCAGCCTGAAATTCCAAATCTTTTCTCCTCCTATCATGGTAACTCTTTTGCCGACTTTGAGACTCTTTCATTTTCTCCCTGATCATTTTTATCTTCTGAGTAGTCTCTCTCACCAATTCAGGTCCAAGAACAACACTCTCTCCAGACTCATGCCAACACACAGGAGTTCTACACCTCCGCCCATATAGTGCCTCGTAAGGAGCCATCCCTATACTTGAATGGTAGCTGTTGTTGTAAGTAAACTCAATTAATGGAAGGTGTGTATCCCACGCACCTCCCTGCTCCAAAACACACGATCTCAATAAGTCCTCCAATGACTGAATGGTTCTCTCTGTCTGCCCATCAGTCTGAGGATGATAGGCTGAACTCAACCTCAATCTGGACCCCAATGCCTCCTGCAAGCTTCCCCAAAACTCCGAAGTAAATCTCGGATCTCTGTCAGACACAATACTCTTCGGGACACCATGCAACTTTACAATTACCTGAATATATATCTCAGCCAATCTCGATACCGGATATGTGATGTTGATAGGAAGGAAGTGAGCAGACTTCGTCAACCTATCCACGATCACCCAAATAGAATCAAACCCCCGAACGGTTCTTGGTAACCCAGTCACAAAATCCATGGAAATGCTATCCCATTTCCATTCCGAAACATCTAAAGGTTGCATCAACCCCGCAGGCTTCTGGTGCTCAACCTTTGACTTCTGGCAAGTCAAACAGGCATACACAAACCGTGCTACATCTTTCTTCATACCAGGCCACCAGAATAATTTCTTCAAGTCATGGTACATCTTTGTAGCCCCTGGATGAATACTTAGCTTGCTCCTATGACTCTCCTCCAGGATCATCTTCTTCATCTCAATATCATCGGGAACACAGATGTAACAGCCCAGGTCCACTGCAGCGGCCACCCCGGTCCCACTGTTACCTCACGGTCTTCTCTACCCCTCTTGTAGAGTTTTTGCCTTCCGTGGGAATCGAACCTTGCACCTGAGGCATAAGTGCAAGTTAAACCCCCTTCCCACTACCAATTGAGCGCGCGCTCAATTGGTAGTGGGAAGGGGGTTTAACTTGCACTTATGCCTCAGGTGCAAGGTTCGATTCCCACGGAAGGCAAAAACTCTACAAGAGGGGTAGAGAAGACCGTGAGGTAACAGTGGGACTGGGGTGGCCGCTGCGGTGGACCTGGGCTGTTACAATAAAAAGGCGCCTTTTTATGTAACAGCCCAGGTCCACCGCAGCGGCCACCCCGGTCCCACTGTTACCTCACGATCTTTTCTACCCCCCTTGTAGAATTTTTGCCTTCCGTGGGAATCGAACCTTGCACCTGAGGCATAAGTGCAAGTTAAACCCCCTTCCCACTACCAATTGAGCGCGCGCTCAATTGGTAGTGGGAAGGGGGTTTAACTTCCACTTATGCCTCAGGTGCAAGGTTCGATTCCCACGGAAGGCAAAAATTCTACAAGGGGGGTAGAAAAGATCGTGAGGTAACAGTGGGACCGGGGTGGCCGCTGCGGTGGACCTGGGCTGTTACAACAGATCCTATCTCTAAATCTCAACACACCCTGGGAATCCAACCTGAAATCCCCATCCACATTCTGATCACCCGCCACTAACAAGTTAACCAGCTTCACATCTAATTTCTGGGCGTCTCTAATACTAACCAAGAAGTCATTACCAATCCTCAGCATACCCAGCTTAACACTTCGCGGTGTCACTTCACAAACCAGACTCATATCACGGAATTGCTCAATCAACTCCAACTCTTTTACCATCATTGCTGACATATGCAAAGTCTTTCGACTTAAAGCATCAGCCACAACATTAGCTTTGCCGGGGTGATAGTTTAAGCCAAAATCATAATCTTTCAGCAGCTCTAACCAACGCCTCTGCCTCATATTCAGCTCCTTCTGATCAAACAAGTATTTCAAACTCTTGTGGTCGCTGAATACCTCGAATCTAGTGCCATACAAATAGTGCCTCCAAATCTTTAGCGCAAACACAATAGCAGCCAATTCCAAATCATGAGTAGGATAGTTCTTCTCATGAGTCCGCAACTGTCTGGACGCATAAGCGACTACCTTCCCATCCTGCATCAAAACGCCCCCCAAGCCCATTCTGGAAGCATCACAATATACCACAAACGGTTGATCCGGCACGGGCAACACTAACACCGGAGAGGTTGTTAATCTTTTCTTCAACTCTTGGAAACTCTCTTCACACTTAGCATCCCAAACAAAAGCTCTCCCATTACACGTCAATTGAGTCAACGGAAGGGCTAGTTTTGAGAAACCCTCAATGAACCTCCTGTAGTAGCCAGCCAATCCCAAGAAACTCCTGATCTCAGTCGCAGACTTTGGGCTCTCCCACTGTAACACTGCATCAACCTTGACTGGGTCCACAGCTATGCCATCACTAGAAATAATATGACCCAGAAAGCTTACTTCATGCAGCCAGAACTCGCATTTGGACAACTTAGCATAAAGCTTCTTCTCTTTCAATACCTCAAGCACCAATCTCAAGTGCTCTGCATGCTCCTCCTCAGATTTGGAGTATACCAGAATATCATCTATAAAAACTACCACAAATCGATCCAAGTAACTATGGAAAATACGGTTCATGTACTCCATAAACACCCCTGGTGCATTGGTGACACCAAACGGCATCACAGAGTACTCATAATGTCCATATCTCGTTCGAAATGCTGTCTTCTGGACGTCTTCGTCTTTTACTTTAATCTGATGATACCCAGACCTCAAATCAATTTTGCTAAAAACCTTAGCACCCACCAGCTGGTCCATCAGATCATCAATTCTCGGTAGAGGGTAGTTATTTTTAATAGTTACCTTGTTCAACTGTCTATAATCCACACACAGGCGCATACTCCCATCTTTCTTCTTTACTAACAAAACCGGAGCTCCCCAAGGTGACACACTAGGTCTCACAAATTTCTTTTCAAGTAACTCTTCCAACTGCTTCTTCAACTCAGATAACTCAGAAGCTGACATCCGGTACGGTGCCATGGATACCGGCCTAGTACCAGGCACAAGGTCAATCCCAAACTCTACTTCCCTCTCTGGTGGCACACTAGGAATCTCATCAGGGAACACTTCAGGGAACTCACACACCACCTGCAACCCTTCAACCCTAGCTTGGTTTTCAGCAGACATAGACGCCATCAAAGCAAATAGTTGACCACCATCCTTCATCACCTTACGCAGCTGATCCCCAGACAACAAAACAGACTCTTCCTCCTCAGGAGGAAAGAAACTCACAGACTTGCTGAAACAGTTGATGTGCACATGGTTATCCACTAACCAGTCCATACCAAGAATAACATCCAACCCTCCCAAAGGCAAACATATAAGATCAACCAGAAAATCTCTGCCGAAGACTGACAGGGGACACTTAGCACACAATAGAGAAGTAGTCACCGAACCCTTAGCCGGAGTGTCGATAACCATTTCCCTTTTCATATCAGACAATACTAGATTTAACTTTTCAGCACAAACAGCAGCAATAAAAGAATGCGTAGCACCAGTATCAACTATAGCAACTAAAGGGGAACCATAAATAAAACAAGTACCTCGAATCTCATTGGGCCCCTCTGAGCCTGCTAGCGCGAAAACTCTTCCATTGGATTTCTCTTTCTTTGGTTTGGTGCATTTAGAACTAAAGTGACCAGCTTCACCACAATTGAAACACACTGATTCCTTACGATCACAGTTAGACGCCATATGACCTTTCTTCCCACAACGGTAACACATTACCTCAGTCTTGCAATCGAAACTTTTGTGACCCGGCTTGCCACACGTGTAACACACTATATCAGCGGGAGCACCTCCCCCACTAGGCTTCTTACCCTCAGAAAATTTCTTGCCAGCACCTGCCTTCCACTTATTTTTACCTCCAGACACATCATATGGTTTGCCCCTAAACTGATTATTCCTCTTTTCTTTCCCAATCTTGTAGGCAGCAGAACTGTCCTCTTCATAAATTCTACTCTTGTCAACTAATCTAGCAAAATCTCGTATCTCATGATACCCAATTGCCTTCTTAATGTCAGGTCGCAGGCCACTTTCAAATTTCACACATTTAGAGAACTCTGAATCAGCATCATTGGCGTAGTAAGGACAAAATTGGGCCAGCTCTTCAAATTTGGCTGCATACTCAGCCACAGTCTTATTTCCCTGTTTCAGTTCTAAGAATTCTACCTCTTTCTTGGCCCGAACGTCTTCAGGGTAATACTTTCTTTTAAACTCTCTTGTGAAGACCTCCCAAGTAACCTCTTCACCAGCAGTGTTCAACCTATGCAGCATCCCTAACCACCACTTGTCAGCCTCTTCCGCCAGCATGTGCGTCCCGAACTTCACTTGCTGGGCAGCAGTGCAATCCATAACACGGAATATCCGCTCTATCTCATTCAACCACGACAAGGCTCCATCGGGATCATACCGACCCTTGAAGGTGGGTGGGTTTTCCCTCTGAAACGTTGCCAGGTTACGGGCATTCATATCAGCAGCATTGTGTTGATTTCCAACAGCTTGGGCTATGGCCTGCAGAGCAGCAGCCAAAGCAGCATCATCCCTTCTAGCCATATCAACCTAGCACTGCAGCATAAACGACAATTTAGAACTAAAACAAAAACACCTAATTGTCATACACAATATGACAGACAGACACACTTGGTCGGACAGACCGAACTTTTGCTCTGATACCACTAATGTAACACCCCATTCTACCCGGCTATTTTTCATAGAGATCAGAGTTTCAAAATTTCTTTTTTTGAATGGAATGCTACACACGCACTTAATCTAACAACGATCAATTTAATCTAAGCCTTCCTTATACCTTTACAATACGCAACACCATTTAATAAATTAGGGTACTCTTGATTTTACCAACAAAATCCACACATTATAATTTAGATGTCTCGCAGCGGAAAAATAACATAAACTCAAAATGCCAAACAACGGCCTCATCGGAAAATCATTAGATCAATGCATATAAAATCCAACAACAATTAAATAACATTAGAAATCCTAAGCCAACCCCCTAGGTGTCACATATCAGAGCAGACCGACTCGGGAGTGAAAGGAGTAAGCCTTCACTCAGGACTACCTGTGGTAAACAACAACAGAAGGGTGAGTCTCAACTACATAATAAAGACTATAATAAGAAATATATTCCATCATAGCATCACACTCATACAGTCACACAGTAGCATAGTTCATACAATCAACAACTTGCATGCTTATCATGAGGATGTATGCAATACAGTTATGCATGTGGTACCATTTTCCCAGACCGCAGCCTTATCATAAAATCAACTCAGACCGCAGCCTTAACATTTTGATTTAGAACTCAGACCGCAGCCTTATCATTATAATTTAAAACTCAGACCGCAGCCTTATGTATGCATGAGACTCCATGACAAAACCACAATCATAATCCCTACCAACACGGTCCATGCATCCTATATCACATATTTAATAAATCTTGGTTTTAGCCCCCATGGCCTCATCATCAATCAACTCATTATTTTCTCATCTCAATCACGTCTCTATGACTAAGCTAGCATCTAGGGATCAATCTGTTACTATTAGGATCAAAACCAAAAGACAAGGCACGGACGTACCACTTGGCACCATGGGCAGCACACTTGGCGCCCAACACAACACCCAAAAACACAACCACTATAGGTCACCTAAAAATTAAAACCGCTCTAGCCAAAATGTTCAAAATGGGATTTGGTCACGTGAATACAAAATTTGGCTCGGTAAAAACTGTTTAGAAATTGAAGTGCACACAAGACACCCCTTAGACAAGCCAAAATGATGCCCAATAGGACCATTTCAAAACCACAAGTGCAAATCTGGAAATTCCTTAGCCAAAGTGCTTAAAATATGATTTGGTCAGGTGAATACAAAATTTGGCTCGGCAAAAACTGTTTAGAAATTGAAGTGCACACAAGACACCCCTTAGACAAGCCAAAATGATGCCCAATAGGACCATTTCAAAACCACAAGTGCAAATCTGGAAATTCCTTAGCCAAAGTGCTTAAAATATGATTTGGTCAGGTGAATACAAAATTTGGCTCGGTAAAAACTGTTTAGAAATTGAAGTGCACACAAGACACCCCTTAGACAAGCCAAAATGATGCCCAATAGGACCATTTCAAAACCACAAGTGCAAATCTGGAAATTCCTTAGCCAAAGTACTTAAAATATGATTTGGTCAGGTGAATACAAAATTTGGCTCGGTAAAAACTGTTTAGAAATTGAAGTGCACACAAGACACCCCTTAGACAAGCCAAAATGATGCCCAATAGGACCATTTCAAAACCACAAGTGCAAATATGGAAATTCCTTAGCCAAAGTGTTTAAAATATGATTTGGTCAGGTGAATACAAAATTTGGCTCGGGAAAATATGCTCAGAAAATGAGTTTATTCAAAAACATGTTTTATGCGCCTTGCCTAAGCATAGGCAGCAACCTGGCGCCACCCCAGGCGCCACAGGCAGCAACATAGGCGCCCTGCCCAGAACACCCACACACCCAGCAACAGAAACAGCGCCCAGTGCGCCAATTTCCCCCCCCCCCCAGCACTTGGCGCCCCAACACAACCAAAACACCAAATTCTTCATTATTTTCCAAACCAAACTACCACAACAATTACAAAATGCATTATGCTCAGCCCAACCACATTCAATTTCACATATATATATTAAGAACACATCAAGGCACAAAATCAACACTTGAAATCTAACATTAGCATAGGGAAATCGAATTAATCACCAATTATCAATTTCAACTAACTTAAACAAATCTAACAATTAACAAGTAAGGTCAACTGGGATCCTATGGTTTACATACAACCTATTATACTCTCTATTATAGAGTGAGACTCCCCTAACCTTGATTGTGACGAACTAGAGCTCTTTCCACCGAAGCACCGACAAACTACCGCAACAAAAATTCTTCTCCTTCTTCTTCCCTTATCCACGAATACGCCCTCTCTCTCTTTCTCTTGGACCATTCGCAAATTGAACAACAATAGGGAGGGTTAGGGAAAACGAAACTTAAGCACTTGATAGAGAAAGGAAATCGAATCATAAAAGAGTAGGAACCCTTACCTAGGATCAAGATGCACAAACCCTAACTCCAAGCTTGAAGTCGCTCCTTCCTTCTCTTCTCCTCTCCTTCGACTTTCTTTCTTTTCTTCTCTCCTTCGACTTTCTTTCTTTCTTTTGACACTAATGAGGCGCGACCTAGACCCCTAGTGCCTAAGAAGCGCCTAAGCCAACGGGCTTGGGCTTCTTGGGCCGTCATTTGCAATACCGGTATTTCCGATGCCATCCCCTTCAATTAAAATAAAATACTATATCATCATATAATAATAAAATTAGTGCAACACTTTAAATAATTTAATTAATTACTTAATTAAATTATTTTAGGGTGTTACACAACACAACACAAACTTGGCGCCCCATGCGTCCCAAACCTCACTAACATCAAATTCCCAATTCTTTTTCCAATTCAAATCACAACAACAATCATCAAACATGTTAAGCTCATACCAACAACTTCAATTTCACACTTACACACTAATTACACATCAAAATGCGAAATTAACATGTTATAAACCCTAACTCAAGCCTAAATCGATTTTCTCCTACAATTCGTCAATTTCAACCAATATCATATAACATCAAATAGGACCCTATGATCTACATACGACCTATTATACTCTCTATTATAGAGTGAGACTCCCCTTACCTTGATTATGCCGAAAATAGAGCTCTTTCCACCGAAGCACCGACAAACCACCGCAACAAGGAATCTTCTCCTTCTTCTTTCCTCTCTCAAGATTCGCGTCCTCTCTCTCTTTCTCTTGGACCATCACGAATTGATCAACAATAGAAAGGGTTAGGAAACCGAAAATTTAAACACTTGAAAGAGAAGGAAAATCGAATAAGAAAAGGACTAGGAACTCTTACCTAGGATCAAGATGAACGAAACCCTAACTCCTTAGCTTGAGATCGCCTTGTTCTTTCTCTTCTCCTCTCCTTCGATTTCTTTCTCTCTTTTGGCACAAGTGAGGCGAAACCTAGACCCCCAGCGCCTAAGGAGCGCCTAAGCCAACGGGCTTGGGCTTCTTGGGCCATTACTTGCAGTTCCGGTATTTCCAACGCCGTCCCCTTCAATTAAATAAAATGCTCTATTATAATTTAATCAAAAAAATTAGTGCAACACTTTAAATAATTTAATCAATTACTTAATTAAATCATTTAGGGCGTTACATTTGTCACCTATTGATGATGTGTGCATATGGTTGTTGATGTTTGAGAATCCAAAAATCTGTCCTAGGCGCCATCTTGTTGCTCGCAGGTTGTTGCTGGGCGCTGGTGCGCTGGGCGCCATGGGCGCCGTTTGATGTTCTGCTGTTGTTGCTGTTCTGGCGCCTTGGGGCGCCAAGGGCGCAATGTTGGCTGCCCTGTTCTGTTGCTGGGCGCCATGGGCGCCGTTCCTGAAATGTTGCTGGGCGCCATTGGCGCCATCTTGCTGTTGTGTGTTGCTGTCTTGCAGGTTCCTAGCGCATGGGCGCCAAGGGCGCCAATGTTGTGGCCGCCCAGTTACTGTTTGGCATGTTGTTCTGGCGCATGGGCGCCAAGGGCGCCAATGTTGTGGCTGCCTAGTTGCTGTTTGGTGTGTTGTTCTGGCGCATGGGCGCCAAGGGCGCCAATGTTGTGGCTGCCCAGTTGCTGTTTGGCATGTTGTTTTGGCGCATGGGCGCCAAGGGCGCCAATGTTGTGGCTGCCCAGTTGCTGTTTGGTGTGTTGTTCTGGCGCATGGGCGCCAAGGGCGCCAATGTTGTGGCTGCCCAGTTGCTGTTTGGCATGTTGTTCTGGCGCATGGGCGCCAAGGGCGCCAATGTTGTGGCTGCCCAGTTGCTGTTTGGTGTGTTGTTCTGGCGCATGGGCGCCAAGGGCGCCAATGTTGTGGCTGCCCAGTTGCTGTTTGGCATGTTGTTCTGGCGCATGGGCGCCAAGGGCGCCAAAGTGGTGGTGCCCAGTTGCTGTTTGGCGTGTTGTTCTGGCGCATGGGTGCCAAGGGCGCCAATGTTGTGGCTGCCCAGTTCCTGTTTGGTGTGTTGTTCTGGCGCATGGGCGCCAAGGGCGCCAATGTTGTGGCTGCCCAGTTGCTGTGGCCGTGTTGTCCTGGCACATATGCGCCAATGGCGCCAATGTTCTGGCTGCCCGTTGCTGGTTGAAGGCGCATGGGCGCCAAGATTGGCTGCCCAGTTTCTGTTGTTGCTTGCTGTGTCTGGCGCAGGGGCGCCATGGGCGCCAAAATCTGGCTGCCTGTTGCTGTGTCTGGCGCAAGGGCGCCATGGGCGCCAAAATCTGGCTGCCTTGTTGCTGTGTTGTGTTCTGGTGCTGTGGGCGCCAAGGGCGCCAGTGTGGCTGCCTGTGTTGCGTGCTGTGTTGCGTGTTGCATGGCTGGGCGCCATGGGCGCCCAGGGCGCCAGTTTGGCTGCCCCAAATGTGAATTTCACATTTGATGCTTGGGAGGATGTGTTGATGTTGGATATGTAATTAGGCCCAAAGTTTGCCAAAATATTGGAAGTTGCTAAATTGTGGATGTGTTGCCAAAAATGTTGAAAGTTGCTAAGTTGTTAATTAGTGTTGATGATGGTGTACCAAGTTGAATTGCCTCTATTTATTGGCAGGTGGTATGTTGTAGGCCTATGGCCAACGATGATTTCGGATGTTGTTGCGTTGCTATGTAATCGTTGTTTATTGGTTGTGCATTTACATTGCGTCGCATACATAGCATATTTTTACGATGGAGCTATGCTCAAAACACGACGGCCTGGACTGGAAAATTACGATGAAATGATGTTACGACGTTAATGCCTCTATTTATTGGCTGGGTTATGGTACCACATGCATTATTGGGCGGTGGCCCTGGGTTGAGTCACATTCCGCATCCATGTTGCATACCTATGTGATTGAGATGATGTTGACTGCTGATAAATGATGAATTGATGCTATGACATGAATTACATATTGCCTTTCATATGTCTGATTATATAGTGCGATATCTCACCCCTTCTGTTTGAATGTTACCCCAATGTTGGTAACGTGGAGGTAATCACGAATGAAGGCTGCTCACCTTCGTTTGATCGAGTCGGTGTCGTCGCTCTGGTATGTAACACTCGGGGGGAATGAACACATGTTTAATATTGTTGCTATGTTATTTCGTTGTTTTTGAGCTGTTTTGAATTGTTAAGACACCCCGTCTATCTTAGTTGACTTGTTATGAATCCGTTGCGTAGTAATTAAAGAGGAATTATTTGAAGACTAAAAGGTTGTTTTATCGGTTCAACCGAAGGCGCTATGTATCTGTTTTCAAAAAGCGAAGTAACCCGTCTATTGTTTTCACGAAGCCAATGTGGCACTCCATTGGTTGTTGAAAAAGATTTTTATGAACTCTGATTTTGCATTATTTTACCTGGTAGAAATGGGGTGTTACATTAGTGGTATCAGAGCAGTTTCGGTCTGTCCGGCCAAGTTGTCAAGTTATTGTGTCACTGACGATCAAGTATTGTCAATTAGTTCTAACTGTTGTTTATGTTGAAGTGATTAGTTGAGATGGCTGGAAGGAACGATGCTGCTATCGCTGCTGCTTTGGGTGCTATGGCTCGGGCTGCGGAAGGTCAGCAAAACGTTGGTGAAAATGCTGGGTCTCGTAGTTTGGTAACCTTTCAAAGGGAGAATCCGCCCACTTTCAAAGGCAAGTATAATCCTGATGGAGCGTTGGCTTGGCTGAAGGAGATGGAGAGGATCTTCCGTGTGATGGACTGCACTCTAGCGCAGAAGGTTCGTTATGGTACTCATATGTTGGCAGAAGAAGCTGATGACTGGTGGTTAGAGACTAGTCAAAGGTTGGTAGCTGCAGGTGAAGAGGTCGCTTGGGTTGTGTTCCGTAGGGAATTTATGAGGAAGTACTATCCGGAGGATGTTCGGGGTAAGAAGGAAATTGAGTTCCTTGAGCTGAAGCAAGGAAACCTGTCGGTTACTGAGTATGCTGCTAAGTTTGTAGAGTTGGCTAAGTTTTATCCACACTACAGTGAAGCAACTGCTGAATTTTCGAAGTGTATCAAGTTTGAGAACGGGTTGCGACTAGAGATCAAGAAGGCCATTGGATATCAGAAGTTCCGTGTCTTTGCTGATTTGATTGACGGCTGCAGGATCTACGAGGAGGATAGCAATGCTCATTATAAGATTGTTAATGAGAAGAGGAGCAAGTCTCAGAGTCGTGGTAAGCCGTATGATGCTCCTGCGGGTAGAGGTGAACCGAAGGCCGCTGAGGGCAAGAGGACTAGTGGGGGAGATGCTCCAGCGGGTATTGTGTGCTTCAAATGTGGCAAAGCTGGTCATAAGAGTAATGCGTGCAAAGCTGAGGCGAAGAGGTGTTTCCGTTGCGGTAAGATCGGGCATGAGGCGTCCGGGTGTGAGCATAAGGAGGTGGTTTGTTTTAACTGTGGCGAAGGAGGACACATCAGTAGTCAGTGTCAGAAACCGAAGAAGGAACGAGCTGGTGGAAAAGTGTTCGCTTTGGTAGGGACAGAGACTTCTAAGGAGGGCGGACTTATTAGAGGTACATGCTTCATTAATGGTATTCCTCTAACTTATATTGTTGATACCGGTGCTACTCTTTGTTTTATTGCTGCTGATTGTGTTGAAAGATTGGGTCTTGCGTTGTCTTCTATGAATGGAGAGATGGTTGTCGACACTCCAGCTAATGGGTCGGTGACCACTTCTCTTGTGTGTTCTGAGTGTCCCTTGTCGATTTTCGACAGAGACTTTGTTGTTGATTTAATTTGGTTGCCGTTGAGCGGAGTGGATGTGATCTTAGGTATGAACTGGTTAGAGTATAACCATGCCCATATTAATTGCCATAGCAAGTCTGTAAGTTTTTCTACTCCTGAAGAGGAGGGAGCTGGTTTGTTGTCTGCTAGACGATCGCGGAAATTAATTCGGGAGCAAGGGAAAACTTCGCAAAGTAGACAGAAGAGTTATCATGATAAGCGAAAGAAGGATTTGGAATTTCAAGCGGATGATGTGCGAGTACGGGATAATCTCACTGTGGAGACGATGCCTGTGCGTATCGAGGATCATGAGGTGAAGACTCTAAGAGGCAAGGAGATCGCTTTGGTGAAAGTAGTCTGGTTGGGAGCTGCCGGAGAAAGCATGACGTGGGAGCTGGAAAGCAAGATGCGGGAGTCTTATCTAGAGTTGTTCGAATCAGGTGAATTTTCGAGGACGAAAATATTCTAAGTGGGGGAGAGCTGTAACGCCCCAAAATTTAATTAATTATTTAATTAAATTGTTTGAGAATTTAATTGGTAGAAAAATAATAAAATAATAATAATGGTAGTATATGTGGGCGTATTGTTAGGGTTTGGAGCAGTAAAATGAGGAGTGTTAAGCGAGGCCCATGATGTAATTCGCATAAGCTATAGAAAAGCCCATAAAATTAAATAAAGTATAAATAAGAGGTATTTTAGGGTTTGGCTCATTTAGAAGGAACAAAAAATAGAATTAGAGAGAAGAGAAGAGGGAGAGAGCGACGGCCAAGAGGAGAGAAGAGGGAGAGAGCGACGCCAAGAGGAGAGAGGAGGCTAGGGTTTCGTGATCTTCAAAGGCTAGGCTTCGTGATCTTCTAAGGCTAAGGTGATGGTGGGGTTCTATCTCTATAATTGGGTGTATGAATGGCTCTATGTAGGGAGGTTATGGAACCCTAGGTGTTATTAAGTTTAGAAAACCCTAGTTGTAGGTATTTGTATTCTAAATGTTGATGTTGAATCCGATTGATGAAGTTTGTCACCTATTGATGATGTGTGCATATGGTTGTTGATGTTTGAGAATCCAAAAATCTGTCCTGGGCGCCCTCCTGGGCGCCATCTTGTTGCTCGCAGGTTGCTGCTGGGCACTGGTGATTTATGGAGGAGGAGGAGGATGGTTGTAGTTTTGGTAACATTAGAAAGGGGATGAGGAGCTGATTCTGAATATGTTAAAAGATTAAACATGCATGGTGATTTGAGGAAACCCTCACCTCTTCCCTTCCTCTCCCATTCGCACCCTCTCTCTTTCTCTCCTCTTGGTTCTTGTTTTTTTGAAAAATGAAAGATGAAGTGTGTGTGTGTCTCACTTGGTCCAGCTGAGGGGTTTTACAAGGGGTGGGATACAACGACTAATTTACCCCTCACTTACTAACTCTATTCCGTTAAGTGTTCAAAATGCGGAAAGCCTCACGGTGGAGAGTGTCGTCTGGGATCCACTGTGTGTTACTACTGCAAGAAAGAAGGGCATTATGCTAACGAGTGCCCGAAGAAGAAGAGGAATCGAGAAGAGAATGCTAACTCCGCGAGAGGAAAAGTCTTTATGTTGGACGCTCAGAAAGGCGAAGCTGATGTCGGATCGGCGAACGGTATGTTGTGAGCTATTTGTTTTGATTGGGCCAATTTTGAGGACAAAATTTTTAAAAGTTGGGGTGATTGTAATATCCCCAATTTTCGCTATTTAAATTATTCGACGTGAAATGATTTTTATTGATTTAAATGAGTTGCTTGAAAATAATGTGTTGAAAAATAATTTGTTTGGATTGTCAATCAATTTAATTGTGTGCCAAATTGAGTTTATTGCATCATATTTAGTTAGTTAGAGCTGGTGGGAGTCATTAGGAAAGAAATGTTAAGTGAGGGGCATAGTGGTAATTGTCCTAGTCTATATAATAACCCAATCAGCTGGAACAAATGAATACACTTCATTCCTCAATTCAGAATTTCAGAACCAACAAGAATGAGAGGGGAGAGGGCGAGAGGTGAAGAGGAGAGAATCCCAAAAAATTTCAATGCATGTGTGATCTAACCATACCAACAAAATCAGCTTCTCTTCCTCATTCTACTGCTACCAAAATCGTGGCCACCCTCCACCTCCTCCACAAACCACCATTGAAGACCACCTTGAGCTCCACTTGGCCAAACACCATGTATGTCACTTGCATGTTCAACTAGAGTGCATAAGAACCAAATTATGAAACTTGATTACGAATTTGGAACAACCTAGGGACTTATTCAGTAGCTGGGTTCGAAGTTCAAGCCTTAGGAAGCTGGGTGTTCAGTTTTGGGTTGTTTAGAATCGGATTGGAGGTAATTCGTGACCCTCTATTTGTTCGTGTGCACAAAGTCTCGGTGTTTAATTGCTATTGTCTTCAAAAAGGTGAGTTCTACTCGCTTAGGATTTCTGTTCATGTTGCATGGTTGGTTGAATTCTGTTTGTGTTGTTCTTGTTGTACTTGTTGGTACGAAATTTGGTGCAATTATTGTTAGCAAAAATCATTGTATAGGCATTCTGGATATAGGTGCGATTGTTTTGAAACTGGGAACGATATGTTAGTCCAAAATTTTTGGGGCTTATTGCTTTAGAAACTAGATTGAATACTTGTCACTTTGGATTTGAAATGGTGACATTTGGACTTGTGTAGCACAAGATATGAGCATCACAAGTTAGGGTAGAGTTCTGGAGATAATTTGGATATAGGTGCTGTCTTTCTGAAACTGGGAATGATTTACGTATCCAAAAATTATATAACTTACCTTTTTAGAAACTAGATTGAATACTTGTCATTTTGGATTTGGAATGGTGACATTTGGACTTGTGTAGCTCAAGATATGAGCATCACAATTTAGGGTAGAATTCTGGAGACAGTTTGAGAATAGGTTCGGTTTCTGGGTATCAAGGGATGATATAGGTACCCAAAAATTATGTGGTAAATTGTTTTAGAAGCTAGACTGAATGCCCGTTAATGTGGTTCTAATTTGGTTTAATTTTGAACTGTGTAGCTCAAGTTGTAGGCTCCACAAGTTAAGGTAAAACTTCGTTGAGTTGTTAAGTCATGCAATTGTTGAATTGGAATGTTGGGCTGAACTTATGAATTTGCATGTCATGATTGTGGTTTGATATGTACTGGTTGTTGATTGGTTTGACTGTGGTTATGCGTGTGCGAAGTGGTAGTATCGATCAGGAAGTAATTCGGGTTCGGAACGGAATGATACGATTCAAGGAAAAATAAAAATCTGGGCTACTGTGAACAACGCACGGATCGTGCGTTATGGGAGCACGGGTCGTGCTGTTTGTTCATGGGAAGCCTGGGAATAATTTTTGGACACACACGGATCGTGCGTATGGGCGCACGGGTTGTGCGTAACTCTCGGATTGCCTATTTTAAAAAGTGCTTTAAATCATTCCGAACGATTCCAATTGCTTTCTAATCCATTCTTCCACCTTCCCCAATGATACTATAATTGAACTGCCCTGAATTGAGTGGTAATTGACTGTGATTGGATCTAAGTTATGTTAGTACCATACGATTAGTTGTGTTTGAATTACGTTCAGGTTAAGTGAATGCTCATGTGATTGACCATTGATTTCATGTTATGACTTTGTGATTGATGTATTGTGCTGGGCTGATTGGGTTAGTAAGATTGATAAGTTAAGTTAGCGAACCTTAGTAATCCATGAGAGATCACTTAATAATTAGACTAAGTTAGTAATTAGATCACGTTAGTAATAAGTTTATGTTAAGTTCAGTTCATTGTTAAGTTAAGTTATTGTTATGTTTAAGTTCATTGTTCAGTTCAGTTCAGGTATATTAAAATATATACATCAGTTCAGTTAGGGTGACGACCCTATTTCAGTTTAGTGTGCTAGGGGAGGGGAAGTCATGAGCCCTATGAACCTAGGCCCCATCAGGGACCCAACCGATTAGTGGGGACGGGTTCACCGGAAGCTTATTATGCCAAGTGACCGGTGACACGCTAAAATATCAGTTCAGTTTATGTGTTGTTTATTGTAACCGGCTTAAGGGTTATGAGGACAACGTTCAGTTCAGTTTACGAGTTGCGTCTTGTAACCGGCTTAAGGGTTATAAGGACAACTTCAGTTAGTTAGCCACATAGTCAATTTTGAGGACTATGAGTTAGAATCAGAATAATGAATCAAGCATAATTGAACCGAGAGAGTTAGTAAGGGGTTTCGATAGAACTCACTGAGACAAGTTGTGTCACCCAATCCATTGTTGTTGTTTTTCAGTTAAGCAGGGAAAGTTGAAGACCATGAGGCACGGCTATGGAGACGCTTGAGGAGCGGCCGCTATCTTTATTTCATTATGTCTTGTATTTCAGTTTCCTTTGTATTTCTGTATTTCTATTCAGTATCTTAAGACTATTCGATTGTACGACTTATGTCTTTCAAGTTGTAAATCGCTTCCGCAGACTTTCGGTTTTTGAATATTGAACACTAGTTGAGGGTGTAAGGACCGACTTTATTTATATTCTGTTCAGTTATGTAAGCACGTTTGATGAGTAATTCATCGAAGTTTAGTATGTGTTCAATATTTTGAAAGGAAAGTCACTCTAATGTATGCCAGTAGTGCGCTTCGGTAATTTCTACAAGATAGAAATTAACGGGGTGTTACAGTTTTCCCCCAACCTAATTACGCCTCCAATGATTTTCCTCAATCAAATTTTATTGGCCTCTCAATTCGCTCCCAAAATTAACTTTAGCATGCGGGTCTTCACAAAATGATTTTTCAAAACTACCATACCGCACGCCAAGCTTCACTTCGGAAATTTCGGTCACCTGCAAGCAGATCCATCAATTAATCCTTTGATGGTGATTTGCAATGTGAAAAACAGTCAGCCATCATCTCACTTTCTTATTCGTATTCACGTTTGACTTGTCAAACGGAATTACATGAGACTATCTGATTGTTAACCTTCGCAAGCGAAAGTTTAACACCAAAACCTTGCCACTATAGTGGAAACTTATGGATGTACCCCGACTTAGTGCATCGGCTACAACATTAGCCTTCCCCGGATGATACTTCAATTCGAAGTCATAATCCTTCAGAAATTCCACCCATCTTCTCTTCTTGTTTTTCAACTCCTTCTGATCAAACAGATATTTCAAACTTTTATGATCACTAAAGCCTTCGACACGAGACCCATACAGGTAATGTCTCCAAATCTTCAGTGCATACACAATAGCTGCCAACTCCAAATCATGAGTCGGATAATTCTCTTCAACAGACTTTAATTGCCTGGATGCATATGCTACCACTTGTTGATTCTGCATGAGAACACATCCTAAACCCTTCCCAGAAGCATCGCTGTAAATTTGGAATTCCAAAAATGGATCCGGAAGAATCAAGATCGGAGTAGAAGTCAAAAATCTTCAACTCTTGAAAACATTCTTCACAATCGGCACCCCACGTAAACGGATGACCCTTACGAGTTAACCGAGTAATTGGAAGAACTAACTGTGAGAACGCTTGAACAAATCTCCTATAGTAACCAGCTAGACCCAAGAAACTTCTGATCTCTGGGACTGATGTTGGTCCTTCCCGGTTTAACACAGCTTCCACTTTACTGGGATCCACAGCAATTCCCGATTGGGAAGTCACATGTCCCAAAAATTTACCTCAGGCATCCAGAAGTCACACTTTGACGGCTTTGCACACAAATTCTTTTCTCGGAGTACATTCAGAACAATGCAGAGATGTTGAACATGCTCCTCAATGGTGTTAGAGTACACCAAGATATCATCAATGAAAACTACAACAAACTGATCTAGGTACGTGTAGAAAACTCGGTTCATGTAATACATGAATACCGCTAGAGCATTAGTCAAACCGAAGGGAATCACTACGAACTCGTAATGTCCATACCTCGTACGGAAGGCTGTCTTAGGGATGTCTAAGGCTCTAACTTTGATTGATGATAACCTGACCTCAGATCAATTTTTGAAAACACCATGGCACCTCGAAGTTGATCCAGCAATTCGTGTATCCTTGGAAAGGGATATTTGTTCTTGATTGTCCCTTTGTTGCATTGTCGGTAGTCAATACACAATCTCATACTTCCATCTTTCTACTTGACAAGTAACACCGGAGCACCCCATCGAGAAGCGCTCGGTCGGATGAACCTCTTAATGATCAACTCTTCAAGTTGAGACTTCAATTCCTTTAATTCTAAAGGAGACATTCTATAAGGAGCAATAGATATTGATCCTGTGCCAGGAACCAACTCTATTGAAAACTCTACCTCTCGGTCAGGAGGTACAGAAGAAACTTCATAAGGAAAAACATCCAGAATTTCATTCACAACTTGAACAGATGACAAATCTAAACCAGTTTCAGTGGATGCAAATAACATAGTAACATAAGCTTTCGCACCTTGAAATAGTGAGTGACTTGCTGAGGTGAAAGAGATAACTGCTTCAGAATTTCTCCTTGGCAATTCAACCGATTCAGAAGAAGCGAGGCTGATAGTTCGATTGGCACAATCGATTGTAACACGATTTGTAGTCACCCAGTTCATACCCAGAACAATGTCCATACTTCTCATAGGCAAACAACTAATCCTACAACGAAATTTCTGTCTTCTATGATAAGTAGACAATTCTGACACAAAGATTGGGTCTGGAAACGACCCTTAGCAGCAGTATAAATAGTTATTGGCTCGGACAGTGGAGACAACGCTAGTCCCAACCGATCCACACATGATTGTGCTGTAAAACAGCGGGTTGCACCAGAATCATATAATATACTGACGGAGTTATTGAGAACTAATCCCATAGAGCATCCAAAGTGTTGACACGTCCTTTCCTTAGAGCTGCTTGTAACTCCTTGGAACTCTTCCTTGCAGGGAACTTATTTGTATAGTGACCCTCTTCATTACAATAATAGCCCCGATTGATCTGTGCTGACGATCACCCTGGTGATGTCTTCCATAGTTAGAACATCTTCTGACCTTTGAAGAATCGAAGAATTGCACCTGCTTTTCCTTTGATGAAATTATCTTAGGACTTTGCATTCGGAGTTGATAATTCAACTACCTTCTTTCCTTTCCCATATTCCCTATGAGATCATCCTCGGCGACATAGGCTGGTTGTGTAACAGCCCAGGTCCACCGCAGCGGCCACCCCGGTCCCACTGTTACCTCACGGTCTTCTCTACCCCTCTTGTAGAGTTTTTGCCTTCCGTGGGAATCGAACCTTGCACCTGAGGCATAAGTGCAAGTTAAACCCCCTTCCCACTACCAATTGAGCGCGCGCTCAATTGGTAGTGGGAAGGGGGTTTAACTTGCACTTATGCCTCAGGTGCAAGGTTCGATTCCCACGGAAGGCAAAAACTCTACAAGAGGGGTAGAGAAGACCGTGAGGTAACAGTGGGACCGGGGTGGGCGCTGCGGTGGACCTGGGCTGTTACAATAAAAAGGCGCCTTTTTATGTAACAGCCCAGGTCCACCGCAGCGGCCACCCCGGTCCCACTGTTACCTCACGATCTTCTCTACCCCTCTTGTAGAGTTTTTGCCTTCCGTGGGAATCGAACCTTGCACCTGAGGCATAAGTGCAAGTTAAACCCCCTTCCCACTACCAATTGAGCGCGCGCTCAATTGGTAGTGGGAAGGGGGTTTAACTTGCACTTATGCCTCAGGTGCAAGGTTCGATTCCCACGGAAGGCAAAAACTCTACAAGAGGGGTAGAGAAGATCGTGAGGTAACAGTGGGACCGGGGTGGCCGCTGCGGTGGACCTGGGCTGTTACAGGTTGCACTAAGGCAACATATTTGTGAGAGTATAAGAACTGAGACCCTGAGTCATATACGCACAAAGGCCCATCTTATACATCTGCATCCTCCATTCGTCATTCAGAGCATACCTTACCACTTGGTAAAACTGAGACAACTTCTCAAACTTAGCGATGTATTCTTCCACTGTCATGTCACCTTGCCTGAGGATGCACTGGTTGGGGATTCCGGTCTTGGTCGGTGATTGCGTCTTGGTCATCCTGCCATAATTCCGCTTTTGCTGCACTAAGTATTGAGTTGATCGGGCTCACTGTCTCTTAGCATCACAAGAATAATTACAACAAGGACTAACAAGGACTCGACTCAACCCTAAACTAAGTCCGACTAGGTCTAACCGCTCGGATATCAACTGTAACACCCCGGTATTTTTATCGAGTAAAAATACCCAAGTGCACGATCCCTAACTACATTAGAGATATTATTTCCTGTTTAGATACCGAACCTCACTATAAATTTTTCACTGAATAACAAGACAGTCTTAAACATAAATAAGACCATGTCGATTCTCAGACCATAAACCATCAGTGAACTACAATGTTCAATATCATACAAGAAAGCGTAAATAAATACATAACGCTAAAGACAAAATGTCTTGATACACAACATATAAACAATGAGATACAATCTCAGTGAGTTCTACCGGGACCCCTATCTACGCTCTCGGTTCAATTATGAATTCTATTTAAATTAACACGACACCGACTGCGTTAAAGCTAACCCCAGTGAACCGTATTATAGGAGTTTCATTCATTCGTGGTTCAATTCATAACCACGTGCATTATCAATCAACACGACACCGCGTGCGCGAACACTAAACCCCGGTGAACGTGTTATAATCCAGTACGACACTGACTGCCCGAACGCTAACCCCGGTATATCGCACAACAAACTTTTAACATGACACCGCCAGCGCGAACGCTAAACCCCGGTGTATCGCACAACAAACTTTTAACATGACACCGCCTGCGCGAACGCTAAACCCTGGTGTACATGTTATGACTCAATACGACACCGACTGCGCGAACGCTAACCCCAGTGTATCGCACAACAACTTTTTAACATAACACCGCCTGCGCGAACGCTGAAGCCCGGTGAACCCCCTTACCAATAGTACTTTCCCTAATGGTATACGGGCCTAGGTAAGGGATCATGACTGCCTCGCCTAGTATGTTAACATCATGGGTCGTCACCTAATTCGATATAATATATATATATATATATATATATATATATATATATATATATATATATATATATATATATATATATATATATATATATCCACCCGCATTTGGGCTAACTCCTATATTCGATATAATTTATATATCGTGAATCATAGACCGGTTTAGATGAATAAATACTATTTGTTCCGAGTTAGTTGTACAAGAACACCTAGGACTTTTAGTCCATTTTTTTCCGATAAAACATGACCTCACACGAGTTCTATTATTCGGTTTTTCGGGATAGTTTATAACTTCAAAAACAATGCATTATACAATTTATATTACATATTTGATTAGGCCTTTCAATGGGCTTTCAAACGCACCTGAGAACACCTCAATCGGGTTCCCGGATCAAAAGTTATCGCGAAAACAAAATCAGTGACTTTTGTTGAAAGACTGCAAAGCGTCGCGAACAGTGACAAACGAAACTGTAACAATTTCTGGAAGGGGTCGCGACGCGATGGATGCATCTTACGAAGCGATGGGTGCTGAGAAAGTGCAGATTTTGCGGTTTCTCGCGAAATCCGCTATTCCGCTCAATTCCGATTCTTGTTCCGATTGAAAACAGTCCAAACAACCAGAAAAACAGATTCAATCAATATCACACAATCAGTCAAATCAATCAAACACTCAATCTAAATGAATTTTATCAAAATACGACATATTTCCAAATACCGGTTTTTGAGTCAAAATCTTTCGAAACCAATCAACACAAAATTCCTTTTCAAAGCGAAACAGTCCTAAACGTGAGTAAAACTCACCGATTGTGATGAAAATCACAAATAGCCGAGACTTTCCGCGAAATCGCTTTTCCGACATAACCACACGAACGTTCCCCGCATAAACTTTACGCTCTGACGACAATCGAATCCGCTTCCCAATCTTCCCATTCAACCATGAGTCACCCAATGACACTATTCATCATCTTCAAGCTTCAATCACTATTCACACATAAACCCCCAATTTGATTCTTAAACCCTAACTCTCCCAACTAGCTCCTAACCATCCAATCGAACTTCAATCATCAATTAAACAACCATGGGCTTGCTCCTAAACACCATCCTAAGCTTACCTTTGAGCTTTAACCATCAAAACCTTCTTTTACTTCAAAAATACGAAAATGGTGGAGAGTGAGAGGATGGTTTGTTGGTGATGATTCTTGGATCAAAATGAAGAGGGTGATGAGATGGTGCTAATGGAAGAAAGAATAAGAACATTTGGTGAGGATTTCCCACTCTCTCTTCCCTTCTCCCTCTTCTCCACTTTCTTTCTTTTCTCCTCCTTTTCTTTTATTTCTCTCGTTCTCTCCCTCTCTGTTTCTTTATTAATTCTCTTCTTTCATTTCTTTCTTTCTTTCATTTATATAAACTTATATTATTATATTTAAGTGGTAATATGGTCAATTGACCATATTGCCCTTAATATTTAATTTCGTTTCAAAATCGTCCTTGCCCCGAATTAACCGATAAACGATCATATGACAACCAATAATTAATGTTAGCACTCAATAAATTTACCAGACAAGTACTAAAATAATTCAATTGTGTTAACATCCAAATAATTCTATTAATTATTTTGGGGATGTTACAAAAGGGACGTGGATACCTAAAATAGCGAAAAATTTTGAAAGTTTGTAAGACTTAATTTTAAAATAAATTAAATAAATTCCTTATAGAATGTTTATGTGACATCAAAAAATAATGAATTTGCATTAGCTGTAGTGTAAATGTAACACCCCGATAATTTCTAACTTGTAGAAATCACCGAAAACCATCAAGTGCGTTTGCATAATTAACTTTAAAATACATAAAATGTTCCTTACACCACTCAAACTAGTGTTCAGTACCAAAATAGAAAGTATGCGGAACCGATTTACAACTTTAACGAGTAAGTTATACAATCGAGCATACTATGATAATGAAAGAACAAAATACAAGACATAACGAAATGAACAACGGCGTCTCCGCTAAGTAGCTCCATAACCATGTCTCATCACCTTCAACATTTCCTGCTTCTCTGAAACAAAACAACAACAATGATTGGGTGAGACAACTTGTCTCAGTGAGTTCTATCGAGACCCCTTACTAACTCTCTTGGTTCATTATGATTGATTCATGAATCGTAGTCCTTAAAGTTGACTACGTGGAGTACTCTAACATTGTCCCTCGTAGCCCTTAAGCCGACTACAAGTGACAATCCTTAATATGACCCGTAGCCCTTAAGCCGACTACGAGAAATATATCTGAAACATGATTGTTAGCATATCACCGTAGCCCTTAAGCCGACTGCCGGTAAACCCATTCCCTGACCATAGCAGGGACAAACATGACGGGGCCTAGGTTCATAGGGCTCTTGACTTCCCCTCCCCTAGTACACTAACCTGAAAATAGGGTCGTCACCCTAGACTGAAGTGACATGTATATAAACATACACCTGACATGAACATAGCATGATCTTAAACATAACATGATCTTATACATAACATGATCTTATTATCAACATTATAACCTCAGGGACATTATGTCCGTCTTATCTTTACTTGTCGTGATCTCACTCGGGGTTACTAAGTTCGTTAACCTGACTTATAGGCATTTACAGTTCAATCCAATCATAATTATTTCAGTCACAGTTTCCAGCGTTCACACATGAACTTCAACAATGTATTTAGCCTACCAAACGACATCGGAATTTAGCGAACGACCTCTCTACAGAAAGCTTATGAAGTCTAGTTTCTGGCCATATTTTTAGAATTTCAAAATGAGGAGTCAAATAGTACAGTTTTCACAAACAATGCAGTAGGTCCAGAAAATGGGACAGTGACAGTGTCCTGAGTTGGAACTCTCCTAAAGTTGTCAAAACTATTCCAAATGACCTGAAACTTGTGCCTAAACAGTAGAAACTTTTGTCTAATTCTCAAAGAAATTAGATTCATTCAAAAAGGAGTTCATTTGAAGAACCACAATCATAACACTGACCCTATGTCCAGACTGTCCCCAGAATTCTAACCTAACTTGTACTGCTCATATCTTGAGCCACACAAGTCCACTTGTAACCAAACCAAAGACAAAATGTCAAGCATCGAGTCTAGTTTCCAGAATGGCAGGTTATAAAAATTTTGGATACCTAGATTATCCCCAGATACCCAGAAACCGAACCTATCTCTAGATTGTCTCCATAATTCTACCCTAACTTGTGATCCGCATAACTAAAGCTATACTACTCCAAATGCGACCAAACAAAATCCAAAATGACAAGCATTCAGTCTAGTTTCTAAAAAGGTAAGTCACATAATTTTTGAACCAGAAAAAAATTCCCAGTTAGCCGAAATCCGAACCTACCCAGATAGTGTCTACACAGTGAGCTTAGCAACAATTTAAGTATCCAAACAGCAACCAATTCAGCCATCATGCATAACTTCATCAAGAAACAATAAACATATAAATTAACAACATTTTCCTTAGTGAGTATAGAACTCACCTCAGTACCGAAGAGGAGTTTGAGACGAATTCGAAATACGCTTGAAACACAAGTGGCACCAACAAGCTCCTAGGAACACTCCAACTTCTCTAGCCAAACTCCAATTCGAATTTCACTACTGAAAACCTTATCCCAGCTACCTCAATCTTCAATATTGAAGAAGAGACTTCAAATACATCCCTAAACCTCCATTAACAACCAGGACACAAGGCTTCAAGGAATCCCCTTTTTCTCAAAGTGGTCACGAAACTAAGGGATGAGGAGGGAAGGTTTTTGGGCTGAGATTCTAGAAACTAAACCATGGAAATGGAAGAGGAGGTTGCGCTGATTTCAAAGGAAGCAAGATCAGCAACATGCATTAGACATTGGTGGAGTTCTCCCCCTCTCTTCCTCCCTCTCTTTCACGCCTCACTCTTCTCTCCCTTGCTTCTGTTTTCTGAACTTTACAAAATGAATGGGGTTCTGATTTTGGCTCAGCTGGGGGGATAAGTGGCAAGGTAAAAGACAATTATACCCTTCAGCTACTAATCCTTCCCCGTATGACTTATATTAGTTTTAACTAACCTAACCCAATGCAACGACTTATACATTAACACACAATTACTAATAGTAAATCAACCAAACAATTCATTTTATTTTCAACAACTTAATTAATCACCAAATGTAACAGGAGTTCATCAGAATCTATCCGAACTTAACTCACCCATTAGAGGTAGCGACATTTGCGATGCCGCTTCGCCCATCTAGGGACTCTGACAGGAGTTTATCAGAATCTATCCGAACTTAGCTCACCCGTCAGAGGTTGCAACCTTTTCGATATGCCGCTTTGCGCCTTAGGTCTCTAACAGGAGTTTATCAGAATCTCTCCGAACTTAACTCACCCATTAGAGGTTGCGACATTTGCGATGCCGCTTCGCCCCTCTAGGGACTCTGACAGGAGTTTATCAGAATCTATCCGAACTTAACTCACCCATCAGAGGTTGCGACCTTTTCGATATGCCGCTTCGCGCCTTAGGTCTCTAACAGGAGTTTATCAGAATCTATCCGAACCTAACTCACCCATTAGAGGTTGCGACATTTGCGATGCCGCTTCGCCCATCTAGGGAATCTGACAGGAGTTTATCAGAATCTATCCAAACTTAACTCACCCATCAGAGGTTGCGACGTCTCTTGATAGCCGCTTCGTGAACCGAGTAGGTCGACTCGTGCCTTGGTTCTGCTTGGTTGCCTGGTCCCCTGTTGTTTGAGTCGGGACTTGGCTTTCAATCCACCTCTTGCCAGGCGCCCTCCTGGGCGCTTGCTACTCCTTCTAGGCGCCCTGCCAGGCGCCCTCCTGGGAGTTGGTTGCTTCTGTGCTGGGCGCCAGTTTCTCTTGGTTTTTTCTAAGGTCCTAGAGCCAAAACTCTGATTTGCGAAACAATATCTTGAACCGTAAATAGTAAGGTTTAATTCCTTCGCACGCTTGTTGTAAATTGTTTTGACGTGTTAAACCTAAACAACCAGCTTCTTATAGTAGACTTGTTAAACTTAAACAACCAGCTGCTTTAAAGAAAACGTTATAAGTATTGGGACTGTGAGCCAGATGCCGAATAGGGGAATAGGTCTCTGTTCTCCCTCGGGTGGATGGTGAGCTTCTTTTTAACCTCCTCAAGGAGGTGAGGACATTCTCCATCCAGCTTGAACTTCTTCACATCCTTTTTTGTCCCCTTGGTTTTGGGTTGGCTTTCCGCTTCTTCTTCACTACTTGAGTCAGTTCTGGCATCCCAGTCTGTCAGATTCACCTCAGCTTCTTCTCTGAACCCCTTAACCGAGCTTCTTAGCTCGGCGGTCTCCTTCTCATCTTTAAAGCTCATGTAGAAACATCTGCGTGCTGCTCCCAGGTCCGCCTGGAGGGTCACCACCTCACTCTCCAGAGTGTAGAACTTCATTTTTAGATGGACCGTTGAGGTGACTGCCTCCAACTTCCCCAATGCGGGCCTCCCAATGATGCACTGGTAGACCGACTTGCATGGGAGGACCAGGAAGGGTGTTTTCACAGTTTTGAACAACGGCGGTTTACCGTCGGGGTTTCCGTAGGTGACCATTAGCTCTAGGTGGCCGAGTGGCTTAGTCTTCGATCCATTAAACCCGGTTAGGTCCCCTCCTCGGTAAGGAGTCAGGTCATCGGGGGAGATATGCAGCACTTGTAGCAGGTCTTCGAAGATGATATCTACTGCACTTCCCTGGTCAACCAGGATCCTTCTTACCTCGACGTTGGCGATAATGGCAGTGATGATTAGTGGGACGTGTTTGTTCGGTTTCCCATCGAGCAGATCATTGTCGTCGAAGGATAGGGGTGGTCTGGTTGACCCCTTCCTGGTGACTGAGGTTGACGCAATGCTGAGGATCTCCTTCCACTTCCTCTTCATTGAATTGTTTGACCCCCAGTAATCATGGGGGTTTCTCCCGTGGATCAGCATGGCCAATAGCCTTCCTTTGGGCCTTCGGGTGTCCTCTTTATCGGTTGATTCATCATCGCCATTTTCGACCCCCTCGCCGACTGGGGCCTTCCCCTTCCTAGGGGACCTGTATCTACCTTCGGGGGATCGGGCTCTTTTGCGCGAGCCACGCAGTTCCCCCTCCTTCTTCACGTACTGTGATAACTTTTCTTTCTGGATCAGCTCCTCAATATCTTCCTTCAGCGATCGACAGCCATTGGTGTCGTGGCCTCCGCTTTGATGGTAGCGGCACCATTTCTTCAAGGGTTTCTGGCCCTCTCTCAACACCAAAGGCTCCGGCCTCTTGATGTCTTTGAATTCCGCATTGGCACATTCAGTCAGGATTTGCGCCTTTGAGGTGACGAGGGGAGTAAGACCTGAGAGTCTTGGGGGGCGTCCCTCACGGTGTACGCCTCTTGTTACCTTTTCCCGGCGTACCTCCTGGGTGACCTCCTTGTCGCCCCCTGCCTTGGCTGCCTCGCGGTAAGCCATATCATCCTTCTCATAGTTCATGTACTTATGGGATCTTCGATGGAACTCGCCCAAGTTCCTAGGTTTGTTGATGCCTACATCTACCTGGAACAAACTTCCCTTTCTCAACCCGTCTTTCATCCAGAACAACCTTTGCCTTACCTCCAAACTTTGAATGTAACACCCTAAAATATTTAATTAATTCATTTGATTAAGTACTTAGGAATTTAATTTAATTAATTGGATATAATTTAATTATTAGAAATTATATTAATATGTGTAGGTGGTATTAGGAGGTGGAGGTGCTAAATTAGATGGACTTGGGCTTAAGTGAGAAGCCCAAGCCCATGGATCTAGTCATATGCGAATAGGCGCCTAGAGGGGTTAGGGTTTTTGGTTGGCTTTTGCGAAATGGAGAGGGAGAGCATAGAGAGAAGAAAGGCGCGCCATTGGAGAGGAGAAGAAGAGAGGAGAGGTCGCGCCACCAAGAGAGGAAAGGATCGTGATTCCGTTGCCGTAGTTCCGTTCGTGATCATCACTAGAGATCCTATTCATCTAATTCGAGGTTAGGGGAGCTCTATCATTCTATCTAATAGATCACATGATGGGTCCTAGATCTAGGGTTAGACTAGATTTCTTGATGTCTTCTTGATAGGTTGTTGATGTTGATCTTTATATATATATATATATATATATATATATATATATATATGCGAATTGAGGTGTTCTTGATAGGTTGTTGATGTTGATCTTTACATATATATATATATATATATATATATATATATATATATATATATATATGCGAATTGATGCATACCATGAATTATTGATGTGTTCTTGATAGGTTATTGATGTTGATTTTCATGATATGCGAATTGTTGGAATATGTATATATATATGTTGATTTCTTGATGTGTTCTTGATTTGCGAATTTTGGTATGTGGGAGTGTTGGAGTTTTCGTAAATTTGGTGAGTGTGTGCATAGGCGCCTAGGGCGCCAAGGTGATGTGATGATAGTGCTCAAAGGAATTTTGTTAATTGATTAAACTAAGTGTTATTTTGAGTGTTGAAAAATATAAGATTTTGATGAGTTAAATTGCTAAAAATCAGTTTTAAGTGTTTTGGAAAGTTGCTGGAAAATTGGTGATTTTTGGTTGCTGCAAGGCCGCCTAAGGCGCCTTGTGTGTGTTGCTGTGTGTTGCCAGATTCCTGTGTGGCTGGGCGCTGGGTGCCAGCGCTGGGCGCTGAGCGCCCAAGCGCGTGTGTGTGTGTTGCGCCAGGGCGCTAGGCGCGGAGCGCCCGTGTGTGTTGTGTTGTGTGCGTGTGTGCGCGCCTGGGCGCTGGGCGCCTGTGGCGTGTGCGGGTGCGTGTGTGCGCGCCTGGGCGCTGGGCGCCAGTGCGCGTGTTGCCTGGTTGCCTGGGCGCCTAAGGCGCCAATTTCAGTATGTTGCTTGATTTTTCCCAAACTTATTTTTAACATAACTTTTGACTCAGACGTCCGTTTTGAACGATTCGAAAAGTGTCGTGAAGCTTTTCACGTTGTCTATCTGTGGGTCCAATTTTTAAAATGAAAAATTGTTATTTTCTGATTGTTTGTGGGCGCCCAAGTGGCCGTCCCCGGTGATCGTCCCAGTGACATTGAAAAATGATATGGAGCTCTTTAAAAATCCCTTTTGGTGTACAAACAACAGTTTTAACGTGGTAGTGTCAAAAATGATGATTTTGACGAGGATGCCCTTGGTGGCTAGTCAAATGACTGTTTTGCCCCTAGTGGCCAAAGTTGTTGATAATGATGTGTAAATGACGAGGATGCCCTTGATGGCTAGTCAAATGACGTTTTTGCCCTTAGTGGCTATTGTTTGAATTGATGATGTTTATAAATAGCGACGTGGTGTATGTAATGAGGCCCACAAGGCTAAGTGACGTTTGAGGCCCAAAAGGCTAAGTGATGTTAAGGTCTAAATGGCCAAGTGATGTTGTGTGTTGATTGTGAATTTGACAGGTGCTGTGCTCTTTGCGAGCCAACCGGTAAGTGACGGGTCACATAGTTGACCATGATTTGAGTAATTGAGTGTTTGTGTGTTGTGAGTGGTGCATGTCATCGTGTCTCATGCCCATATGCATAAACCCAGTGACGTTTTTGGGGCCTGAGTGGCTAAGTGACGATGAGGCCTTAAGGGCTAAGCGACGTTTGTGAAAAAGGTACCTCATGCATATGCCCGCGAGTGGGTTGCATTTCATAAGCCTACATGACATGAGATGAGTTATTGTAAGTGATGTGAATGATGACTGTGATGTGGATATTTAGTGTTTTGGATGTTGATTGTTCTAGTGCGTAGCCTACGATTAGTACTTATCATATTTTCTGTTATATGGATTGAAATGATGCTCACCCTTTCCTGTTTGAATGTTACCCCCGTGTTGGTAACGTGCAGGTGATTCCCAGTGAATGCCTTAGCTTCACTTCTTGAGTCGAGTCGTCATGCTCTGATACGTAGCACTCAGGGGGGGATAACGAACTCGACATTTATTCATGATTTTTGGTTGTTATGTCCATGTGGACTTTTCCGTTATGTTTTATTATTTTCCGCTGCGTAGTTGGTTTTGTTATGTTGAGTTTTATAAGCGACGTTAAATTGAGGCTTGAGATTCTGTTATTTGTGACGTGCTACGTGAACGCATGATTACTGAGTTGAACTGTTTTAAAATTGATAAGCGACGTTTTATTGAAGTATGTGTAACATTCCCTATGAACGAAATTTTTAAACTCTGATTTTTATAAACAAAGTGACGGGTAGAAAGGGGTGTTACATTAGTGGTATCAGAGCAATGGTTGGTCTGTCCGGCCGAGTCGTCGAGTCGTTGTGTCAGATAGTGACCAACTGTTGTCTTTTCAGTGCTGACCGTTGTTTGTGTTGCAGGTACACCGGAAAGTTTCTATTGGTAAGTGAACTAGTGGGGGAGATTTCCCTACTAGTGATGTGTGCCCTATTGTGTATTCAGTGTGAGAACTGTGTTTTGCTGTTGTGTTCCTTATTGTTGACCTTATTGCTGCGTGCTTCTAAATGAATTGTCATGTTGTTTGAATGTTCACATGTGTTTTAGTTGATATTGAACTCTGTGTGTTTTACATAAAATGTCAAATTAAACGCTGTTGCTGTGGATTGTTAAGTCGCATGTACCTTCTTATGTTGATATGTCCGAACTATTTTAAGAGGTCGACGCTGAGTTTTTACGAAAAATCCTGTGAATACGTGTGATGTTTTGAAAAACCGAGTGCGTTGTGAAAATATTATTTTTGTAAGCTATCTCAAGCTGTTGCTGCACTAATAACTGCCGTAGTGTTTTGACCACTTCAAGAGGAAATGTTTTCATTCGAGTGCTATGGTTTGTCCTCGATTCTTTTCGAAGGATTTCAACTTGGTGTAAAAAGATTTTTACTATTAAATGTCAATATTGGCGTCAAATATTTATTTTGAATGGACTCTAACTTTGTGAAAAGTTTTACTATAGTACACTCCTGATTTGCACAATGATGCTATACGCTAAGTGCCTAGTGAATTGGTCTTGCCGATTGCGTTAGGATGTTTTTACTGCCTTGGCTGCAGCGAACGATAAAATTTTTGGTCTGGATATAACGATTATTGTTTTCTTCTTTTGTACGAATCCATGAAGTGATTTTAAAAGTGGACTATAAGTTATGTTGTTAGTATTATCCCACGTACCTTACCCCATTCGGTCCTTTGTCTAGTTTTCCTCAACATGCCGAATCTTTGCGAATTGTTTCGTGAACGTGAACCGTAAATTTCCCAATACTAAGTTCTGCATGATTTTACTTGACTGTTATACCCTTTGCAGTTGTGCTACGTGATTTTGAGAAGCCCTAGACATTTAAAAATGTGCACTGGCACTGTTTTTGCACTTCCTTGAGTTAACTTTTACTGTCATATGTTCTTGAGGATACCCTATTCAAACTGGTTAAGATAACGAGAAAAATCAATTCCTATAACGTGCCTTATTTTTCCGTGTCGAAAAATTCTAAATAAGTATTTTGTGCATGTGTGTGATTGTACATTTCGTATATGTGCCTTTAACTATGAAATGGAATCGCCTGTACCGAGTCTTCATGATTTTGTGTTAGTTGTTATATTCTAATCCAGTATGTACCCTGTGAAGCTTGATATTGCACGCTTGAGTCTTTATGATAAATTTCCTTTTGGTTGCCTCTTCCTGAGTGGTTTTGAAAATATTAAAATGATAATGTCTGCCGAGGATGGATATATGTTCTCCTAAAGTTAGTTTTGTTGTTAGACGTTCACATGAAGACTTAAACTAATTTAGTTAGGTTGATGTGTAGTTTTATGTAAATACTTTTGCTGTAGTATGTTTTTACTTCTATGTTGGCGCTCTAGGCTAAGGGTTTTGTGGATATTGGTCCACTAGATTGTTTTTGGTGTCATTGCCATACCAGCATGCTGTAACTCTTGGAAAATAATAAAGTCCTATTACTCAGTTGTTATTTTCTCTGAATTTTCTGAAACTGATTTGAGGATTGAGCACTCTGATTTGGTGATTTGTCTTACTATATTTACGCATTTGGAAAACTTTCTCGTGATGTTGTTGACGCTATTGTTGTCGTTGTTTTGCTTTTGTTGCTATTTTTCTGGAAATTATTGAGGCTGTTTTCTGAAAAATATTGCAACTGTTTTTCAGAAAACTATATTGGCTGTTTTACAGGAGAATAAATGTTACTGTTTTCTGAAAACTACTGCCGCTGTCCTCTTAAGATGATTGTTGTTGTTTTCCTGAAAAATCATCGTTGCTGTCTTTAAAAATTACTTTCACTGTACCGAAAAGTACTGTTACTGTTCCTAACTTATGTGCTGCCCCTATTTTTATGAGTTGTGCCTAATTCGATTGTTAACCGTTGCCGGTGCCTTAGTGCCCGATTGTTGTGACTGAGTTGTTAATATTGCTGTTGTTGATGATGTTGGTACTAATGATGTTGCTTTGTTGTTGGTTTTTAGTTGTTGGTGTCGCCTGAGTGGCAATTGTGGTTGTTGATGTCGCCTGAGTGGCAATTGTAGTTGTTGATGTCGCCTGAGTGGCAACTGTGGTTGTTGATGTCGCCATAGTGGCAATTGTAATTGTTGATGTCGCCTGAGTGGCAAAGTTGTTTGTGGATGTTATTGTCGTGTTACTAAAATTATGAGACTTGTTGTACGACTGTTATGCACCCTGTGAGTTTCGTCTTGATGCTGTGATGATTGATGTGTTTTGTTATCCTTAAGGGTAGATGAGTGAGGTAGAATGCGAGCTAGTTTATCAGAGTAGCGCAGCGGAGTAGAGAGTGAGTCTGATTATTACTGCTTGAAGTTACCTGGCTGAACAAGTAGGAGGGACGGCCGCCCAAGCACTCACCGCCGGTAATCAAAGCAATAGTAATCAGCATGATTGATAGCGCTAGTTGTCTAGGTGGCCTTAGAGGGAGAGTGTTGGCGTTGACAGGTGAATTTCGAGGAAGAAATATTCTAAGTGGGGGAGAGTTGTAACACCCTAAAATATTTAATTAATTCATTTGATTAAGTACTTAGGAATTTAATTTAATTAATTGGATATAATTTAATTATTAGAAATTATATTAATATGTGTAGGTGGTATTAGGAGGTGGAGGTGCTAAATTAGATGGACTTGGGCTTAAGTGAGAAGCCCAAGCCCATGGATCTAGTCATATGCGAATAGGCGCCTAGAGGGGTTAGGGTTTTTGGTTGGCTTTTGCGAAATGGAGAGGGAGAGCATAGAGAGAAGAAAGGCGCGCCATTGGAGAGAAGAAGAAGAGAGGAGAGGTCGCGCCACCAAGAGAGGAAAGGATCGTGATTCCGTTGCCGTAGTTCCGTTCGTGATCATCACTAGAGATCCTATTCATCTAATTCGAGGTTAGGGGAGCTCTATCATTCTATCTAATAGATCACATGATGGGTCCTAGATCTAGGGTTAGACTAGATTTCTTGATGTCTTCTTGATAGGTTGTTGATGTTGATCTTTATATATATATATATATATATATATATATATATATATATATATATATATATATATATATATATATATATATATATATATATGCGAATTGATGTGTTCCTTATAGGTTGTTGATGTTGATCTTTACACACACATATATATATATATATACATATATATATATATATATATATATATATATATATATATATATATGCGAATTGATGCATACCATGAATTATTGATGTGTTCTTGATAGGTTATTGATGTTGATTTTCATGATATGCGAATTGTTGGAATATGTATATATATATGTTGATTTCTTGATGTGTTCTTGATTTGCGAATTTTGGTATGTGGGAGTGTTGGAGTTTTCGTAAATTTGGTGAGTGTGTGCATAGGCGCCTAGGGCGCCAAGGTGATGTGATGATAGTGCTCAAAGGAATTTTGTTAATTGATTAAACTAAGTGTTATTTTGAGTGTTGAAAAATATAAGATTTTGATGAGTTAAATTGCTAAAAATCAGTTTTAAGTGTTTTGGAAAGTTGCTGGAAAATTGGTGATTTTTGGTTGCTGCAAGGGCGCCTAAGGCGCCTTGTGTGTGTTGCTGTGTGTTGCCAGATTCCTGTGTGGCTGGGCGCTGGGTGCCAGCGCTGGGCGCTGAGCGCCCAAGCGCGTGTGTGTGTGTTGCGCCAGGGCGCTGGGCGCCAGGCGCTGGGCGCGGAGTGCCCGTGTGTGTTGTGTTGTGTGCGTGTGTGCGCGCCTGGGCGCTGGGCGCCTGTGGCGTGTGCGGGTGCGTGTGTGCGCGCCTGGGCGCTGGGCGCCAGTGCGCGTGTTGCCTGGTTGCCTGGGCGCCTAAGGCGCCAATTTCAGTATGTTGCTTGATTTTTCCCAAACTTATTTTTAACATAACTTTTGACTCAGACGTCCGTTTTGAACGATTCGAAAAGTGTCGTGAAGCTTTTCACGTTGTCTATCTGTGGGTCCAATTTTTAAAATGAAAAATTGTTATTTTCTGATTGTTTGTGGGCGCCCAAGTGGCCGTCCCCGGTGATCGTCCCAGTGACATTGAAAAATGATATGGAGCTCTTTAAAAATCCCTTTTGGTGTACAAACAACAGTTTTAACGTGGTAGTGTCAAAAATGATGATTTTGACGAGGATGCCCTTGGTGGCTAGTCAAATGACTGTTTTGCCCCTAGTGGCCAAAGTTGTTGATAATGATGTGTAAATGACGAGGATGCCCTTGATGGCTAGTCAAATGACGTTTTTGCCCTTAGTGGCTATTGTTTGAATTGATGATGTTTATAAATAGCGACGTGGTGTATGTAATGAGGCCCACAAGGCTAAGTGACGTTTGAGGCCCAAAAGGCTAAGTGATGTTAAGGTCTAAATGGCCAAGTGTCGTTGTGTGCTGATTGTGAATTTGATCGGTGCTGTGCTCTTTGCGAGCCAACCGGTAAGTGACGGGTCACCTAGTTGACCATGATTTGAGTAATTGAGTGTTTGTGTGTTGTGAGTGGTGCATGTCATCGTGTCTCATGCCCATATGCATAAACCCAGTGACGTTTTTGGGGCCTGAGTGGCTAAGTGACGATGAGGCCTTAAGGGCTAAGCGACGTTTGTGAAAAAGGTACCTCATGCATATGCCCGCGAGTGGGTTGCATTTCATAAGCCTACATGACATGAGATGAGTTATTGTAAGTGATGTGAATGATGACTGTGATGTGGATATTTAGTGTTTTGGATGTTGATTGTTCTAGTGCGTAGCCTACGATTAGTACTTATCATATTTTCTATTATATGGATTGAAATGATGCTCACCCTTTCCTGTTTGAATGTTACCCCCGTGTTGGTAACGTCCAGGTGATTCCCAGTGAATGCCTTAGCTTCACTTCTTGAGTCGAGTCGTCATGCTCTGATACGTAGCACTCAGGGGGGGATAACGAACTCGACATTTATTCATGATTTTTGGTTGTTATGTCCATGTGGACTTTTCCGTTATGTTTTATTATTTTCCGCTGCGTAGTTGGTTTTGTTATGTTGAGTTTTATAAGCGACGTTAAATTGAGGCTTGAGATTCTGTTATTTGTGACGTGCTAGGTGAACGCATGATTACTGAGTTGAACTGTTTTAAAATTGATAAGCGACGTTTTATTGAAGTATGTGTAACATTCCCTATGAACGAAATTTTTAAACTCTGATTTTTATAAACAAAGTGACGGGTAGAAAGGGGTGTTAAAGCGCCTTTTTATGTAGTGGGAAGGGGGTTTAAGTTGCACTTATGCCTCAGGTGCAAGGTTCGATTCCCACGGAAGGCAAAAATTCTACAAGGGGGGTAGAAAAGACCGTGAGGTAACAGTGGGACCGGAGTGGCCGCTGCGGTGGACCTGGGTTGTTACATTGAACGCCCGAAGCTTCCTTATTAAAGCGCTCAATATACTCCCTCTGTGTCTCGTGGTTACGCTGCCTGACGGCTCTCAGTACTTCTTCAGATTTGGGCTTTTTCCGGGAGGCAGTGAAACGAGCCGTGAACATTCTCGCCAGCTGCCCCCATGAGGATATGGAGTTCGGCCTCAGCTCCTGGAACCACTCTAATGCGGAACCCTCGAGTGTGAGGGGGGAGATTTTGCAATGGACGGGTTCCCTGGCGCCCCTGTAGCGCATCATTAGGGAGAAGTGTGCCAGATGACCGTCCGGATCTCCAGTCCCGTCGTACATCTTGAGATTTGGCAGCTTTTCCAAGGCCCTTGGGATTTGGCATTCGTCTACCCTTCTTGTAAACGGCCGCTCCTCCGAAAAATCTCTTGAGTTTCGGGGGGAGGTGTCTTCATAGCCCTGCTCTTGATACCTGTGTTGCTCGGGGGATCTCCTCGATGGAGAATCCCGGTGGTGCCTTTTGCCGGTGACGTCCCTGCTCCTTGACCTCTCATAATTGTTAGGGGACGCGTGTGAGGAGGTGCTGGAGTGGGTGTCACGAGGCCGACAGGTCCCTGGGGGTGAGCCTGATTCCCCACGCCTGCGTCTCCGCTAAGTAGCTCCATAACCATGCCTCATCACCTTCAACCTTTCCTGCTTCTCTGAAACAAAACAACAACAATGATTGGGTGCGACAACTTGTCTCAGTGAGCTCTATCGAGACCCCTTACTAACTCTCTCGGTTCTTTATGCTTGATTCATGAATCGTAGTCCTTAAAGTTGACTACGCGGAGTACTCTTACATTGTCCCTCGTAGCCCTTAAGCCGACTACAAGTGACAATCCTTAATATGACCCGTAGCCCTTAAGCCGACTACGAGAAATATATCTGAAACATGATTGTTAGCATATCACCGTAGCCCTTAAGTCGACTGCCGGTAAACCCATTCCCTGACCATAGCAGGGTAAAACATGACGGGGCCTAGGTTCATAGGGCTCATGACTTCCCCTCCCCTAGTACGCTAACCTGAAAATAGGGTCGTCACCCTAGACTGAACTGATATGTATATAAATATACACATGAAATGAACATAACATAATCTTAAACATAACATGATCTTATACATAACATGATCTTATTAACAACATTATAACCTCAGGGACATTATGTCCGTCTTATCTTTACTTGTCGTGATCTCACTCGGGGTTACTAAGTTCATTAACCTGGCTTATAGGCATTTACAATTTAATCCAATCATAATTATTTCAGTCACAGTCAATTCCAGCATACACACATCAACTTCAACAATGTATTTACCCAACCAAACGACATCGTAATTTAGCGAACGACCTCTCTACAAAAAGCTTATGAAGTCTAGATTGTCCCCAGATACCCAGAAACCGAACCTATCACTAGATTGTCTCCAGAATTCTACCCTAACTTGTGATGCCCATAACTGGAGCTATACTACTCCAAATGCGACCAAACAAAAGCCAAAATGACAATAATTAAGTCCAATTTCACTACTGAAAACCTTATCCCAGCTACCTCAATCATCAATGTGAAAGAAGAGACTTCAAATACATCCCTAAGACCTCCATTAACAACCAGGACACAAGGCTTCAAGGAATCCCCTTTTTCTCAAAGTGGTCACGAAACTAAGGGATGAGGAGGGAAGGTTTTGGGCTGAGATTCTAGAAACTAAACCATGGAAATGGAAGAGGAGGTTGCGCTGATTTCAAAGGAAGCAAGATCAGCAACATGCATTAGACATTGGTGGAGTTCTCCCCCTCTCTTCCTCCCTCTCTTTCACGCCTCACTCTTCTCTCCCTTGCTTCTGTTTTCTGAAATTTACAAAATGAATGGGGTTCTGATTTTGGCTCAGCTGGGGGGGATAAGTGGGAAGGTAAAAGACAATTATACCCTTCAGTTATTAATCCTTCCCCTTATGACTGATATTAGTTTTAACTAACCTAACCCAATGCAATGACTTATACATTAACACACAATTACTAATAGTAAATCAACCAAACAATTCATTTTATTTTCTACTCTTTTTATTTAATTATTATTAACTTTAAGGAAATCATTTCCAAAGAACTATCTCCTTTTTATTAGTTCAATGTTTTTATTTCATAATAATTCATGTAAAAACAAATATTAAATTTAATTAAAAAAAATCATTTTAAATGTCAACCATTAATAAATATCATTTTCTTTATTCATGCTTTTTTTTCTCTTGGCTATTTAAAGGCCGAATAGGCTAGTAAACTCTCTATCTTCTTTATATGTAGATATTGTCACAAACGAACTAAATTATACATGTTTGGTTTACATTGAAATCTACCATCTAGTGTTTGTTCATATCCTTACCTGATCCTCATTGTCATAGATCTGGTATCTTACTAGGCACAATCAAATATATTTTATCATGACGACAATTCCAAATTTTTTTCTTAGGAAGTTATTTGCGCACCATTGAGTAATTCCGAAATGGCTTATTTCGGATCCCTTGAAAAATGGTCATTTAGCGACTTTTTTAACTTTAAGGTTCATGTTGACACAAACTATGCAGTGCTCGCCTAAAACAACCTCACTCTACTATACCTATTTCTGATTTTTCATCTCGAATGTCCAAGTGTTTACCTATCCAAGATTCTCTTGAAAATGGTTCTTCATATTTACAAATGTATTTTCCTAACCCCATAATTCATCCGGACTTAATCCAAATTATGTCTTTAATATCAAATGACATGACTCTAGTACAAAACACTCATTACGTTTTCCATTATCAAAGTCCACATTCCTGTGATTTAATATCATATCCCTGAAACATGCATATGATATTAAATCACAGAAAGGTGGCTTTTCATCATAGAAAACATAATAAAAGTTTGGTACTAGAGTCATGGCATATGATATTAAACTTGACATCATTGACTGGGTTAACTCAATAAACTATTTGTAACATCCCCAAATAGGTTAAGTTGATTATTTTGAGGTTTAACCCAATCAATAATTATTTTGGTGCTTAAGTAATGCTTTAATTAATTGGGTAGTAAATTAATTATTGATTGGTGTATATTTAAAAATTGAAGAAGTGGGTTTTTGGGAGCTAAAATCAAATAAGGGATTTTAGTGAGGTTGTTGAGAAATTAGAATTTAAGTGAGGGTTATTTCGGTCATTGACCCATAATATCACTTATATTATAATAGAAAATGAAAGAAAAGAAAAAGGGAATAAGAGAGAATTGAGAAAGAGAGAGCCGTAGGGAGAAAAGAAAGAAAAGAAGGAAAATGGAAGAAAAGAGAGAGAGAAGTCGTGAGGGAGAAGAGGAGAGGAAGATGAGAAATTTCATGCAAACTCTAATCTTATTTCACAAAAATCATCACCTTCTCATCCTCTCCATGTTGATACAAGAATCACAACATATGGTTCACTCTCTCTCCAACATATGTTAATAGGAGCAAATGGAGCTAGGAGATGATGATTAGTGTTTTTGGGTACTTCATGGTTGATTGGGAAGCTTTGGAGTCTTTAAGGAGCTTGGAACCGTAGGAATCAAGTTGATGGTGCCTAGGTCAAAGTTGATATTTCTCGCGGGTCGGATTTTCGAGTGGCGGAAAGCTTTGGAAACGGATTTGGGCATCATCAGAATGTGGAGTTGATTCGGGGAACGTTCGTGTGGTTATGTCGGAAATGCGATTTTGAGGAAAGCCTCGGTGTTTCGTGATTTTCATCACAATAGGTGAGTTTTACTCACGTTTAGGTTTTTGAATTAATAAACTTAAATTGTGAAATGTGTTTCGGTTTTGGATTGTTTGATTGATGATTTGATTATGATCATTGTTGTTTGAATATGTTTTTGGACTGTTTTTATATTAGGACTGGATTGGAATAGGTAACGGAATTGATCGAAACGACAAAAAACGCAAAAACGGGACAAAAGCAAAGTGCTGTCAGAGACGCACGACCCGGGCGCCCCAAGCGCACGAACCGTGCGCCTCGTTCTGTCTCTGTTTTCAAATATGAATTTTTAGGGCGCACGACCCATGCATATTGGCGCACGAACCCTGTGCAGTGTTCTGTCAAGATTTTAGAAAAATGTACGAAATGATCCCGTTCGATTCCAATTCTTTTCTAACTATTTCCTTACCCTTGTCCAATGATATTAGGCTTATAATAATGCCATGATTTTGAATATGTTTTCAAAGGGTTTTAATAATGGTTTGCGAAGTTATGTTTAACTCGAAAAATCGTGAAATAGTGTACGGGAGCGAACCCGTAAAATGTTTACTACAAAGAACTAAATGTTCAAGTAAAGGTTTAATGTCAAGGAACTAAATTTTCTAGTGATAGTTACGTTATATAAATTATATCGAGTTTAGGAGACGGCCCAATGCGGGTGGATATATATAATATCGAGTTGGGTGGTGACCCATGATGTTAACATACTAGGTGGGGCAGTCATGATCCCTTACCTTAGGCCCGTATACCATTAGGGAAAGTACTATTGGTAAGGGGGTTCACCGGGTTTCAGCAGGAATGCAGGCAGTGTTATGTTAAAATGTTGTTGTGCGATCCATCGGGGTTTAGCATTAATGTAGTCGGTGTCGTACTGAATTATAACACGTTAACCGGGGTTAGCAGTAATGCAGTCAGTGTCGTGTTTATTGATAATGCACGTGGTTATGAATTAAACCACGAATGAAAGAAAGTCCTATAATACGGTTCACCGGTGTTTAGCATTCGCGCAGTCGGTGTCGTGTTAAGTTAAATAGGATTCATAATTGAACCGAGAGCGTTGTTAGGGGTCTCGGTAGAACTCACTAAGATTGTATTTCATTGTTTATATGTTGTTGTTTTACAGAGAAACAGGGAAAGAGGAGATCCAAGAGGCACGAGTAGTTTGTGCTCGGACGGTTGCTGAAGACTTAGCTTTTATGCTTAAGTTTATGTTTTCCCTTGTTATCTTTGTATAGTAACATTATGTCTCTAACGGATGTAAATGTTACGTATTTGTTTCCGCGCTTTCTTGTATGATATTGAACACTAAGTCCTGCTGATGATTGATGGTTAGGAAACCGTCGTGGTGTTAATTATGATTAAGACTGTTTTGTTGTTATTCAGCGAAAAATTTATAGTGGTGTTCAGTATCTAAACCGGAAATAATATCTCTGATGTAGTTAGGGATGGTGCACTTAGGTATTCCTACTTGTTAGAAATACCGAGGTGTTACAGTTGGTATCAGAGCAGTTCGACCTAGTCAGACTTAGTTTAGGGTTGAGTCGATTCCTTGTTAGTCCTTGTTGTAATTATACTTGTGATGCTAAGAGACAATGAGCCTGATCAACTCAATACTTCGTGCATCATAAGCGGAATTATGGCAGGATGATCAAGATGCAATCCTCAGCCAAGACCGGAATCTCCAACAGGTGAATTCTCAGGCAACGTGACATGACAGTGGAAGAATACATCGCTAAGTATGAGAAGTTGTCTCAGTTTTACCAAGTGGTAAAGTATGCTCCGAATGAGGAATGGAGGATGCTGATGTATAAGATGGGCCTTCTGTTGAACCAAGGACAAACACTCTTTGTTTTGTATGATAACAAATTACATTTAGTCTACTAATCGTTGCAGTGTATAAAAGTACAGGGACAAAATAAAGTACAGGACATGAATCAAAGAGCAGGAAATATTAAAATGGAGCAGCTTGGAGAAGAAGCCACCTCAGCAGTTCAAGACCTAATTGTTTATCCGATTTCTTTAGGGCACTATGTAAGGTCCTATCACTGAAGGTCTATGACTTTTAGTAGCTGAGAGATGAGTTTTTTCAAAACATGCATGGTGCATCAAAATAGTTTTGAAAAATATTTTATAAAATTGCATGCATGCATAAAGTGGCACCTAAACCATAAAACGATTTTGTGGAAAGCAAAAAACAATTTCTCTTTTGTTCCAATGGCTATGAAATCGATTTATACAATTTATATAGGCTATGAAATCGATTTTAGGCTCACCTATAGGCCAAGAATCGATTTCCTTATCCTATGTTTGAAGCATGTAATCGATTTCTACATATTCTCAAGCCAAAGGTAAGAATCGATTTCCTTCTATTTCAAAAGACTATGAAATCGATTTTCAAGCAATCCTATAGGCTATGAATCGATTCCTCCACATTTTAAACAAAGTAAGAATCGATTCCTACCTTATTCAGGATGTCCTGAAAATCGATTCTCACCTATTTCTAAAGAAACAAACAATCGATTCCTATGTTCTCCATATGTAAAGAATCGATTCCTCAATTTTTTAACTAGCCATATAATCGATTCTTATGTCTTCTAAAATGATAAGAATCGATTCATCAACATTTTCACTTCATCAAATAATCGATTCATCTTGGCAATAAATGTTTTTTTCAAAATTCTACGCTTTCCTAAGCCTATAAATAGGCAGCCTAAAATCATTCTTCAACACACCATGTAACACCCCCTTTTCTACCCGGTAAAATATAACGGAAAAATCAGAGTTTTAAAAAAAAAATCATTTTTCATCATGTCAAAAGGGAATGTCACACACTTCATTAATTCAACGTCAATAACATAAAGAGTCTCGCCAGTAGGGACAACGCCCAAAAACAAACGTTTAACTATGTCACCGTAAAATAATCACCACGCAGTGGAAATATAACAACAGAGTTTTCGAAGTCAAGAACCAAGACATCTAAATCAAGTTCAACAAAATCCAAATAATAATTCTACGATCTAATGCCCCCCCTGAGTGTTACATATCAGAAGCAGACACCTGACTCGAATCTAGTGAAAGTAGCTAAGCCCTCACTCGGGATCACCTGCAAGTTACCACAAGGGTAACAAACCACAGAAAGGGGTGAGATATCACATCGTATAAGGAATCATATGAAAAACAGTATAGACAGGTCCAACAGGCAGGTAATCACACAGGCAACGGGTCAACAACAACATAGCAGGCAATCCATCACTCCGACAGTCAATATACTACAACAATAGTTAATATCTAACAACGGAAGTTTACCACAGTTATGTAACACCAATTATACAATGACCATATTCATCGCACAAGTCCACACGGCCACCGCCCTACGACACAGATCCATACGGGCCACCGCCCCCCAACAACAATTCATACGAGCCACCGCCCTCTAACAACACATTCACACGGGCCACCGCCCTTGAACCAATTCATACGGGCCACCGCCCTACACAGCAACAACTACACACCAACAATCTATATAGGGAATTCACCAATCAAGGACCAACGTTGTCCATCACTAACATAGCAACAACGTCGTTAATATTACAACGTCACAACAATGGGCGCCAAGGGCACTGACGGCATCCCAACAATTTGGACACTGAGGCATTAACATCATCACAACATTAGAAAAAGGGTTTAAACACCGAAATAGCTTTACCACGCCAACGAAAACAACCACCGGGGCAGCCACTTGAGGCGCCCAGAAACCATCAGAAAAATTACACCACTTTGCCTCAAATTAGAACATTCAGTTAGGCCTCTGAACGAGCTTTCCAAAACATTTTAAAACGCCTCAATCGGAGTACCAAGTCAAAAGTTATCCCAAAAACAAAAACGGGAACGAGACACCAAGAACTGGCGCAGGAGGGGATCCGGCGCCCAGCAGCGCAACGCAGAAAACTGGCGCAGGGCAACACAGACAGCAACACAGTTGGCGCCCAGGGACAGGGACCCGACCAATTTTTCGTAAACGAGACTGAATCGCGTAGGAGCCAGAATGGAACACTTCAACACAGTAATATAAGGTATTCTATGCTTGAACACGAACTAAAAAGTCAAGGGAACAAGAATTCACTTGGATCCCATCGATAGGGATCCTGCACCAAAACTGGCGCAGCAGCAACAAGACCCATAGGGTGGGCGCCTAAGGCTCCAGATTTTCCAGCAACATAAAAAGGTGGATTTTTATCAATGATCATGGCAACATTATGGCAATTCGAAAACATAGGAACAACCATCTCAAAACACAATTATTCAAAACAACACCAATCTTTATATTAATCAAAACGTTTCGTCAAACACATATTAGACATCACATATGCTTGAGCATTACCAAACCCCAACCCACATACCATCCCTCATATCAATCTTTATAAAATATGAATCTCACCCTTACCTTGTTTAGAAGAATTCGAATCCCTTGCCTAAGGAAGCACCACGAAATTAGCTTGCCCTTCTCTCTCCTTGCTACGCCTCTCCTCCTTCTCTTTCTTTCCACTTAGCCGTCCCACTCTCTCACAATCTCCTTTGTTTTTCTTTTTCCCAAACGTGAATGGCACCCTAGTTACTAAACCCCTCCTATGCTCGATTTCTCTTGGGCCTCCACTTATCACATGCGAATTACCCACTCTAGGCCCTCATTTAATTTTTGCTAATACCCATCCCTCCTGGACTAACCAACACCTTCATGTAATATTTAATTAAATCCTTATTATTACTTTACCACCTAATTTTTATTTAATTAAACCTACCATCCACATCAAGTCAAACAATTCACACAAACAATTAAATAAATCTTTAAATGAAAATGGGGCGTTACACACCACATTTTCTCAACAAGTCTCTCTTCTTCTCACACGAAATTTCTAGATCTGAGAAAGAGAAAAATAGAGCTATCACTTTCATATCATTTTTATAGATCTACTCATCTCTCGCAGCTATTATATTGTCATATTATCTGAGGTGATTAGATCATAGCTTCTATATTGTAATCTACTTTTGTGGGGTCATTTTGAAATCCTGGGAAGTTTTCTTGGGTCTCTCAATCAGGAGATTGAGTTGGTTTGAAATCCTGGGAGGTGATCTTGGGTCGTTCAATCGGGGAGATTGAAGTGGTGTTGAAATCCTGGGAGGTGCTCTTGGGTCGTTCAATCAGGAGATTGAAGCGGTTGAAATCCTTAGCGGGGAGCTCGGGTTCTCAATTCAGGGGAATTGAGATTTGCTATTTGAAGTTGATTGTTTGTAAAACATTGGTTCTTCATATAGTGGTTGTTCAGCAAGTCCAAAGGTTGCAAAGCCGGAGGCCGAGGACGTAGGGCTTTTATCCCGAACCTCGTAAAATTACTGGTGTATCTCTATCCCTCTCTCTTTACTTTATTTACTGTTTATATCTATTTATAATATCACTACTCTGATCTGAATCTGTTAATCTGGTTATAGTTATACTCGCTATACTACAGATCTGTTTATCTATCATCTTCTCTATCACTTCTGTAGATCTTCTATATTCAATATCATTGCATTACTTATAAAACAACCTTATTGTAAATATTGAATATAGAATAATATCTCATTGTGCCTAATCTGCCTACTTGCATATATCTGATAAGTTCAAATCTCTTTTTCCGCATTTGATTTAAAACAAACTTATCATTTATTTCGAAAAGAATTCATATTTTGCACATAACCTTATTCACCCCCCCTCTAAGGTTATACTCTAAGTCTAACAAGTGGTATCAGAGCTAGAAATTGCATATAGAGCTTTACATCTCGCAATTTAAATTTTATATATTTATCTGTGATTATGGGTTCTTTTATGAAAGAGGGGATGTCTTCTTATGGGACTAACTATGACTATTGGAGTAGTCGAATGAAATGTCATGTGCAGGCTATAGGTTTCACTCTGTGGAGGATCATTGTTGATGGACCTCTGATTCCGATGAAAATCAAAACTCAAGCTAATGGCAAAGAAGAAGAAGTGCCAATTGAAGACATCTACACCATCGATCTGAGCGAACTGAGAAAATCTGAGCTTGACAAAATATCTCAAAATGCCAAGGCTATGAATATTCTTCACTTATCCTTATGTGAAGAAGAATATGGTAGAGTAAAAGGATGTCAAACAGCAAAGGAAATCTGGGACTGCTTGCAAGCTACTCATGTAGGTACGAGCCAAGTGAAGGATACAAAAATCAGAATCCTCACTTCTGAATATGAAGCCTTCAAAATGAAAGAAGGTGAGTCTGTCGCAGCTATGCACCAGAGACTGAATCTGATTATAAACAACTTAAGGGCACTGGGAAAGAGGTATTCTACAAAAGATATAAATGGGAAAATTCTTGCATCTCTGACTGGTGAGTTCTTTCCAAAAACTTGTGCAATCACTGAAGCCAAAGATATTGGCACTCTGCCCCAAGAAGACTTGATTGGGTCACTTCTAGCCTTTGAGGTTGTATTGGCTGCTAACAAAGATCAAGAAGCTGAAATGGTAAAAGAAAGAAAATCTCTTGCTCTTGCTGCTAAAACACCTAAGGTAGCAAGGAAAGAGGTTGAGTCTGATGAAGAATCTGATGATGAAGACATGGCTGAATTATTTGAAGAATTCATGAGATTCAACAAACTTGAAAAGAGAAATAAATCAAAGAAATCCAAGAAAGCTAAGAAGGCTACATGGAACAACTATACTGACAGTGAAGAAGAGGAGGTTGCAAATGCCATTTGTCTCACGGCATGTGAAACACCTAAGGCTACTATATGGGATTGTCTTGGCACTGAAAGCGACACAGACGAAGAAGAGAAAATTGCAAATGGTGTTTGTCATATCGCAAATGACTCATCTAAGGTAAGCCTTAACTCTTCTAGTCTTTCTGATTCCTCTATGCATGATGATTTACTTGATGATAGTTGTAGTAGTCAAGATTTGAGTGAGGCTTTTGATGCTCTCTATTCTGAACATGAAACTCTTTTGTTAAAATCTAAGAAATTGGCAAAGAGTAACAAAAGCATGCTCACCCAAATTGAGACACTTGAAAATGAAGTAGATAGATTAAAGAATGAACTGCATAAATCTGTCAACCTTGAGTTTTGTGAGCTTCAACAAAATTTTGAAAATGCCAAGGTTGAAAATGAACTTTTGAAAGAAACATTGAAAAAGTTTGAGGTTGGTGAAAAGACTTTGACTCAGTTGCTTCACTCTCAACATCAATATGTTGATAGGAGAGGAATTGGGTACAAAGGTAATTCCACCTCCTCCATTTTAAACAAGAAATTAACTTTTGTTGCATCTACTTCAAGTTATAAACCCATTGTTTTCTCATGCACCTACTGTCAAAAGGGAAACCATAGCTCACCTAGATGTCCTATCCGTAAATTATGTGAGCTTGGTACCCTTATACCTGCTTGTGAGAAACCAAAGTGGATTGTGAAAACAAACCCCTTGATGACTAACCCCAAAGGACCCAAAGAGAATTGGGTACCAAAATTTTCTGCTTGATCTTAATGCAGGTGTGCTACAAGGTATGGGGGTCAGATCGATACCTTGATAGCAGAGACTCAAAGTTCATGACTGGAGACGTAAAAAGATCCTTAATACTCAGAAACAGCAGTCATGTGAATAGTAATATCAACAATAGAGGAAAAATCACCGGTGAAGGTTAGATTGGAAAAGTTCTATTCACCTTAAGAATATTTTATCACTCCTGTGAAATAAAAAAAAATTTTGTGTGCATCAAAGTCTTTTTTCTCTCTATTGTGATGGATCTCTGATGCAACATATTTTTAAGTTAAATATGATACCTATATTGTTGAACCAAGTATGGCATATTCTCTTGGGTATCTTATTTTCTCTAAATATCTTTTTTTTTTAAAAAAAAAACCATGATGATCCACCCTCTTTTTTTCTAAGCTTTGCATTCTAATATTAATAAGGGGGATCACCAAGAAAGGGGGAGCATAGCATGAACTACTTTTTTTGATATATCATATGCGATGCAATGCTGCTTATTTATTATGCAAGTTTATAAAGTGCTTATGTTGTATGTATTCACCCCACCTCCTTTTGGATGAAAACAAAGGGGGAGAAATTGTATGCAAAAGGGAGAGAATATGCATGTTAAGGGAGAGAATATGCATGTTATTATTTAATGGGGGAGAAAATAATTGCTGCTATCCTGCTGTCATACTGCTTATTTTGTTATGCTTATGCTTAGGGGGAGCTTCTGCCATTGTTTCTCTATTATGGTCTCCCTATGCATAATGTAATTTGTTATCATCAAAAAGGGGGAGTTTGTTGAACCAAGGACAAACACTCTTTGTTTTGTATGATAACAAATTACATTTAGTCTACTAATCGTTGCAGTGTATAAAAGTACAGGGACAAAATAAAGTACAGGACATGAATCAAAGAGCAGGAAATATTAAAATGGAGCAGCTTGGAGAAGAAGCCACCTCAGCAGTTCAAGACCTAATTGTTTATCCGCTTTCTTTAGGGCACTATGTAAGGTCCTATCACTGAAGGTCTATGACTTTTAGTAGCTGAGAGATGAGTTTTTTCAAAACATGCATGGTGCATCAAAATAGTTTTGAAAAATATTTTATAAAATTGCATGCATGCATAAAGTGGCACCTAAACCATAAAACGATTTTGTGGAAAGCAAAAAACAATTTCTATTTTGTTCCAATGGCTATGAAATCGATTTATACAATTTATGTAGGCTATGAAATCGATTTTAGGCTCACCTATAGGCCAAGAATCGATTTCCTTATCCTATGTTTGAAGCATGTAATCGATTTCTACATATTCTCAAGCCAAAAGTAAGAATCGATTTCCTTCTATTTCAAAAGACTATGAAATCGATTTTCAAGCAATCCTATAGGCTATGAATCGATTCCTCCTCATTTTAAACAAAGTAAGAATCAATTCCTACCTTATTCAGGATGTCCTGAAAATCGATTCTCACCTATTTCTAAAGAAACAAACAATCGATTCCTATGTTCTCCATATGTAAAGAATCGATTCCTCAATTTTTTAACTAGCCATATAATCGATTCTTATGTCTTCTAAAATGATAAGAATCGATTCATCAACATTTTCACTTCATCAAATAATCGATTCATCTTGGCAATAAATGTTTTTTTCAAAATTCAACGCTTTCCTAAGCCTATAAATAGGCAGCGTAAAATCATTCTTCAACACACCACATTTTCTCAACAAGTCTCTCTTCTTCTCACACGAAATTTCTAGATCTGAGAAAGAGAAAAATAGAGCTATCACTTTCATATCATTTTTATAGATCTACTCATCTCTCGCAGCTATTATATTGTCATATTATCTGAGGTGATTAGATCATAGCTTCTATATTGTAATCTACTTTTGTGGGGTCATTTTGAAATCCTGGGAAGTTTTCTTGGGTCTCTCAATCAGGAGATTGAGTTGGTTTGAAATCCTGGGAGGTGATCTTGGGTCGTTCAATCGGGGAGATTGAAGTGGTGTTGAAATCCTGGGAGGTGCTCTTGGGTCGTTCAATCAGGAGATTGAAGCGGTTGAAATCCTTAGCGGGGAGCTCGGGTTCTCAATTCAGGGGAATTGAGATTTGCTATTTGAAGTTGATTGTTTGTAAAACATTGGTTCTTCATATAGTGGTTGTTCAGCAAGTCCAAAGGTTGCAAAGCCGGAGGCCGAGGACGTAGGGCTTTTATCCCGAACCTCGTAAAATTCCTGGTGTATCTCTATCCCTCTCTCTTTACTTTATTTACTGTTTATATCTGTTTATAATATCACTACTCTGATCTGAATCTATTAATCTGGTTATAGTTATACTCGCTATACTACAGATCTGTTTATCTATCATCTTCTCTATCACTTCTGTAGATCTTCTATATTCAATATCATTGCATTACTTATAAAACAACCTTATTGTAAATATTGAATATAGAATAATATCTCATTGTGCCTAATCTGCCAACTTGCATATATCTGATAAGTTCAAATCTCTTTTTCCGCATTTGATTTAAAACAAACTTATCATTTATTTCGAAAAGAATTCATATTTTGCACATAACCTTATTCACCCCCCCTCTAAGGTTATACTCTAAGTCTAACACCTTCGTGCTTATATGACTCAGGGTCTCAGTTCTTATACTCTCACCAATTATGCTGCCCTAGTGCAACCAGTCTATGTCGCCGAGGATTATCTCAAAGAGAGTACTGGAAAGGAAAGAAGGTAGTTGAATTATCAGCTCCGAATGCAAAGTCCTAAGGTAATTTCATCAGAGGAAAAGCAGGTGCAATTCTTCACTTCTTCAAAGGTCAGAAGATGTTCTAACTATAGAAAGCATCACAGTGGTGATTGTCAGCAAGGATCAATCAGTGCTATTATTTTAATTAAGAGGGTCACTATGCAAATGAGTGCCCTGCAAGGAAGAGTTCGAAGGAGTCACAAGCGGCTCCAAGGCAAGGATGTGTCAACACATTGGATGCTCAGTGATAAGTCTATTTTTAGAGTCTTTTTAATAGTTATTTTTATTAGGTTTATTTGGTATTTTAATTACATTTTTGAGCTATTTTACTACAAATGTTTACATTTTATTTTCAGGTTTTATTTTTGAAGCAAAAGAGAAAATATGAGCTAAAATGAAGAACAGAGAAAATATTTGAGGAGGAACAATTTTTGAGACAGCACTAGGCACTCTGTAGGGCGCCATGGGCGCCAAGGGCGCCAAGGAACAACACAACGCAAACTGGCGCAGCACAAGGCGCCAAGGAGCAAAACTGGCGCAGCACAGGGCGCCAAGGAGCAAAACTGGCGCAGCACAGGGCGCAAGGGCGCCAAGGAGCAAAACTGGCGCAGGACAGGGCGCCAAGGGCGCCAGGGAGCAAAAATGGCGCAGCCCAGGGCGCCAAGGAGCAAAACTAGCGCAGCACAGGGCGCCAAGGGCGCCAAAGAGCAAAACTGGCGCAGGACAGGGCGCCAAGGGCGCCAAGGAGCAGCAGCAGCGCAAACTGGGGCAGGACAGGGCGCCAAGGGCGCCAAAAAGCAGTCAATTTTGGTTGCGGCCACTTGTTTGTGGCCATCTTTGCCAACTTGATTTTTGACTTCTTTTTGACCATTTTGCCCGTCCACTCAAAGTGCTTTGTCCACTTGTTGATGGCTATCTTTGCCAACTTGCTTTGTCCACTTGTTGATGGCTATCTTTGCCAAAACTTGAATTGACCATTTTGCCCCTTCCCTCATATTTTCCTATAAATAGGACCTTGATCCTCACTTGTAAGGACACTTGAATTTTGTGAGAAAATCACTCTCAAAAACTCTCTAAGATTTATGACTTCAATTTACTCTTCATGTTCTTTTTAATTCTTGCTTTTTTACTTTCTTGCCCTTTTAATTCTTGCTTATTTACTTTCTTGCCCTTTTAATTCTTGCTTATTTACTTTCTTGTGTAACGCCCCAATTTTATTAAAATCTCTTTTGAGATGAATTGGTAGAAATGATTAGAATTGAGGTTCGGTTCTGCGGGTTTTGCATTCTCAATTGAACTCCGTTTTGTATGGTTCTTGTTTAGTTGGAAAGTAGACTGAATTCCCTACAAAGTAGGCACTGGTTTCATCAAATTTCATTAAGAAATGAGAAAGGAAGTTTGGTTGCAAGTTGAGTAAGAAGTTCTGTCCAAGTTTGGTACCTCATTGTAGTATTTTGAAAATCTGTACCAATTGGTTACTTATTTTGGGAATTAAAAATCATAGATAGAAACTACACTCCGAGAGCTTTCCAACGAGTGGTCATTTGTTAAAATCCGACGTCGTTTGCTATTTTAATCAAGAGAAGGAAGAAAAGAGTAGTCTGCGCATGTATGCTGTTGTTTCTGCCAATTCGCGCCTGAGTCGCGCTGAAGTCGCGCCCCAAGCGCAAGTGCTGTGCGTGAGCAGCGTGAGTTTCTGCCAATTCGCGCCTGAGTCGCGCCTGGCTTGCGCTCCGAGCGCGAGTTCGCGTATATAGCTGTGTTTCTGCGCAGCTAGGGCGTTTTTCTTGCTGTTTCACTCTTTTTATCATATCTTTGTCTCTGGAGCTCCGTTTTTGACGCGGTTTGTTGCGTTCTTCTCGTATCGCAGAGGGCTTCGATAAAAGAGCAGTTCCTGAGTTAGAAGACAGGAGAGCTGAGGACGCAATTGGATCTTCCCAAAGCTAAGGTTAGGGTTTTCGCGAGTTGGGGGAGGAATTCCAAGGCTTTGCTCGTGTGTTGCTGTGGTTACTCGTTGGTGTCTTCAATCTTCTTCCACGGAGCTTACGTTTAAGAGGTAAGGGTGAGCGTTTCATTTGACATAATTGGGTAGACATGGGGTCTCGTGGGTTTTTGATGAAATTGAAATTTGTTGATGGATTTGATATGTTTGATGTGTTCGATGGTTTGATATTTTGAAGAGCTTTGATGTTGTCTTGCTGAATTGATGTTGTTTCGAATGATTTGATGAATTGTTAGCGTAAAATTTGATGATGTTTTGTGAAGACATTTGGTGATTTCTCAATGAATTCTTGATAATTTACTTTGATGAGTTTTGATGAACTCGTGATGAAAATATTCTATGATTTCGTGGTGGACCTTTGGTGAATGGAAATGATGAATAATTTTGTTTTTGAAGTCGATGTTATGAGTCACCTGTCTCCACTGTTTTCCACTGTTTTTCACTGTTTCTCGCTGCTTTTCTTGCCGTTTTTCCCATTTTTCAAATGTGATATTTCCCAAGGAAAATGTGATGTCTCTCTCTATAAAATGTGAGGTTTTTATCAATCCAAATGTGAAATTCACTTCTCCGCAAAAATGAAGTTTTACAATTTAAAATTATGGTGTTGTTCTCAAATGTAAATACAATTTTGATGAATATGACGAGTTCACTCTAAGAGTGATTATGATGATGTGATCTATGTGATTTTGATGAGTATGCCGGGTTCATTCTAAGAGTATTTTTATGATGATGTGCCTTGAGTGGTGTTTGTTTTATGATGACGATGAGGAGTACTCCGGGTGAGTGTTTGATGAGTTGCACATGTGTTCATAGAGTCTCATGGCATGTGCATACTACGACGAATAGGCTTCGGCCTCTTATTGATGATGATATGCCTTGAGTGGTTCTTTTTCTTTCATAATGATGATATGCCTTGAGTGGTTTTTATGACGATATGGTACCATCATGCATATGCCCTGGAGGGGGGTTGCATTTACATGCATTTTCATGACGATGATTCCTTGAAATTAATTGTGTCTGAATTGATATTCTCTAATGATGAGTTTGATGATATTGCTGGTGTCGTATGATTTACCGTCCATGTTACTCTGTTTATGCTTGATTATGTCTTATTGAAATTCTCACCCCTTCTGCTTGGAATGTTGCTCTATTGTGGCAACGCTGCAGGTAACCTCGAGTGAAGGACTTGCTGCCTTACTTTTTAGCTTATTGGGATGTATTTTTGCGTCGCTCTCTGATACTGTAACACCTAGGGGGCGTGGGTGAAGTTGGATAATTTGTTTAATTAGTTTAATAATGATCTTTATTGTTATATTGACACTTGTTTGAGAGTATTTGGTGAGGTGGTGTTTATTCCGCTGTGATGTGCTTTATGAGGATTTGATTTTTCATAACGGATGTTTGATTGCACAAATTTGAAGAGTGCATGTTGATGAGTTTATTTTAATGAAGTTGTAGCATTTCTTTTCTATCAATTAAAACAATATTTTTGAAAGAGAATTACTCTGATAAATGACGTGTAATATAAGGGTAGAAAAGGGGTGTTACATTAGTGGTATCAGAGCAGTTCGGTCTGTCCGGCCGGTGGTTGAGTCGTCGAGTTGAGTAGCATTTTAGTTTGTTACTCGTTTCTAAATTCTGTTATTTGATTGCAGTACTAGAATGGCAGGACGGAACGATGCTGCACTTGCTGCTGCCTTGCAGGCTATAGCTGGGGTTGTGGGTAACATACCCAATGCTATTGGTGATGGGACGCGTAGTTTGGCTACGTTCCAGCGTGAGAACCCTCCTGCTTTTGAAGGCGGGTATAATCCTGATGGTGCCCTTGAGTGGCTAAGTGAGATGGAGCGGATCTTCCGCGTTATGGATTGCACCGATGCTCAGAAGGTTCGCTATGGCACTCATATGTTGAAGAAAGAGGCTTATGACTGGTGGAGAACGACTAGCCAGGGGTTGACGGTTGCCAATGAGGGAGTTACTTGGGCTGTGTTTGAGAGGGAATTCAAGAGAAAGTACTATCCGGAGGATGTCCGCGGGAAGAAGGAGGTTGAGTTTCTGAGACTTGAGCAAGGTAGCATGACTGTAACTGAGTATGCTGCAAAGTTTACTGAGTTGTCTAAGTTTTACCCGCATTATGATGGAGAGGGGGCCGAGTTCTCCAAATGTATTAAGTTTGAGAACGGATTGCGTGCTGATATCAAGAGAGCCATAGGGTATCAACAGATCCGTGTATTTCCCTTGTTAGTGAATAGCGCCAGGATTTTTGAGGAGGACAATAATGCCTTCTCCAGAGTTATGAGGGAAAAGCAAAAGAATTTTTCAAGTCGTGGTAAGCCATATGAGGCGCCTGCTGGTAAGGGCAAAGGTAAGTTTGTTGGTGGGCCTAAGCGAAGTGGGGGAGATGCTGCAGCCAGTGTTACTTGTTACACGTGTGGAAAGGTAGGCCATAAGAGTCCGGATTGTCCAAATAATGAGAAGAAGAGATGTTACAAGTGTGGGAAAGAGGGGCACATGGCTACTAACTGTGATAAGAAGGAGGTGGTATGCTTTAATTGTGGGGAGAGTGGTCACATCAGTACGCAGTGCTCAAAACCCAAGAAGGAGAAGTCATTTGGGAAGGTGTTCGCTCTAGCTGGATCTGATGTGGTGAATGAAATTCGAGGTACGTGCTATATCAATAATATTCCTCTCATTGCTATTGTTGATACTGGTGCTACCCACAGTTTTATTGCTGCTGCTTGTGTTGAGAAATTAAGTCTTGTTTTATCTGATATGTTGAGGGAGATGGTTATCGATACTCCAGCTAAGGGTTCGGTGACTACCTCCGCTGTTTGTGCTAAATGTCCTGTATTTATATATGGTAGAGAATTTTTGGTTGATCTGATTTGTTTACCGCTAAGTGGAATGGATGTCATTCTCGGTATGGACTGGTTAGTTGATAACCATGTTCATATCAACTGTCGGGAGAGGTCCGTAAGTTTTGAGTCGCTTGAAGAGGAGTCTGGGTTGTTATCTGCGGGTCAGCTGCATAGAGTGATGAGAGGAGAGGTTCAGCTGTTTTCGCTGTTGGCGTCGTTGTCTGCCGAGAGCCAAGCGGAGATTGATGTGTTGCCGGTAGTGCGTGAGTTTTCTGAGGTGTTCCCTGATGAGATTCCGGATGTACCACCAGAGAGAGAGGTGGAGTTTGCTATTGATCTAGTTCCAGGCACTAAGCCTGTGTCTATGGCACCATATAGGATGTCTGCATCTGAGTTGGCAGAATTGAAAAAGCAACTAGAAGATTTATTAGAAAAGAAGTTTGTAAGACCGAGTGTGTCACCTTGGGGAGCTCCTGTGTTACTGGTGAAAAAGAAAGATGGAAGTATGAGGTTGTGTGTAGACTATCGACAGTTAAATAAAGTTACCATCAAGAACAAGTATCCGTTGCCAAGAATTGATGACTTGATGGATCAGTTAGTGGGTGCTAGAGTATTTAGCAAGATTGACTTAAGGTCTGGTTATCATCAGATCAAGGTCAAGGATGAAGATGTCCAGAAGACGGCATTTAGAACAAGATATGGGCACTATGAGTATTCCGTTATGCCTTTCGGTGTGACTAATGCGCCGGGGGTATTCATGGGATACATGAACCAAATCTTCCGTGAGTACTTGGACAAGTTTGTGGTGGTTTTCATTGATGACATTCTGATTTACTCTAAGTCAGAAGAAGAGCATGCGGAACACTTGAGGTTGGTGTTAGAAATTCTGAGGAGTCGAAAGTTATATGCCAAGTTGTCCAAGTGTGAGTTTTGGTTGAAAAAGGTCAGTTTTCTCGGTCATGTGATTTCTAGGGAGGGGATTGCGGTGGATCCTTCCAAGGTTGATGCAGTGTTGCAATGGGAGTCTCCAAAGTCAGTTACTGAAATAAGGAGTTTTCTGGGATTGGCCGGTTATTATAGAAGATTCATTGAGGGGTTTTCGAAGTTGGCCCTGCCATTAACTCAATTGACTTGCAAGGGCAAGGCTTTTGTTTGGGATGACCGATGTGAAGAAAGTTTCAATGAGCTGAAGAGGAGGTTGACTACGTCTCCAGTGTTGACCCTACCTAATCCGGATGAGCCGTTTGTGGTTTACTGTGATGCTTCCAAGATGGGTTTGGGCGGTGTACTTATGCAGAATGGGAAAGTGGTCGCTTATGCGTCGAGACAATTGAGAACTCATGAGAAGAATTACCCCACTCATGACTTAGAGCTGGCTGCTGTGGTATTCGCATTAAAGATATGGAGACATTATTTGTATGGATCGAGGTTTGAAGTGTTCAGCGATCACAAGAGTCTACGGTATCTGTTCGATCAGAAAGAATTGAATATGAGGCAGCGCCGGTGGTTAGAGCTATTGAAAGATTATGATTTTGAGTTGAGTTATCATCCGGGTAAAGCTAATGTAGTTGCAGATGCTCTGAGTCGGAAGACCTTGCATATGTCGGCATTGATGGCTAGAGAGCTTGAGTTGATTGAGCAATTCAGGGACATGAGCTTAGTTTGTGAAGTTACACCCCAGAGTGTCAGATTGGGTATGTTGAAAATTGGCAACGATTTCATGGCTAGTATCCGGGAAGCGCAGAAATTAGATGTGAAATTGGTTGATCTGATGAGTGAGATTGGCCAGTCTGAAAATGAGGACTTTGGGTTAGATGCTCAGAATGTATTGAGGTATCGTGGAAGAATTTGTGTTCCCGAAGATGAGGAAATGCGAAAGGCAATTCTTGAGGAAGGGCATAGGAGTAAGTTGAGTATCCATCCTGGAGCGACGAAGATGTACCAAGATCTGAAAAAGATGTTCTGGTGGCCTGGGTTGAAGCGCGATGTGGCGCAGTTTGTGTATTCGTGTTTGACCTGTCAGAAATCGAAGGTCGAGCATCAGAAGCCTGCGGGGATGATGCAACCCTTGAATGTTCCAGAGTGGAAGTGGGACAGTATCTCCATGGATTTTGTGACTGGGTTACCTAATACGGTGAGAGGGCATGATTCAATTTGGGTAGTTGTGGATAGATTGACGAAATCGGCTCATTTTATTCCTATCGGTATTAAGTATCCGGTATCGAGATTGGCTGAGATCTATATTCAGGTGATTGTGAAGTTGCATGGCGTTCCGTTGTGCATTGTGTCGGATAGAGACCCTAGGTTCACTTCGGACTTTTGGAGTAGTTTGCAAAAGGAGTTGGGTTCGAAATTGAGGTTGAGTTCAGCTTATCATCCTCAAACTGATGGGCAAACAGAGAGGACGATTCAATCGTTGGAAGATCTGTTGAGGTCATGTGTTCTAGAGCAGGGAGGTGCGTGGGATACTCATCTCCCGTTAATTGAGTTCACCTACAACAATAGCTATCATTCCAGCATTGGGATGGCACCGTTTGAGGCGTTATATGGTCGGAGGTGTAGGACTCCGGTATGTTGGTATGAGACTGGGGAAAGTCTAATACTTGGACCTGAGCTAGTTAGAGAAACTACTGAGAAAGTGAAGATGATCCGAGAGAAAATGAAAGCGTCGCAGAGTAGGCAGAAGAGCTACCATGATAAGAGAAGGAAAGATTTAGAGTTTGAAGCGGGTGACCACGTGTTCTTGAGGGTCACACCTATGACTGGTGTCGGGCGTGCGCTGAAATCAAAGAAGTTGACTCCTCGTTTCATTGGGCCGTATCAGATTACGGAAAGAGTTGGAAATGTTGCCTATCGGGTGGCCTTGCCACCTAATCTTTCGAACTTACACGACGTGTTTCACGTATCGCAGCTTCGGAAGTATATTGCAGATCCGTCTCATGTGATCCAACCAGATGATGTAGAGGTGCGGGATAATCTCACTATGGAGACCGTGCCTGTACGAATTGAGGATTGGGAAGTGAAGACCCTTCGAGGTAAGAAGATCAATCTGGTGAAGGTGGTGTGGTTTGGGGCAACTGGTGAAAGCCTGACGTGGGAGCTGGAGGATAAGATGCGAGAGTCGTATCCAGAGTTATTTGAATCAGGTATGTTTTCGAGGACGAAAATAATTCTAAGTGGGGGAGAGTTGTAACGCCCCAATTTTATTAAAATCTCTTTTGAGATGAATTGGTAGAAATGATTAGAATTGAGGTTCGGTTCTGCGGGTTTTGCATTCTCAATTGAACTCCGTTTTGTATGGTTCTTGTTTAGTTGGAAAGTAGACTGAATTCCCTACAAAGTAGGCACTGGTTTCATCAAATTTCATTAAGAAATGAGAAAGGAAGTTTGGTTGCAAGTTGAGTAAGAAGTTCTGTCCAAGTTTGGTACCTCATTGTAGTATTTTGAAAATCTGTACCAATTGGTTACTTATTTTGGGAATTAAAAATCATAGATAGAAACTACACTCCGAGAGCTTTCCAACGAGTGGTCATTTGTTAAAATCCGACGTCGTTTGCTATTTTAATCAAGAGAAGGAAGAAAAGAGTAGTCTGCGCATGTATGCTGTTGTTTCTGCCAATTCGCGCCTGAGTCGCGCTGAAGTCGCGCCCCAAGCGCAAGTGCTGTGCGTGAGCAGCGTGAGTTTCTGCCAATTCGCGCCTGAGTCGCGCCTGGCTTGCGCTCCGAGCGCGAGTTCGCGTATATAGCTGTGTTTCTGCGCAGCTAGGGCGTTTTTCTTGCTGTTTCACTCTTTTTATCATATCTTTGTCTCTGGAGCTCCGTTTTAGACGCGGTTTGTTGCGTTCTTCTCGTATCGCAGAGGGCTTCGATAAAAGAGCAGTTCCTGAGTTAGAAGACAGGAGAGCTGAGGACGCAATTGGATCTTCCCAAAGCTAAGGTTAGGGTTTTCGCGAGTTGGGGGAGGAATTCCAAGGCTTTGCTCGTGTGTTGCTGTGGTTACTCGTTGGTGTCTTCAATCTTCTTCCACGGAGCTTACGTTTAAGAGGTAAGGGTGAGCGTTTCATTTGACATAATTGGGTAGACATGGGGTCTCGTGGGTTTTTGATGAAATTGAAATTTGTTGATGGATTTGATATGTTTGATGTGTTCGATGGTTTGATATTTTGAAGAGCTTTGATGTTGTCTTGCTGAATTGATGTTGTTTCGAATGATTTGATGAATTGTTAGCGTAAAATTTGATGATGTTTTGTGAAGACATTTGGTGATTTCTCAATGAATTCTTGATAATTTACTTTGATGAGTTTTGATGAACTCGTGATGAAAATATTCTATGATTTCGTGGTGGACCTTTGGTGAATGGAAATGATGAATAATTTTGTTTTTGAAGTCGATGTTATGAGTCACCTGTCTCCACTGTTTTCCACTGTTTTTCACTGTTTCTCGCTGCTTTTCTTGCCGTTTTTCCCATTTTTCAAATGTGATATTTCCCAAGGAAAATGTGATGTCTCTCTCTATAAAATGTGAGGTTTTTATCAATCCAAATGTGAAATTCACTTCTCCGCAAAAATGAAGTTTTACAATTTAAAATTATGGTGTTGTTCTCAAATGTAAATACAATTTTGATGAATATGACGAGTTCACTCTAAGAGTGATTATGATGATGTGATCTATGTGATTTTGATGAGTATGCCGGGTTCATTCTAAGAGTATTTTTATGATGATGTGCCTTGAGTGGTGTTTGTTTTATGATGACGATGAGGAGTACTCCGGGTGAGTGTTTGATGGGTTGCACATGTGTTCATAGAGTCTCATGGCATGTGCATACTACGACGAATAGGCTTCGGCCTCTTATTGATGATGATATGCCTTGAGTGGTTCTTTTTCTTTCATAATGATGATATGCCTTGAGTGGTTTTTATGACGATATGGTACCATCATGCATATGCCCTGGAGGGGGGTTGCATTTACATGCATTTTCATGACGATGATTCCTTGAAATTAATTGTGTCTGAATTGATATTCTCTAATGATGAGTTTGATGATATTGCTGGTGTCGTATGATTTACCGTCCATGTTACTCTGTTTATGCTTGATTATGTCTTATTGAAATTCTCACCCCTTCTGCTTGGAATGTTGCTCTATTGTGGCAACGCTGCAGGTAACCTCGAGTGAAGGACTTGCTGCCTTACTTTTTAGCTTATTGGGATGTATTTTTGCGTCGCTCTCTGATACTGTAACACCTAGGGGGCGTGGGTGAAGTTGGATAATTTGTTTAATTAGTTTAATAATGATCTTTATTGTTATATTGACACTTGTTTGAGAGTATTTGGTGAGGTGGTGTTTATTCCGCTGTGATGTGCTTTATGAGGATTTGATTTTTCATAACGGATGTTTGATTGCACAAATTTGAAGAGTGCATGTTGATGAGTTTATTTTAATGAAGTTGTAGCATTTCTTTTCTATCAATTAAAACAATATTTTTGAAAGAGAATTACTCTGATAAATGACGTGTAATATAAGGGTAGAAAAGGGGTGTTACATCTTGCCCTTTTACTTTCTCGCTCTTTTACTTTCTTGCCCTTTTACTTTCTTGCTCTTTTATTTTCCAAGTCATTTAAATTCCTTGCAATTTACTTTTTAAGCAATTTACTTTCTTGTCATTTACAATTCCGCTATTTATAATTTTGCAATTTTCTCAAATCCTAACATTTATTTTCTTGCCATTGTAACATCTAATTCCTAACTCATTTACACATTCCGCAACTTATCGCTTTCTTTACAATTCTTGCAATTTTCACATTCCGCAACTTATCGCTTTCTTTACAAATTCTTGCAATTTACAAATATGCAATCTTCCTCTTCTCCTCTTTTGTCTACAATGATCATGAGTGAGTAGACTTTCTTAGCCTTGGGGTTTTTGGGAACCACAAATGATGGCTTCCTACTAATTAATTCCTGAGACTATTCTCCACCTTAATCGCTTTGTATTTTTAAATCTAATTTCATCACTTTTCATTATTATTTCAAAACACCACACGATGTACCGAAAGGGGAAGTGTGGTTGTTGGATCTATGAAATTAGACAATAAAATCAACACATGAAAATAGTTTTGGTTTTATTGAGACACAAAAAGGTCTTTGCTTAATGGGTTCTAAGAATAATCAACCATGAAAATAGGCTTGATAATTAATTTAGAACACGCGTTTTGTATTTCGAAAGGAAACTCTTGCTACAACCATCACCTTGTCTTAAGAAATATATCGTTCTTTAAACTTGAAAATAGTCGAAAGGGTTAATAACGGAAACCTTATCATTTCGATGAAACTAATACCCCAAGTCTCTTTTTATCTTTAAAACATCAACAAAAACATTCCTTCTTTCTAAAAAGACATTCTTTTCAGTTAATCAACTTTGGAAAATTAAATTGGTAATCACCTAGGCTCTCCCTGTGGATCGATAACTCTTTTATTACGCGACAAGACCGTGCACTTGCGGCCTATCATGTTTTTGGCGCCGTTACCGGGGAGGCAGTGATATTAATTAAATTTTTCAAAACCGGTTAGACTGAAGTTTTATTTTCTTTATTTTTACTTTTTCTTCTCTTGTCCCTCGAATACGAAGAACCAGAAGTTTCGGAGAAACTGTTTAACAAATTCCCGAAATTGAAAGGTTCTTACATAGAAGGAGGAGAGAAATTCCCGATAACCAAATGGCGGCTAATGAAAATCGTGCTCTCAAAGAGTACGCAACACCTTCAGCAGAACCATCGGCTGTCATTGTACATCCATATGTGGAAGAAAATAATTTTGAACTCAAATCATCTCTGCTTTCAATGGTTCAACGAAACCAATTTTCTGGTTCTCCCACGGAGGACGCAAATCTTCATATTTCAATTTTTCTAGAATACTGTGGGACTCTCAAATTAAACGGGGTACCTCAAGATGCCATAAGACTAATACTCTTCCCTTTTTCATTAAGGGGTAGAGCAAGAGCATGGCTACATTCTTTGCCTTCGGAGTCCATTACCAGCTAGGGCCAATTAAAACAAGCTTTTCTCGCTAGGTTCTTTCCCTCGAGTAAAACAGCTCAAATGAGAAGTCAAATTACTCGATTTTCTCAAAACGACGGGGAATCTCTTTATGATACTTGGGAACGTTTCAAAGAAATGTTAAGGCTATGCCCCCATCATGGACTAGAGAAATGGCTCGTTGTTCACACTTTTTATAATGGATTACAATATGCAACAAGAATGACTATTGATGCAGCTGCAGGTGGAGCTTTAATGAACAAAAATTTTTCTGAAGCTTATGCACTCATTGAAGATATGGCTCAAAACCATTGTCAATGGGAAACTGAGCGAGCCATAACAGATAAACCAGCATCATCAAAAGAGCCAGGTAAGTATGAAATATCTGCTGTTGATCATGTTGCCTCAAAAGTGGACGCACTTTTTCTAAAAGTTGAAAAATTAAATGTAAGTGCCGTTTCACAAACTTTTTCTCTTACTACTCCACCATGTGAATTATGTGGAGTTGTTGGCCATATTGGAGCTGAATGCCAGCTTGAGGCATCTAGTACTGGAAATGAGCATGTTAACTATGCTCAAAAAGAAGATCCGTTTTCAAATACTTATAATCTTGGGTGGAGAAATCATCCAAATTTTTCTTATAAAAATCCTCCACCCAATCCAGCACCTAGACCACCTCCTGGTTTTCAAAATCAAAGGGTTTTTAACAACCCACAAAACAACTCGCAAAAGTCGAAGTTGGAATTTTTGATGGAAAAATTTGTGTCATCTCAAACAAAACAAAATGAATAATTCAAAAATCAAACTGGTTATTTGAATGACACACTTATCAAATTAGTATCAAAAGTCGACTCTATTTCCACTCATAATAAGATGCTTAAAATCAAATAACTCAAGTGGCAACACAGGTGGCTTCATCCTCTAAATCTTTGGGGGTATTTCCTGGAAAGCCTGAACAAAATCCATATGGCCAAATAAATGTCGTCACCTTTAGAAGCGGAAAACAATTAGAGGAACCAAGAGCAAACCAAGAAAAAATTGTGAGTGAAAAACATAATTTACCATGTGAGCAAGAAAAGAATGAAAAAGAGAAAGAACCAGAAAAAGAAAGAGAAGAACCATACATCCCCCCACCACCATACAAACCACCCATTCCTTTTCCCCAAAGATTTGCCAAAAAAAAACTTGACGAGCAATTCAAAAGGTTTATCGACTTGCTTAAAAAGCTTTACATCAACGTTCCTTTCACTAATGCATTGTCTCAAATTCCGTCTTATTCTAAATTTTTGAAAGAAATTTTATCTAAAAAACGAAAAATAGACGACTATGAGACGATTTCATTAACAGAAGAATGCAGTGCAATTATCCAGAACAAGCTGCCACAAAAGCTCAAAGATCTAGGTAGTTTTTCCATACCTTGTGTAATTGGAAGTGAAACTATAAACAGAGCAATGTGTGATCTAGGAGCCAGTGTAAGTTTAATGGCTCTTTCTCTTTGCAAAAGACTAGGGATAGGTGAACTTAAACCCACAAAAATGACAATACAGTTGGCAGATCGTTCCGTTAAATACCCCACTGGAATCTTAGAGGATGTCCCTATCAAGGTAGGGCAAACTTTTATACCGGTGGATTTTGTTGTAATGGAAATTGAAGAAGACTCCCAAATTCCTATTCTTCTAGGGAGGCCTTTTTTAGCTACTGCAGGGGCAATAATTGACGTTAAAAACGGTAAGTTGGTTTTTAACGTGGGGGATGAAAAGGTTAAGTTTCAAGTTTCAAACTTCATGAGGAGTCCGTCTGTAAAGGACTCATGCTGCAGGATTGATATTGTAGACTATTGCGTGCGAGACTGCTCTTTAGCATCATCTTCACAAGATAGTCTGGAAGATTGCCTTTTAGGCAACACAAATACAAATGCAGCAGAGGAAACCCAATTCTACATAAAACTTTTGGATGAGAATCCACCATCACAAAAATTGGGTACTGAAATTTTGGGTGTGGGAAAACCTCGACCATCTCCTTTGTCTTATTTTTCACCTTCCTTTGTGAAAATAACATTTGATCTAGGGGGAATTGAAAATAAAATCTTATTGCTTATACAACTTCCATTTTACAAGCCATGGGATCCAGGAATATGTTTTCATTCTTTAGGTGTCACTTGGTCTTTATGCTTCAAGCAATGGGACCCAGGAATAACTCTACAAAGGGCAGCTGTGATCCGCTGGAAACCGTTACCTACGAGCGTTTTACCGGCGGAGAAAATCCGCCGGAAACGTCGCTCATAAGACTGCCTTTCGGTGCCCTGGCGCCCTAGGCATCTATGAGTGGTTGGTCATGGCTTTCGGCCTCAAGAATGCGAGAGCTACTTATCAAAGGGCAATGACCGCAATATTCCATGACTTAATCGGTAAGAGTATGGAAGTATACATTGATCATGTAGTGGTCAAGTCCAAAAGTTTTGAGGCACACCTAACCAAATTAGAGCAAGCCTTGAAACAGATGAGACTCCACAACCTCAAGATGAATCCCACTAAATGTGCATTTGGTGTATCTTCAGGGAACTTCCTAGGCTTCTTGGTGCATAATCAGGGAACTGAAGTAGACAAAAACAAAGCCCGGGCTACCTTGGAAGCTAGACCACCCAGGACCAAAAAGGAGTTGCAGAGCCTCCTCGGCAAGATGGATTTTCTGAGGAGGTTTATTGCCAACCCGGTGGGAAAGATGAAGGCATTCTCTTCGTTGCTCAGATTCAAGAACACTGAAGAGATGGCATGTGGGGCAAAGCAACAGGAGGCCTTTGATCAGATCAAGGCTGCCTTGACTAATCCTCTAGTCCTAGTTCCTCCTTTTCTTGGGAGGCCATTGAAGCTATACATTGCGGCCGAAGATCAAGCCATCGGCTGCCTTTTGGCCCAGGATGATAACATTGGTGCCGAACAAGCTATTTACTACCTTAGTAGGATTCTCAACAATGCTGAGAGGTTCTAGTTGTATGCAAAGTTGATATTGTAAGGTACCTTCTTAATCGACCTGTCTTGCATGGTAGACTTGTAAAGTGGGCCATTAAATTAAAAATGCTTTTGCTTTATCATATGTACCTTTAAAGGCCATCAAGTGACAGGCCCTCGCCGATTTGCTCGCCCAACACCCATGTGTTGAGATTCATGATTCCCCGGCTGAGCCCGCTAACTACATTGGTATGATGCCGTGGGTTTACCAAAGTCATAAGGTTTACTTTCATGCATTCAATAAACCTATTGGATGCTTTAGCATGTGTATCAGCATCCAACAGTTGTGTTAGTTTAAATGTTTTGTGATTGTGTTGTGTCTTTTGTTTAGGCCTTCCCGATTAAAATGTTGCATGAGCAATGGGGACACTGTTGAGTCCTATGTAGGGGTGGAGGACCTAAGTCATTGTCATGTTAATGTGAATAGCATGTTCAGTTATATCAACGAATAAAAAAATTGGATGTCATTTTTGAGTCAAACTTAATGATGATAGTTGTGAGAATGAGATAAAATTGCCTTACTTGTTTGATAGTGAACTAAATTACCTTTGCTCCCACACTTTTACTCTAGGTTTAGGTAGGAACTTAGTGAGCTAAAAAGGATCTGATGCTAAGTTAGTTGATGGTAGACCTAGGTTGTGCCAAGCTTTTACTAAAAACTTAGGGTAGCTTATGAAACTAAGTTTTGGGTGCATCGGTTATATTAAGGCTAAACATGAAGATTATTATGTTGGTCAGTGCAAATGAGTGTGTTGTACATTATCAAATAAAAGTGTAAAAGCTGTAATAGCCTATATTATAAAAAAAAATTAAAAATAAAAAAAAGAGAGAAAAATCTCTAAAAATAAATCAAAAATATCCTGAAATAGGCATTGCAGCAAAAATAGTATTCAAGTGTAGATGTTGCAGCAACAGTTGCTGCAGCAATGAATCTGAAAGTTATGTAATTAGTAGTGCATTGGACAATAATCTGAAATGTTTAATCAAGCCCATTGTTGTGCTTTGAAGCCCCCATTTCTTATGTTGAAGTTGTTAGTCTACCCTATCTTTCGAAAAATTCTTGGCATAACCAAAAGAAAGCCACTCTTGCTTTAACTAGGTGAATTTTGAAACTTGCTTTGAGCTGAACTAAACCTAGGAGTCACACACACACTTTGAGGATGGGTAGCTTAGGGATCTTGATGAAGTAGGTGTAACACCCCTTTTCTACCCGGTAATTATTTAATAAAATCAGAGTTATAAAAAAATTTCATTGTTCCATACTTCGAAAAGAGATGTCACACATTCATCGATAATTCAAAACGTCACGTACGATATATAATACTTTGTCAAAAAGGGTCGAAGCCCATAACACCAGTTTAGTTAACTACATCGCCAAAAGTACATCACCACGCAGCGGAATAGATATAAGTTCCTAAAACATAAAATCATAACGTCCTGAATGGACTCCAGATAAATAAAATGCAACAGCCAAAGTCTAGGTTCGTTTCCCCCCCTGAGTGTTACATATCAAAGCAAGGACACCGACTCAGACTAGCGAAGGTAGCTAAGCCTTCACTCGCAATCACCTGCACGTTACCGCATAGGGGTAACATTCAAACAGAAGGGGTGAGATATCTTCAATATAATAGCGTAAATGATAGGAAATAAGCTAGAATATGACAACTATATCTACCATTCCACAACACACACCGAATTATAAACACACGTCAAATTGTAAACACCACAATCAGTCACCAAATGTCATGATAATGCATGAATGCAACCCACACCAACGGGCATATGCATGTGGTACCAAATCACCAAAAGTTTTTGCCTGTAAATAGAGGCGTCACCAATATTGAGAGCTTTCACACCCGGCTCACCAATTTAGAAAAATTGAGCTTTCATACCCGGCTTACTAGTTTTAGAAAAAGTTGAGCTTTCACACCCAGCTCCAAGACCAGAGGCCTTCACCGAAACAAATGTGTATGATGTATGCGACACCATGAATGCACACAGACAATCATCAAAATTTAGTCACAATGTGACACACAAAAAATCAATCACCGAATATCACCAAAATTGAGCTTTCACACCTAGCCCAACGACACCAAAACACTAAAACTACCCGAAACAACGTAACACCAAGATTTGGAGCCTTCACACCTAACTCCAACAACACCAAGGTTTGAGCCTTCACACCTAGCTCAAAAAGCACCAAGACACCAAGATGACAACAATTTTCCAAAGTATTGGGACGACGACAATTTTCCAAAATATTTGAAATGGGACAAATTTCCTTTTTCCAAAAACGGCAACATTTAACAGTTAAGCCAACGGCTAACAATTTCCAGAAAAATAGATCACTTTGCCTTAAATTAGAATATTCAGCTAGGCCTCTGAATAAGCTTTCCAAAACATTTTGAAACGTCTCAATCGGACTCCCAAAAGATATGTTGAAACCAAAATCCGTGACAGTGACAGTGAAACAGTGACAGTAAAACCAAACAATGCAGGAAATGGCGCCCAGGAGCAGGGCGCCTAGCAGGAAACAGCAACACAGAAAACTGGCGCCTAGGAGCAGGGCGCCTAGCAACAGGCAACACAACTGGATCTGGCGCCCAGGAGTAGGGCGCCTAGCAACAGGCAGCAACACAACAGACAACACTGCAAGAAATGGCGCCCTTGGCGCCCTTGGCGCCCAGACAGCCCAAAACACAACAGAAAATGCAACATGGCACAGGAACACGCACCAGACACGGCGCCCATGCACGGGGCGCCTAAAACTGCAACTCACACAGGGAACACAACAACAGCAACTCTGGCGCCCATGGCGCCCATGACTCAGAACACAGCAGCAACAACCATCCTAGCACACGGCGCCCACACACAGGGCGCCAGAAACAGCAACACAGCCCCCAGCACCAGGGCCCCAAAAACAGCAACTAGGACAATGGCGCCCATGGCGCCCATGGCGCCCTAGGGGTCAATAATTCTGTTATTTCACCAATTTAAATCACCAATTCTTAACCACCAATATCAATTATCATGAATTGTCAATCACAACATCAAACGACAATTAATCGAACACTTAGCATGCTTCGTGATAACAACCCTGAACACCAATTTTTAGAGTCACAATAATCACCAACAAGCCAATAATTTAATTCAACCTAGTCATGATTCAACTATCATCAAACCAAACATCAAAATCAAGTAAGAGGTATCATAGGACCTATTCCCACATAACCCCATCATAAAACCCTATTATAAGGAAGAACCCCACCCTTACCTTATAGTAGGAGAGCACTAATCCTCTTGATCAAATCACCAACAATAACCTCAGCAACACAGCTTCTCTCTTCTCCTTGAACTTGCAAAATCCTCCTCTCCTTCTCTCTTGGATGCGCCGAATCCTCTTCTCCTCTCCTCTCTTCTATTCGCAACTTTTCTTTCTTTTCTCAAACAAAATCGCAAAATGAGGCAAAACCCTAGCCTAGGCGCTTCACCTATGCGCCTAGCTAGTGGGCTTTTGGATCACGGGCTTTCCTCCAGCTTAAGCCCGATCACTAACACCATCCCCTAATATCCAATTATACACCTCTTAATCAAATGCTAATATAATTACACCAACTGAAATAAATAAATAAATAAATAAATAAATCGATACCTAAATATTTAATTAAATAATTTAATTAAATATTTGGGCGTTACAACTCTCCCCCACTTAGAATGTTTTCGTCCTCGAAAACTCACCTGAATCAAACAGCTCGGGGTAGGACTCCCGCATCTTGCTCTCCAACTCCCAAGTCATGCTCTCACCGGCAGCTCCTAGCCAGACCACCTTCACCAATGCAATTTCCTTGCCTCTTAACACCTTCACCTCATGGTCTTCAATCCGCACAGACATCGTCTCCACCGTGAGATTCTCCCGCACCTCCACATCACCCATGTGGATCACATGAGATGGATCCGAAATGTACTTCCGAAGTTGCGACACGTGAAACACGTAGTGCAAATTCGAAAGACTTGGCGGTAAAGCCACTCTATACGCCACGTTCCCAACTCTCCACGGATCAACTTTATCTTCTCGGTTGTCTCCCGAACAATTTCCGGTCCAAGCACCACACTCTCTCCAGACTCATACCAACACAGCGGGGTTCTACACTTCCGACCATACAATGCCTCAAAAGGTGCCATCCCGATACTAGAATGGTAACTATTGTTATACGTGAACTCTATCAGTGGATGGTAGGAATCCCACGAACCTCCTTGTTCCAAAACACAAGCCCTCAACAAATCTTCTAATGACTGAATCGTCCTCTCTGACTAACCATCTGTCTGAGGATGATATGCCGAACTCAACCTCAGCTTAGACCCCAACTTCTCTTGCAAACTCTTCCAGAAATCTGAAGTGAACCTCGGATCTCTATCCGAAACAATACTCTTAGGAACTCCATGAAGCTTCACAATCTCTCGGATATAAATCTCTGCCAACTTCGACACCGGATACGTGATGCTGATAGGAACAAAATGAGACGATTTCGGTAACCTGTCAACAATCACCCAAATTGCATCATACCCTCTCGCAGTACTAGGCAATCCCGTCACAAAATCCATCGAAATGCTATCCCATTTCCACTCCGGAATTTCTAACGGTTGCATCAGTCCAGCAGGCTTCTGATGCTCGACCTTTGACTTCTGGAAAGTCAAACATGCATAAACGAACTGTGCCACATCTCGCTTCATACCAGGCCACCAAAACAACTTCTTCAGATCTTGATACATCTTCGTAGCTCCCGGATGAATACTTAACTTACTTCGATGACCCTCTTCTAAAATTGCTCTCTTCAGCTCTGCGTCTTCAGGAATACAAATCCTATCACGGAATCTCAAAACACCATGCGCATCCAGCTTAAAGTCACTACCCTCAAGCCGATCATCCCCGACCATCAAATCCACCAACTTGATATCCAACTTCTGGGCTTCTCTGATACTGTCAAGAAACTCATTATTAATCTTCAACATACAAAACTTAACACTCTGAAGCGACACTTCACAAACCAAACTCAAATCCCTGAATTCCTCAATCAACTCTAACTCCTTAGCCATCATTGCCGACATATGAAAGGACTTCCGACTTAAAGCATCAGCCAAGACATTATCTTTGCCCGGATGATAGTTCAAACCGAAATCATAGTCCTTCAACAATTCCAACCACCTTCGCTGCCTCATATTCAGCTCCTTCTGGTCAAACAAATATTTCAAACTCTTATGATCACTGAACACCTCAAATTTTGAACCATACAAACAGTGCCTCCAAATCTTCAGCAGAAAGACTACTGCAGCCAACTCCAAATCATGCGTTGGATAATTCTTCTCATGAACCCTTAACTGCCTCGACGCATAAGCAATCACCTTCCCATCTTGCATAAGCACGCCACCTAGACCCATCTTCGAAGCATCACAATACACCCGAACGGCTCTCCCGGATTTGGCAACGTCAAAACAGGAGACGTCGTCAATCTCTTTTTCAACTCAAGGAAACTTTCCTCACAACGAGCATCCCACACAAAAACCTTACCCTTACAAGTCAACTGCGTCAACGGAAGGGCCAACTTAGAAAAACCTTCGATGAACCTTCTGTAGTAACCAGCCAACCCTAAGAAGCTTCTAATCTCCGTAGCCGACTTCGGACTCTCCCACTGCATCACGACATCAACCTTAGACGGGTCCACAGTAATACCACTACCAGAAATGATATGACCCAGAAAACTCACTTCTGACAACAAGAATTCACACTTAGACAACTTTGCATACAACCTCTCCTCTCTCAGGATCTCCAATACTAATCTCAAATGCTCCGCATGCTCTTCCTCCGACTTCGAATAAATCAGGATGTCGTCAATGAACACAACCACGAACCGATCCAAGTAAGTATGGAATATACGATTCATGTACTCCATAAATACACTCGGCGCGTTAGTGACACCGAACGGCATCACCGAATACTCATAATGCCCATACCGCATCCTGAAAGCAGTCTTCTGAACATCTCCATCCTTCACCTTGATCTGATGGTAACCTGACCTCAAATCAATCTTGCTGAAAATACTCGGGCACCCACTAACTGATCCATCAAATCGTCTATCCTCGGCAGTGGAAACTTGTTCTTAATGGTCACCTTATTCAACTGCCTATAATCAACACACAACCTCATGCTCCCATCCTTCTTCTTCACCAGCAACACAGGAGCTCCCCACGGCGATACACTCGGCCTAATAAACTTCTTCTCAAGCAGATCTTCAAGTTGCTTCTTCAACTCAGACAATTCTGACGTAGACATCCTGTACGGTGCCATAGACACAAGCCTCGTACCGGGTACAAGATCAATAGAAAACTCCACTTCCCTCTCAGGCGGTACACTCGGGATCTCATCAGGAAAGACTTCAGGAAATTCGCGCACCACTGGCATTCCTTCGATGATAACTTGATTCTCTGCGGACAGCGATGCCATCAATGAGAATAACTGAACTCCCTCCTTCGCTAACTTCCGCAACTGACTAGAAGATAACAAACCAGACTCTTCCTCTCCAAAGCTCACAGACTTGCGACGACAATCAATGCGAACATGGTTATGCTCCATCCAGTTCATGCCCAAAATTACATCTAATCCATTCAGCGGCAAACAAACAAAATCCATATCAAAGTCTCAGTCGAAGATCGACACGGGACATTGAGAACATACCAGAGAAGTGGTTACTGACCCCTTAGCTGGAGTGTCGACAACCATCTCCCCATTCATAGTAGACAATGCAAGATTCAACCTCTTACAACAATCAGCAGCAATAAAGCAATGAGTAGCACCAGTATCAACAATAGACTTTAAAGGAGTACCATTACTGAAGCACGTACCTCTAATGAGTCCATCATCTTCAGTAGGCTCTTCACCTGCTAAAGCGAACACTTTTCCACTGGACCTCTCTTTCTTCGGCTTCGGACACAAAGTACTAATGTGCCCTCCCTCACCACAGTTGTAGCAGACCACTACCTTGCTCTCACATTCGGCCACCACATGGCCGTCCTTACCGCACTTGAAACACCTCTTCACGTCGCTTCTGCACATGACACTCTTGTGGCCAGGCTTGCCACACTTAAAACACACACTGCTAGCAGGGGCATCTCCCCCACTAGTCCTCTTGCCAGCATCAGCTCTCTGCTTACCCTTGCCCGCAGGGACCTCATACGACTTACTACGGCCTTGAAACTTGCTCCTCTTATCATTCACAATCTTGTAGTGAGCATTACTATCCTCCTCAAAAATTCTGCAACTATCAATCAAGCCAGCAAAGACACGGATCTTCTGGTATCCGATTGCTTTCTTGATCTCGGGCCTCAAACCATTCTCGAACATGATACACTTGGAAAACTCAGCAGTAGCTCCACTGTAATGCAAATAGAACTTTGCCAGCTCCACGAACTTAGCGGCATACTCCGATACGGACATACTCCCTTGTTTCAGCTCCAGAAACTCAATCTCCTTCTTCCCTCGGACATATTCCGGATAATACTTACGGTTAAACTCTCTGCTGAACACTTCCCAGGTAATCTCTTCATTAGCAATCTCCAACCTCTGCCTCGCCTCTAACCACCAATCATCAGCTTCCTCAGCTAGCATATGCGTACCATAGCGGACCTTCTGTGCTGGAGTACAATCCATCACTCGAAAAAATCCTCTCCATTTCTTTCAACCAAGCTAAAGCACCATCGAGATCATACTTGCCCTTGAAGGCCGGCAGATTCTCTCTCTGAATGGTAGCCAAACTCCGAGACCAAGCATTCTCACCGGCATTCTGTTGATTCTCCACAGCCTGAGCCATAGCAGCTAGAGCAGCAGCAATTGCAGCATCGTTCCTCCCAGCCATTTCAACTTACTTGCTACAAAACAAACAACAGTTAGATATAATTGACAACACACCATTGTCAATTGACACTACGACTGGACAACTTGGCCGGGCAGACCGAACTTTTGCTTTGATACCACTAATGTAACACCCCTTTTCTACCCGGTAATTATTTAATAAAATCAGAGTTATAAAAAAATTTCATTGTTCCATACTTCGATAAGAGATGTCACACATTCATCGATAATTCAAAACGTCACATACGATATATAATACTTTGTCAAAAAGGGACGAAGCCCATAACACCAGTTTAGTTAACTACATTGCCAAAAGTACATCACCACGCAGCGGAATAGATATAAGTTCCTAAAACATAAAATCATAACGTCTTGAAAGGACTCCAAATAAATAAAATGTAACAGCCAAAGTCTAGGTTCGTTTTCCCCCCTGAGTGTTACATATCAAAGCAAGGACACCGACTCAGACTAGCGAAGGTAGCTAAGCCTTCACTCGCAATCACCTGCACGTTACCGCATAGGGGTAACATTCAAACAGAAGGGGTGAGATATCTTCAATATAATAGCGTAAATGATAGGAAATATGCTAGAATATGACAACTATATCTACCACTCCACTACACACACCGAATTATAAACACACGTCAAATTGTAAACACCACAATCAGTCACCAAATGTCATGATAATGCATGAATGCAACCCACACCAACGGGCATATGCATGTGGTACCAAATCACCAAAAGTTTTTGCCTGTAATTAGAGGCGTCACCAATATTGAGAGCTTTCACACCCGGCTCACCAATTTAGAAAAATTGAGCTTTCACACCCGGCTCACTAGTTTTAGAAAAAGTTGAGCTTTCACACCCAGCTCCAAGACCAGAGGCCTTAACCGAAACAAATGTGTATGCTGTATGCGACACCATGAATGCACACAGACAATCATCAAAATTTAGTCACAATGTGACACACCAAAAATCAATCACCGAATATCACCAAAATTGAGCTTTCACACCTAGCCCAACGACACCAAAACACCAAAACTACCCGAAACAACGGAACACTAAGATTTGGAGCCTTCACACCTAACTCCAACAACACCAAGGTTTGAGCCTTCACACCTAGCTCAAACAGCACCAAGACACCAAGATGACAACAATTTTCCAAGGTATTGGGACGACGACAAATTTTCAAAATATTTGAAATGCGACAAATTTCCTTTTTCCAAAAACGGCAACATTTAACGGTTAAGCCAACGGCTAACAATTTCCAGAAAAATAGATCACTTTGCCTTAAATTAGAATATTCAGCTAGGCCTCTGAATAGGCTTTCCAAAACATTTTGAAAGGTCTCAATCGGACTCCCGAGTCAAAAGATATGTTGAAAACAAAATCTGTGACAGTGACAGTGAAACAGTGACAGTAAAACCAAACAATGCAGGAAATGGCGCCCAGGAGCAGGGCGCCTAGCTGGAAACAGCAACACAGAAAACTGGCGCCCAGGAGCAGGGCGCCTAGCAACAGGCAACACAACTGGATCTGGCGCCCAGGAGCAGGGCGCCTAGCAACAAACGCAACACACATGACTTTGGCGCCCAGGAGCAGGGCGCCTTGCAACAGGCAGCAACACAACAGACAACACTGCAGGAAATGGCGCCCTTGGCACCCAGACAGCCCAGAACACAACAGAAAACGCAACATGGCACAGGAACACGCACCAGACACGGCGCCCATGCACGGGGGGCCTAAAACTGCAACTCACACAGGGAACACAACAACAGTAACTCTGGCGCCCATGACTCAGAACACAGCAGCAACAACCATCCTGGCACATGGCGCCCACACACAGGGCGCCAGAAACAGCAACACAGTGCCCAGCAATGGCGCCCAGCACCAGGGCCCCAAAAACAGCAACTAGAACAATGGCGCCCATGGCGCCCTAGGGGTCAATAATTCCGTTATTTCACCAATTTAAATCACCAATTCTTAACCACCAATATCAATTATCATGAACTGTCAATCACAACATCAAACGACAATTAATCAAACACTTAGCATGCAATTCGTGATAACAACCATGAACACCAATTTTTAGAGTCACAACAATCACCAACAAGCCAATATTTCAATTCAACCTAGTCATGATTCAACTATCATCAAACCAAACATCAAAATCAAGTAAGATGTATCATAGGACCTATTCCCACATAACACCATCATAAAACCCTATTATAAGGAAGAACCCCACCCTTACCTTATAGTAGGAGAGCACTAATCCTCTTGATCAAGTCACCAACAATAACCTCAGCAACACAGCTTCTCTCTTCTCCTTGAACTTGCGAAATCCTCCTCTCCTTCTCTCTTGGATGCGCCGAATCCTCTTCTCCTCTCCTCTCTTCTATTCGCAACTTTTCTTTCTTTTCTCAAACAAAATCGCAAAATGAGGCAAAACCCTAGCCTAGGCGCTTCACCTATGCGCCTAGCTAGTGGGCTTTTGGATCACGGGCTTTCCTCCAGCTTAAGCCCGATCACTAACATCATCCCCTAATATCCAATTATACACCTCTTAATCAAATGCTAATATAATTACACCAACATGAAATAAATAAATAAATAAATAAATAAATAAATAAATGGATACCTAAATATTTAACTAAATAATTTAATTAAATATTTGGGCGTTACAGTAGGCATCTGCATGTTGAGAATTCTGAACGTATTGGCTCAATTTGATTATCTTTTGAAAATCTTAGAATCAATTGGTGTGACTGAGTATTGCTTGGTTGTTGTCTTTGTCAAGTGTCATTACTTGAGGATAAGCAATGGTTTAAGTTTGGGGGTGTGATAACTCCTATTTATAAGAGTTATTTGTACATTCTTAAGTATAAATCGTTGTATGTTCTCATTTAAGTAGTTGTTTTATGCTTGTAAATATTGTGTTTTGAATAGTGAAGGTTGCATTCCTGGGTTACTGATCTTTCGCACTTTGGTGCCCAATTTGTGCTTTGATTTGTGTGTTTCATTGCTGCAGCAACAGTTGCCACAGCATTGCTTTCCTGCGTCAGATGAGAGAGAATGCTGGAAGTGCTTATTTTAGAACATTCCCACTGGCAAGCAAAGACAAGTGCACGACGTAGGGAGCCATCCCTGGAGCAGGGAATATTCCACCTTTTTGGTAGGCACTTGTACTCTTAGGCACACAAAATGACAAGGGGCGCCTCCAAGTAGGGTTTTTCTTGAATCATGTACCCTAGTACTATAGAAAGGCTTTCCTTCCTCTTCATATGACATGATAGGTCTGAAAGGAGAAAGTTTAGAAATAGCTTTCCTCCATTTTTGTACCCAAGATACCTCAAATCATCAAAGTTGAAATATCATTGCTGAAAGTGTTGCTGCAGCAACGATAGGAGCTAAACATACTTGAAGAATTGCTATCTTGGGAGATGATTCGTATCTCCATGCCTCATATCTTGGAGCCTACCTTCGGTTTCTTCATCTTAGTATAATTCCTTCCTTGTATTTCTTAGTTATGACTTTAGCATTTATGTTCAAGTTATTTTTCTTGTGTTGTTCGCTCATTATGAGCTAAATACTCATAGTTGGAATGTTTGGATCCATGTACTGAAGTTTTAGTGCATTTAATGAAGTGTGTTTGATGTTTAAGCATTTTATCTTTTGCGAAGTTAGTATTTCCATCTTAAATTAGGAATGGTCAACTAATTTCAAGTAGCATTTTTAAATTCTAAAAAGGTTTATGAATAGATCTCAAAAGATAATTTGGATAGTGTGTATTAAAGAACACTTTAATACTCCTTGCTTAAACCCTAGACATAGGAGGGAAAAACCATAAGGTGAACACTGTGGGTGCGTAAGTAGCCTAGGGTTTAGGGTTTAGGGAAAAATCATAAGGCAAAACCAGTAGTGCATTTTAATGGATTTTCATAGTAAAAACATTCCAACTCATTCTCAACTATGATTTTCACACCCTTTTACTTAAATTGTTATTTAAAGATGCTTTCAAAAACTTGTGTCAATGTATTTTACCTAACTAATTTGCTAACCAAATTAAGCACGAATTAGACATCAATCCTCGTGGGAACGATCTCTATTTATCACTTACTACATGTAGACTGTGTATATTTGCACAACAATTCATACAACACCCTCTGAGGCTCACTCGACTCTCCTACCTCCAACTTGTGTTGCAAGTACGCCATGCGATTCTCCACGGTAGACCCCCCCCCCCCAACAGGAGTTCCCAACCGGTCAAAGACCGATAGCGTCTTATCAGAAAGTCTTTCTCCCTTGGGCACCCATATGTACTTCTTCTTTCCCTTTCCCTCATCGGCCCCCGTGAAAGAGACCATATTTATTCCCATTGCGGGGAAAGGGTCGGGGTTGACAATCATCTCAGCCACACCTTTCTCAGCCACCTTGAATCTCCCCTCAGTAATAGCCTTTTGGATGGCTCGGCGGAATACAATACAATTGCAGTGGCGTGATGGTAAGAATTATGCCATTTGCAATCTTTCTTCCCTTTCAACTCCTCTGGGGGAGGAATCTTATGGCCAACAAGTAGCCGAATCTGCTTGTCTTTGAATAGGTAGTCAAAGAATTGATCAGCCTTAGAGATGTCAAAGGAAAATTCAGTCTTGTTGCTTGACTCGTTCCTCTCTTTGCCTTTAGGAGATTTTAGAGCGGGACATTAATATGTCTTCCCTTTGACTATGTCGGCTACCACGATGTCTGTCGTGGGTTCGGCTGAATCATCATAGTCTGAGTCATCCTCGGCATTGACTACAGCCACGAGATGTGGTCGTCTTCCTCTAGTAGCCCTCCTTTTCTCTTTCTCCTGTATGAATTATTCTATTTGAACAGCCCTAGATGCCAGGCTACTGAAGTCATGGTAGGCTTGACCAGCAAGCCTCTCCTTCAACTGCGGGTGCATGCCAGCAATAGCCATGGACGTAAGTTGCGATTCTGGGAAATGAACCGAACACTTCTCAGCTATCTTTCTGAATCTTTCAATGAATTCGGTCACGTCCTCGTCCACCTTCTTCCGTAAATTCATATGATCGGCAGCAGTGACTTTGGGCTGTGCCAATAAAATCCGTCATGGAAACACCTTTCCATGTCTGCCCAGGTCTGTATAGAATTGGCTGGAAGAGAAGAGTACCATGTGAATGCAGTCCCTGTCAGAGACAATGGGAAGATCCGCAACTTGTGGTATTCATTTTGGTTCCCCACTCCATTTTGGTTGACTTTCCATCATCTCCGAAAAACGTGGCAAAGTCAGGCGTCTTGAATCCTCTAGGTAGAAGCACCAACCTGTTACCCACTTAGGGTAAGTCTTCCTGTATATTGGCCTATTGAGCGGCTTTAGTTGTACACCAAAGAACTTCTTCATGGTGTCAGCTATCAAATTCGGATCCAGGAATTGGGACCCCGAGGGCTTGAGCTCGGTTGCAAAAGTTGGTCGCCACATGGTTTCTCAGGGACCCTGCATTCCTGGTTGCAGTGCTGCCTGAGGTGGACTATTAGTCCATCGCTGCCCGAGCATTACTTGGCCGAAGTTTGCAAAGCCATTTCCTTGGGCAGATGCCTGGTTACTCTGACAAGGAGGAACCTGGTTCCATGGCTGCTCGGCAGAAACCCCAATCATCTGTGGGTACGGCTGTGAAACCACCGGATATGGTACAAGTTCCTTCGGATACGACTGAATAGGCGGAAAACTAGCCGAACTAGGTGGGGGTGATACCCATGGCTGCTGGTTTAAATAGTAATTATCGGGCCGACCATGCCCTAACTCTGGGTTGAAGGCTTGCCCCCTACGTAGGGAGGATAGTTAGTCGTCGAGGGGCATCCATAGAATGATCCCTGCTGGAAACCCATTGACCACGTAGCCTCGGGCGGCCTTCTGGCCATCGGCACTTGTCCCTGCTGAAGATTCGTCGTGTTAGTAACTGTTGCCATAAACTTCCCCCGGGTGTTGGCAATGGAAAAATTACATGGCTGGGGATATATGGGATTAGGAGTTACATGATGAGACTGTGCCTGCAGTTGGTCATGAGGTTCGACATCAACGGGTTGAGTCGCGGCTCCCGACGTACCTGTCGTTTCAGTGTTTTTGGCCTTCACTGAACCTGTCTTTTTAGACGCATAGTTTGGTTCCATGCTCAAGCTTTGACCAGAGCGTAATTACATACGCACATGATAATCCAAGTCAGGCGAACTAAACTCGAAGGTCTGTTTGCCTGTCTGTCCCACCGGGCGTGCCAATTTTGTTGTCATCAAACACTTAAATTCGGGCGTGCCATTTTTCTTCAAGTGATTGCGAGAGGGACGTGTGGCTTGGATTATCTATGAAACTAAATAAACATAAAGAGAAAGCGATAAAGAAGAGATAAAAATAAGTAAATGACTTGTGTATTAATTGATGTATGTTTTGAACTGTACAAGCATTCCTATATATATACATGGGCCTTCATCGGCCAGTCTTCAAGCCTACATCTGCCCACCGTTGGATCAATTACGATCGACGGTTCTAACTATGCCTAGTCCCTAAAAATGCGGAATCCACTCCTTCACGACCTCACTAGCACGATTAGTGGGGTAAAACTCTCGTCACTCCGCTTTCCACGAGGTTTCGTGCTCCTTCATCCTAACCGCTCCAACGTGATATGTCTTCGTGCGCTGAATACTTGCGCTCTAAGCAAGTATTTCTTGCCTCGGCCGCAGCCTTCTTCGGCCACGCTCTATTTACGGCCTTCGGCCACTGACACCTCAGTCGAGTCATTATGTGGCCTAGGCATCCTCCCACCGAGATCCGTAGCTCCTCGGTATCCTATCTTCACTTCTTCGGGCTCTCATATATCATACATTTGTCTGCTTATCCCGAATATGCCAAGGCCAGTACTGCCTTATTGCTCTTATGGTTCACCCTAACACCTATTTTTTCCTTTTTTTCCCTCGGCCAACAATATGATTTTATTTTGGGTGTTAACAAATAGCAAATGCTAGCTAGCAAATTAATGATTTAACACATAGTAAAAAATTTGATATAATAATAACAACAACAATAAAAATAATAGTAATTAAAAATACTAAACGGCCTTTTCACTGGCCTGTAGCCTGGCCTTTTTAATTAAATAGGCTTTTGAAAAAGCCTTGGCCTTATCTATTTAAAAAAAAAAGATTGGTCTGGCCTGAGCCTGTCGTAGGCTGGGCCGTAGACCCGTGTTGGGCGGCCTGGCCTATTCCCACCCTTACTTCTAAACAATAAGTATTGCTTGTTGTATTGTAAGGGAAGAAGTCTAAGAGGTTTTTCTTAGAGGTTTAAGTTTCTAGAGCTTGTAGAATACTACTACTACTGGAAAAATAAAATGAAGCTCTATATGGAATCCCAAGACACAGACATCTGGGATATCATTCAGAGAGGTCCTTATGTTCCAAAAGTAACCTATGATGATGGAATAGTTGTTGATAAGCTAAAGGATACATGGACTACAGATGACAGGCGCCTAATCCTACTAAACTCATAAGCCAAATACTATCTCACATGTGCTTTAAACAGAACTGAGTATGACAAAGTATTTGGGAAAGAAACTGCCAAGGAAATATTGGACACACTGCAAATAGCTCGTGAAGGAACTGATCCGATTAAGGAGGCAAAAACAGGAATTCTAGTGAGAGAATTTGAAATGTTCACTATGAGTGAAGATGAGTCTATAGATGACTTGTTTACAAGATTCGCCACCATGATAAATGGCTTGAGCTCTCTAGGTAAAAACTATTCAAACCTAGAGAAAATTAAAAGGTTACTAAGTTTTTTACCAAAGGCATGGAGACCAAGGTAACAGCAATTGAAGAAGCCAAGACATTATCTACTCTCAACATAGATTGTAACACCCCGGTATTTTTATCGAGTAAAAATACCCAAGTGCACCATCCCTAAAACATCAGAGATATATTTCCTGTTTAAATACTGAACACCACTATAAAATTTTCACTGGACCATAAACCATCAGTGAAATACAGTGTTCAATATCGCACAAGAAAGCGGAAATAAAAACATAACTAACAAGGGAAAACATAACTTAAGCATAAGAGCTAAGTCTTCAGCAACCATCCGAGTACCACCTACGCGTGCCTCTTGGATCTCCACTTTTCCTGTTTATCTGTAAAACCACAACATATAAACAATGAGATACAATCTCAGTGAGTTCTACCGAGACCCCTAACTACGCTCTCGGTTCATTTATGAATTCTCATACATTCGTAGTTTACTTTATAAATTACATTCTTTTAATTTAGCACGACACCGACCACAGCTTTGGTAATCCCGGTGACTTGTACTAGTCAACATAGTATGATACCAGCCCCAGCTTTGGTAATCCCGATAACCATACTATTGATATCTTTAGAATGACACCGACCCCAGCTTTGGTAATCCCGGTGACCATTCTTTCTAACTTTATCACGGTACCGGCCCCAGCTTTGGTAATCCCGGTAACCCGCTTCATAACTTTATTATAGCACCGACCCCAGCTTTGGTAATCCCGGTGAACTGTTTTATAACTGTAACATAACACCGACCCCAGCTTTGGTAATCCCGGTGAACCCCCTTACCAATAGTACTTTCCCTAATGGCATACGGGCCTAGGGTAAGGGATCATGACTTCCCCGCCTAGTATGTCAACCTCATGGGTCGTCACCCAAACTCGATCTGGTATATATATATATATCCACCCGCATTTGGGCTAACTCCTATATTCGATATAATTTATATATCGTGAATCATAGACCGTTTTAGATGATTTAAATAATAATCATCCCGCGTCAGTTATACAATACCACATCGGACTTATAGTTCGTTTTCCTTTCGATAAAACATGACCTCACACGTGTTCTTATTATTCGGCTTTTTCGAAACGATTTGGACATCAAAAGTATTTTATAAAACCTTTTTGGAACATACCCAAAATCAAGGCATTATAAGCCTAATATCATTATAGAAGGGTTAGGAAAGGATTGGGAGAGGAATGGAATCAAAACGGAATCATTTTGGGCACTTTGAAAATTTTGGACAGAACCAGGCGCACGGGTCGTGCCCCTGGACGCACGGATCGTGCTCATTTGACAGCATTGCAAAAATAGCCTTTTTCATGAAAATTCGCTTTCCGATTAATCCGAAACTCGTTCCGATCGATTCCTAACTCGAAAACAGATCATACCGGGCAATATTCCAGTCCAATCAACATCAAACAATCAAGTAATTCAATCAAAAACTCAATCTAAACAGATTCTCATCCAAAAGCGGTATTTTTCGAAATAACGATTTTTGACTCAAAACTCTCGAAATCAATCGACGCAACAAATCATATCAAAACGGAATAAACCTAAACGTGAGTAAAACTCACCTATCGTGATGAAAATCACGAAGCACCGAGACTTTCCGCGAGAACGCTTTTCTGACATAACCACACGAACGCTCCCCGCTCCGGCGACATCCAATCCGCTTCCAAAGCTTTCCACTCGATCACGAAACCTCTTTTTGACCGGAATACCGAATTCTTCGAAATCGTTCCTGAACACTATTCATATTCTTCTTCAACCTCAAGCCACTATTCACACATAACCCCAATTTGAACCCTAACCTCTTGATTCTTCACAAACCCCAAATCGGACTTCAATATTTGCGCAATCCACCTTGAGCTCGCTCCCAAACACCATCCAAAGCTTTCCTTTGAGCTTGAACAACAAAAACCTCCATTTTACTCTTAAATTCGAAAATGGCAAAGTGAGAGAGAGTGGATTGATGGTGATGATGTTGGTACCAAATTGAAGAGGAAGGAACGCTGATCATTTTTCGTGTTGGAGGGAAGACGTTTTGATGGACCTATCTATCTCTTCTCTCCCATTCTTCTTCCATACCCATTCTCTTCTTTTCTCTCTATCTCTCCTTTCTCCTCTCTGTATCTCTCTCTCTCGCATTCTTTCTTTCTTTTCTTTCTTTAATTTACACACACACACACACACACACACACACACACACACACACACACACACACACACACATATATATATATATATATATATATATATATATATATATATATATATATATATATATATATTGATTTAATATATAAGTGGTAACGTGGTCCAATTACCATATCGATCTAAGTCTCTTATTTCGATTCCAAAACTTCCTTGATCCGTATTATCCGGTTAACGATCCGATGCCAACCAATAAATAATTTTAGCACTCAATAAATTTACTAGTCAAGTACTAAAATAATTCATTTGGGTTAACATCCAAATAATTCTATTAATTATTTTGCGGATGTTACATAGATGAACTACGTGGCTCACTAAAAGTACATGAGCAAGTAATGAAAGAAGAACTTCACCCAAGAAAAAGCAAGTCCATTGCCCTCAAAGTATCTCAGAAGATAGGAAACACATCTTCCATGAAAGGAAAAGGAGCTTCTTTCAAATCCTCTCAAGAAACTGATGAGAAAGAAGAAGAAAAAACAGAAAGGAAAAGCGGCAAATCTATGTCTCATGGCAGGATCAATCTAAGATGAGGTATTTTACTTTGAACTCTCTAGATGTGATAGTTGTAAAGAAACTGAATCATCTTTTGATATTCTACTCTATGACTCAAATATCCTATCTCAAAAATGCATGATTTTCAAACAACAACTATGTGACTCAAAAATTCAAAATGAGGAGCTTAGAGCTCAAAATAAAAGAATGTTAAAAACCATTCATAACGTGCAGAAATCCCATTTCAAACTTTCTAAGCTACACAAGTTTCTGAATATGAAATTAGCTAATGTAGCTAGTGAGTCAAAAGACCCAAATCTAGAAATCATTTGTGCAAACAAAGCTTTAAAAGAGCAAGTAAGGGATTTGACACATGAGTTGCTTGTATGTGCACAAAATCTTAAGTCTGCTCAAATATGTGCTACTGCATTTGAGAAGGCAGAGATTTATAAGAAAATGGTTTCTGGAAATCAAAATGCTCATACTATAACCAAGTTGGACAATATATTTCAAACTGTTACAAAAAGCAAAAAGGCAGATTTTGGAAACAAACTAACCATCAAGGACACAAAAGACAATTGATACCTAAATCTTTGTTAACTACTACTGCAGGAGAGCCTCTTAGCATCAAGGAAAAAGCTGTGATTCTTAGACAGTGGATGCTCAAGGCACATGTCTGGGGAGAAAGATAAGTTTCTCTCCATGAAGAGCTATGATGGAGGCTTTTTCATGTTTGCTAATCATGATAAAAGCTGGATCAAAGGTATAGGTACAGTAGGTAAAATCCAATCTGCCCAGATTCAAAATTTTCAATATGTTGAAGGTTTGAAACACAATCTACTTTGTATTAGTCAATTGTGTGATGCTGGAAATGAAGTGAACTTTAAATCTGATGTATGCAAAATAAATAGTTTAGGTTATGGTAAAACGGTCTTTGAAGGTCATAGGACAAATAATCTTTATAGTGCGTGTCTTGATGATTTGCCTAATGAAACATGTCTCATTTCAAAAGAAGATGATAAATGGACATGGCATAGGAGATTTGGAGATATCAGTATGAGAACAATCTCAAAGTTATCTAAGTTAGACCTTGTAAGAAGGCTTCCAAAGATCAAATATGAGAAAGACAAATCATGTGAAGCAAGTATCCAAGGGAAACATGTAAAATAATCTTTCAAAACTCTTAACACGATATCTGTTAAGGAAAAATCCCTAAGTCATGTTTTGATGAGAACAAATAGTTTTGATAAGCTTCTTAATCTTTCTAATTCATTAGTGATCTAATGAGTTCTCTTGAGTGATCTTATAGACAAAAACAAATTACTACATCTCAAGAAGAACATGTGCTATGAATTAGCACATCTCAACGGTTATATTCTCTTTGCTAAAGCGTTTCAACGGATCTTTCAAGGCAAATGGCCTATATATAAAGCATTGAGCCCTCAGAACTTCTTCAAGGGAGACTGCACGAAATTGGTCAAGACATTAGAAGCTTCTCAGTAGCTTCTGAGTAAGTCTACACTCTCTCCTAAACACACTCACTGCAAATCAACATACCTGGGACTTTATTGAGTGTGTTCATAGCTTGTGTCAATTTTCAAATGTATTTTACTTAATCTATATTTATTGTATCCCAGTTCAGAACCCAAACATAGTTTCATATATGTGTGTACCTTCTAAGCAATAAGCATAGGTTGTTGTATTAATTGTGAGGGAAGCGGGCTAAGAAAGAGTTTCTTAGAGGTTTAAGTTGCTAGACTTGGAAAAAACTAGTGGGACCGTTGATAGAGTTGTGTTAAGAAAACTATCAGGGATTAACTATTGGTTGGCTTGTAAACTATTTGTGAAATAGTGGAAAATCTCACTGGGTGTGAGGAGTGGACGTAGCCCTTGGTTTGGGTGAACCACTATAAATATGTGTCTTCTTTACATGCATTCTTTAGTGGTTTATCACTAACTGTTTTCTAAACTAAACAAGTTAAACAAATTCTTTAAGAATAAAACTATTATCTCTAAGCAATACTTATCTACAGAGGTCATCTTTTCACTAAGTACCAAACTAGCTTCTAAAAGAATTTTGAGTCTAGAAAAAGAATTTTAAAATGTGCACAATTCAAACCCCCCTTTCTTGTGACTTATATTTGACTTCAATATCTACTCATAGATCTTTGGAACTTCTACACATGGATTTGTTTGGTCTAACAAAGCATGCAAGCCTAGGAGGAAAAAGATATGGTTTTGTAATTGTTGATGGCTATTCCAGAGATACACATGGGTGTTATTTTTGAAAAATAAAGATGATGCTTTTAATGAGTTTAAAACATTTTTCAAAATGGTTTAGAATGAAGCTGGTTGTAACATTGTTGCGGTTAGAAGTGACTATGGAGGAGAATTTGAAATTCTTCCTTCTAAGAATTATTTGATGACATTGGTGTGTAACACAATTTCTTCTGTCCAAGGACTCCTCAACAAAATGGAATTGTTGAAGGAAAAATATAACCCTGCAAGAAATGGCTAGGACCATGCTAAATGACTTTAAAATTGAAAAATATTTTTGGGCAGAAGCAGTTAACATTGCCTGCTATATTCTGAACAGAGTCACCATTAGAATAAAACTTGGAGAAAACCCCATATGAAATCTGGAAACAAAAGAAACCAATGATATCATATTTTTATGTCTTTGGTTGTGATTTTTATGTGTTGAACAACAAAGATAATTTAGGAAAATTTGATGCCAAATCTGATTCTGCTATCTTTTTTGGATATGCCTCATCATCTAAAGCATATAGAGTATACAATCTTAGAACTATGACTATGGAAGAAAGCATGCATGTCATGTTTCTTGAAGCCAACCAGGCATATGATGATGATGATGATGATGATGACGACGACGACGAGAAAGGCGATACTGAGAAGCAAGAAACAAGTTGCACTCCACAGTCTTCTAAACATCAGAAGGATTTCAAAGTCTAATCTACACAAGCCTCTGAATTACCAAAGAGTTGGAAAATGGTAGTGGATCACCCACAAGATCAAATCTTTAGTGAAACATCTGAACCAGTCAGAACCAGAAGTTCTTTCAGAAAAGAATCTTCTCAAAGTGCCTTCATTTCAGAAATAGAACCCAAAAGCATAAATGAAGCAATAGTTGATGAATCTTGGGTTGAGGCTATCCAAGAAGAGCTAGCTCAGTTTGAGAAAAATGAGGTATGGAATCTAGTTCCCTCTCCTAAACATCAATCTGTGATTGGAACAAGATAGGTATTCAGAAACAAAATGGCCGAAAGTGATAAGGTTGTGAGAAACAACGCAAGGCTTGTAGCTCAAGAATATAATCAACAAGAAGGTATTGATTATGATGAAACCTTTGCCCATGTTGCTGCATTAGAAGCTATTAGAATTGTTCTCTCTTATGCTGCTCACAAAAACTTCAAACTATTTCAAATGGATGCCAAGAGTGCCTTCTTGAATGGTCTTTTAAATGAGGAGGTATATGTGCACCAACCTCCTGGCGTTATTGATCAAAACAAACCAAACCAAGTTTTTAAACTAACTAAGGCTCTATATGGACTCAAACAAGCTCCCAGAGCTTGGTATGAGAGACTTAGTTCCTTTTTATCAAAAATGGTTGATTGTTCAAATCTATGTTAATGACATCATCTTTGGGGCAACAAATGAAAAACTTTGCAATGATTTTGGAAACCTTATGAAGAGTAAATTTGAAATGAGTTTAATGGGTGAATTAAGATACTTTCTTGGTCTTCAAATCAAACAATTAGAGAAAGACATCTTTATCTCCCAAGAGAAATATGTTAGAGATCTCCTTAGGAAATACAATTTGAGTGAAGCCAAAGTAAGGGCTACACCTATGCACCCATCTTCCATTCTTGAAAAGAATGAAGAAGGTACACATGTATCTGAGAAGGAATACAGAGGTATGATAGGATCCCTATTGTATCTTACTCCAAGTAGACTAGATATAGCCTTCTTAGTAGGTTTATGTGCTAGGTTTCAATTTGCTCCTAAGGAATCCCATCACTCAACAGTAAAAAGAAATTTTAGATATCTTGTTGGTACCCTAACATTGGTCCGTGGTATAGAAATAACACTCATTTTGACCTAGTTGGAATTTGTGATGCTGACTATGCTAGTGAGAAAATTGAAAGAAAGAGCACAAGTGGATCATGTCAAATCATGGGAGATTCTCTAATATCTTGGAGTTGTAGTAAGCAAACCATAATAGCCTTATCCACAACAAAACCTGAATAAGTAGTTGCAGCAAGCTGTTGCTCTCAAATCTTGTGGATCAGAAATCAACTTCAAGATTTATCTCTCAACTATTCAGGTATTCCTATGTTTCGTGATAATATCAGTGCTATAAATTTATCCAAAAATCCTATTCAAAATTCTAGATCCAAGCATATTGATATAAAGCATCATTTTATTAGGGATCATGTTCAAAAGAAAGATGCTGAATTAGTTTTTGTAGATACCCAACATCAATTGGCTGATACTTTCACAAAACCTCTTTTAGAAGAGAGCTTTAATTTTATCAAAGGCATGTTGCATACATTAAGGCTGCATCTGTGTCTTCTCAGGACACAGAAGGCACATCCCATGTCTTCTGAAGTGCTCAGAAGGCACCTTTGTTCATGACAGAAAATTAATGTTTTGATTGTTTTTCTTTTTTATGTTCTCTTATTTTTTTTTTACTATATTGAATAATTGTAGCCATAGAGAAACAGTTAGAAAGAAATAAAAAAAAAGGGAAAAACCCAAAGCGACCGTTTATAGTCGTTGTGCGGCGGTCATGTCACGTCTCAACCACCACTCTCGCACCTTCTAACGGTTACAATATTGTAACGGTTCCTATTTATGTATTCAATATTTAAAGACACTTATGATTGAAACCATTGATGCTTACTTCTTATCTCTCCTCTCTTCAAATAGTCAAGACCCCGTAAAATTGACCACACCCAAACGCAAATCCCCTCGCTTAGAAAATCAAAGAACCCAACCTCTCTTCACAAACACTCCAGAAACTCCAATTGTTATTGGAGACACAGAAGAAGTGAACCCGAATCAAAACATGAGTCAAACTCCTTCCTCTTCAAAGAAAAATAGAGCATCTGCTTCAACGGGGAAAAGAGATGCTACAAGAAGACCAATTGAAGCAGGAAAATGGTTTGATCTCAAAGAACTCAGGGAAACGTGTGGAATCTAATTCAATACCAAAAAAGACAAAAGTTGGAAAAGTTTGTTTAAATTTAGGAACTTGTCTACCCAGAGTTAGTAAAAGAATTCTATGAGAAAGCTCACACTGATGACTCTCTCAAATGGATAAAGAGTACAGTGGGTGGTAAATCACTGTATCTCACTCCAAAGATCATCTCAGAAGCGTTGGAGATTCCTACCACAGATAAGCAAGTGTTTGGAGATGAATGGATGACTATGATGAACACCAATGAAGAGCGTGTAAGGAAAAGAGTGTTGAAGGAAGGAACTCAGGAGATAATTACAAGATACTTGCAAGACCACTTAGGGATCCTTCACAAGATTTGCGTGCACAATCTTGCTCCAAGAAGAGGCACTTATGAGAAAGTTACCTCTACAGATCAAATCATCCTCTATCACCTAGCCAAAAGGAAATGTCTAAATCTTCCCTGCATCATACTTAGACACATGATTTATGCTATCTATGGAATGAGAGTAAACCTCCACTATTCCATACGGTATGGTCTTATCGAAGATTTTTCATTTTGAGGGAATACTTCTTGAAGAATATGAGAGCACAAATTCGTGCACCACGTTCATATCAAAGAATCTCAAACAAATGAAGATTGAACTCAGGGCAATAGAAGAAGAAGAAGCAATTGAAGAAATTGTCAAGAAGTCTAAAAAGGACAAGAAGAGAAAGAGGTCATAAGTTTCGTGCAGTGAAGGCACCACAACTGAAAGTTCTAAAGCTTCTGAGGCTCCAAGGAAGGATCAACCACAACAAGACCAAGAGAAACCGGATAAGGAAGAACATAGGAAATCCACAGATTGAGTGAAAGAAGTGCTACAGCTAAAGGAAAAGAGAAGTGCGGAACCAAAAGGAAGACCAAAGGGAACACCTAAGAGGAAGAGATCACCATTAAGAAAAACTCCTAGGTTATCATCTGGCGAAGGACCTTCTGAACCAGTATATGCACAAAAAACTCCACTCAAGTCAATCATCAAATCACCAACCAAGAAAAAATCTCCTACAAAATCACCCAAGAAAGTCACTATTGAGGAGCCTACACCGAAGAAAACAGAATTTTATCCTATTCCTCCTATCCAATATATACCCAAGCCTGCTGATAACTCTTATCTATAAGAGTTATTTATGCATTCTTGAGTTTAATTCATTGTATGTTCTCAATTAATTAGTTGGTTTATGTTTGTAAATATCATATTTTAAATAAGAGAAGGTTGCATTCCTGAGTAATAAATATTAGGCACTTTGGTGCCCTTTTTGTGTGTTTTGAATTGTGTGTTCAATTGCTGCAGCAACAATTGCCACAACAATGCATTTCTGCACAAGATGAGAGAGAATGCTGGAAGTGCTAAAGTGAACGCATGACAGCTGTCAGCCAAGGACAAGCGCATTACCTAGGATGCCAGCACTTGAACAGCGAATATTCCACATTTTTCTTGGGCACATGTACTTTTGGTCACACATAAGGACAAGGGGCGCCTCAAATTTAGGGTTTCTTGGATCATGTACCCTTGTACTATATAAAGGGAGCCTTCCTCGTCACTTTTCTCATGTTAGGTCTGAAAGGAGAAAGTTTAGAAATAGCTTTCTACCATTTTTACCGAAGCTACCTCTCATTACGAAATTAAGAAGATCATTGCTGAAAGTGTTGCTGCAGCAACGACAGGAGCTAACAATACTTGGAGAATTTTTATTTTGGGAGCTGATTCGTCTCTCAAAGCTTCAAACCTTCGAGTCTACCTTCGATTCTTCATACTTAGTATAATTTGTACATTGTCTTTCTTAGTTATGACTTAAGCATTTATGTTTAAGTTGTTTTTCTTGTCTTGTTCGCTCATGATGAGCTAAATACTCATAGATGGAATGTTGGGATCTATGTAATGAATCTTTAGTGTATTTAATGAAGTGTATTTGATGTTTTAGTAATTTATCTTTTATGAACTTAATATTTCCATCTTAAGTTAGGAATGGCCAACTAATTTTAAGTAGCATTTGTAGATTCAGACATGGTTTGCAAATAGATCTCAAAAAGATAATATGAATAGTGAGTATTAAATGACACTTTAATGCTCCATGCTTAAACCCTAGACATGGGAGGGCAAAATCCATAAGATGAATACTATGGATGCGTAAGCAGCCTGGGGTATACCTATTTAGGGTCAAAACATAGAATCTTGTAGCGAAACCCTGGTGAAAGTGTTTGACAAAACAGCAACTGTTACGATAGCATCTATTGCTGCAGCATCAGATGCAGCATTAGTGCACTAAAATGAATTTACATGGTGAACACTTTCCAACTCATTCCCAACTCTGATTTTCACACCCCTTTATTTAACTTGTTATTTAAAAATGCTTCCAAAAACTTGTGTTACTTTATTTTACTTCACTAATTTACTAGCCACATTAAACACTTTTTAAACTCCAGTTCTCGTGCGAACGATCTCTATTTATCATTGTACTACTTGTTGGACTGTGTATACTTGCACACGTTTTTACACAACACCTACTACTTCTACATCTTCTGGTGACTCATCTCCTTCGAAGTAGCTGCTTAATCTAGTTTCTGCCCCCTACCTTTTGATAGATGCCAAAAGGGGGGAAATGATAGAGTAAGTTTTATAGGTTTATTAGTGGGTTAAGTTGGATAGGATAAGAATATTCTTTTGTTCTGTATTGCATATATGTGCCATAAAGGGAACATGTTTTGCGAAGCTAAAGCTTCCTATTAATGAGTTGTATGTTTTTAATTTCTATATCATATGCTCCAGAACTCTAAGCCAAAAATGAGTCATTTTTCTTCACTATCAATGAATTTGTCTGGTCCCAAATTGCCTTAAATTCATGGCATAAATTAAGGGAGAGCATGCTGACTATGTTAATACAATCGTTACATCAGAAAACCTCAAAAATTTGACAAAAGAATTTGTCGTCATCAAAAAGAGGGAGATTGTTAAGGCAAAATCCCCAAGATATGTTTTGATGAGAACAAATAGTTTCGATAAGTTTCTTAAGCTTTCTGATTCATTAGTGTTCTAATGGGTTCTCTTGAGTAATCTTGTAGACAGGTTTAAATTATTACACCTCAAGAAGAACATGTGCTAAATATAAGCACATCATGAGAAGATAAAATAAGCTTCAAAGGATGTTTGTAAAGCTCAAAGAGGGTTTCAGAAGACAACAGTAACAGAACAAATGTGTATAGGCTTGATGCAAAGAAAAGAAATGTATGTCAACAATATATTCTTTTGGATAGACATTTAATCAAGTGATAGATGGCTCAACAGATACCTTAGAAGGAAATCAGAAGGTATCTCAGGTAGTCATTGAGAAGACGATGCTCAAAAGCTACTATAGAAACTTCTGAAGCATGAAGAAAAATTATCATCCTTCTCTCAACGGTCAAAAACAAGTGAAATGGTCCAAGAAGAAGGTTTTCAAAGGATAGAAGCCATCCAAAAGAATTACATGAGGAACCGAGCGCAGAAGCTATGTTCGGTCTGGCCTGAGCCTGAGCCTGTCGTAGGCTGGGCTGTAGGCTGGGCCGTAGGCCCGTGTTAGGCGGCTTGGCCTATTCCCACCCTTACTTCTAAACAATAAGTATTGCTTGTTGTATTGTAAGGGAAGAAGTCTAAGAGGTTTTTCTTAGAGGTTTAAGTTGCTAGAGATTGTAGAAAACTAGTGTGACAGTTGATAAAACTATGCTAGGAAAACTATCAGTGTGTGTGGCCAAGTTTGGCTTGTAAGTTATTTTCAGGATCCGCTCTTTGTCCGTGCCATATTTTGGGCACCGATGATCACTCCCCGCTCTTGTCATCCATGCATGTTGCAGGAGGCATCCGCTCAGTAGATTCGAGAACCAGTCAAGCGCAAGTTACTGCTAGGGCAGTAATATTTTTGGCCATTGGAGAGTTGTTATCAGTTCAACAAGTTGGGGGGAATTATTGTAACACCCCGATATTTCTTACATAGAAAATACCAAGATATATAGCATAGCATACATCAGAGATAACTTCCTGTCTCAGATGTTGAACACAAACTAAAATCTTTGATGAATAATCATCAAACGGTCACTTTGATTTGCATAACTTAACATAATTTACTTAAATAATTGAATTACGTGCCTTACAAAATTCTCGTGTCCTAGTGTTCAATATCAAGAACGAAAGTTGCAGAAGCGATTTACAACTTGTAACAATTATAAGTCGTACAATCGAAAACACAAAGTTGACAAGAGAAAATAACTTAAACATTTAAAACTAAAGCTTCAACATCTCCTTTCGGTTGCACCGTGGCCATGCCTCATCGCCTTTGACTGTTTCTCTGTAAAAACCACAAAACATGAAGGGTGAGATAACATTATCTCAGTGAGTCCTATCGAGACCCCTTACTAACTCTCTCGGTTCATTATGCCTCTTTTTAACTCGTAGCCCTAATAAGCGACTACGTGAAACCTCTCCTTGACTGTAACTCGTAGCCCTGATAAGAGACTACGTGAAAACCTCTTTTACATTGCTTAGCATATATCACCGTTCATTATTGTATAAAAATCCCGGTGAACCCATTCCACTGACCATTTTCTGTAACACCCCATTTCTACCAGGTAAAATAATGCAAAATTAGAGTTCATAAAAATCTTTTTCAACAACCAATGGAGTGCCACATTGGCTTCGTGAAAACAATAGACGGGTTACTTCGCTTTTTGAAAACAGATACATAGTGCCTTCGGTTGAACCGATAAAAAACCCTTTTAGTCTTCAAATAATTCCTCTTTAATTACTACGTAGCGGATTCATAACAAGTCAACTCAGACAGGCGTGGCGTCTTAACAATTCAAAACAGCTCAAAAACAATGAAATAACATAGCAACAATATTAAACGTGTGTTCATTCCCCCCGAGTGTTACATATTAGAGCGACGACACCGACTCGATCAAACGAAGGTGAGCAGCCTTCATTCGTGATTACCTGCACGTTACCAACATTGGGGTAACATTCAAACAGAAGGGGTGAGATATCGCACTATATAATCAGACATATGAAAGGCAATATGTAATTCAGGTCATAGCATCAATTCATCATTTATCAGCAGTCAACATCATCTCAATCACATAGGTATGCAACATGGATGCGGAATGTGACTCAACCTAGGGCCACCGCCCTATAATGCATGTGGTACCATAACCCAGCCAATAAATAGAGGCATTAATGTCGTAACATCATTTCATCGTAATTTGCCAGTCCAGGCCGTCGTGTTTTGAGCATAGCTCCATCGTAAAAATATGCTATGTATGCGACGCTATGTAAATGCACAACCAATAAACAACGATTACATACCAACGCAACAACATCGGAAATCATCGTTGGCCATAGGCCTACAACATACCACCTACCAATAAATAGAGGCAATTCAACTTGGTACACCATCGTCAACACTAATTAGCAACTTAGCAACTTTCAACATTTTTGGCAACACATCCACAATTTAGCAACTTCCAATATTTTGGCAACTTTGGGCCTAATTACATATCCAACATCAACACATCGTCCCAAGCATCAAATATGAAATTCACATTTGGGGCAGCCAAACTGGCGCCCTTGGCGCCCATGGCGCCCAGCAACGCAACACAGCACGCAACACAGGCGGCCACACTGGCGCCCTTGGCGTCCACAGCGCCAGAACACCACACAGCAATAAGGCAGCCAGATTTTGGCTCCCATGGCGCCCCTGCGCCAGACACAGCAACAGGCAGCCAGATTTTGGCGCCCACGGCGTCCCTGCGCCAGACACAGCAAGCAACAACAGAAACTGGGCAGCCAATCTTAGTGCCCTTGGCGCCCATGCGCCCAGAACCAGCAACAGGCAACCAGAACATTGGCGCCCTTGGCGCCCATGTGCCAGGACAACACGGCCACAGCAACTGGGCAGCCACAACATTGGCGCCATTGGCGCACATGCGCCAGAACAACACACCAAACAGTAACTGGGCAGCCACAACATTGGCGCCCATGCGCCAGAACAACACGCCAAACAACAACTGGGCAGCCACCACTTTGGCGCCCTTGGCGCCCATGCGCCGGAACAACATGCCAAACAGCAACTGGGCAGCCACAACATTGGCGCCCTTGGCGCCAGAACAACACACCAAACAGCAACTGGGCAGCCACAACATTGGCGCCCTTGCCGCCCATGCACCAGAACAACATGCCAAACAGCAACTGGGCAGCCACAACATTGGCGCCCTTGGCGCCCATGCGCCAGAACAACACACCAAACAGCAACTAGGCAACCACAACATTGGCGCCCTTGGCGCCCATGCGCCAGAACAACATGCCAAACAGCAACTCGACAACCACAACATTGGCGCCCTTGGCGCCCATGCGCCAGAACAACACACCAAACAACAACTGGGCAGCCACAACATTGGTGCCCATGCGCCAGAACAACATGCCAAACAGCAACTGGGCAGCCACAACATTGGCGCCCTTGGCGCCCATGCGCCAGGAACCTGCAAGACAGCAACACACAACAGCAAGATGGCGGCCAACAACATTTCAGGAACGGCGCCCACCAACATTTGAGGAACGGCGCCCATGGCGCCCAGCAACAGAACGGGGCAGCCAACATGGCGCCCTTGGCGCCCCAAGGCGCCAGAACAGCAACAACAGCAGAACATCAAATGGCGCCCTTGGCGCCCCGCGCACCAGTGCCCAGCAGCAACCTGCGAGCAACAAGATGGCGTCCAGGAGAGCGCCCAGGACAGATTTTTGGATTCTCAAACATCAACAACCATATGCACACATCATCAATAGGTGACAAACTTCATCAATCGGATTCAACATCAACATTTAGAATACAAATACCTACAACTAGGGTTTTCTAAACTTAATAACACCTAGGGTTCCATAACCTCCCTACATAGAGCCATTCATACACCCAATTATAGAGATAGAACCCCACCATTACCTTAGCCTTAGAAGATCACGAAGCCTAGCCTTTGAAGATCACGAAACCCTAGCCTCCTCTCTCCTCTTGGCGTCGCTCTCTCCCTCTTCTCTCCTCTTGGCCGTCGCTCTCTCCCTCTTCTCTTCTCTCTAATTCTATTTTTTGTTCCTTCTAAATGAGCCAAACCCTAAAATACCTCTTATTTATACTTTATTTAATTTTATGGGCTTTTCTATAGCTTATGCGAATTACATCATGGGCCTCGCTTAACACTCCTCATTTTACAGCTCCAAACCCTAACAATACGCCCACATATACTACCATTATTATTATTATATTATTTTTCTACCAATTAAATTCTCAAACAATTTAATTAAATAATTAATTAAATTTTGGGGCGTTACAGCTCTCCCCCACTTAGAATATTTTCATCCTCGAAAATTCACCTGATTCGAACAACTCTAGATAAGACTCCCGCATCTTGCTTTCCAGCTCCCACGTCATGCTTTCTCCGGCAGCTCCCAACCAGACTACTTTCACCAAAGCGATCTCCTTGCCTCTTAGAGTCTTCACCTCATGATCCTCGATACGCACAGGCATCGTCTCCAAAGTGAGATTATCCCGTACTCGCACATCATCCGCTTGAAATTCCAAATCCTTCTTTCGCTTATCATGATAACTCTTCTATCTACTTTGCGAAGTTTTCCCTTGCTCCCGAATTAATTTCCGCGATCGTCTAGCAGACAACAAACCAGCTCCCTCCTCTTCAGGAGTAGAAAAACTTACAGACTTGCTATGGTAATTAATATGGGCATGGTTATACTCTAACCAATTCATACCTAAGATCACATCCACTCCGCTCAACGGCAACCAAATTAAATCAACAACAAAGTCTCTGTCGAAAATCGACAAGGGACACTCAGAACACACAAGAGAAGTGGTCACCGACCCATTAGCTGGAGTGTCGACAACCATCTCTCCATTCATAGAAGACAACGCAAGACCCAATCTTTCAACACAATCAGCAGCAATAAAACAAAGAGTAGCACCGGTATCAACAATATAAGTTAGAGGAATACCATTAATGAAGCATGTACCTCTAATAAGTCCGCCCTCCTTAGAAGTCTCTGTCCCTACCAAAGCGAACACTTTTCCACCAGCTCGTTCCTTCTTCGGTTTCTGACACTGACTACTGATGTGTCCTCCTTCGCCACAGTTAAAACAAACCACCTCCTTATGCTCACACCCGGACGCCTCATGCCCGATCTTACCGCAACGGAAACACCTCTTCGCCTCAGCTTTGCACGCATTACTCTTATGACCAGCTTTGCCACATTTGAAGTATCATCCGGGGAAGGCTAATGTTGTAGCCGATGCACTAAGTCGGGGTACATCCATAAGTTTCCACTATAGTGGCAAGGTTTTGGTGTTAAACTTTCGCTTCCGAAGGTTAACAATCAGATAGTCTCATGTAATTCCGTTTGACAAGTCAAACGTGAATACGAATAAGAAAGTGAGATGATGGCTGACTGTTTTTCACATTGCAAATCACCATCAAAGGATTAATTGATGGATCTGCTTGCAGGTGACCGAAATTTCCGAAGTGAAGCTTGGCGTGCGGTATGGTAGTTTTGAAAAATCATTTTGTGAAGACCCGCATGCTAAAGTTAATTTTGGGAGCGAATTGAGAGGCCAATAAAATTTGATTGAGGAAAATCATTGGAGGCGTAATTAGGTTGGGGGAAAACTGTAACACCCCGTTAATTTCTATCTTGTAGAAATTACCGAAGCGCACTACTGGCATACATCAGAGTGACTTTCCTTTCAAAATATTGAACACATACTAAACTTCGATGAATTACTCATCAAACGTGCTTACATAACTGAACAGAATATAAATAAAGTCGGTCCTTACACCCTCAACTAGTGTTCAATATTCAAAAACCGAAAGTCTGCGGAAGCGATTTACAACTTGAAAGACATAAGTCGTACAATCGAATAGTCTTAAGATACTGAATAGAAATACAGAAATACAAAGGAAACTGAAATACAAGACATAATGAAATAAAGATAGCGGCCGCTCCTCAAGCGTCTCCATAGCCGTGCCTCATGGTCTTCAACTTTCCCTGCTTAACTGAAAAACAACAACAATGGATTGGGTGAGACAACTTGTCTCAGTGAGTTCTATCGAAACCCCTTACTAACTCTCTCGGTTCAATTATACTTGATTCATTATTCTGATTCTAACTCATAGTCCTCAAAATTGACTATGTGGCTAACTAACTGAAGTTGTCCTTATAACCCTTAAGCCGGTTACAAGACGCAACTCGTAAACTGAACTGAACGTTGTCCTCATAACCCTTAAGCCGGTTACAATAAACAACACATAAACTTTACTGATATTTTAGCGTGTCACCGGTCACTGGGCATAATAAGCTTCCGGTGAACCCGTCCCCACTAATCGGTTGGGTCCCTGATGGGGCCTAGGTTCATAGGGCTCATGACTTCCCCTCCCCTAGCACACTAAACTGAAATAGGGTCGTCACCCTAACTGAACTGATGTATATATTTTAATATACCTGAACTGAACTGAACAATGAACTTAAACATAACAATAACTTAACTTAACAATGAACTGAACTTAACATAAACTTATTACTAACGTGATCTAATTACTAACTTAGTCTAATTATTAAGTGATCTCTCATGGATTACTAAGGTTCGCTAACTTAACTTATCAATCTTACTAACCCAATCAGCCCAGCACAATACATCAATCACAAAGTCATAACATGAAATCAATGGTCAATCACATGAGCATTCACTTAACCTGAACGTAATTCAAACACAACTAATCGTATGGTACTAACATAACTTAGATCCAATCACAGTCAATTACCACTCAATTCAGGGCAGTTCAATTATAGTATCATTGGGGAAGGTGGAAGAATGGATTAGAAAGCAATTGGAATCGTTCGGAATGATTTAAAGCACTTTTTAAAATAGGCAATCCGAGAGTTACGCACAACCCGTGCGCCCATACGCACGATCCGTGTGTGTCCAAAAATTATTCCCAGGCTTCCCATGAACAAACAGCACGACCCGTGCTCCCATAACGCACGATCCGTGCGTTGTTCACAGTAGCCCAGATTTTTATTTTTCCTTGAATCGTATCATTCCGTTCCGAACCCGAATTACTTCCTGATCGATACTACCACTTCGCACGCGCATAACCACAGTCAAACCAATCAACAACCAGTACATATCAAACCACAATCATGACATGCAAATTCATAAGTTCAGCCCAACATTCCAATTCAACAATTGCATGACTTAACAACTCAACGAAGTTTTCCCTTAACTTGTGGAGCCTACAACTTGAGCTACACAGTTCAAAATTAAACCAAATTAGAACCACATTAACGGGCATTCAGTCTAGTTTCTAAAACAATTTACCACATAATTTTTGGGTACCTATATCATCCCTTGATACCCAGAAACCGAACCTATTCTCAAACTGTCTCCAGAATTCTACCCTAACTTGTGATGCTCATATCTTGAGCTACACAAGTCCAAATGTCACCATTCCAAATCCAAAATGACAAGTATTCAATCTAGTTTCTAAAAAGGTAAGTTATATAATTTTTGGATACGTAAATCATTCCCAGTTTCAGAAAGACAGCACCTATATCCAAATTATCTCCAGAACTCTACCCTAACTTGTGATGCTCATATCTTGTGCTACACAAGTCCAAATGTCACCATTTCAAATCCAAAGTGACAAGTATTCAATCTAGTTTCTAAAGCAATAAGCCCCAAAAATTTTGGACTAACATATCGTTCCCAGTTTCAAAACAATCGCACCTATATCCAGAATGCCTATACAATGATTTTTGCTAACAATAATTGCACCAAATTTCGTACCAACAAGTACAACAACAACAACACAAACAGAATTCAACCAACCATGCAACATGAACAGAAATCCTAAGCGAGTAGAACTCACCTTTTTGAAGACAATAGCAATTAAACACCGAGACTTTGTGCACACGAACAAATAGAGGGTCACGAATTATCTCCAATCCGATTCTAAACAACCCAAAACTGAACACCCAGCTTCCTAAGGCTTGAACTTCGAACCCAGCTACTGAATAAGTCCCTAGGTTGTTCCAAATTCGTAATCAAGTTTCATAATTTGGTTCTTATGCACTCTAGTTGAACATGCAAGTGACATACATGGTGTTTGGCCAAGTGGAGCTCAAGGTGGTCTTCAATGGTGGTTTGTGGAGGAGGTGGAGGGTGGCCACGATTTTGGTAGCAGTAGAATGAGGAAGAGAAGCTGATTTTGTTGGTATGGTTAGATCACACATGCATTGAAATTTTTTGGGATTCTCTCCTCTTCACCTCTCGCCCTCTCCCCTCTCATTCTTGTTGGTTCTGAAATTCTGAATTGAGGAATGAAGTGTATTCATTTGTTCCAGCTGATTGGGTTATTATATAGACTAGGACAATTACCACTATGCCCCTCACTTAACATTTCTTTCCTAATGACTCCCACCAGCTCTAACTAACTAAATATGATGCAATTAACTCAATTTGGCACACAATTAAATTGATTGACAATCCAAACAAATTATTTTTCAACACATTATTTTCAAGCAACTCATTTAAATCAATAAAAATCATTTCACGTCGAATAATTTAAATAGCGAAAATTGGGGATATTACAATCACCCCAACTTTTAAAAATTTTGTCCTCAAAATTGGCCCAATCAAAGCAAATAGCTCACAACATACCGTTCGCCGATCCGACATCAGCTTCGCCTTTCTGAGCGTCCAACATAAAGAATTTTCCTCTCGCGGAGTTAGCATTCTCTTCTCGATTCCTCTTCTTCATCGGGCACTCGTTAGCATAATGCCCTTCTTTCTTGCAGTAGTAACACATAGTGGATCCCAGACGACACTCTCCACCGTGAGGCTTTCCGCATTTTGAACACTTAACGGAATAGAGTTAGTAAGTGAGGGGTAAATTAGTTGTTGTATCCCACCCCTTGTAAAACCCCTCAGCTGGACCATGTGAGACACACACACACTTCATCTTTCATTTTTCAAAAAAACAAGAACCAAGTGGAGAGAAAGAGAGAGGGTGCGAATGGGAGAGGAAGGGAAGAGGTGAGGGTTTCCTCAAATCACCATGCATGTTTAATCTTTTAACATATTCAGAATCAGCTCCTCATCCCCTTTCTAATGTTACCAAAACTACAACCATCCTCCTCCTCCTCCATAAATCACCATTGAAGGCCTATCCAAGCTCCACCAAGTCAAACACAAAATCTGAATCTTGGAAATTCAGACACCACTGCTTGCTTTCCTTTGTTGGAGTTACCCTTCGGCTCCTCACTTGGGGTTGGCTGTTCCGATGCCTTTTTCTTCTCTTTCCGATACGCTTTCCTTTCCTCATACATCCTGTTGAGATCTGCCTCTGCAACATAAGCTTGTTGTACCAATCCAACATAACTGGTCATAGCATAAGAGCTAAGACCTTGTGCCACATCCGCACGAAGACCTGCCTTGTACATCTGCATCTTCCACTCATCATTCGGAGCATGTTTTGCCAACTGATAAAACTGCGACAACCTTTCGAACTTGGCGGTGAACTCACCCACCGACATCTCTCCTTGCCTCAGATTGACAAACTCGGCTTGCTTGCTTAATTTCATTACCGGAGGGAAAAAGTAACCAATAAACATCTCCTTGAAGTTAACCGAGGTAATAGGAGTTCCCTGATTCACCATCAAATCATGAGCATTGGTCCACCAGGTTTGAGCATCTTCCTCGAGCATATGGGCGGCAAAAAGAACCTTCTCTTCTTCGCTGCATTGAAGAGTCCTAAAAATCTTCTCCATCGAATCCAGCCAGAAATGTGATACCATTACCTCAGGTCCTCCTTTGAAACTTTGGGGATTCATCTTCTAGAAACGAAAGTAAGCCCTATTCGGATCTTCCAGAGGAGGTTGTTGAACATTCGGTTGTTGCTGATTCATCCTCTCATGATGCATCTGGGCCATTTGAGCCATCTGCTGCTGCTGCATTTGCATCATGTCATTCATCATCTTCTGTTGCGTCTCGATGACATTCTGCATCCATTCGGTATGAGGATCGACGGGGACGCTTCTCCTACTTCCACTAGCCATGATTCTGCAAAATATGCACAAAGTGTTTAGTTGATCAGGCTAAACGTCTAATAGCATACTTAGAGGAATCACACTTAGAGGACTTAAGAGTCTCATGATTCTAAGTCCGACTAGGTCGAACTGCTCTGATACCAATTGTAACACCCCGTTAATTTCTATCATGTAGAAATTACCGAAGCGCACTACTGGCATACATCAGAGTGACTTTCCTTTCAAAATATTGAACACATACTAAACTTCGATGAATTACTCATCAAACGTGCTTACATAACTGAACAGAATATAAATAAAGTCGGTCCTTACACCCTCAACTAGTGTTCAATATTCAAAAATCGAAAGTCTGCGGAAGCGATTTACAACTTGAAAGACATAAGTCGTACAATCGAATAGTCTTAAGATACTGAATAGAAATACATAAATACAAAGGAAACTGAAATACAAGACATAATGAAATAAAGATAGCGGCCGCTCCTCAAGCGTCTCCATAGCCGTGCCTCACGGTCTTCAACTTTCCCTGCTTAACTGAAAAACAACAACAATGGATTGGGTGAGACAACTTGTCTCAGTGAGTTCTATCGAAACCTCTTACTAACTCTCTCGGTTCAATTATGCTTGATTCATTATTCTTATTCTAACTCATAGTCCTCAAAACTGACTATGTGGCTAACTAACTGAAGTTGTCCTTATAACCCTTAAGCCGGTTACAAGACGCAACTCATAAACTGAACTGAACGTTGTCCTCATAACCCTTAAGCCGGTTACAATAAACAACACATAAACTGAACTGATATTTTAGCGTGTCACCGGTCACTTGGCATAATAAGCTTCCGGTGAACCCGTCCCCACTAATCGGTTGGGTCCCTGATGGGGCCTGGGTTCATACGGCTCATGACTTCCCCTCCCCTAGCACACTAAACTGAAATAGGGTTGTCACCCTAACTGAACTGATGTATATATTTTAAGATACCTGAACTGAACAATGAACTTAAACATAACAATAACTTAACTTAACAATGAACTGAACTTAACATAAACTTATTACTAACGTGATCTAATTACTAACTTAGTCTAATTATTAAGTGATCTCTCATGGATTACTAAGGTTCGCTAACTTAACTTATCAATCTTACTAAACCAATCAGCCCAGCACAATACATCAATCACAAAGTCATAACATGAAATCAATGGTCAATCACATGAGCATTCACTTAACCTGAACGTAATTCAAACACAACTAATCGAATGGTACTAACCTAACTTAGATCCAATCACAGTCAATTACCACTCAATTCAGGGCAGTTCAATTATAGTATCATTGGGGAAGGTGGAAGAATGGACTAGAAAGCAATTGGAATCGTTCGGAATGATTTAAAGCACTTTTTAAAATAGGCAATCCGAGAGTTACGCACGACCCGTTCGCCCATACGCACGATCCGTGCGTGTCCAAAATTCATTACCAGGCTTCCCATGATCAAACAGCACGACCCGTGCTCCCATAACGCACGATCCGTGCGTTGTTCACAGTAGCCCGGATTTTTATTTTTCCTTGAATCGTATCATTCCGTTCCGAACCCGAATTACTTCCCGATCGATACTACCACTTCGCACGCACATAACCACAGTCAAACCAATCAACAACCAGTACATATCAAACCACAATCATGACATGCAAATTCATAAGTTCAGCCCAACATTCCAATTCAACAATTGCATGACTTAACAACTCAACGAAGTTTTGCCTTAACTTGTCGAGCCTACAACTTGAGCTACACAGTTCCAAATTAAAGCAAATTAGAACCACATTAACGGGCATTCAGTCTAGTTTCTAAAACAATTTACCACATAATTTTTGGGTACCTATATCATCCCTAGATACCCAGAAACCGAACCTATTCTCAAACTGTCTCCAGAATTCTACCCTAACTTGTGATGCTCATATCTTGAGCTACACAAGTCCAAATGTCACCATTTCAAATCCAAAATGACAAGTATTCAATCTAGTTTTTAAAAAGGTAAGTTATATAATTTTTGGATACGTAAATCATTCCCATTTTCAGAAAGACAGCACCTATATCCAACTTATCTCCAGAACTCTACCCTAACTTGTGATGCTCATATCTTGAGCTACACAAGTCCAAATGTCACCATTCAAAATCCAAAGTGACAAGTATTCAATCTAGTTTCTAAATAAATAAGCCCCAAAATTTTTTGACTAACATATCGTTCCCAGTTTCAAAACAATCGCACCTATGTCCAGAACGCCTATACAATGATTTTTGCTAACAATAATTGCACCAAATTTCGTACCAACAAGTACAACAACAACACAAACAGAATTCAACCAACCATGCAACATGAACAGAAATCCTAAGCGAGTAGAACTCACCTTTTTGAAGACAATAGCAATTAAACACCGAGACTTTGTGCACACGAACAAATAGAGGGTCACGAACTATCTCCAATCCGATTCTAAACAACCCAAAACTGAACACCCAGCTTCCTAAGGCTTGAACTTTGAACCCAGCTACTGAATAAGTCCCTAGGTTGTTCCAAATTCGTAATCAAGTTTCATAATTTGGTTCTTATGCACTCTAGTTGAACATGCAAGTGACATACATGGTGTTTGGCCAAGTGGAGCTCAAGGTGGTCTTCAATGGTGGTTTCTGGAGGAGGTGGAGGGTGGCCACGATTTTGGTAGCAGTAGAATGAGGAAGAGAAGCTGATTTTGTTGGTATGGTTAGATCACACATGCATTGAAAATTTTTGGGATTCTCTCCTCTTCTCCTCTCTTCTCCCCTCGCCCTCTCCCCTCTCATTCTTGTTGGTTCTGAAATTCTGAATTGAGGAATGAAGTTTATTCATTTGTTCCAGCTGATTGGGTTATTATATAGATTAGGACAATTACCACTATGCCCTCGCTTAACATTTCTTTCCTAATGACTCCCACCAGCTCTAACTAACTAAATATGATGCAATAAACTCAATTTGTCACACAATTAAATTAATTGACAATCCAAACAAATTATTTTTCAACACATTATTTTCAAGCAACTCATTTAAATCAATAAAAATCATTTCACGTCAAATAATTTAAATAGCGAAAATTGGGGATATTACAAAAACTCTCAACGCTATTGGTCAATTCGGAAGGAATTGGGTGCGTCGTGGGTAAAATATAGTGAGGAAAGTTGCAATAGAGGGAAAGGAACTCTGAATTCAGTTTAAAAGTTTGGGTTGATTTGATTGTTTTCAAATATAATTGATGTCCTCATGGCTTATTCATAAGTCTAAGGTAAACGTTTTTGGTAAAACCCCATTTCATCTCTTTGAAAAGTTTTATCTCGAAAACTTGGATGCGAGTCAGGGAATTTCACAGTGACTTTTCTGTCACATTTTTCAATGTGTACAAGAAGTGATAAGGATTTTTAGAAAATTTGTTGAGAACATGTGTGCACCCTTCAGGAAAATCATGTTTGTTCTTACCACTACCGAAGAGTACCAATACGTGGACCTCATTCCCACTTAAATATAATAATATAAGTATATATAAATGAAAGAAAGAAAAGAAATGAAAGAAGAGAATTAAGAAAGAAACAGAGAGGGAGAGAACGGGAGAAATAAATGAAAAGGAGGAGAAAAGAAAGAAAGTGGCGAAGAGGGAGAAGGGAAGAGAGAGTGGGAAATCCTCACCAAATGTTATTCTTCTTTCTTCCATTAGCACCATCTCAATACCCTCTTCATTTTGATCCAAGAACACCAACAAACCATCCTAAGCTCAAAGGATGGTGTTTAGGAGCAAGCCCAAGGTTGTTTAATTGATGATTGATGTTCGATTGGAAGGTTAGGAGCTAGTTGGGAGAGTTAGGGTTTGAGAATCAAATTGGGGGTTTATGTGTGAATAGTGATTGAAGCTTGAAGATGCTGAATAGTGTCCTTGGATGACTCATGGTTGAATGGGAAGACTGGGAAGCGTATTCGATTGTTGTCGGAGCGTAAAGTTTATGCGGGGAACGTTCGTGTGGTTATGTCGGAAAAGCGATTTCGCGGAAAGTCTCGGCTATTTGTGATTTTCATCATAATCGGTGAGTTTTACTCACGTTTAGGATTGTTTCGCTTTGAAAATGAATATTTTGTTGATTGGTTTCGAAAGATTTTGACTCAAAAACCGTTATTTGGAAATATGTCGTATTTTGATAAAATTCGTTTAGATTGAGTTTTTGATTGATTTGATTGATTGTGTGATATTGATTGAATCTGTTTTTGATTGATTTGATTGATTGTGTGATATTGATTCAAAAACAAGAATCGGAATTGAGCGGAATAGCGGATTTCGTGAGAAACTGCAAAAGCCTTCCAGAAATTTTTACAGTTTCGTTTCTGTCACTATTCACGTCGCGACGCTTTGCAGTCTTTCAGCAAAAGTCACTGATTTTGTTTTCGCGATAACTTTTGATCCGGGAACCCCATTGAGGTGTTCTCAGGTGCGTATGAAAGCCCATTGAAAGGCCTAATCAAATATGTAATTTAAATTGTATAATGCATTGCTTTTGATGTTATAAACTGTCTCAAAAACCCGAATAATAGAACTCGTGTGAGGTCATGTTTTATCGAAAAGAAAACTGACTATAAATCCTAGGTGTTATTGTACAACTAACACGGAATGAATAGTATTTATTCTTCTAAACCGGTCTACGATTCACGATATATAAATTATATCGAATATAGGAGTTAGCCCAAATGCGGGTGGATATATATATATATACACTATATCGAGTTGGGTGACGACCCATGATGTTAACCTACTAGGCGGGGCAGTCATGATCCCTTACCCTAGGACCGTATACCATTAGGGAAAGTACTATTGGTAAGGGGGTTCACCGGGTTTCAGCGTTCGCGCAGGCGGTGTTGTACTGAGTCATAACATGTACAGCGGGGTTTAGCGTTCGCGCAGGCAGTGTCATGTTAGAAGTTTGTTGTGCGATACACCGGGGTTTAGCGTTCGTGCAGGCGGTTTCATGTTAAAAGTTTGTTGTGCGATACACCGGGGTTTAGCGTTCGCGCAGGCGGTGTCATGTTAAAAGTTTGATGTGCGATATACTGGGGTTAGCGTTCGCACAGTCGGTGTCGTACTGGATTATAACAAGTTCACCGGGGTTTAGCGTCCGTGCAGGCGGTGTCGTGTTGGTTGATATTGCGCGTGGTTATGAATTGAACCACGAATGAAAGAAAGTCCTATAATACGGTTCACCGGGGTTAGCGTTCACGCTGTTGGTGTCGTGTTAATTTAAATAGAATTCATAATTGAACCGAGAGCGTAGATAGGGGTCTCCGTAGAACTCACTGAGATTGTATCTCATTGTTTATATGTTGTGGTTTTACAGATAAACAGGGAAAGTGGAGATCCAAGAGGCACGAGTAGGTGGTACTCGGATGGTTGCTGAAGACTTAGCTTTATGCTTAAGTTTATATCATTCCTTGTTATATGTGTATCAAGACATTTTGTCTTTAGCGTTATGTATTTATTTCCGCTTTCTTGTATGATATTGAACACTGTAGTTCACTGATGGTTTATGGTCTTAGAATCGACATGGTCTTATTTATGTTTAAGACTGTCTTGTTGTTATTTAGTGAAAAATTTATAGGGAGGTTCAGTATCTAAGCAGGAAATAATATCTCTGATGTAGTTAGGGAGGGTGAACTTGGGTATTTTAATTCGATAAAAATACCGGCGTGTTACACCTTTTTGGCAAAACCTCTCTCTCTCTCTCTCTCTCTCTCTCTCTCAATATATATATATATATATATATATATATATATATATATATATATAAATAATTCTCAATATAATTTAAGAGAATTTGTCTTAGACTATTCTATTCTATGAATGATTTATTGACGCGGTAATAAATGTAATTCTAAATATTTTGATTTGATTTTATTGATATATCATCGAACGATTTAATTTCCTTTTTACTGACCTAAATAATTGAGTTTTATATCATTAAGTAAATCATTAGCTTCAAATTACAAACTTTTAATTTACTTAGCATTAATCATCATAATTTTTTTATTTATATATAACTTGATAACAATTCGGAAACTATTTTCAATTTATTATCTTAAATTTAATGAACTCATTTCAAAAGTACTCTCTTTTTTTTTTATTGATCCAATGTTTTCAAATTATAATTATTCAGGTAAAAAAATTATTATATCAATTAATGATTTTTTATATTTAAATGTCCACCGTCAATATATATGATTTTCTTTATTCAAGCTGGTAAGCTACTCTGTCTTCTCTATATATAGATATGGTCATTGAAGGACACAATTTTCAATGGTTAGTTTACATTGAAATATACCATCTAGTGTTTCTTCATATCCCTACCTAATCCTCACTATCATAGTTCTTGTATCTTTCTAGGGACAATCCATTCCCTTTTATCATGACGTCCAACCCACATTCTTTCTTTAAAGAAGTAAATTTCGCCCATAGAGTAATGTCTAGAGGGCATATTTTGAATCCCTTGAAAAAGGACTGTTTGCGCACTTTTTAACATCATGGTTCGTGTTTCACAAAAACTATGCATTTTTCACTTGTAACAACCTCACTTTATTTTACCTATTTCTCACTTTTCATCTCAATTTTTGAAGTTTTTACCTATCTGGGATTTTCTTGAAAAAGGTTCTTCATATTTACAAATGTATTTTCTTAAGCCGATAGTTTATTTAATTAACCCAGTCAATGATGTCAAGTCTAATATCATATGCCATGACTCTGGTACCAAACTTTTATTATGTTTTCTATGATGAAAAGCCACCTTTCTGTGATTTAATATCATATGTGTAACATCCTCAAAAAGATTAGTTGAATTATTTGGATGTTAACCCAATTGAATTAATTTAGTACTTGATTAGTAAAATTATTGAGTGCTAAAGTTAATTATTGGTTGTCGTAGGATCCTTAACCGGTTAATACGGGGCAATGTTAATATATAAGAAAAGAAAAGAATTAAAAGAAAGAAAGAAAGGAAGCGAGAGACAGAGAGGAGAAAGGAGAGAAACAAGAAAAAAGAAGAAAAAATTGGTTTGATGGAAGAAGAGGAAAAATGGGGCACCAAGGTTCTTCAAAACGTCTTCCCTTCAACACGAAAAATGATCACCGTTTCTTCCTCTTCAATTTGATACAAACATCACAACATATGATCCACTCTCCCTCAATTCACCATTTTCGATTTTAAGAGGAAAAGGGAGATTTTGTGGTTCACGCTCAAAGGAAAGCTTAGGATGGCGTTTAGGAGCAAGCTCAAGGTGGATTATGCGAATATTGAAGTCCGATTTGGGGTTTTTGAAGAATCAAGAGGTTAGGGTTCAAATTGGGGGTTTATGTGTGAATAGTGATTGAAGGTTGAAGATGATGAATAGTGTTTGATTATTCAAGGATGATTAGGAACGAACCCGAAGCGTATTGTAACATCCCCAAAATAATTAATAGAATCATTTGGATGTTAACCCAATTGAATTATTTTAGTACTTGATTGGTAAATTTATTGAGTGTTAAAATTAATTATTGATCGTCATAGGATCGTTAACCGGATAATACGGAATAAGGACGATTCGGAACGAAATAAGAGATTAAGGACAATATGGTAATTTGACCACGTTACCACTTATATATTAAATATATATATATATATATATATATATATATATATATCTGTGTGTGTGTAAGTGAAAGAAACAATTAAAAAGAAAAGAAAGGAAAAGAAAGAGATACAGAACCGTGAGGGAGAGAGAAAAGAAAGAAAAGAAGAGAAATGGAGAAAGAATGGGTAAGAGGGAAAAAGAGGAAAGAGAAGGATCAAAGGTTCATCAAAACGTCTTCCGTCCTACACGAAAGTTGATCACCATTTCGTCCTCTTCATTTTGGAACCAAAATCATCATCATCAACTCACTCACTCTCATATTGCCATTTTCGAAATTTAGAGAAAAATGGAGGTTTTGTGGTTCAAGCTCAAAGGAAAGCTTAGGATGGTGGTGAGGAGCGAGCTCAAGGTGGATTACGCGAATATTGAAGTCCGATTTAGGGTTTTTGAAGAATTAAAGGTTAGGGTTCAAATTTGGGGTTATGTGTGAATAGTGATTGGAAGCTTGAAGACGATGAATAGTGATTTCATGGAGTTTTTGTGGTTGATTCGAGGTTCAAAGGTTTGGGAGCGGATTCGATTGTCGTCAGAGCGTAAAGTTATACGGGGAACATTCTTGTGGTTAAGTCGGAAAAGCGATTTCGCGGAAAGTCTCGGCTATTTGTAATTTTCATCACAATCGGTGAGTTTTACTCACATTTAGGTTTATTCCGTTTTGAAATGAATTTTATGTGAATTGGTTTCGAAAGATTTTGTGTCGAAAACGTTATTTTGAAATATATCGCGTTTTGACGAAATTCGTATATGTTGAGTTTTGAGTGGATTGATTGATCGAGTGATGTTATTGGATATGTTTTTGTACTGTTTTGGTGTTGGGATTGGACTGGAACAGGTACCAGAAGTGATCGGAATTGATCGGAACGACGAAAAACGCAAAGCCGAATGAAAATAGAATGCTGCCAAATGCGCACGATCCGTGCGCCTCTGGCGCACGAACTGTGCGTCTGGTTCTGTTTCTATTTCGCAATTTTTTATAACAGGGCGCACGACCCGTGGGCAGTGGAGCACGGACAGTGCGCAGTGTTCTGTCCAAATTTTCCAAAAGTGCCCTAAGCGATCCCGATCGATCCCAAACCTCTTCTAAGTCTTTCCTAACCCTTTTCCACTAATATTAGGCTTATAATGCCATGATTTTGAATAAGTTTTTAAAGGTTTTTATAATGGTTTGCAATGTTATGTTAAATACGAAAAACCGTAAGTTAGTATACGGGAGCGAACACATAATATGCTTGCCTTGTAGAACTAAACCTTCAGTAACGGTTTAATGTTAAAGAACCAAATGCCCAGTGTCTGTTACGATATATAAATTATGTCGGGGTTAAGTGTCGGCCCAATGTGGGTGAATATAAGATAAATAAATTATATCGAGTGTGGGTGACGACCCACGAGGTTAACATACTAGGCGGGGAAGTCACGATCCCTTACCCTAGGCCCGTATACCAGTAGGGAAAGTACTATTGGTAAAGGGATTCACCGGGATTATAGCAGAGTTGTAGTCGGTGTTGTGTTAAAAGTTTGTAGTGTGGTTCACCAGGATTATAGTAGAGTTGCAGTCGGTGCCGTACTGAGTCATAACAGGTTCACCGGGATTATAGCAGAGTTGCAGTCGGTGATTTGTTAGAAGTTAAATAATAGGTTCACCGGGATTATAGCAGAGTTCCAGTCGGTGATCTATTAAAAGTTAAATAATACGGTTCACCGGGAATAGCCGTGTGAAATTAAACAGGATTCATAATTGGACCGAGAGTGTTAGTAGGGGTCTCGGTAGAACTCACTGAGATTGTATCTCACTGTTTATATGTTGTTGTTTTACAGATAAACAGGGAAAGTGGTAATCCAAGAGGCAGGAGTAGGTGGCACATGGATGGTGGCTAAACACTTAGCTTTATGCTTAAGTTTATATCTTTCCTTGTTCTTTGTGTATCAAGACATTCTGTCTTTAGCGTTATGCATTTACTTCCGCTTTCTTGTACGATATTGAACACTGTATTTCACTGATGGTTTATGGTCTTATTTATGTTTAAGATTGTCCTGTTGTTATTCAATGAAAATTTCATAGTGGTGTTCAGTATTTAAACAGGAAATATATCTCTGATGTTTTAGGGATGGTGCACTTGGGTATTTTTACTCGATAAAAATACCTAAAAATACCGGGGTGTTACAGTTGGTATTAGAGCAGTTCGACCTAGTCGGACTTAGTTTAGGGTTGAGTCGATTCCTTGTTAGTCCTTGTTGTAATTATATGTGTGATGCTAAGAGACATTGAGCCTGATCAACTTAATACTTAGTGCATCATAATCGGAATTATGGCAGGATGATCAAGACGCAATCCTCAACCAAGACCGGAGTCTCTAACCGGTGCATCCTCAGGGAAGGTGACATGACGTTGGAAGAATACATCGCTAAGTTTGAGAGGTTGTCTCGGTTTTTCCAAGTGGTAAAGTATAGTCCGAATGAGGAATGGCGGAAGCAGATGTATAAGATGGGCCTTCGTGCTTATATAACTCAGGGTCTTAGTTCTTATACTATTACCAATTATGTTTCCTTGGTACGATCAGCCTATGTCGTCGAGGATGATCTCATAGGGAATACGGGAAAGGAAAGAAGGTAGTTGAATTACCAACTCGGAATGCAAAGTCCAAAGATAATTTCATCCAAGGAGAAGCAGGTACAATTCCTCGATTCTTCAAAGGTCAGAAGATGTTCTAACTGTGGAAGACATCACTAGGGTGATCGTCAGCACAGATCAATCGGTGCTATTATTGTAATGAAGAGGGTCACTATACAAATAAGTTCCCTGCATGGAAGAGTTCCAAGGAGTTACAAGCAGCTCTAAGGCAAGGACGAGTCAACACTCTAGATGCTTAGACAGTTACAACTGCTGACAATTTACTGTGGGTCGTGTCCAGACCTAATCTTAGTGTCAAATTGTCCACTTGTCATAGGGGACAAAAATTTGGTTGTAAAATTTATTTGCTTGCCTATCAGAAGTATGGGCATCATTCTGGGTATGGATTGGATGGCTGCAAATCATGTAACAATCAACTGTGTCGATCGAACTATCGGCTTCTCTTCTGAATCAGTTAAATTGACAAAAACAAACTCTGAAGCAGTTATCTCTTTTGTAACGCCCCAAAAATAATGGGCTAATTATTTAATTAATTAAAGGGAATTAAGTTGTGGGAAAAATATTAGAATTAATTAATTTGGAGTTTTATTATATTTAGGAGGTGTTTAAGTGATTGGGAGTGGTGGAAGTAATTGAGGGGGGGTGCAAATAAGAGGCCATTAGTGGGCCTAGGGTTAAATGAAAATAAAAGAAATGAATTGAAAGAGAGAAAGAGGGATCGGCTGAGGGAGAGAGACAGAACCAAGAAAAAAAAAAAAGAAAGAAGAGAGGGAGCGTGAGAAAGGGAGAGGAGAAGAGAAGCGAAGAAATTGCAAGGTGGAGGAAAAGAAAGAGAGGGCGCGACCGTGAGAGAGAAGAAGGAGAAGGAAGGGATCGCGAGTAAGAGAAGAGCTGCTGCTGTGTGTAAGTGGTGCTTCGTGAAGGGGGTCTTCATCTTCTCCAAGTTGCTAAGGTAAGGGGAGTCTCGCATTATAAGGGTTTATATAATGGTTAGTATGTAGGAGGGTAGTTCTATGATGCCTAGGAGGTATTTGTTATTATGTTTGAATGAAATAGGATGTTTCAATGTGTTGTTAAAGTCGTTGGTTGTTAAATTCGTTTGATGATTGAGGATGTCTAATTGATTGATTTGGTGTGTATTGTTGTGTTTGTAAAATGTTGAGATGTAGTGCGTAACACTGTTTCGGTTTTCGTGAAACTGGGACTGTTCGGCCAGTCCAAAAATTTCGTGTTTAATTGTTCGTGAAAATAGATTTCACGCCGGTCGTTTTGGTGCCAGTTTCGTTCGATTTGGATTTGTGTAGCTCTAGTTATAGGCTCCACAAGTTAGGTTAATAATCTGGGAGCATTCTGGACATAGGTTCTGTATTTTTAAAACTGGAAACCTTTCATTTGTCCAAAAATTATGGGACATATTTTTTTAGGAAATAGACTTAATTCTGGTCATTTTGGCACTGGTTTGGTTAAATTTGGATTTGTGTAGCTTAAGTTACGAGTCTCCAAAGTTAGGTCAAATTTCTGGAAGTAATCTGTGAATAGGTTCGGTTTTTGCAAGTTTTGTGTTCTCAATTGAATTCCGTTTTGAATGATTCTCGTTTAGTTAGAAAATAGACTGAATTCTCTACAAAGTAGGCACCGGTTCCACCGAATTCTAGGGGTAAGGAATTCGGCGAATTCCATTAAGAAATGAGAAAGAAAAATTTGTCGCAAGTTGCGTAAGGAATTCCGTCTAAGTCGCTGTTTTCCAAATGTTGCTGCTGCTGTTTTGTATAAGAATATTGTTGCTGTTGCTGTTTTTTTTATAAAAACCTCTTGCTGTGCTGTTTTCAGAAAAATGCCCTTGCTGTGCTGTTTTCAGAAAAAATGCCCTTGCTGTGCTGTTTTCAGAAAAATGCTCTTGCTGTTGCTGTGTTGTTTTTACCGCTGTTTTGCAATTTAATGTTGCTGTCTTCGAGCTGTTTTTACTGCTGTTTCTGCAACCTAATGTTGCTGTTTTAAACGGTTTTGCTGCTGTTTTTTGCAAATTGATGTCACTGTTTTCATGTTGTTTTATTGCTGTTTTATAACAGAACATGTTGCTATATTTTTGAAATAAATGGTGCTGTTTCTACACTAGAATGTGTTGCTGTTTTTGAAAGTAATAGTGCTGTTTTTGCACCAAAATGTGTTGCTGTTTCCTCAAATTAAAGTGTGCTGTTTGTCACAATTTAAAGTGTTGTTTTCTTAAAATTTAAAGAGCTGTTTTCTTCAACTTAATTCGTGCTGTTCCCTTATATTTAAAATGTTGTTTCCTCAATTTAAATATGTTGTTTACTCAAATTTAAAGTGCTGTGTTCTTAAAATTAAAATGTTGTTTTCTTGAAATTAAAGGTGTTGTTTCTTGAATGTAAAGGTGCTGTTTCGTCATAGTTTAAAATGCTGTTTTCCCTATCTCCAAGTGGTTGTAGTTACAATAATTTCTGCCGTCCTTATGTTGCGATGTCCAATGTATATGACTAATGATAAATATAACGACGTGTCAATTGTGCCAAGTTACCTATGATGATGATGTGGATGTGATGTGAACGTGTTGTGTGTCGATTAAATGATGATGTAAAGTTGATGTGAGTGTGTTGCGTGCTGATTAAATGATGATGTGAAGTTGATGTGAGTGTGTTGTGTGCTGACTAAATGATGATGCGAAGTTGATATGTGGGTCTTTATGACCAAAGTGATGATAATTTTATTGTTGGGTCGGTTATGGCCAAAAGCGACGTTGATGAAGTTGTGTCATGATATGTGACTTGTTGATGCTGTTGATTGATTTGGTGAGTGATGCATAGTGTCCCATACATGTCATGCTGCATTTATTGCGACGATGTGGGCTACGGCCGGAGCTATGCTCAAAGCGACGATTGTGCCCTCAAGGCTTATTTTGGTGATGGATCCTCATGCATATACCCGGCGACGTGGGTTGCATTTTCATACATATGCATAAAGACGACGTAGTTGCTTGTTGATGTACTTTTGATGTTGTTTGCCGATGTTGTTCTGTGATGGTTGAAATGGGACGTTAAGTGTGCTATGGTAGTTATAGATATTGTCCTCTAATATATTGACTATTATATATGCCTTTATGCTGTTAGAAGACTCACCCTTTTCTGTTTGAATGTTACCTCTACGTGGGTAACGTGCAGGTAGATGCGTGTGAAGGACTTTTCTTCCTTCCTCTATCGAGTCGTGTCGTTTGCTCTGATACGTAGCACCTGGGGGGAAACGAACGTTAATTTTTAGTTGTCTTATTATGACTGTTGCCTTTACTATTTGATGTTCCTTTGAAACCGTTTTATTGGAGACGTTTGAGATGACATTTTGAGAGGTTGTTTTATTTCTGCTACGTGATGATTGAACTTATAAAGTGCTACGTATTACCCTTCTGTTAAATGGCGATTTTGAACTTTTGGATTTGCGAAATGTCGAATGTGACGCCCCTTGCATGCTTAGTTTTTTTTTTAAAATTCCGCACTCTGATGTTAGTAAAATAAATGGGTAGAAAGGGGTGTTACATCTTTCACCTCTGCAAGCCAGCCATTATTCCAAGGTGCAGAAGCTTGTGTTATTATGTTATCTGCATCCATTGAAACTGGTTTGGATTTGTCATCTGTTCTAGTTATGAATGAAATTCTAGATGTCTTTCCGGATGAAGTTTCTTCTGTACCTCCTGACCGAGAGGTAGAGTTTTCTATAGAATGGTCTCCTGGCACAGGATCAATATCTATTGCTCCTTATAGAATGCCTCCTTTAGAATTAAAGGAATTGAAGTCTCAACTTGAAGAGTTGATCTTTAAAAGGTTCATCCGACGGAGCGCTTCTCCATGGGGTGCTCCGGTGTTACTTGTCAAGAAGAAAGATGGAAGTATGAGATTGTGTATTGACTACTGACAACTCAACAAAGTGACGATCAAGAACAAATATCCTTTGCCAACGATACACAAATTACTGGATCAACTTCGAGGTGCTGTGGTATTTTCTAAAATTGATCTGAGGTTGGGTTATCATCAAATAAAAATTTAGAGCCTTAGATATTCTGAAGACAGCTTTCCGTACTAGGTATGGACATTACGAGTTAGTAGTGATGCCTTTCGGTCTACCTAATGCTCCAGCGGTATTCATGGATTACATGAACCGAGTCTTCCACACGTACCTGGATCAAGTTTGTAGTCGTTTTCATCGTTGATATCTTGGTGTACACGAAGACCATTGAGGAGCATGTTCAACATCTCCGCATTGTTCTGAATTAACTCTGAGAAAAGAAGTTGTACGCGAAACCCTCGAAGTGTGATTTCTGGATGCCTGAGGTAATGTTTTTGGGACATGTGATTTCCCAATCGGGAGTTGCTGTGGATCCCAGTAAAGTGGAAGTTGTGTTAAACTGGGAGCGACCCACATCAGTCACAGAGATTAGAAGTTTCTTGGGTCTAGCTGGTTATTATAGGAGGTTTATTCAAGGGTTCTCACAGTTAGTTCTTCCACGTACGCGGTTAACTCGAAAGGAGCAACCGTTCACGTGGGATGCCGATTGTGAAGAATGTTTTCAAGAGTTGAAGATTAGGTTGACTTCTGCCCCAATCCTGATTCTTCCGGATCCGTCTTTGGAATTCCAAATTTACAGCGATGCTTCTGGGAAGGGTTTAGGATGTGTTCTCATGCAGAATCAACAAGTGGTAGCTTATGCATTCAGGCAATTAAAGTCTCATGAGGAGAATTATCTAACTCACGATTTGGAGTTGGCAGCTATTGTGTATGCACCAAAGATTTGGAGACATTACCTGTATGGGTCTCGTTTCGAAATCTTTAGTGATCACAAGAGTTTAAAGTATCTGTTTGATTAGAAAGAACGGAATAACAGGCAAAGAAGATGGGTAGAATTTCTGAAGGACTATGACTTCGAGTTGAAGTATCATCCAGGAAAGGCCAATGTTGTAGCTGATGCGCTGAGTAGGAAATCCATTCACATGGCAGAGTTAATGATGCAAGAAATGGAATTGTTAGAGTCTTTTAGATCTAAGTTGGGGTACATCCATAAGTTTCCACTTTAGTGGCAAGGTTTTGGTGTTAACCTTTCGCTTGCGAAGGTTAACAATCAGATAGTATTATGTGATTCCGTTTGACAAGTCAAACGTGAATACGAATATGAAAGTGAGGTGACTGTTGACTGTTTTTAACATTGCGAATAACAACCAAAGGATTAATTGATGGATCTGCTTGCAAGTGACTGAAATTTCCGAAATGAAGCTTGGTGTGCGGTATGGTAGTTTTGAAAAATCATTTTTGTGAAAACCCGCATGCTAAAGTTAATTTTGGTAACGAATCAAGAGGCTAATAAAATCTAGTTGAGGAAAATCATAAGAGGCGTACTTAGGTTGAGGGGAAACTCAACGCTATTGGCTATTTCGGAAAGGAATTTGGTGCGTCGTAGATAAATATATTGTGAAGAAAGTTACAATAAAGGAAGAAGGGTTCTGAGTTCTGTTTGATAGTTGTTTTGAGAACAACTGAGGTGATTTTCATTGCTTTCGAAATTAATTGATGTTCCCACGGTTTATTTTTACGTTTAAGGTCAAAGTTTTTAGTAAAACCCAAATCTCATCTTTTTGAAAAGTTTTATCTCGAAATCTTGGGGGCGAGTCAAGGAGTTTCATAGATGAGTTTTCCGTCACATTTGTCAATGTGTACGAGAACTGTTATGGAGTTTTAGAAAATTTGCTGAGAACGTGTTTACACCCTTCGAGGAAATCAAGTTTGTTCTTATCGCTACCGAGGAGTACCAATTTGTGGATCTCATTTTCAACCCGTATTTCTATCAAGCAATGTTTTAAAACTCGGACCGGTGACTGACTCGGTTAAGGTACCGGGTCACTGGGTCAATGGTCGGACCGAGGGGTCGACAGTTGAACCGCATGACCAAAACCGGGATCGGATGACTCGGACCCGGTCTCTATTTCGAGAATTTTCAATACCTATATAGTATATAATATAAATTTCGTCCATGTAAAATTAATAACTATGTTTATTTTATATCTACTAAAATATAAAAAATTCCCAAATTTTCAGGACCTATATATTTCATACTTGTAAAACTTAATTTGCTAAAATTACACACCATGCCTATTTTATTTTTATTTGCTTGGTATATATTAAATAAATTTTAAAAGTTCATATCATGCTTCAATAAATATTTAGAACAAATTTCATAAGTTAACAACTTAATAATAAATAAATCTTTAAAAAAATACTTAATATTAAATAAGTTTCTTGAAACATAATATTAATATTACAAGCTAATGCCATGAGGATGAGCGTACTTGACTTTTAGGAAAAGAGGTACCAATTATATATATATTTGAAATAAATAATATCCTCAATAAGATTGGTAGCCTCATGGTAGCGCTCTGCATTTGCTTTCAACAGGTCAGGGGTTCAAACCCCACTAATGGCATTTTGTTGAGGGTTTTTTTTGAGTCTCTTTTGTTTTAAGTAGTTTACAAATAGTCCCACATCGCATAGAATGAACGGAACAGGGAGGAGAATGAGATATAAAAGCAAGGCGTATGTCAATGGGAAACATACTTACCTAGATGGCAATCACTAGGGGGCCTGCGTTCGCGCCCCCCCCAATTACAGTTCAAAGATTTGATAAAAAAAATAAAAAAAATAAAAAGTAAAATGCACAACCCGGTCCGGTTCGAACCGGGTCACCGGTTTTTCCAAAAACCGGCCGAGTCACACCGGTTCCCACCGGTTTGCTGCATGGCCAATCCAAAACCTTGACTGGCTCGGTTACCCCCCCGGTTCCCGGTTCGACCGGTCCGACCGGCCGGGCCGAGCCGGTTTTTAAAACACTGCTATCAAGTGTCTCGAATTAATCAAAGTTGGGGGCGTAAACGAGACTAATTGGAATAAAGTTACGAAAGTGTGTTCAAACTCGGTACCAAGCTTATGTGGGAAAATGAAGAGTTTCTACACTCATTTCGTTAATCCAAGATTGTTTTCCAGAAAGTTTAGACCTTTCTGAGAATGTCGATTCTCGGTTAGTCAAATAAAGGACTTGACAAAATTTTGAGGACAAAATTCTTTCAAGTTGGGGTGAATGTAACATCCCCAAAATAATTAATAGAATTATTTGGATGTTAACCCAATTGAATTATTTTAGTACTTGACTGGTAAATTTATTGAGTGCTAAAATTAATTATTGATCGTCATAGGATCCTTAACCGGATAATACGGAATTAGGACAATTCGGAACGAAAGAAGAGATTAAGGACAATATGGTAATTTGACTACGTTACCACTTATATATTAAATATATATATATATATATATATGCTTCGAGTAAGCTTATTATAGGACAATGTCCATGCCTTTTCTTTATCAAATTTCAAATCCCATGGATATGGAGATGGTCTATGACCATCGGAAAAAACCAAAATAAATAGTGCTGGGGAGGTGTGTTTAACTTGCACTTATGCCTCAGGTGCAAGGTTCGATTCCCACAGAAGGCAAAAATTCTACAAGAGGGGTAGAGAAGACCGTGAGGTAATAGTGCTGGGGTGGCCAATGCGTTGGACCTGGGCTGTTACACGCACGGTTCGTGCGTCCCGTTTTATTTTCAATAGAACCAACCCGTAGCAGGCGCGCGGTCCGTGCCTAGGGGCGCACGGTCCGTGCGACCTGTGTCTGTTAACGAATTCCGCTTATTTCTCAATTCCGCTTTCTGTTTCCGCCCGATTCGATTCCTAATATCAATCCCTCCTGAAACTCAGAAATTTTCCAGATATTCACGATGATATACAAATCATTTCATTTCAACGATTTAATCGAAATTCTCATTAAACCGTAAAATAGCGTTTGGACTCAAAATCGTTTTTCGGTTTTAAGTCTTTCAAAAATTGAAAACGCGACCAAGGAATCCAATACCGAAAACAAGTTCAGAATAACAAAATATCCTATCGTGAGTAGAACTCACCGTGATGTCGATTTCGCTAGGAGCTTCCACCGAGACACGGAAGACCGAAACGTAAAACGCGCGAACGAGAACCGAAAGCACCAACAAAAGTCACAACCACAAGAATCACTAGGACAGCAACTTGCTTCCACTAAGCCACTGAAACAGCAACTTAGATAGCAATCCTAAGCTTGAACTTTCACCCAAATTCGAAATGTGATGACAGCCCTTCTTCTTTGACAATAAAATGTGATCATGCAAGCCACCACAAGCTCAAAACTTCATTGTCTTCAACCTTGAAGGTTCAAATTCGAAAATGGTGTATAAAGAAAGAGTGAGAATCAGCCCTTGTCCTTGGTACCATTGGATTCAGAATCAAAAATGGAGTAGGGAGAGGTTTAGAAGACTTACATGCAATGACAAGTTGAGAAGCTCTCCTCTCCTCCTCTTCCTCCTCCCTTCGCCCTCTCTCTCTCTTTTCTCAACTGTTTTTCTCTTTCTTTTCCTTCAGCTGAAAAATGTCCAAGTGAGAGGGTGAGTTCAGGATGAATATGGGCTGGGGGTTTAAATGATGGTGAAAAGACCATTTTGCCCTTGGCCCATAAAATGATAGTTTAGGTGTTGAAAAAATCCTTTTCGGTACAAAACCTTCTCGATTAATCCGGTTCTGACCCGAAGTTCCTCAATTCTTTCGGTTCCTAATTAATTATAACCTTCACGACTACATTTTAATAACTAGGGGTGTGAAAAGAGAGATTTGCCCTTCGGTCCCAATTCCTCATTTAACTATGAATAGGCCACCCTTTAATGGGGAATAGGTTTTCTTGATAATTTTTCCGACATATAAATCCCCAAGACACGACCAATTATTCCCACAAATAATTAATCGGTCTTAGGTATAATAGTACGAGTCTTTGGAAAATTAGGGATGTTACAATCACCCCAACTTTTAAAAATTTTGTCCTCAAAATTGATAAGACGTACCTTACTGAAAGAGATACGGATATCGAGCACGCATGTCTTCTTCCAGTTACCAGGTAGCCTCTTCGGTTGAGAATCCATCCCAGACCACTTTGACAATAGGAATAGTCCTTGAACGCAGCGTCTTCTCGCCACGCTCCAAGATGTAGCTGGGATATGGTTGAAATGACAAATCCGGTCGCAGGTCAATTGTATCAACACTCAACGGATGATGCAGATCGGGAACATACTTCCTCAACTGAGACACGTGGAACACATCATGGAGGTTCGATAGGGCCGGAGACAATGCAAGGCGATAAGCAACTAGCCTAATCCGCTCGATGATTTGGAAAGGTCCAACATATCGAGGACTGAGCTTCTTCGCTCGCAAAGCTCTCCCGGTGCCTATGGTTGGGGAAACTTTCAAGAACACATGATCACCAACCTCAAATTCCAACGGTCTCCTTCGGTTGTCAGCATAGCTCTTTTGTCGACTCTGAGCAACCTTCATCCTTTCTCGAATTAACTTGATCTTCTCAGTAGTCTCGCACCAATCTCCCACCAACACAACGGAGTTAATTCGAGACTACTGAGCAACCTTCATCCTTTCTCGAATTAACTTGATCTTCTCAGAGTCGAATTAACTTTATCTTCACCAATCTCCCACCAACACAACGGAGTTCTACACTTCCTACCATAAAGTGCTTCAAACGGTGCCATTCCAATGCTGGAGTGGTAACTGTTGTTGTAGGAGAATTCTACTAATGGAAGATGGTCTTCCCATTTTCTCCCACTGTCGAGCACACAAGCCCGAAGCATATCCTCAAGAGTCTGGATAGTTCTCTCAGTCTGACCATCAGTCTGAGGATGATAAGCAGTGCTAACCAGCACTCTCGTTCCCAAAGCTTCATTCAATGTTCTCCAAAATCTGGAAGTAAACTTGGGATCTCGGTCTGACACGATGCTCGTTGGAACTCCATGCAATCTGATAATGTTCTTCACATATTCATCTGCTAACTTGGAAACTTTATAAGTCGAACGTACGGGAATAAAGTGAGCGGATTTAGTCAATCGGTCCACTATTACCCAAATAGAATCATTGCCGGCCTGTGACCTCGGCAAACCCATAACGAAGTCCATTGAGATATCTTCCCATTTCCAGACTGGCACATCTAGCGGTTGTAACTGACCGCCCGGTCTTCGGTGTTCCGTCTTAACCTCCTGACAAGTTAAGCACCGAGAAACAAATTCTGCAACCTCAGCCTTCATCCCAGGCCACCAATACATTAACTTCAAGTCTCGGTACATCTTGGTGGATCCCGGATGTACAGAGTACTGACTCCTATGAGCTTCTTCCAATACTTGCCTTTTAATATCATCAACATCAGGAACACAAATCCTCCCATTAAAGCAAATCATGCCATCACTATCCTCAGTGAAGTTAGGCGATCCTCTCTGAGACTAACTTCATATCAGCTCCTTGAGCTACACGGATTTGCTCCCTTAGCACACTGGCTATCCGTATATGCCGCAACACTATGCGATCCCTCTTTCTTACCACCTTGAGCTTCAAGTCTCTAAATGACTCTAACAAAGCCATCTCGTAAACCATTAACGACCTTGACGTGTGGATAGACTTCCTGCTCAGAGCATCTGCTACCACATTGGCTTTCCCAGGGTGATATTTTAATTCGAAGTCGTAGTCCTTCAAAAATTCTGTCCACCTTCTCTGTCTGTTATTCAACTCTTTTTGGTCAAACAGATACTTCAAGCTCTTGTGATCACTAAAAACTTCAAAACGAGAACCGTAAAGGTAATGTCTCCAAATTTTTAGTGCAAACACAATAGCCGCCAATTCTAAGTCATGAGTTGGGTAATTCCGTTCATGAGTCTTCAATTGCCTAGATGCGTAGGCCACAACATGTTGATTCTGCATTAGAACACATCCCAAACCCTTCCCAGATGCATCACTGTAAATCTGAAATCCCAATGATGGATCTGGAAGAATTAGGATCGGAGCAGAAGTTAACTTTTCTTTCAATCCCAGAAAACACTCCTCACAATCGGCATCCCAAGTAAACGGTTGGCCCTTGCGAGTCAACCGAGTAAGCGGAAGTACCAATTCTGAAAAACCTTCAATGAATCTTCTATAGTAACCAGCTAAACCCAGAAAGCTTCTGATCTCAGTCACTGACGTTGGTCGTTCCCAATTCAACACTGCTTCCACTTTGCTAGGATCAACTGCAACCCCTTCCTGGGAAATCACATGACCCAAAAATTTCACTTCGGACATCCAAAAGTCACATTTTGACGGTTTAGCATAGAGTTTCTTTTCTAGGAGTACTCCTAGGACAAAGCGGAGATGCTGAGCATGCTCCTCAACTGACTTTGAGTAAACCAAGATATCATCAATAAAGACGACCACAAACTGATCTAGGTAGGAATGGAATACTCTATTCATATAATCCATGAATACGGCTGGAGTGTTAGTCAATCCGAAAGGCATCACCACAAACTCGTAGTGTCCGTACCTCGTGCGAAAAGCAGTCTTCGGAATGTCTAAGGCTCTTACTCTGATTTGATGGTACCCTGACCTTAGATCAATTTTGGAGAAAACTTTAGCACCTCGGAGTTGGTCAAGTAGATCATCTATCCTTGGTAATGGATACTTGTTCTTGATAGTGATTTTATTCAGCTGACGGTAGTCTATGCATAATCTCATGCTTCCGTCCTTCTTCTTGACTAGCAATACCGGAGCACCCCATAGAGAAGCACTCGGTCGAATAAACTTCTTGGAAATTAATTCCTCAAGTTGGGACTTCAATTCCTTCAGTTCGAGAGGAGACATCCTATAAGGTGCTATGGATATTGGCCCTGCACCAGGCGCCAGATCTATAGAGAATTCTACCTCTCGTTCTGGAGGCAAAGAGGAGACTTCCTCGGGAAAAACATCTAAGAATTCATTAACAACATGTATAGATGATAAATCCAAATCAGCTTCAGTTGATGCAGACAAAATAACAACAAAAGCTTCCGCACCTTGGAATAGAGACTGGCTGGTTGAAGTGAACGAAATAACCCCATCATCTGCAGGTAGTGAATGTTCAGCTACTTCAGAAGGAAAATTAATTGCACGATTGAAACAGTCAATAGTAATGTGATTGGAAGTCATCCAATTCATTCCCAACACGATCTCCATTCCCCTCATAGGCAGACAGATAAAATCAACAACAAAATCCCTGCTTCCTATGGTAAGCAGACAGTTAAGGCATAATGATTGGGTTCGCACACGACCCTTTGCAGCAGTAAGGATAGTTATTGGCTCGGATATAGGAGATACTATTAATCCTAGCCATTCAGCACATGCTTCAGAGATAAAGCAATGAGTAGCACCAGAGTCATACAGATTATTAACAGTTTGATGAAAGATAGAACCTGTACCCCTTATAAGATTATCAGCTGGTTTGATGGTCTTAGCATCCAGAGTGTTGACTCGAGCCTGTCTCGGAGCATCAGGGGACTCCAAGAACGCTTTCCTTGACGGACAATTATTAGCATAATGGCCCACTTCTTTGCAAAGGTAGCATTAGTTCGACCCGACCTGACACTTTCCTCGATGACTCTTTTTGCACACATCACACTTGCCAAACCCTGCAGTGTTGCTTGACTGTATCTGCTTCCCTTTGCTCGAATTCCCTTTATACCTAGGGTTTGATGTAGTTGACTCACTACTCTTTCTTTTATCCTTCCAGAAATCTTTCCTCTCAGCATACATTCTTTTCAGATCGCTCTCAGCTGAATGAGCCTGTTGAACCAAAGCAGGATAAGTGGTCATGGAATAAGAACTGAGACGTTGATTCACATCGCCTCTAAGACCTTGTCTGAACATCACCATTTTCCACTTATCATCAGGAGCGGTGGTCCCCAATTCATAGAATTGTGTCAACCTCTCAAATTTTGCAGCGTATTCCCCAACTGTCATCTCTCCCTGTTTCAAACTCAGAAATTCCATCTGCTTGGCAAGTCTTTGAGAGTCGGGGAAATAATGACTCAAAAATAATTCTTTGAAATTATTCCACTCAAGAGGAGTTCCTTGAACTTGTAGCATTCTACGAGCATTAACCCACCAGGTGTGAGCATCCTCGTCCAGAGCGTTAGCAGCACAAATTACCTTTTCTCCTTCATTGCATTGCAAGGTATCAAAGATCCGTTCCATGGCATCTACCCAGAAATGGGCTTTCATTGCCTCGGATCCTCCTTTGAAGGTTGGGGGTATCATCATCAGAAACCGGAAATACACCCTGTTTGGATCCTCAGGTGTTGGCTCATTGATTGGCTCTGCTGGTTGTGGTTGAGGCATCTGATGCATCTGCTGCATTTGGGCCATTTGAGCCATCTGTTGCTGTTGCATTAGCATCATGTCATTCATCATTTTCTGCTGAGTCTCGATGACATTCTGCATCCATTCTTGATGAGGATCAACAGGTGGGTTTCTCCTACCTCTTCATGCCATGATTCTGCGAAGTATGCACAAAGTATTAAGTTGATCAGGCTCAATGTCTAATAACATATTAAGAAAAATCAGACTTAGAAGACGTAAAAGACTCTTAACATCTAAGTCCGACTAGGTCGAACCGCTCTGATACCAAATGTAACACCCCAGTATGTCTAACATGTAGAGAGACTGAAGATGCACAGATGCGGAAATTCAGAGGACACAGTTCCTGTTTAAGTATTGGACATACAAACCTTTTTCCGAAATAAAAACATAATCGGAATAACATTACTTCATAAAATAGAAGTTTATCGGTTCCATACCGAATGGATTACAATATCCAAGTCCAAATACCAAACAGAAACATAAAACGGTTCATATAACTCATAATCAATACAAGTTTATACAACCAATAGGATAACAAAAGAACAAAGGATCAAATGACTAAGTCTTCAGCACCTCCAAGAGTATACCAACTACTCGTGCACAATAGTCTTCCTTTTTCCCTGCTTCTCTGAAAAACAACAAATATGGATAGGGTGAGATAACATTATCTCAATGAGTCCTACCGTGCCCCCTCTCTGACACTCGGTTCAATTTATTAAACCGCTATTAAAAGATGACATAACAATGTTTTATTTATTAGTCGAAATGCCAAGCAAATCGTGTTCATATCTTAGCTTACATGAAACGGCTGTACAACGACTACGAATCCCGAGTCATAAGCTATAAATCGAAATGCCGACTGTACAACGAATACGAATCCCGGCAAATCGTGTTTTCATTTTAGTTTAGCATAAATCGACTGTACAACGACTACGAATCCCGATAACCCACGAATTGACCACGCCTAAACGTATACAGGACCTAGGTAAGGGGTCATGACTACCTTCCCTAGTATGCTACTTGTCGGGTCGTCACCCAACGCGATACATATGACAATATGCATCAAATTCTCGAGAGTTATATAATTTATATCTTTTCGATCACCAAAGGATCAATCACATAAGAATCGGATAAACAATATCCATATCGATCTATAACCCGTTTTGAGGAATTCATAAGTTAGACCTCCAGCATTATAATCATTTTCATTTAACATATATAAACATGTATATTCAGTCAGTCCATCAGTCGGTGTACTCACACGCGTCCTAGGGTTTCGGTTTTTCAATCAAATAGGCTTTCGAAGCTTCTTTTTCAAAATCATGAGTTGAACAAGTTCAAAATACGGTTTTCAATAAGGCAATTCCTTTTTAAGTGATTGAGAAAGAGATTAGAAAAGGTTCGGGATCAAACGGAGCTCCGGAACGAGAAGTCGGGAATCGGTGACAGAAGCTCACGCACGGTCCGTGCCCAGGGGCGCACGACCCGTGCGTGATTTATTAAAATCTCCCAGCCAAACCGAGAGGGGCGCACGGCCCGTGCCTAGGGGCGCACGGTTCGTGCGTCCCGTTTTATTTTCAACAGAACCAACCCGTAGCAGGCGCGCGCGGTCCGTGCGACCTGTGTCTGTTACCGAATTCCGCTTATTTCTCAATTCCGCTTTCCGTTTCCGCCCGATTCGATTCCTAATATCAATCCCTCCTGAAACTCAAAAATTTTCCAGATATTCCAGATGATATACAAATCATTTCATTTCAACGATTTAATCGAAATTCTCATTAAACCGTAAAATAGCGTTTGGACTTAAAATCGTTTTTCGGTTTTAAGTCTTTCGAAAATTGAAAACGTGACCAAAGAATCCAATACCGAAAACAAGTTCAGAATAACAAAATATCCTATCGTGAGTAGAACTCACCGTGATGTCGATTTCGCTAGGAGCTCCCACCGAGACACGGAAGACCGAAACGTAAAACGCGCGAACGAGAACCGAAAGCACCAACAAAAGTCACAACCGCAAGAATCACAAGGACATCAACTTGCTTCCACTAAGCCACTGAAATAGCAACTTAGATAGCAATCCTAAGCTTGAACTTTCACCCAAATTCGAAATGTGATGACAGCCCTTCTTCTTTGACAATAAAATGTGATCATGCAAGCCACCACAAGCTCAAAACTTCATTGTCTTCAACCTTGAAGGTTCAAATTCGAAAATGGTGTATAGAGAAAGAGTGAGAATCAGCCCTTGTCCTTGGTACCATTGGATTCAGAATCAAAAATGGAGTAGGGAGAGGTTTAGAAGACTTACATGCAATGACAAGTTGAGAAGCTCTCCTCTCCTCCTCTTCCTCCTCCCTTCGCCCTCTCTCTCTCTCTTTTCTCAACTGTTTTTCTCTTTCTTTTCCTTCAGCTGAAAAATGTCCAAGTGAGAGGGTGAGTTCAGGATGAATATGGGCTGGGGGTTTAAATGATGGTGAAAAGACCATTTTGCCCTTGGCCCATAAAATGATAGTTTAGGTGTTGAAAAAATCCTTTTCGGTACAAAACCTTCTCGATTAATCCGGTTCTGACCCGAAGTTCCTCAATTCTTTCGGTTCGTAATTAATTATAACCTTCACGATTATATTTTAATAACTAGGGGTGTGAAAGGACAGATTTGCCCTTCGGTCCCAATTCCTCATTTAACTATGAATAGGACACCCTTTAATGGGGAATAGGTTTTCTTGATAATTTTTCCGACATATAAATCCCCAAGACACGACCAATTATTCCCACAAATAATTAATCGGTCTTAGGTATAATAGTACGAGTCTTTGGAAAATTAGGGATGTTACAGTCGTGTTGAATTAAAAAGAACGTGGTTATAATTAAACCACGAATGGAAGAAATTCCTAGAATACGGTTCACCGGGATTAGCACTGGATTTGCAGTCGGTGTCGTGTTAATTTAAATAGGATTCCTAATTGAACCGAGAGCGTTGATAGGGGCCTCGGTAGAACTCACTGAGATTGTATCTCATTGTTTATGTGTTGTTGTTTTACAGAGAAACAGGGAAAGTGGAGACCGCAGAGGCACAAGTAGGTTGAGCTCGGATGGTTGCTGATGACTTAGCTTTATGCAAAAGTTTATATCTTTCCTTGTCATCTGTGTGCAACATCCCTAATTTCGGTTAATTTCGTTTTGAGAAATTAACTAGCGAATTGTTATTCGATAAAATAATAATTCAAGTCATGGGCATGTTAAAAGCGTGAAAGCAACATTTAGTTGCTAATAGTATGAATTACGTGATCGTTTTGAAGTAGAAATAGAATTATGTGAGGATTAGGGGACCAAGGGTATTTTGGTCATTTCCAAATCTTTCGAACCCTAACCAAAATTACTCAACACCAAAACATACTCCTTAACTCCATAAGACCACACTCACAAATTTTAAAAGTTAATTATGAGTTAGGGGTTATTTAAGGGAAGGTTAAGGTGAAGGGCTAAGTGGAGGGCATTTTAGTCATTTCCCTTCCACTTAATGCCTTACCCAGCTGAACCAACTTCATTCCACATAAATTCCAGAAATTTCAGAAAACATAGTAGTGAGAGAAGAGAGAGAGGGCGTGAAGAGAGGAAGAAGAAGGAGCTCCAAGCTCCACTATCACCTATTGCATGTAAGCATCCCATATATCAATCTTCTCCATTTTTCCTCCTCTATCCAATGATACCAATTTCATTAACTTAATCATCCCCTTTTTCAACTTGCCATTTTCGAAGTTTGAAGCTCAAAGTTGAGTTTTCTCCTCCTTGAAATGATATATTCTGTTAAAGACAGTCCTTCGCGTAAATTGCTTTGAATGGGTAAGTCAATCATTTGTCCTTGTGGATCTGACTTTAATCCCCTCTGTAACACCCTAAAATATTTAATTAATTTATTTAATTAAGTATTTAGGAATGTATTTAATTTATTGGGTATAATTTAATTAATTAAAATTATATTTAAATGTGTAGGAGGTATTAGAAGGTGGAGGTGCCAAACTAAATGGACTTGGGCTTAAGTGAGAAGCCCAAGCCCATGAAACCTAGTCATATGCGAAGTAGCAAGGCGCCTAGGGGTTAGGGTTCCTTGCTATCATTTGCGAAAAAATTGAGAAAAGAGGGAAAGGAAGAGAGGAGCGTGAGAAAGAGAGAGCAAGGGCGGCCAAGAAAGGGAGAATTCGAAGATCAAGAGGAAGGGGATCTCCGTTGTTGCTGTGGCTCTGTAGGTAACTACTCCTAGGGTTCGAATTCTTCTTCTTAAAAAGGTTAGGGGAGCTCTATCCTTCCATCTAATAGATCTCATGATAGGTCCTAGATCTAGGGTTTGGACTAGATTCTTGATGCATGCCATGATTTCTTGATGTGTTCTTGAATATGTTTTTGATGTTGATTTTACATATATATATATATATATATAGGCGAGTTTGATTTATTGTTTGAATATGCCTAATATGTGATCTATGTGTTTGGCTTGATGATGATGGTGCTTGTGTGAGCATGAAATTGTAATTGGGTGTGTTGGTAATGCTTTGGTGTAGGTGTGTGCATAGGCGCCTAGGGCGCCATGGTGATGGTGATGATAGTTGTACATATGGTTTTGGTGATTTTGAATTAAATTGACTTTTGGGTGAGTGAGGTTTTAGATGTTGGAAAAATATAATTTTGATGTTTTAAAATTGTGAGAAATGGATTTTTAGTGTTCTTGGTTGTCGCTGGAAAAATCTGTCTTGGGCGCCATGGTGATGGGCGCTGGATCCCCTTGTCTGTGTAGCTGTGCAGTGTGTTGCGCGCTGGGCGCTGGGGCGCCGGTGCTGGGCGCTGAGCGCCCGTGTGTTGTGTCTGGCGCGCTGCGTGTTGCGCTAAGGCGCTGGGTGGCAGCGCTGGGCGCTGAGCGCCCGTGTGTGTTGCGCGCCTGGGCGCTGGGCGCCTGTTGTGCGTGCGTGTGTGCGTGTGTTGCGCGCCCGGGCGCTGGGCGCCAGTGCGCGTGTTGCCTGGTGCCTGGGCGCCTAAGGCGCCAATTTCAGAATGTTGCCTAATTTTTCCCAAACTTATTTTTAACATAACTTTTGACTCAGACATCCGTTTCGAACGATTCAAAAAGCGTTGTGAAGCATTTTCAGTTGTCCATCTGTGTGTACCATTTTTAAAAATAAAGACTTATTATTTCTGAAGGTTGCTGGGGCGCCCCAAGTGGCCGTTCCCGGTGATCGTTGCTGTGACAGTGAAAAGATATTTTTGATGTCCTTAAAAACTCTCTTTTGTGTACGACCAGTGATTTTTACGACTTAGTGTCAAAATGATGATTTTGACGAATATGCCCCTAGTGGCTAGTTAAATGACTGTTTTGCCCTTAGTGGCTCATATGATTTTATAATGGTGTGTAAATGACTGTTTTGTCCTTAGTGGCTCAAATTATTTTATAATGACGTGTAAATGACGATGATGCCCTTGGTGGCTAGTAAATGACGTTTTTGCCCTCAGTGGCTATTGTTTGAGCTGATGATATTTATTGTATAAGTGACGATGAAAACCCAGTGACGTTTGAGGCCCGAAAGGCTAAGTGATGTTAAGGTCTAAATGGCCAAGTGACGTTGTGTGTTGATTGTGGATTTGACAGGTGCTGCGCTCCTTGTGAGTAACCGGTAAGTGACGAGTCACATAGTTGACTATGATTTGGGTATTTGTGTAATTGTGTGTTGTGAGTGGTGCATGTCATAGTGTCTCATGCCCATATGCATAAACCCAGTGACGTTTTTGAGGCCTGAGTGGCTAAGTGACGATGAGGCCTTAAGGGCTAAGCGACGTTTGTGAAAAGGTACCTCATGCATATGCCCGCGAGTGGGTTGCATTTCATATGCCTACATGACATGAGATGAGTTATTGTAAGTGATGTGAATGATGATGGTGATGTGAGTATTTAGTGTTTTGGATGCTGATTGCTCTAGTGCGTAGCCTACGATTAGTACTTATCATATTTTCTATTATATGGATTGAAATGATGCTCACCCTTTCCTGTTTGAATGTTACCCCCATGTTGGTAACGTGCAGGTGTTTCCCAGTGAAGGCCTTAGCTTCACTTCTTGAGTCGAGTCGTCATGCTCTGATACGTAGCACTCAGGGGGTGGGGCGAACTTGTATCTTGAATGTTTTTGGTTGTTAAGTGTTATTGACAGTCTGTTCTATTCAATTATTCCGCTGCTTAGATGATTTTTTATTGACGTTGAGTATTATTGCGATGATGACTGTGGTTTTGAGATTCGACGTTTTGTGATGTGTTACGTAATACCTGGATAATACGTTTTGAGCTATTTATCTGAGAAGTGTGGTTTTTATTGAAGTATGTGTAACATCCTTTGCGATGAAAAGAAATTTTGAAAACTCTGATATTTTTCCAAGTAAATTAACGGGTAGAAAAGGGGTGTTACATTAGTGGTATCAGAGCAATGGTTGGTCCGTCCGGCCAAGTCGTCGAGTCGTTGTGTCGGTGTACGACCAACTGTTGTCTTTTAAGTGCTGACCAATATTTGTATTGCAGGTAAGCCAAGAGTTGCTAATGGTAAGTAAACTAATGGGGGAGACGCCCCTACTGGTATTAAGTGCTGTTTGCTATGTTGTACTCCGTGTGAACCCTGTGCCGTTTGGTTGTGACTTTTATTTTGACCCTGTTGTTGTGCTTATGTGCTTTTGGTGATTGCTGCTGCTGTAAATTAAGTTATAGTTGTGCTGCAAAGTAAATACTGTGTTATTGCCATTGCTGTTTATTTATTGTTACGTAGTTGGGTCATTGTACCGTTACACTACTGTTGCTGTTAACTGGAAATAATGTACTGTTTCCTAAGTATTAGTGTTGCGGTTTAATTATTGATGTTTTTGAAAACCGTTTTATTTTAGCGACACTAATGTCATGTGCTATGTAATTTTGTGATCTGAAAAGAAAAAGGGCTTCTGAAATTGTTTTTGAAAAGTCAAATGGACAATTTTACGGTTGGAAACTGACCTTGGCAGTCGAAATTATTTTAATAAATGAATCCTACGCTGAATTTTCCCCGATTCTGTTTTAGCTGCTGCACTCTTAATAATTGGTGCCACGTGATTTTGAGAAAACCTTAAACATTTAAAAATGTGCACTGGCACTGTTTTTACACTTCCTTGAGTTAACTTTTACTGTCATATGTTCTTGAGGATACCCTATTCAAACTGGTTAAGATAACGAGAAAAATCAATTCCTATAACGTGCCTTATTTTTCCGTGTCGAAAAATTCTAAATAAGTATTTTGTGCATGTGTGTGATTGTACATTTCGTATATGTGCCTTTAACTATGAAATGGAATCGCCTGTACCGAGTCTTCATGATTTTGTGTTAGTAGTTATATTCTAATCCAGTATGTACCCTGTGAAGCTTGATATTGCGCGCTTGAGTCTTTATGATAAATTTCCTTTTGGTTGCCTCTTCCTGAGTGTTTTTAAAAATATTAAAATGATAATGTCTGCCGAGGATGGATATATGTTCTCCTAAAGTTAGTTTTGTTGTTAGACGTTCACATGAAGACTTAAACTAATTTAGTTCGGTTGATGTGTAGTTTTATGTAAATACTTTTGCTGTAGCATGTTTTTACTTCTATGTTGGCGCTCTAGGCTAAGTGTTTTGTGGATATTGATCCAATAAAGTGTTTTTGGTGTCATTGCCATACCAGCATGCTGTAACTCTTGGAAAATAATAAAGTCCTATTACTCAGTTGTTATTTTCTCTGAATTTTCTGAAACTGATTTGAGGATTGAGCACTCTGATTTGGTGATTTGTCTTACTATATTTACGCATTTGGAAAACTTTCTCGTGATGTTATTGACGCTATTGTTGTCGTTGTTTTGCTTTTGTTGCTATTTTTCTGGAAATTATTGAGGCTGTTTTCTGAAAAATATTGCTACTATTTTTCCGAAAACTATATTGGCTGTTTTTCAGGAGAATAAATGTTCGTTTTCTTCACTCTCTCAATTTTCGTTTTCTTTCTCTGGTGCAAGGAGTGAGGCGCAAAACCCTAACCCCTTAGCTTCAAGAGCCTCAGGAGCGCCTAAGCTGTTGGGCTTGGGCTTCCCGGGCCATTCTTCACCACCCCTGAGTTGCCAACATCACCCCCAATACTCGTTCCACTTCCTGAACAATGCCCATCATTTTAATTAATTTAATCACGTTTCAAATGAAATTAATAATTCAATTAAATAACTTAATTAAATTATTTCCGGGGTGTTACAACTCTCCCCCACTTAGGATTTTTCGTCCTCGAAAACATACCTGATTCAAACAACTCCGGATACGACTCTCGCATCTTATCCTCCAGCTCCCACGTCAGGCTTTCACCAGTTGCCCCAAACCATACCACCTTCACCAGATTGATCTTCTTACCTCGAAGGGTCATCACTTCCCAATCCTCAATTCGTACAGGCACGGTCTCCACAGTGAGATTATCCCGCCCCTCTACATCATCTGGTTGGATCACATGAGACAGATCTGCAATATACTTCCGAAGCTGCGACACGTGAAACACGTCGTGCAAGTTCGAAAGATTAGGTGGCAGGTGTAACAGCCTTTTTATGTAACAGCCCAGGTCCACCGCAGCGGCCACCCCGGTCCCACTGTTACCTCATGATCTTCTCTACCCCTCTTGTAGAGTTTTTGCCTTCCGTGGGAATCGAACCTTGCACCTGAGGCATAAGTGCAAGTTAAACCCCCTTCCCACTACCAATTGAGCGCGCGCTCAATTGGTAGTGGGAAGGGGGTTTAACTTGCACTTATGCCTCAGGTGCAAGGTTCGATTCCCACGGAAGGCAAAAACTCTACAAGAGGGGTAGAGAAGATCATGAGGTAACAGTGGGACCGGGGTGGCCGCTGCGGTGGACCTGGGCTGTTACATAAAAAGGCTGTTACATAAAAAGGCGCCTTTTTATGTAACAGCCCAGGTCCACCGCAGCGGCCACCCCGGTCCCACTGTTACCTCATGGTCTTCTCTACCCCTCTTGTAGAGTTTTTGCCTTCCGTGGGAATCGAACCTTGCACCTGAGGCATAAGTGCAAGTTAAACCCCCTTCCCACTACCAATTGAGCGCGCGCTCAATTGGTAGTGGGAAGGGGGTTTAACTTGCACTTATGCCTCAGGTGCAAGGTTCGATTCCCACGGAAGGCAAAAACTCTACAAGAGGGGTAGAGAAGACCATGAGGTAACAGTGGGACCGGGGTGGCCGCTGCGGTGGACCTGGGCTGTTACAGCAGGGCCACCCGATATGCAACACTTCCAACTCTTTCCGTAATCTGATACGGCCCAATGAAACGAGGAGTCAACTTCTTTGATTTCAGCGCACGCCCGACACCAGTCATAGGTGTGACCCTCAAGAACACGTGGTCACCCGCTTCAAACTCTAAATCTTTCCTTCTCTTATCACGGTAGCTCTTCGGTCTACTCGGCGACGCCTGTAACACCCCATTCTACCCGGCTATTATTTGTAAGAAATCAGAGTTTCAAAATTTCATTTCAATGGAATGCTACACATAACTTTAATCTAACAACGACAAAATCAGCATAAGCGTTCATTACATCTTTATAATACGCAACACCCTTAAATGCGATGGAATACTCAAGAATTCATCAATAAAATCCACACACTAGGAAATGAATGTCTCGCAGCGGAAAATAACATAATCTCAAAAGTGCTGAACAACAGCCTCATCAAAATCATTAAATCAATGCATATAAAAAATTCAACAGCAAATGAATAACACTAGAATCCTAAGCCCACCCCCTAGGTGTCACGTATCAGAGCAGACCGACTCGATAATGAAGGGAGTAAACCTTCACTCAGGACTACCTGTGGTAAACAACAACAGAAGGGTGAGTCTCAAACCACATAATAAAGACTATAATAAGAAGTATATTTTTATCATAGTGTCACACTCATACAGTCACACAGTGGCATAGTTCATACAATCAACAACTCGCATGATTATTATTATGAGAATGTATGCAATACAGTTATGCATGTGGTACCATTTTGTAACATCCCCTAATTAGCTAATTAGATTAATTAAATTAGCTAGAGGTTAAGTTGATTAAATTGCATTAATTATGTGATAATGAGAAGTTATAAATAATAGTTGTACATAATTAGAATATTATGTTAAGCTAGTGAGTTATGGGATTAGGGTGGCGTTAGGAGTAATTTAAGAGAGTATTAGAGAGTAGGGGTATTTTGGCCCTTTCACCTCATTAAATGAGGCTCCAGCTGACCAAAACACCACAACACACTTCACTTCCCTCATTTTTCTGAAATTCAGCAAGTAGTAGAGAGGAGGAGGAGAGAACTCGAGAGAGAGAGTGGAGAAGAAAGGGGAGGGATTCTACCTCATTTGTTCATGCATGTTGAATCCAAAACCACCATTGTTCATCATTCTTCTTCCTCTATACATTGATGCTCAGAAAATTCCCATCAACCCTTCTCATCACCATTTCACCATTTTTGTTCACATGAAGCTCCAAGCTCCAAAAATGGAGTCCAATAGCTGAAATACAGTTGCATGTTCATTTTGGGAGCCACAAAGCGAGTAGCAACCCTCATAAGGTAGATTGGGAGTGAAGTTCGAAGTATTATAGGCCAAGCTCTATCGGTTCAGTTTTTGGAACGTTTAGAGTAGCGTGGAGTCGAGTCCGAAGTCATTCGTGAAGTCATTTCTTCGTTCCATCTCGCGGATTCGTTGATTTTGCGATTTTCATCGCAGCCGGTGAGTTCTATAACTCGCTTAGGGAATATGTTTGTGTTTCAGAATCTTCTTTTCGAAAACCATGGTCATGTAGTTGTGTTATCAAAAGAAATCTTATTGAAAAACCGTTTTCCCCAAAACTTGTGATTGAACTATGAATTGCTTGATTGATTGTTGGGTGTGCTGGATTGGATTGCTATAATATTGTGTTTTAATGCGTGTTGGAGTTTGGGCCTCGATCGGAAGGGAAGTGGGAATCGGAATGGAATGGAATAATACATGAAAAACCTGTTTTCTGGAAACTGATAGAGACGCACGGATCGTGTGCCTACGAGCACGGGTCGTGCGCCTCCATCTGATACGACATGAACTGTATTTTTAAAATGCGCACGGATCGTGTGCCCAGTAACACGGGTCGTGCGTAAGTCTCTGAAACTTTCTGTAAATCTGGTAGCTAGCGCACGGATCGTGCGCTTAGTCGCACGGGTCGTGCGTATCTTCCTGGAAAAATTTCTACAAACTGTTCAACCACGCACGGGCCGTGCGCCTACACGCACGGGTCGTGTGAGATTTTCTGACCTTCAATTTCAAAGTACATATTTATCCATTCCAAATGATTTCAATCCTCTTCTAATCCATTCCCCAAGGTCCCACAACAATGTAAAGGTAACAATGGTATGAGATTGAACATGTTCGATAGAAAAATAGTGTGTTATGAATAAAATGGAAAACCGCTCTTAGAGAACGCGAGAGTGCAAATGTTAAAGAATGATCATAACACACGATACTTGACTGATATTGTACACTGAAATTGACTGATATGGTACATGGTACTTGACTGGAATGACTAACAGCCCATTGCGGGTACACAGACTGAAAATGTATAATAAATACAAGAGGAAAAAGGGTGACGACCCTAAGAGGTTAGCATACTAGGGGAGGGGAAGTCATGAGCCCCAAAACCTAGACTCAAGAATGTTTCCCCTGCTAGAAATAGCGGGATGGGTTCACCAAAAGGTCAAGAGGTGCCTATAAAATAGGTAGACTGAGGTGTTATGCTAAAAACATGGAACAAAGATTGCATGCTTCATGTGTCGCTTAGGAGGGCTATGAGCATGAAGGTTACAGGAACTAAATGTATTTCCACGTGGTTGCTTTTAGAACCACGAGTTCAAAACAAGGCATAATGAACCGCTAGAGTTGTAAGGGGTCTCGATAGGACTCACTGAGATAATGTTTATCTCACCCTTCATATTTGTGGTTTTTACAGAGAAACAGGGGAAAGCAAAGGCGGTAAAGCATGGCTAGCTGGTGTGACTCTTGGAGTCATTGAAGACCTAGTTTAATGTTTTAGACCTTGTTTCCGTTTGTGGTTCCTATGTTCCGATTGTATAACTTTCATTGTTAAGTTGTAAAATCGTTTCCGCTACTTTATGTTTTGAGTATTGAACACCAGGTTATGTACAAGTCTTAAGTTTTGGAACTTAAGCATACGGTGGAAAGTTTATGAGGTTCAGAGAACCAGTTTTTATATATTATCTAAAGTTTTAGATGTGTTCAATATTTCAATAACAGGAAGTTACTCTGATGTATGCCATTTAGTGCATTTCGGTGATTCTACATGTTAGAATTTATCGGGGTGTTACATTATGGTATCAGAGCAGTTCGACCTAGTCGGGCTTAGACAGTTAGGGTGGTTTTATCCCTCGAGTAACTCTGCTATCTTGCTTCTTGTGATACTAAGAGACATTGAGACTGATCAACTTAATACTTGGTGTATCATTTGCAGAATTATGGCAGGAGGATCGAGGAATAACCCACCAGTTGATCCGCATTCTGCATGGATGCAGAACGTGATCGAGAGGCAACAGAAGATGATGGAAGATATGTTGCAGATGCAACAGAATGCTCAAGCTCAGCCCCAACAAGTCCCTGAGCCTCAAGTTGACCCAAGGAGGGTTTTCTCTGAATTTCTGAAAATGAAGCCGTCCGAGTTCCGAGGAGGACCGGATGTTATGGAAGCTCAGCATTGGCTAGATGATATAGAGAAGATCTTCGTAGCTATGCAAGTAACTGATGATGACAAGTTGAGATTGGCAACTCATATGCTGAAAGGAGAAGCTAACAACTGGTGGACTAATGCCAAAGCCATGATGGTAACTATGGATACTCCCCAGACTTGGGAACATTTCAAGCAGGTATTTTTGGAGCAGTTCTTTCCGACAGCCATGAGGTTCGACAAGGAGAACGAGTTTCTGACTCTCACTCAAGGAAGTTCAACTGTGGGTCAGTACGCGGCTAAGTTTGAAGAGTTATATCAATTCTTCGGTTTGGCCGGGTATGCTCCCAATGACAAGTGGAAAACCGAAAGGTTCAAGTATGGGCTAAGGGAAGACATTGCTCAGAGTTTGAGTTCTTTTGCCTACACTAACTATGCTGCCATGGTTCAACAAGCACACATAGCTGAGAGTGACTTGAAGAGGTTATATGCAAGCAGAAAGGTATTCCATCAGAATAAGAAGAATGTTGGATCATCCAACCATCAGACGGGTCCCAGGCACAACTCCAACAAAGGGAAGCAGGTTCAGTCATCGAACTCCTCAAGGTTCAGTACATGTTCCAACTGTGGAAAGTACCATCAGGGTAAATGCCAGATGGGATCCAACCAGTGTTATTTCTGCAAGAAAGACGGTCACTTTGCACGGGACTGCCCAGAGAAAGAGAAGAGTCAAGGAAGTAACCCTGCTGCTACTACAACTCATGGGAGAGTTTACACCTTGGACGCCCAGAAGGTCACACCGTCAGATAATCTACTAAGGGGTATGGGATCTCTTTTTAATAACTCCGTTAGTATTTTATATGATTCGGGTGCGACCCATTGTTTTATATCTCAAGTTTGTGTCGATCGGTTGGGATTGGCTTTAACTCCTTTGCCTCAACCAATCTCCATTAAGACTGCTGCTGAGGGTAGTGTTCAGACCCAAGCGATATGTGAAAATTGTCTTCTATCCATTGGAGACAGGAATTTTGTAGTAGACTTCATTTGTTTACCAATGAAGGGCATGGATGTCGTCCTAGGAATGAGTTGGATGACGGCCAACCATGTGACTATAGATTGTTTCCATCGAACTATCGGTTTCGCCTCCGAGTCAGTGGAGCTACAGCCGCCCAATTCTGAAGCTGTTATTTCTTTCACTTCGGCCAGTAATTATCTGTTCCAAGGCGCGGAAGCTTACGTCATGATGCTGTCTGCATCCACTGAGACAGGTCAGGATTTATCTTCTGTGCAAGTTGTTAATGAATTTCTTGATGTGTTTCCCGATGAAGTTCCTTCATTTCCTCCGGACCGTGAGGTGGAATTTTCTATAGAATTGGTTCCAGGCACTGGACCTATTTCTATAGCCCCATATCGAATGTCGCCATTAGAGTTGAGGGAATTGAAAGTTCAACTAGAAGAGCTAATTTCCAAGCGGTTTATCCGGCCGAGTGCCTCACCATGGGGTGCTCCAGTGTTGCTTGTTAAGAAGAAGGACGGAAGTATGAGATTGTGTATTGATTATCGCCAGTTGAATAAAGTGACTGTCAAGAACAAGTACCCTCTACCAAGGATTGATGATTTGCTAGATCAGTTGAGGGGAGCTTCTGTGTTTTCAAAGATTGATCTAAGGTCCGGTTATCACCAAATCAGGGTTCGAGCTTTGGACGTCCCGAAGACCGCTTTCCGTACGAGATATGGACACTATGAATTCGTAGTGATGCCCTTCGGTTTGACCAATGCTCCAGCTGTATTCATGGATTATATGAATCGAATTTTTAATCCTTATCTGGATCAGTTTGTGGTAGTGTTCATCGATGATATCTTGGTGTTCTCTAGGACGATTGAGGAGCATGTGCAACATCTCCGAATTGTTCTGAACGTTCTCCGAGAGAAGAAGTTGTATGCTAAGCCGTCCAAATGTGATTTTTGGATGCCAGAAGTTAAGTTTCTAGGCCACGTAATATCTAGGACAGGTGTTGCTGTGGATCCCAGTAAGATCGAAGCTGTGGTAGACTGGGAGCAGCCGTCTACGGTTACTGAGGTAAGAAGTTTCTTAGGATTAGCTGGGTACTATCGAAGATTCATTCAAGGATTTTCCCAGTTGGTTCTTCCACTCACTCGGTTAACTCGCAAGGGTCAGCCGTTTGTTTGGGACTCAGCATGTGAAAATTGTTTCACGGAATTGAAGGGTCGTTTGACTTCTGCACCCATCCTGATTCTTCCAGATCCGTCCGTAGGATTCCAAATCTATTGCGACGCCTCTGGTAAGGGTTTGGGATGTGTCCTGATGCAGAATCAACAAGTAGTTGCCTATGCCTCCAGGCAGTTGAAGCCACATGAAGAGAATTACCCGACTCATGATCTAGAGTTGGCAGCGATTGTGTTTGCCCTAAAGATTTGGAGACATTACCTGTATGGGTCTCGTTTCGAAGTCTTTAGTGACCACAAAAGTCTGAAGTATTTGTTTGACCAAAAGGAGCTGAACAACAGACAGAGGAGATGGGTAGAATTCCTGAAAGATTATGATTTTGAATTGAAGTACCATCCTGGTAAGGCTAATGTTGTTGCCGATGCTTTAAGCAGAAAGTCTATCCATACTGCAAAGCTGATGATGTACGAGATGTCATTGTTGGAATCATTCAGAGACCTCAATTTGAGAGTTAAGTCAAGAAGGAACAGGTTGGTGTTGAGTCACATTCAGATTTCAAGTTCATTGAGGAATCTAATTCGCTCAGCCCAAGAAGGTGATGTAGAGCTGCAAGCGCAGAAGAGATTGCCGAGTTACACCGAAGACGGTGATGGAGTAATTTGTTTTGATGGTAGAATCTGTGTGCCGAATGATGAGAACGTAAAGAGGCAAGTTCTAGAAGAAGCTCATAAGAGTCAGTTCTCAATACATCCTGGGTCTACCAAGATGTATCGAGATCTGAAGCAATTGTATTGGTGGCCTGGTATGAAAGTGGATATTGCAGAATTTGTGTCTCGATGCTTAACTTGTCAAAAGGTTAAGATAGAGCACCGGAAGCCAGGTGGCCAGTTACAACCGTTGAATGTACCTGAATGGAAATGGGAGAGCATATCTATGGATTTTGTCATGGGATTACCACGGTCCCAAGTCGGAAATGATTCTATTTGGGTAGTGGTGGATCGCCTGACCAAGTCCGCTCATTTTATTCCAGTGCGTTCGACTCACAAGGTTGCTAGGTTAGCAGATGAATATCTCAAGAATATTGTGAAGTTGCATGGAATCCCTACAAGTATCATCTGTGATCGAGATCCCAAGTTTACATCTCGATTTTGGAGAGCATTGAACATGGCGTTAGGAACAAAGGTGTGTGTTAGCACCGCATACCATCCTCAGACAGACGGGCAGACTGAGAGGACAATTCAGACTTTAGAGGATATGTTGAGAGCTTGTGTACTGGATAGTGGAGGTAGATGGGAGGATCACCTTCCATTGGTGGAATTCTCATACAACAACAGTTATCATTCTAGTATCGGAATGGCTCCATACGAAGCATTGTATGGGAGAAAGTGTAGAACACCATTGTGTTGGTGGGATGTAGGTGAGCAGAGATTGTTGGGACCGGATTTAGTCCGGGAGACTACGGAGAAGATCCGTCAGATAAGAGAAAGGATGAAAGCCGCGCAGAGTCGGCAAAAGAGTTATGCGGATAAGAGGAGAAGGCCGTTAGAATTCGAAGAAGGAGATCATGTCTTTTTGAAACTTTCTCCAACCATCGGGACCGGTATCGCTTTGCGAGCGAAGAAGCTCAGTCCTCGGTATGTCGGACCCTTCCAGATTATCGAGCGTGTTGGGCCGGTGGCGTATCGCATTGCCTTACCTCCAGAATTGTCCAGACTACATGATGTATTTCATGTATCGCAGCTAAGGAAATATATTCATGATCCGAATCAACCTTTGAGCCATGAAGCGATCGACATCAGACCGGATCTATCTTATCATCCTACCCCAATCAGAATCATCGAACGCGGCGAGAAAATGCTCCGGACGAGGTCAATTCCTATTGTCAAGGTGCTTTGGGACGGTGTGTCACCTGACGAAGCGACATGGGAAGTAGAGGAGTGCATGCGGGAGAAATATCCGTATTTGTTCGAGTAAGGTATGTTTTGTCAATTTTGAGGACAAAATTTTAGAAGTTGGGGTGATTGTAACATCCCCTAATTAGCTAATTAGATTAATTAAATTAGCTAGAGGTTAAGTTGATTAAATTGCATTAATTATGTGATAATGAGAAGTTATAAATAATAGTTGTACATAATTAGAATATTATGTTAAGCTAGTGAGTTATGGGATTAGGGTGGCGTTAGGAGTAATTTAAGAGAGTATTAGAGAGTAGGGGTATTTTGGCCCTTTCACCTCATTAAATGAGGCTCCAGCTGACCAAAACACCACAACACACTTCACTTCCCTCATTTTTCTGAAATTCAGCAAGTAGTAGAGAGGAGGAGGAGAGAACTCGAGAGAGAGAGTGGAGAAGAAAGGGGAGGGATTCTACCTCATTTGTTCATGCATGTTGAATCCAAAACCACCATTGTTCATCATTCTTCTTCCTCTATACATTGATGCTCAGAAAATTCCCATCAACCCTTCTCATCACCATTTCACCATTTTTGTTCACATGAAGCTCCAAGCTCCAAAAATGGAGTCCAATAGCTGAAATACAGTTGCATGTTCATTTTGGGAGCCACAAAGCGAGTAGCAACCCTCATAAGGTAGATTGGGAGTGAAGTTCGAAGTATTATAGGCCAAGCTCTATCGGTTCAGTTTTTGGAACGTTTAGAGTAGCGTGGAGTCGAGTCCGAAGTCATTCGTGAAGTCATTTCTTCGTTCCATCTCGCGGATTCGTTGATTTTGCGATTTTCATCGCAGCCGGTGAGTTCTATAACTCGCTTAGGGAATATGTTTGTGTTTCAGAATCTTCTTTTCGAAAACCATGGTCATGTAGTTGTGTTATCAAAAGAAATCTTATTGAAAAACCGTTTTCCCCAAAACTTGTGATTGAACTATGAATTGCTTGATTGATTGTTGGGTGTGCTGGATTGGATTGCTATAATATTGTGTTTTAATGCGTGTTGGAGTTTGGGCCTCGATCGGAAGGGAAGTGGGAATCGGAATGGAATGGAATAATACATGAAAAACCTGTTTTCTGGAAACTGATAGAGACGCACGGATCGTGTGCCTACGAGCACGGGTCGTGCGCCTCCATCTGATACGACATGAACTGTATTTTTAAAATGCGCACGGATCGTGTGCCCAGTAACACGGGTCGTGCGTAAGTCTCTGAAACTTTCTGTAAATCTGGTAGCTAGCGCACGGATCGTGCGCTTAGTCGCACGGGTCGTGCGTATCTTCCTGGAAAAATTTCTACAAACTGTTCAACCACGCACGGGCCGTGCGCCTACACGCACGGGTCGTGTGAGATTTTCTGACCTTCAATTTCAAAGTACATATTTATCCATTCCAAATGATTTCAATCCTCTTCTAATCCATTCCCCAAGGTCCCACAACAATGTAAAGGTAACAATGGTATGAGATTGAACATGTTCGATAGAAAAATAGTGTGTTATGAATAAAATGGAAAACCGCTCTTAGAGAACGCGAGAGTGCAAATGTTAAAGAATGATCATAACACACGATACTTGACTGATATTGTACACTGAAATTGACTGATATGGTACATGGTACTTGACTGGAATGACTAACAGCCCATTGCGGGTACACAGACTGAAAATGTATAATAAATACAAGAGGAAAAAGGGTGACGACCCTAAGAGGTTAGCATACTAGGGGAGGGGAAGTCATGAGCCCCAAAACCTAGACTCAAGAATGTTTCCCCTGCTAGAAATAGCGGGATGGGTTCACCAAAAGGTCAAGAGGTGCCTATAAAATAGGTAGACTGAGGTGTTATGCTAAAAACATGGAACAAAGATTGCATGCTTCATGTGTCGCTTAGGAGGGCCATGAGCATGAAGGTTACAGGAACTAAATGTATTTCCACGTGGTTGCTTTTAGAACCACGAGTTCAAAACAAGGCATAATGAACCGCTAGAGTTGTAAGGGGTCTCGATAGGACTCACTGAGATAATGTTTATCTCACCCTTCATATTTGTGGTTTTTACAGAGAAACAGGGGAAAGCAAAGGCGGTAAAGCATGGCTAGCTGGTGTGACTCTTGGAGTCATTGAAGACCTAGTTTAATGTTTTAGACCTTGTTTCCGTTTGTGGTTCCTATGTTCCGATTGTATAACTTTCATTGTTAAGTTGTAAAATCGTTTCCGCTACTTTATGTTTTGAGTATTGAACACCAGGTTATGTACAAGTCTTAAGTTTTGGAACTTAAGCATACGGTGGAAAGTTTATGAGGTTCAGAGAACCAGTTTTTATATATTATCTAAAGTTTTAGATGTGTTCAATATTTCAATAACAGGAAGTTACTCTGATGTATGCCATTTAGTGCATTTCGGTGATTCTACATGTTAGAATTTATCGGGGTGTTACACATTTTCCCAGACCGCAGCCTCATCATCAATTATCAAACTCAGACCGCAGCCTTACCATTACATTATAAAACTCAGACCGCAGCCTTACCATCATAATATAAACTCAGACCGCAGCCTTATGTTTGCATGAGACCCCATGACAAAGATCACAATCACAATTCATAACGACACGGTCCATATATCATATATCACCTCTTTATTAATCTTAGTTGTAGCCCCCATGGCCTCATCATCAATCAACTCAATTATTATCTCATCTCAATCACGTCTCTAGGACTAAGATAGCACTTAGGAACCAATCTGTCACTTTCAGGACCAAAACGAAACACACTGCACAGGCGCACCACTTGGCGCCCTGGGCGGCCACACTTGGCGCCCAACACAACACGCACGCGCACAAACATAGTAGGCCACCTGAAAAATTAAAACCGCTCTAGCCAAAATGTTCAAAATGGAATTTGGTCACGTGAATACAAAATTTGGCTCGGAAAAATACGCTTAGAAATTGATTTGCACTCAAAGCCCCCTTTACACAAGCTAAAACGATGCCCAATTGGACCATTTCAAAACAACGCGTGCAAAACTGAAAATTCTTTAGCCAAAATGTTTTAAATACAATTTGGTCAGGTGAATACAAAATTTGGCTCGGGAAAATATGCTTAGAACTCACAGCTCACCCCTAGGCACCACAAACATAGTCAAAACAACGCCCTCTAGGACAATTTCAAAACGGTGCGTGAACAACTGAAAATTCTTTAGCCAAAATGTTTTAAATACAATTTGGTCAGGTGAATACAAAATTTGGCTCGGGAAAATCTGCTTAGAACTCACAGCTCACCCCTAGGCACCACAAACATAGTCAAAACAACGCCCTCTAGGACAATTTCAAAACGGTGCGTGAACAACTGAAAATTCTTTAGCCAAAATGTTTTAAATACAATTTGGTCAGGTGAATACAAAATTTGGCTCGGGAATATCTGCTTAGAACTCACAGCTCACCCCTAGGCACCGCAAACATAGTCAAAACAACGCCCTCTAGGACAATTTCAAAGCGGTGCGTGAACAACTGAAAATTCTTTAGCCAAAATGTTTTAAATACAATTTGGTCAGGTGAATACAAAATTTGGCTCGGGAAAATCTACTTAGAAATTGATTTGCACACAAACACCCTTTTGTGCGCCTTGTCTAGGCGCAGGCAGCACCTTGGCGCCACCCCAGGCGCCACAGGGCAGCCACATTGGCGCCCTGCACAGACCACACACACACACAGCAACCAGAACAGCGCCCAGGCATCAAGCAACATGCGCAACACAACACAAACTTGGCGCCCCATGCGTCCCAACCCTCACTAACACCAAATTCCCAATTCTTTTTCCAATTCAAATCACAACAACAATCATCAAACATGTTAAGCTCATACCAACAACTTCAATTTCACACTTACACACTAATTACACATCAAAATGCGAAATTAACATGTTATAAACCCTAACTCAAGCCTAAATCGATTTTCTCCTACAATTCGTCAATTTCAACCAATCCAAACAATCCAACCAATATCATATAACATCAAATAGGACCCTATGATCTACATACGACCTATTATACTCTCTATTATAGAGTGAGACTCCCTTACCTTGATTATGCCGAAAATAGAGCTCTTTCCACCGAAGCACCGACACACCACCGCAACAAGGAATCTTCTCCTTCTTCTTTCCTCTCTCACTATTCGCGTCCCCTCTCTCTCTCTCTCTTGGACCATCACGAATTGATCAACAATAGAAAGGGTTAGGAAACCGAAAACTTAAACACTTGAAAGAGAAGGAAAATCGAATAAGAAAAGGACTAGGAACTCTTCCCTAGGATTAAGATGAACGAAACCCTAACTCCTTAGCTTGAGATCGCCTTGTTCTTTCTCTTCTCCTCTCCTTCGATTTCTTTCTCTCTTTTGGCACAAGTGAGGCGAAACCTAGACCCCCAGCGCCTAAGGAGCGCCTAAGCCAACGTGCTTGGGCTTCTTGGGCCATTACTTGCAGTTCCGGTATTTCCAACGCCATCCCCTTCAATTAAATAAAATGCTCTATTATAATTTAATCAAAATTAGTGCAACACTTTAAATAATTTAATCAATTACTTAATTAAATCATTTAGGGTGTTACAACTCTCCCCCACTTAGGAAATTTCGTCCTCGAAATTCATACCTGAGTCGAATAGCTCTGGATAGGATTCCCGCATCCTACTCTCCAGCTCCCAAGTCATGTTCTCACCAGTAGCTCCCAACCACACCACCTTTACTAAAGCAATGTTTTTCCCCCTCAGCACCTTCACTTCTCTATCCTCAATCCTCACTGGCATAGTCTCAACAGTGAGATTATCTCGCACCTCAACATTATCCATATGGATCACATGAGACGGGTCCAGAATATACTTCTGAAGTTGCGACACGTGAAATACGTCGTGCAAGTTCGAAAGGTTAGGCGGTAAAGCCACCCTATAAGCAACCTTTCCAACCCTCTCGGTGATCTGGTACGGTCCAATAAATCTAGGAGTCAACTTCTTTGCTTTCAGTGCACGCCCAACACCAGCCATAGGCGTGACCCTCAAGAAAACATGCTCTCCAGCCTGAAATTCCAAGTCTTTTCTCCTTCTATCATGGTAACTCTTTTGCCGACTTTGAGACTCTTTCATTTTCTCCCTGATCATTTTTATCTTCTCTGTAGTCTCTCTCACCAATTCAGGTCCAAGAACAACACTCTCGCCAGACTCATGCCAACATAGAGGAGTTCTACACCTCCGCCCATACAGTGCCTCGTAAGGAGCCATCCCTATACTTGAATGGTAGCTGTTGTTGTAAGTGAACTCGATCAATGGAAGGTGTGTATCCCACGCACCTCCCTGCTCCAAAACACACGATCTCAGTAAGTCCTCCAATGACTGAATGGTTCTCTCTGTCTGCCCATCAGTCTGAGGATGATAGGCTGAACTCAACCTCAATCTGGACCCCAATGCCTCCTGCAAGCTCCCCCAAAACTCTGAAGTAAACCTCGGATCTCTGTCAGATACAATATTCTTCGGGACACCATGCAACTTCACAATCACCTGGATATATATCTCGGCCAATCTCGATACCGGATACGTCATGTTGATATGAAGGAAGTGAGCAGACTTCGTCAACCTCTCCACGATCACCCAAATAGAATCAAATCCCCGAACGGTTCTTGGTAACCCAGTCACAAAATCCATGGAAATGCTATCCCATTTCCATTCCGGAACATCTAAAGGTTGCATCAACCCCGCAGGCTTCTGGTGCTCAACCTTTGACTTCTGGCAAGTCAAACAGGCATACACAAATTGTGCCACATCTTTCTTCATACCAGGCCATCAGAATAACTTCTTCAAGTCATGATACATCTTTGTAGCCCCTGGATGAATACTCAGCTTGCTCCTATGACTCTCCTCAAGGATCATCTTCTTCATCTCATTATCCTCGGGAACACAAATCCTATCTCTGAATCTCAACACACCTTGGGAATCCAACCTGAAATCTCCATCCACATCCTGATCACCCGCAACCAACAAGTCAACCAGCTTCACATCTAATTTCTGGGCGTCTCTGATACTAACCAAGAAGTCATTACCAATCCTCAGCATACCCAGCTTAACACTCTGCGGTGTCACTTCACAAACCAGACTCATATCACGGAATTGCTCAATCAACTCCAACTCTTTTACCATCATTGCTGACATATGCAAAGTCTTTTGACTTAAAGCATCAGCCACGACACTAGCTTTGCCGGGGTGATAGTTTAAGCCAAAATCATAGTCTTTCAGCAGCTCTAACCAACGCCTCTGCCTCATATTCAGCTCCTTCTGATCAAACAAGTATTTCAAACTCTTGTGGTCGCTGAATACCTCGAATCTAGTGCCATACAAATAGTGCCTCCAAATCTTTAGCGCAAACACAATAGCAGCCAATTCCAAATCATGAGTAGGATAGTTCTTCTCATGTGTCCGCAACTGTCTGGACGCATAAGCAACTACCTTCCCATCCTGCATCAATACATCTCCCAAGCCCATTTTGGAAGCATCACAATATACCACAAACGGTTGATCCGGCACGGGGAACACTAACACCGGAGATGTTGTCAATCTCCTCTTCAACTCTTGGAAGCTCTCTTCACACTTACCATTCCCCACAAAAACTCTCCCCTTACACGTCAATTGAGTCAACGAAAGGGCTAGCTTTGAGAAACCCTCAATGAACCTCCTGTAGTAACCAGCCAACCCCAAGAAACTCCTGATCTCAGTCGCAGACTTTGGGCTTTCCCACTGTAACACTGCATCAACCTTGGCTGGGTCTACAGCTATGCCATCACTAGAAATAATGTGACCCAAAAAGCTTACCTCACGCAGCCAGAACTCGCATTTGGACAACTTAGCATAAAGCTTCTTCTCTTTCAATACCTCAAGCACCAATCTCAAGTGCTCTGCATGCTCCTCTTCAGACTTAGAGTATACCAGAATATCATCTGTAAAAACTACTACAAACCGATCCAAGTAGCTATGGAAGATACGGTTCATGTACTCCATGAACACCCCGGGTGCATTGGTGACACCAAACGGCATCACAGAGTACTCATAATGTCCATATCTCGTTCGGAATGCTGTCTTCTGGACGTCTTCGTCTTTTACTTTAATCTGATGATACCCTGACCTCAAATCAATTTTACTAAAAACCTTAGCACCCACCAGCTGGTCCATCAGATCATCAATTCTCGGAAGAGGGTACTTGTTTTTGATAGTCACCTTGTTCAACTGTCTATAATCCACACACAGGCGCATACTCCCATCTTTCTTCTTTACTAACAAAACCGGAGCTCCCCATGGTGACACACTAGGCCTCACAAATTTCTTTTCAAGTAACTCTTCCAACTGCTTCTTCAACTCAGATAACTCAGAAGCTGACATCCGGTACGGTGCCATGGACACAGGCCTAGTACCAGGCACAAGGTCAATCCCAAACTCTACTTCCCTCTCTGGTGGCACGCTAGGAATCTCATCAGGGAACACTTCAGGGAACTCACAGACCACCTGCAACTCTTCAACTATGGCTTGGTTTTCAGCAGACATAGACGCCATCAAAGCAAATAGTTGACCACCATCCTTTATTACCTTATGCAGCTGATCCCCAGACGACAAAACAGACTTTTCCTCCCCAGGAGGAAGGAAACTCACAGACTTGCTGAAACAGTTGATATGCACATGGTTATCCACTAACCAGTCCATACCAAGAATAACATCCAACCCACCCAAAGGCAAACATATAAGATCAACCAGAAAATCCCTGCCGAAGACTGACAGAGGACACTTAGCACACAATAGAGAAGTAGTCACCGAACCCTTAGCTGGAGTGTCGATAACCATTTCCCTCTTCATAGCAGACAATACTAAATTTAACTTTTCAGCGCAAACAGCAGCAATAAAATAATGCGTAGCACCAGTATCAACTATAGCAACTAAAGGGGTACCATAAATAAAACAAGTACCTCTAATCTCATTGGGTCCCTCTGAACCTGCTAGTGCGAAAACTCTCCCACTGGACTTCTCTTTCTTTGGTTTGGTACACTTAGAACTAAAGTGACCAGCTTCACCACAATTGAAACACACTGATTCCTTACGATCACAGTTAGACGCCATATGACCTTTCTCCCCACAACGGTAACACATTACTTCAGTCTTGCAATCGAAGCTTTTGTGACCCGGCTTGCCACACGTGTAACACACTATATCAGCGGGAGCACCTCCCCCACTAGGCTTCTTACCCTCAGAAGATCTTTTACCAGCACCTGCCTTCCACTTATTTTTACCTCCAGCCATATCATAGGGTTTTCCCCTAAACTGAGTATTCCTTTTCTCTTTCCCAATCTTGTAGGCAGCAGAACTGTCCTCTTAAATCCTACTCTTGTCAACTAGTCTAGCAAAATCTCGTATCTCATGATATCCAATTGCCTTCTTAATATCAGGTCGCAGGCCACTCTCAAATTTCACACACTTGGAGAACTCTGAATCAGCATGATTGGCGTAGTAAGGACAAAATTGGGCCAGCTCTTCAAATCTGGCTGCATACTCAGCCACCGTCTTATTTCCCTGTTTCAATTCTAAGAATTCTACCTCTTTCTTGGCCCGAACGTCTTCAGGGTAATACTTTCTTTTAAATTCCCTTGTGAAGACTTCCCAAGTAACCTCTTCACCAGCAGTGTTCAACCTATGCAGCATCCCTAACCACCACTTGTCAGCCTCTTCCGCCAGCATGTGCGTCCCAAACTTCACTTGCTGGGCAGCAGTGCACTCCATAACACGGAATATCCGCTCTATCTCATTCAACCACGACAAGGCTCCATCGGGATCATACCGACCCTTGAAGGTGGGTGGGTTTTCCCTCTGAAACGTTGCCAGGTTACGGGCATTCATATCAGCAGCAGTGTGTTGATTTCCAACAGCTTGGGCTATGGCTTGCAGAGCAGCAGCCAAAGAAGCATCATCCCTTCTAGCCATATCAACCTAGCACTGCAGCATAAACGACAATTCATAACTAAATTAAAAACACCTAATTGTCATACACAATATGACAGACAGACACACTTGGTCGGACAGACCGAACTTTTGCTCTGATACCACTAATGTAACACCCCATTCTACCCGGCTATTATTTGTAAGAAATCAGAGTTTCAAAATTTCATTTCAATGGAATGCTACACATAACTTTAATCTAACAACGACAAAATCAGCATAAGCGTTCATTACATCTTTATAATACGCAACACCCTTAAATGGGATGGAATACTCAAGAATTCATCAATAAAATCCACACACTAGGAAATGAATGTCTCGCAGCGGAAAATAACATAATCTCAAAAGTGCTGAACAACAGCCTCATCAAAATCATTAAATCAATGCATATAAAAAATTCAACAGCAAATGAATAACACTAGAATCCTAAGCCCACCCCCTAGGTGTCACGTATCAGAGCAGACCGACTCGGGAATGAAGGGAGTAAACCTTCACTCAGGACTACCTGTGGTAAACAACAACAGAAGGGTGAGTCTCAAACCACATAATAAAGACTATAATAAGAAGTATATTTTTATCATAGTGTCACACTCATACAGTCACACAGTGGCATAGTTCATACAATCAACAACTCGCATGATTATTATTATGAGAATGTATGCAATACAGTTATGCATGTGGTACCATTTTCCCAGACCGCAGCCTCATCATCAATTATCAAACTCAGACCGCAGTCTTACCATTACATTATAAAACTCAGACCGCAGCCTTACCATCATAATATAAACTCAGACCGCAGCCTTATGTATGCATGAGACCCCATGACAAAGATCACAATCACAATTCATAACGACACGGTCCATATATCATATATCACCTCTTTATTAATCTTAGTTGTAGCCCCCATGGCCTCATCATCAATCAACTCAATTATTATCTCATCTCAATCACGTCTCTAGGACTAAGATAGCACTTAGGAACCAATCTGTCACTTTCAGGACCAAAACGAAACACACTGCACAGGCGCACCACTTGGCGCCCTGGGCGGCCACACTTGGCGCCCAACACAACACACACGCGCACAAACATAGTAGGCCACCTGAAAAATTAAAACCGCTCTAGCCAAAATGTTCAAAATGGAATTTGGTCACGTGAATACAAAATTTGGCTCGGAAAAATACGCTTAGAAATTGATTTGCACTCAAAGCCCCCTTTACACAAGCTAAAACGATGCCCAATTGGACCATTTCAAAACAACGCGTGCAAAACTGAAAATTCTTTAGCCAAAATGTTTTAAATACAATTTGGTCAGGTGAATACAAAATTTGGCTCGGGAAAATATGCTTAGAACTCACAGCTCACCCCTAGGCACCACAAACATAGTCAAAACAACGCCCTCTAGGACAATTTCAAAACGGTGCGTGAACAACTGAAAATTCTTTAGCCAAAATGTTTTAAATACAATTTGGTCAGGTGAATACAAAATTTGGCTCGGGAAAATCTGCTTAGAACTCACAGCTCAACCCTAGGCACCACAAACATAGTCAAAACAACGCCCTCTAGGACAATTTCAAAACGGTGCGTGAACAACTGAAAATTCTTTAGCCAAAATGTTTTAAATACAATTTGGTCACGTGAATACAAAATTTGGCTCGGGAAAATCTGCTTAGAACTCACAGCTCACCCCTAGGCACCGCAAACATAGTCAAAACAACGCCCTCTAGGACAATTTCAAAACGGTGCGTGAACAACTGAAAATTCTTTAGCCAAAATGTTTTAAATACAGTTTGGTCAGGTGAATACAAAATTTGGCTCGGGAAAATCTGCTTAGAAATTGATTTGCACACAAACACCCTTTTGTGCGCCTTGTCTAGGCGCAGGCAGCACCTTGGCGCCACCCCAGGCGCCACAGGGCAGCCACATTGGCGCCCTGCACAGACCACACACACACACAGCAACCAGAACAGCGCCCAGGCATCAAGCAACATGCGTCCCAACCCTCACTAACTTGGCGCCCCATGCGTCCCAACCCTCACTAACATCAAATTCCCAATTCTTTTTCCAATTCAAATCACAACAACAATCATCAAACATGTAAAGCTCATACCAACAACTTCAATTTCACACTTACACACTAATTACACATCAAAATGCGAAATTAACATGTTATAAACCCTAACTCAAGCCTAAATCGATTTTCTCCTACAATTCGTCAATTTCAACCAATCCAAACAATCCAACCAATATCATATAACATCAAATAGGACCCTATGATCTACATACGACCTATTATACTCTCTATTATAGAGTGAGACTCCCCTTACCTTGATTATGCCGAAAATAGAGCTCTTTCCACCGAAGCACCGACACACCACCGCAACAAGGAATCTTCTCCTTCTTCTTTCCTCTCTCACTATTCGCGTCCCCTCTCTCTCTCTCTCTTGGACCATCACGAATTGATCAACAATAGAAAGGGTTAGGAAACCGAAAACTTAAACACTTGAAAGAGAAGGAAAATCGAATAAGAAAAGGACTAGGAACTCTTACCTAGGATTAAGATGAACGAAACCCTAACTCCTTAGCTTGAGATCGCCTTGTTCTTTCTCTTCTCCTCTCCTTCGATTTCTTTCTCTCTTTTGGCACAAGTGAGGCGAAACCTAGACCCCAAGCGCCTAAGGAGCGCCTAAGCCAACGGGCTTGGGCTTCTTGGGCCATTACTTGCAGTTCCGGTATTTCCAACGCCATCCCCTTCAATTAAATAAAATGCTCTATTATAATTTAATCAAAATTAGTGCAACACTTTAAATAATTTAATCAATTACTTAATTAAATCATTTAGGGTGTTACAACGCCTTCATTTTCTCCCGGATCACCTTTACTTTCTCAGTAGTTTCTCTAACCAGCTCAGGTCCAAGTACTAAACTTTCCCCAGTCTCATACCAACATACCGGAGTCCTACACCTCCGACCATATAACGCTTCAAACGGTGCCATCCCAATACTGGAATGATAACTATTGTTGTAGGTGAACTCAATTAACGGAAGATGAGTGTCCCACGCACCTCCCTGCTCTAGTACACATGATCTCAGCAGGTCTTCCAATGATTGGATTGTCCTTTATGTCTGCCCATCAGTCTGAGGATGATAAGCTGAACTCAACCTCAATTTCGAACCCAACTCCTTCTGTAAACTACTCCAAAATTCCGAAGTAAACCTTGGGTCTCTATCAGACACAATGCACAAAGGAACGCCATGCAGCTTCACAATCACCTGAATGTAGATCTCAGCCAATCTCGATACCGGATACTTAATACCGATAGGAATAAAATGAGCCGACTTCGTCAATCTATCCACAACCACCCAAATTGAATCATGTCCTCTCACCGTATTAGGTAACCCAGTCACAAAATCCATGGAGATACTATCCCATTTCCACTCTGGGACATTCAAGGGTTGCATCATCCCCGCAGGCTTCTGATGCTTGACCTTCGATTTCTGACAGGTCAAACACGAATACACAAATTGCGCCACATCGCGCTTCAATCCAGGCCACCAGAACATCTTTTTCAGATCTTGGTACATCTTCGTCGCTCCAGGATGGATACTCAACTTACTCCTATGCCCTTCCTCCAGAATTGCTTTTCTCGTTTCCTCATCTTCGGGAACACAAATTCTTCCACGATACCTCAATACATTCTGAGCATCTAACTCGAAGTCCTCATTTTCAGACTGGCCAATCTCACTCATCAGATCAACCAATTTCACATCTAACTTCTGCGCTTCCCGGATACTAGCCATAAAATCATTGCCATTTTTCAACATACCCAATCTGATACTCTGAGGTGTAACTTCACAAACTAAGCTCATGTCCCTGAATTGCTCAATCAACTCAAGCTCTCTAGCCATCAATGCCGACATATGCAAGGTCTTCCTACTCAGAGCATCTGCAACCACATTAGCTTTACCTGGGTGATAACTCAATTCAAAATCATAATCTTTTAATAGCTCTAACCACCGGTGCTGCCTCATATTCAACTCTTTCTGATCGAACAGATACCGAAGACTCTTGTGGTCACTGAACACTTCAAATCTCGACCCATACAAATAATGTCTCCAAATTTTCAATGCAAACACCACAGCCGCAAGTTCTAAGTCATGAGTGGGGTAATTCTTCTCATTAATTCTCAATTGCCTCGACGCATAAGCGACCACTTTCCCATTCTGCATAAGCACACCACCCAAACCCATCTTGGAAGCAGCACAGTATACTACAAACGGCTCAACTGGACTAGGTAGGGTCAACACTGGAGACGTAGTCAACCTCCTCTTCAGCTCATTGAAACTTTCTTCACATCAGTCATCCCAAACAAAAGCCTTGCCCTTGCAAGTTAATTGAGTCAATGGCAGAGCCAACTTCGAAAACCCCTCAATGAATCTTCTATAATAGCCAGCCAATCCCAGAAAACTCCTTATTTCAGTAACTGACTTTGGAGATTCCCACTGCAACACTGCATCAACTTTGGAAGGATCCACCGCAATCCCTTCCCTAGAAATCACATGACCGAGAAAACTGACCTTTTTCAGCCAAAACTCACACTTGGACAACTTGGCATATAACTTTCGACTTCTCAGAATTTCTAACACCAACCTCAGGTGTTCCGCATGCTCCTCTTCTGACTTAGAGTAAATCCGAATGTCATCAATGACAACCACCACAAACTTGCCCAGATACTCGCGAAAGATTTGGTTCATGTACCCCATGAATACCCCCGGCGCATTAGTCACACCGAAAGGCATTACGGAATACTCATAGTGCCCATATCTTGTCCTAAATGCCGTCTTTTGGACGTCTTCCTCCTTGACCTTGATCTGATGATAACCAGACCTTAAGTCAATCTTGCTAAATACTTTAGCACCCACCAACTGATCCATCAAGTCATCAATTCTTGGCAACAGATATCTGTTCTTGATTGTAACTTTATTCAATTGACGATAGTCTACACACAACCTCATACAACCATCCTTCTTTTTCACTAGCAACACTGGAGCTCCCCACGGCGACACACTCGGTCTTACAAACTTCTTCTCTAACAACTCTTCAAGTTGCTTTTTCAATTCTACCAACTCAGATGCAGACATCCTATATGGTGCCATAGACACAGGCTTAGTGCGAGGAACCAGATCAATAGTAAACTCCACCCCTCTCTCTGGTGGTACATCCGGAATCTCATCAGGGAACACCTCAGAAAACTCACGCACTACTGGCAACACATCAATCTTCGCTTGGCTCTCGGCAGACAACGACGCCAACAGAGAAAACAGCTGAACCTCTTCTCTCATCACTCTATGCAGCTGACCCGCAGATAGCAAACCAGACTTCTCTTCCGGCGAAGCAAAACTCACGGACCTTTCGCGACAGTTGATATGAACATGATTATCAACTAACCAGTCCATACCCAGAATGACATCCATCCCACTCAGCGGCAAACAGATCAAATCAACTAAAAATTCTCTACCATAAATAGATACAGGACATTTCGCACAAACAACGGAGGTAGTTACCGAACCCTTAGCTGGAGTATCGATAACCATCTCCCTCAACATATCAGATAAAACAAGACTCAGTTTCTCAACACATGCGGCAGCAATAAAACTATGGGTAGCACCAGTATCAACAATAGCAATAAGAGGAAAATTATTGATATAGCACGTACCTCGAATCTCATTCACCACGTCAGACTCAGCCAGAGCGAACACCTTCCCAAAAGACTTCTCTTTCTTGGGTTTCGAGCACTGTGTACTGATATGACCACTCTCCCCACAGTTAAAGCATACCACTTCTTTCTTATCACAGCTGGACGATATATGCCCCTCTTTCCCACACCGATAACATCTCTTCTTATCCCCACTTGGGCAATCTGGAATTTTATGGCCTACATTCCCACACGTGTAACAAGTAACTCCGGTTGCAGCATCTCCCCCACTTCGCTTAGACCCACCAACAAACTTACCTTTGCCCTTACCAGCAGGCGCCTCATATGGTTTACCGCGACCCGAAAAATTCTTTTGCTTCTCCCTCATAACTCTGGAGAAGGCATTATTGTCCTCCTCAAAAATCCTGGCGCTATTCACTAACAAGGGAAATACACGGATCTGTTGATACCCTATGGCTCTCTTGATATCAGCACGCAATCCGTTTTCAAACTTGATGCATTTGGAGAACTCAGCACCCTCTCCATCATAATGAGGATAAAACTTAGACAGCTCAGTAAACTTTGCAGCATACTCAGTTACAGTCACGCTACCTTGTTCAAGTCTTAGAAACTCAACCTCCTTCTTCCCGCGGACATCCTCCGGATAGTACTTTCTCTTGAATTCCCTCTCAAACACAGCCCAAGTAACCTCCTCATTGGCAGCCGTCAACCCCTGACTAGTCGTCCTCCACCAGTCATAAGCCTCTTTCTTCAACATATGTGTGCCATAGCGAACCTTCTGAGCATCGGTGCAATCCATAACGCGGAAGATCCGCTCCATCTCACTTAGCCACTCAAGGGCACCATCAGGATTATACCCGCCTTCAAAAGCAGGAGGGTTCTCACGCTGGAACGTAGCCAAGCTACGCGTCCCATCACCAATAGCATTGGGTATGTTACCCACAACCCCAGCAATGGCCTGCAAGGCAGCAGCAAGTGCAGCATCGTTCCGTCCCGCCATTCTAGTACTGCAACGGAAAACAGAAATCAGAAACGAGTAACAAAACTCAAATGTTACTCAACTTGACGACTCAACCACCGGCCGGACAGACCGAACTGCTCTGATACCACTAATGTAACACCCCTTTTCTACCCTTATATTACGCGTCATTTATCAGAGTAATCCTTTTCAAAAATATTATTTTCATTGATAGAAAAGAAATGCTACAACTTCATCAAAAACAAACTCATCAATTGCACTCTTCAAATTTGTGCAACAAAACAGCCTTCATGGAAAATCAAATCCTCAAAATTAACCTCACAGCGGAATAAACAACAACTCACCAATAACTCTCAAACACGCCTCCAATATATCAATAAAATCATTAAAACAACTAATTAAATCGTTTATCAAAATTCACCAACGCCCCCTAGGTGTTACAGTATCAGAGAGCGACACAATTACATCCCAAGAGCTAAAAGGAAGGCAGCAGATCCTTCACTCGCGATTACCTGCAGCGTTGCCACAATAGAGCAACATTCCAAGCAGAAGGGGTGAGAATTTTAACAAAACATAATCAAGCATATGATAGAGTAATGAAAACAAACAGTCACACACCATCATTATCGACACCACATCATCATCGCCAAACACCAACTCAACCACAATTTGCCAACAAGTCACAGTCATGAATATGCATGATAATGCAACGCACACCTGGGTATATGCATGATGGTACCATACTCGTCATAATAAGCCACTAGGGGCACACCGTCATCATTAAGAGGCCGAAGCCTATTCGTCACAAAGTGCACATGCTATGAGACTCTACGGACACATGTGCAATTTCACCAAAAGGAAAGACACTCACCTGAAGTACTCATCATCATCGTCATAAAACACTCATAGAGTGTATTCGTCGAAATTCATCACATTCACATTACAGCATCATTATAATCATACCCATAGAGTATATTCGTCACAAATCACCATAATTCATGTTACATCATCATCATACATATCACCTTTGAAATTTGGGTAACAACACGTTTAGAGTTGAGAAAAACATCCCGTTTTAATTTATAAAACATCACATTTTAATTTGAAGGACATCACATTTTAAATTCGGAAAAACACCACATTTTCAAGCTTGGGAAAACACTACATTTGAATTGGGAAACGTCATATTTTTATTAGTGGAAACATCCCATTTTTATGGAGGAAACATCATATTTTTATGGGGAAAACATCACCTTTAAAAACTGAGAAAACAGTGTGAAAACAGCAAGAAAACAGTGGGAAAAACAGTGACTCGCTCTTGAAGCGCGAGCTGGGCGCAACTGAGGCGCGATTGGGAAGCAACAAGTGCCACAGCGCAGCGCGCTTGCGCCTGGGGCGCGACTGCAGCGCGAGCGACGAGCGAATGGGCAGCAACAGCGTGCCACAGCGCAGCGTGCCTTGCGCCTGGGGCGCAACCTGAGCGCGAGTGAGGCGCAGCTGGGCAGAAACAGCTTTACTTGCAGAATTGTTCAAATTTCAAAATTTTCATCCATACATCATCAAATTCATCAAAACACAATTTCATCACACATTGTTCATCACCCCAATCAACACAATTTCACCAAGACATCGTCAAATTCACCAAAGAACAATCATCAAGAACTCATCAATTAATCCCTCAAAATGTTCATCAAAACAAACATCGAAATTCTCCGAAGGGAATCGTCAACAACTCATCAAACAAGACCTCAACGTTTCAATTAGACTACTACACCAAAAATCCCACAAAACCCCAATCACATACTCGATTTTGTTGAATTAAAACGCTCACCCTTACCTCGAATTTTGCGTGTTCCGGAAGACAATGACGAAGAGCCACGAACAAAACCCAGCAACACAACGAACGAAGCTTCTCCTTCCTCCTTCGAAACCGTAGCCACGCCTACTAACGAAACCTCGAGAGAATTCCCTTCCTTCTTCTCCTTTAGCGCCGTACGATGCTTCCTCTCTTCTCACTCTCTCAATTTTCGTTTTCTTTCTCTGGTGCGAGGAGTGAGGCGCAAAACCCTAACCCCTTAGCTTCAAGAGCCTCAGGAGCGCCTAAGCTGTTGGGCTTGGGCTTCCCGGGCCATTCTTCACCACCCCTGAGTTGCCAACATCACCCCCAATACTCGTTCCACTTCCTGAACAACGCCCATCATTTTAATTAATTTAATCACGTTTCAAATGAAATTAATAATTCAATTAAATAACTTAATTAAATTATTTCCGGGGTGTTACAATTAGCATACTAGGGGAGGGGAAGTCATGATCCCCAAATCCTAGACCCACATGTTTTGCCCACTAGTGATTAGCGGGATGGGTTCACCAAAAGCCGGAGAAATAACCATGCTAAGGTAGGCTTGAGGTGTTGTGCTAAGTTAAAGGAAAGGTTAAGACATGTTATGTAGTCGCTTATTCGGGCTACATCAAGAAAGAAAGATAATAACGCGAAGTCGCTTATTAGGGCTACAAGTTACAAGAAATAAAATATATGTCCACATGGTCGCTTATTAGGGCCATGAGTTCAAGGTTAAAGTTAATGAACCGCTAGAGTTAGTAAGGGGTCTCGATAGGACTCACTGAGATAATGTTTATCTCACCCTTTATAAGTTGTGGTTTTTGCAGAGAAGCAGGGGAAGGCAAAGGTAACGAAGCACGGTTAGCCAGTGCGACTCGTGGGGTCATTGGAGACTTGATTTCCTGTTTAGGCCTTTGTGCTTTTCTAGTTTATGTTATCGATTGTATGACAATCACTGTATAAGTTGTAAAATTGTTTTCGCTACTTTATGTTTTGAGTATTGAACACCAGGATTGTATGAGTCTTAAGATATGAAACTTAAGCATTTTCAGGAAGTTACTAAGGTTCTGAGAACCATTTGATATTTATTATCAAAATTTTTAGTCTGTGTTCAATATTCGTTAACAGGAAGTTACTCTGATGTATGCCATTTAGTGCATTTCGATAATTCTACATGTTAGAAATTATCGGGGTGTTACATTATGGTATCAGAGCAGTTCGACCTAGTCGGGCTTAGTTAGTTTAGGGTTGAGAAGATTCCTTGTCAGTCTTTATTGTAATTATACTTGTGATGCTAAGTGTAACACCCCGGTATTTTTATCGAGTAAAAATACCCTAGTGCACCATTCCTAAAACATCAGAGATAATATTTCCTGCTCAGACACTGAATACCACTATAAATTTTCGCTGAATATAAACCAACAGTCTTATTTACAAACAAGACAATACTGTTCTCAGACCATAAATCATCAGCAGCTATAGTGTTCAGTATCATACAAGAAAGCGGAAGAAAGATATAACACTAAAAACATAATGTTGTGATACATAGATAACAAGGGAAAACATAAACTTAAGCATAAAGCTAAGTCTTCAGCCACCATCCGAGTGCCACTTACTCGTGTCTCCTCAATTTCCACTTTCCCTGCTTCTCTGTAAAACAACAACATATAAACAGTGAGATACAATCTCAGTGAGTTCTACCGAAACCCCTACTAGCACTCTCGGTCCATTTTTGAAATCATTTTAACTTTACACGGCATCGACTGCGCGAACGCTACAAACCTGATGAACCGCACCATATAACTTTCAATAGATTACCGACTGCGCGAACGCTACAACCCCGGCAAACCTGTTATGACTCAGTACGATACCGACTGCGCGAACGCTACAAACCCGATAAATCGTACAACAAACTATTTAACGCACCACCGACTGCGCGAACGCTACATACCCGGTGAACCGCGTTATTTAACCTTTGACAAATCATCGACTGCGCGAACGCTACATACCCGATGAACCTGTTACAACCAAGTACGACACCGACTACGGGAACGCTACATACCCGGTGAACCACCTTACCAATAGTACTTTCCCTATTGCAAGAGGCCTAGGGTAAGGGTGCATGACTACCCCGCCTAGTATGTCTACATGGGTCGTCACCCAAACTCGATATAATACATATATCTACAGTACTATGAACCCACGGTCCATCAAATCAGACAATCAATGAAACACTTTAATCCACATTTTATAAAATCCAAGTTCACACTCGCACTCTAGTTGACCACTTTTCGACACAATTTTCTATATCTAGAACAGTTCATTTTTCCTTAAAAACAGAATATTCAGTTAGGCCTCTGAATAAGCTTTCCAACGCATCTTAGAACACCTCGATCGGATTCCCGGATCAAAAGTTATCGCAAAAACAAAAACAGTATTTAGTTGCTGAAAATTCTGTAAACCGTCGCGACGCGAAAATAGGCAGAATGGCCAAAAACAGGTTTTCTGAAATTCAGTTTTACCCCATTTCGCTCCCTAATCGATACCGAGACATTACGTGACCTCCGAGACCCAAAAAAACAGATATAACAACCAGTAACTCCAGTCCAAAACAATAATTAAAACATCAATCGATAACTCAATCAAATCGAGTTTATCAAAACGCGACGTATTTTCCAAATATCGGTTTTTAACCCCAAAATCTCTCAAACTCAATTACCAAACAATATTCCAGTCCAGCGAAAGTGATAAAACAGTTAATTAATTAATTCGAAACGTAAAATCCTAAACGTGAGTAGAACTCACCCTTGAAGCGTGAACCACGATCGAGCCGAATTCACCGAGTAACCACACGAACATTCCCCGCATAAACTTTCTGTTCCGACGATGCTCAAAACCGCTTCCAAAGCTTTCCACTCGATCACGAAACCTCTTTTTTGACCGAAATACCGATTTCCTCGAAATCCTCCATGGACACTATTCATCATCCCTAACCTCCAAAACTACTATTCATCCATAACCCCAAATCTTTGATTTTCAACCCCAAATCACCCAACTAGCTTCCAATCTTTCAATCGAACATCCTTCACCGATCCATCATCCTTGGGTTCGCGCTAAACACAATCCTAAGCTATCCTTAAGCTTCAACCATCGAAACCTCACTTTTGAGCTCAAATTCGAAAATGGTGGATTTGAGGAGAGTGAGTTGATGATGAAGATTTTGGTACCAAAACGAAGAGGAAGTAACGCTGAACATTTTTCGTGTTGGAAGGAAGTCGTTTCGGTGAAGTTTTCTCTCTCCCTCTTCTCTTCTCCCTCACGCCAATCTCTCTCTTTTCTCTCCTTTTCTCTCTTTTCCTTCTCTGCTTCTCGTTCTCTTCTTCCTTTTTTTCTTTAATTCTTTCCTTTCTTTTCTTTTTAACACACACACACACACACACACACACACTTATATTTATTTATTTAATATATAAGCTGTAACGCGGTCAAATTACCATATTGATCGAAATCTCTTATTTCGATTCCAAAACCTCCTTGACCCGTATTATTCGGTTAACGATCCGACGAAATCCAATAAATAATTTTAGCACTCAATCAATTTACCAGTTAAGTACTAAATTAGTTTAATTGGGTTAACACCCAAATAATTCTACTAATTATTTTGAGGGTGTTACATTCTCCCCAACTTGAAAGAATTTTGTCCTCAAAATTTCGTCAAGTCTTTCTTCTGACTAACCGAGAATCGACATTCTCCGAAAGATCTTAAGTTGCTGGAACACAATCTTGAATTAACGAGATAAGTGTAGAAAATATTCCCAAAGGTGGCACATCAATCTCCAAGTATGATCCACTACTACCTTGATACGAACTCTCTGGTTACGAATCTACACGAGAAACTCATCATTCGCCTACATAGGCTAGGCACCGCGTTTGAAAACACTTCTGAAGTTTCATTCCAATTACCCTCGTTTACTCCCCAACTTTGATTAATCTAAATCAAAGGGTTTAATACAAGACACTTGATAGACATACCGGTTGAAAATGAGGTCCACACATTGGTACTCCACGATAGAGATAAGTACAAACATGATTTTTCTCGAAGGGTGTAAACACGTCCTCAACAAATCTTCTAAAATCCATAACAGTTCTCGTACACACTGACAAATGTGACGGAAAGTCATCTGTGAAACTTTTTGGCTCGCCCCCAAGACTTCGAGATAGAACTTTTCAAAAGAAGATAAAATGAGGATTTACCAGAAACGTTTATCTTAAACGTAGAAATAAACCACGGGGACATCAAATAAATTGAACGTAATGAAAATCACCTCAGTTGTTCTCCAAACAACTATCAAACAGAACTCAGAGCTCCTTTCCGAATTAGTCAATAGCGTTGAGAGCTTCCCCTCAACCTAAGTAATCCTCCTAGGATTTTCCTCCCCAATCATATCCTATTAGCCTCTTAATTCGTTCCTAAAATTAACTTTAGCATGCGGGTTTTCACAAAAAACGATTTTTCAAAACTATTACACCCCACGCCAAGCTTCACTTCGGAAATTTCAGCCCCTTGCAGCAGATCCATCAATTAATCCTTTGGTGCTTATTCGCAATGTGAAAGACAGTCAACAGTCACCTCATTTTCATATTCGTATTCACGTTTGACTTGTCAAACGGAATCACATAATACTATCTCCTTGTTAACCTTCACAAAGGAGAGGTTAACAAACTAATACCTCACCACTAATACATCTGCTTTATATTCTGTACACCCTGGAACAGAATATAAACTTCGGTGTGCCTCCTCTAACACTTGCCTTTTATTGTTCTCATCATCGGGCACACAGATTCTACCGTTGAAACAACTGACTCCATCACTATCCATGGTAAAATCTGGAAATACCTTTTGTGATTGTAGCTTCACATCAACTTCCTGTGCCAAGCGTATAGAATCCCTTAGGGAACTAGAGATCCTCATATGGCTCAACACTAACCGATTCCTCCTTGATCTTGAATTCAGATTTAAGTCTCTAAAAGACTCTGATAATTCCATCTCATGCATCATAAACTCGGCCATGTGGATGGATTTCCTACTCAGTGCATCAGTTACAACACTAGCCTCTCTTGAATGCTACATCAACACGAATTTATAATCCTCCAGAAACTCAACACACTTCTCTGTCTGCTATTCAGTTCTTTCTGATCAAACAGATACATTAAACTCTTGTGACCACTAAAGACTTCGAAACGAGATCCATACAGGTAATGTCTTCAAACCTTCAGTGCATACACCATAGCTATTATTTCCAATTCATGAGTTGGATAATTCTCCTCATGAGTCTTCAATTTCCTGGACGCATAAGCTACCTCTTGTTGATTCTGCACAAGAACACCTCCTAAACCCTTCCCAGAAACATCGCCGTAAAATTGGAATTTCAAAGACGGATCCGAAAGAATCAGGATTGAAGCAGAAGTCAACCAAACCTTCAGTTCTTGAAAACATTCTTCACAATCAGCATCCCGCGTAAACGGTCGACCCTTACGAGTTAACCGAGTAAGTGGAAGAACCAATTGTGAGAATCCTTCGATAAACTTCCTATAGTAACCGGCTAGACTTAGAAAACTTCTGATCTCAGTGACTGACGTTGGTCGTTCCCAGTTCAACACAGCTCCCACCTTACTGGGATCCACCGCAACTCCCGATTGGGAAGTCACGCGTCCCAAAAACTTCACTTCCGGCATCCAGAAGTCACACTTCAAGGGTTTTGCGTACAACTTCATTTCTCGGAGTACGCTCAGAACAATGCGGAGATGTTGGACATGCTCCTCAATGGTCTTAGAGTACACCAATGTATCATCAATGAAAACCACAACGAACTTATCCAGATAAGTGTGGAACACTCGGTTCATGTAATCCATGAATACCGCTGGAGCATTAGTCAAACCGAAGGGCGTCACTACAAACACATAAGGTCCATACTTAGTACGGAAGGCTGTCTTCGGAATATTTAAGGCTCTAACTTTTATTTGATGATATCCTAACCTCAGATCAATTTTTAGAAAACACTGCAGCACCTCAAATTGCTCAAGCAAATCGTCTATCCTTGGTAAGGGATATTTATTCTTGATCGTCACTTTGTTGAGTTGTCGATAATCAATGCACAATCTCATGCTACTATATTTCCTTTTGACTAACCACACCAGGGCACTCCTTAGAGAAGCACTCGGTCGAATGAATTTCTTTAATATCGACTCTTCAAGTTGAGACTCCATTTCCTTTAATTCTAAAGAATCATTCAATAAGAAAGGATAAATATTGATCCCGTGCCAGGAACCAATTCTACAGTAAACTCTGCCTCTCGCTCTGGAGGTTCAGAAGAAACTTCATCGTGAAAACATCCAGAAAGTCATTCTCAACCTGAATGTTCGCCAAATCTAAACTCGTTTCAGTGGAAGCAGATAACATACTAACATGTGCTTCCGCACCTTGGAATGAAGATTGACCGTCTAAGGTGAATTAGGTAACCGCTTCAGAATTTGTCCTAGACAATTCAACTGATTCTGAAGCGAAGCTGATAGTTGATTAACACAGTCGATTGCAACATGATTTGCAGTCATCCAATTCATACCCAAATTGGTGTCCACACTTCTCATAGGCAAACAATTAATCCTTCTACGAAATTTCTGTCTCCTATAACACGTAGACAATTCTAACACAAAGATTGGGTCTGGACACGACCCTTAGCCGCAGTTAAGATAGTTATCGGCTCGGATAGCGGAGATATTGCTAATCCCAACCGATCTACACATGCTTGTGCTATAAAACAATGGGATGCACCCGAATCGTATAATATACTGACGGAGTTATTGAAAACTGATTCCATACCCCTCAGTAACTTGTCAGCAGTTGTAACTGTCTGAGCATCCAAAGTGTTGACTCATCCTTGCCTTGGAGCTGCTTGTGACTCCTTGGAACTTTTCCTTGCAGGGAACTCTTTACCATAGTGACCCTCTTCATTACAATAATAGCACTGATTAGTTCTTTGCTTACAATCACCACTGTGATGCTTTCCACAGTTAGAACATATTTTGACCCTTGAAGAACTCAAGAATTGCATCTGCTTTTCCTTTGATAAAATTATCTTAGGACTTTGCATTTGGAGTTGATAATTCAACTACCTTATTTCCTTTCCAGTATTCCCCATGAGACCATCCTCGGCGACATAGGCTGATTGCACTAAGGCAACATAATTGGTAATAGTATAAGAACTGAGACCCTAAGTCATAAAAGCACTAAGGCCCCTCTTATACTTCTGCATTCTCCATTCGTAATCCGAAGCTTACTTTACCACTTGGTAAAACTGAGATAACTTCTCAAACTTAGCGGTGTATTCTTCCACCGTCATACCACATTTCCTGAGGATGCACTGGTTGGAGATTCCGGTCTTGGTCGAGGACTGCGTCTTGATCATCCTGCCATAATTCCGCTTATGATGCACCTAGTATTAAGTTGATCAGGCTCAATGTCTCTTAGCATCACAAGTGTAATTACAACCAGGACTAACAAGGAATCGACTCAACCCTAAACTAAGTCCTGTTGCACCCCGAAAAATCCCCGGTTTGGGTTTCTCAATGTACAACGTGGAAAACTTTTGGAGCCGCCACCAATATTTTAATTTTAAGACCAAAACATTGAAAAAAGGTCTTTTGGACAAGGCGGATGGTCTTTGAAAACTAGAGATATAGGTTCGGGGATCGATTACGTGCGAGGAAGGTGTTAGCACCGCGTACGTCCTTTCTACCGAAAGGGAACCTCTAATTAAATGTGTGGTTTTAACGTTTGACTTGAAAAATACCTAGATTTGCTTATTTATTTCTTGTTTGAAGATGAATGGGAAAACTTACTGGAAATTTTATTTGTTGCGAGAGAGGGGGAAAAAAAGGGTTTTTAGAAAAAAGTGCTTGACGGGACATGGCCCGCTCCTACGTATCTCCCGGTGCGATGGAGAATTCAAAGCTACGTAGTTCTTGGTTGTCTTTTGAAAGTTTTTGTTTTTTTATCTTTTTTTGGTGAGTTTTTGAAATAGGACGAGCATTAGTGAATGATTAAACTAGCAGAGGCTATGATGAATCACTTACTAAATACTCAAAAGAGAGAGTTGTACCGCTAGTCAAACGAACGAAGGTTCTGATGGACTATTAATAACGACTCGTTTTTTATTATCTTTTTTTGAAAGTGATTTTCGAAAGAGATTGATTCGCACGATGATCAAACTAACAAAGGTTATGATGGATCATCGTTTATTATTTTTAGGAGAAAAGGACATTGTCACTAATAGCTAAACGAACAAAGGCTCTGATGAGCTACTAGCAACAATGAGTTTGAAAATGATTCTTGTTTGTTTTATGGAAATGATTGGTTTAGGGGGGTGAAAAGAATTTTTATTTGTTGCGCTTGACGAGAACGTGACTCGCTCCTACGTATCCCAAACGGGAATCAAAGCGACGTAGTTCTAATGAGAAATGTTTTTGAAAGGGTTTGAAAGGGGCAAGTTGAATCATCCGAGACCATCTTCACCACTTAGAACATGATGCCCTAGGCATAAGTGGGAATCATATGGTTCATCATCAACAATGGACGATAATATACAAGAACAAGTAAATAAACACTATAGCTAAGTTAGATCACATAGGGCAATTTTGGCACGGATCCATAACTAAATATTAACAAATGTAAAGACAGAAATACCTCTGATGAAGGCAGATATTACAACTTGAAGAACGCAACCCCGACTAACTCTTGCAGGAGATCAGCTCAGACGGACCAACGGAACGAATAGAGCAAAAATAAAGCGTAGAAGAGTTTTTTTTCTAAAATGTGAGGGATCTCGCAAAAATGGGTTTCTGGAAAATGAGATTTGCGAGAATTGTCTTCTCAGATCTCGTGAAATCTGTCCCTGAAAATGTGACTTGAGGCTGCCTATTTATAGGCTTAGGAAAGCGTAGAATTTTTTAAAAAACATTTATTGCAAGGATGAATCGATTGTTTGATGAAGTGAAATATGAGAGAATCGATTCTTTACTTTTGAAAAATCACATGAATCGATTCCAAGCTTAGTTAGATGAGTGAGGAATCGATTCTTGGCTCTTTAAAATTGCTTGAAAATCGATTTCATGCTTTGATAAAATAAGGAGGAATCGATTCTTGGCTCTTTAAAATGGCCTGAAAATCGATTTCATGCTTTGATAAAGTAAGGAGGAATCGATTCTTGGCTCTTTAAAATGGCCTGAAAATCGATTTCATGCTTTGATAAAGCAAGGAGGAATCGATTCTTGGCTCTTTAAAATGGCCTGAAAATCGATTTCATGCTTTGATGAAATAAGGAGGAATCGATTCATGGCCTATAGAAGAGCTTGAAAATTGATTTCATGGTTTAATATTGGATTAAGGAATCGATTTCATGGCCTTTACAAAATAGTATAAATCGATTCTTGGCCATTGGAACAGAATGGAAATCAATTCTTGCTTTCCACAAAAATGTTTTTAGGTCTTTGCCATGCATGCATAAAATATTTTCCAAAGCTTGCCATGCATGCATAACATATTTTTCAAAACCCTAATTTCTTAAAAAGTGCATTCTAACCCTAAAAATGATTTCAAAAACTTTGGAGCGGTTTCTAGGATCCAAAATGCATAATTTATTTTTGTGTGGAAAATTAGGGTTTGGACCTAAGCCGGACAAAATTGGGGTATGACAGCTGCCCCTTTTTATCTGAATTTTAACGAGGAATATGAATTGGCCGAAACATATTCCAAGGCAAAATGAAGATAAAAACTTCAGAAATTATACCGATTTTGTCCTCTTGGGGAAAACCCGAATTTTCCCATTTTTCTTTTCTCATTTTTTTGTTTTTGTTGATGTCAGATGAAAAATGCAAAAACAGATTGGATTTTTCTGAATCACCACTTGGCGTGCTAAAACAATGATTTGTGAGTTTAACACTTGGCGTGCAGAAGCAGGAAATAAAGCGGTAAAGAACGCGGTAGAGAAAGCAGTAAAGAACGAGCACTGAGGGCTCAGGATGAGCGCAGAGGGCTCAGGATGAGCGCAGAGGGCTCAGGATGAGCGCAGAGGGCTCAGGATGAGCGCAGAGGGCTCAAGAGGAGCACAGAGGGCTCAGGATGAGCACAGAGGGCTCAGGATGAGCGCAGAAGGCTCAGGAGGAGCACAGAGGGCTCAGGGGGAACACAGAGGGCTCAGGAGGAGCACAGAGGGCTCAGGAGGAGCACAGAGGGATCAGCATGAGCACAGAGGGCTCAGGATGAGCACAGAGGGCTCAGGGGGAGCACAGAGGGCTCAGGATGAGCGCAGAGGGCTCAGGAGGAGCACAGAGGGCTCAGGGGGGAAGGCAGAGGGCTCAGGATGAGCGCAGAGGTCTCAGGGAGAGCACAGAGGGCTCAGGAGGAGATCAGAGGGCTCAAGGGGAGCACAGAGGGCTCAGGAGGAGCACAGAGGGCTCAGGAGGAGCACAGAGGGCTCAGGACGAGCACAGAGGGCTCAGGATGAGCGCAGAGGGCTCAGGAGGAGCATAGAGGGCTCAGGATGAGCGCAGAGGGCTCAGGGGGAGCACAGAGGGCACAAGATGAGCACAGAGGGCTCAGGGGGGAGCACAGAGGGCTCAGGGGGAGCACAGAGGGCTCAGGGGGAACAGAGGGCTTAGGATGAGCACAGAGGGCTGAGGGGGGAGCACAGAGGGCTCAGGGGGGAGCACAGAGGGCTCAGGGTGAGCACAGAGGGCTTAGGATGAGCACAGAGGGCTCAGGATGAGCACAGAGGGCTCAGGAGGGAGCACAGAGGGCTCAGGATGAGCGCAGAGGGCTCAGGATGAGCACAGAGGGCTCAGGGGGAGCACAGAGGGCTCAAGAGGAGCACAGAGGGCTCAGGATGAGCGCAGAGGGCTCAAGGGGAGCACAGAGGGCTCAGGATGAGCACAGAGGGCTCAGGATGAGCGCAGAGGGCTCGGGGGGAGCACAGAGGGCTCAGGATGAGCGCAGAGGGCTCAGGGGGAGCACAGAGGGCTCAGGATGAGCGTAGAGGGCTCAGGGGGAGCATAGAGGGCTCAGGAGGAGCACAAAGGGCTCAGGATGAGCACAGAGGGCTCGGGAGGTGCACAGAGGGCTCAGGGGGAGCACAAAGGGCTCAGGAGGAGCACAGAGGGCTCAGGAGGAGCACAGAGGGCCGAGGATGAGCGCAGAGGGCTCAGGGGGAGCACAGAGGGCTCAAGATGAGTGCAGAGGGCTCAAGGGGGGAGTACAGGGGGCTCAGGGGGAGTACAGAGGGCTCAGGGGGAGCACAGCGGGCTCAGGAGGAGCACAGCGGGCTCAGGAGGAGCACAGAGGGCTCAGGAGGAGCACAGAGGGCTCAGGAGGAGCACAAAGGGCTCAGGAGGAGCACAGAGGGCTCAGGGGGGAGTACAGAGGGCTCAGGGTGAGCACAGGGGGCTTAAGATGAGCACAGAGGGCTCAGGATGAGCACAGAGGGCTCAGGAGGGAGCACAGAGGGCTCAGGATGAGCGCAAAGGGCTCAGGATGAGCGCAGAGGGCTCAGGGGGAGCACAGAAGGCTCAGGAGGACCACAGAGGGCTCAGGAGGAGTGCAGAGGGCTCAGGGGGAGCACAGAGGGCTCAGGATGAGCACAGAGGGCTCAGGATGAGCGCAGAGGGCTCGGGGGGAGCACAGAGGGCTTAGGATAAGCGCAGAGGGCTCAGGATGAGCGCAGAGGGCTCAGGGGGAGCACAGAGGGCTCAGGATGAGCGTAGAGGGCTTAGGGGGAGCACAGAGGGCTCAGGAGGAGCACAGAGGGCTCGGGAGGAGCACAGAGGGCTCAGGGGGAGCACAGAGGGCTCAGGAGGGAGCACAGAGGGCTCAGGATGAGCGCAAAGGGCTCAGGATGAGCGCAGAGGGCTCAGGGGGAGCACAGAAGGCTCAGGAGGACCACAGAGGGCTCAGGAGGAGTGCAGAGGGCTCAGGGGGAGCACAGAGGGCTCAGGATGAGCACAGAGGGCTCAGGATGAGCGCAGAGGGCTCGGGGGGAGCACAGAGGGCTTAGGATAAGCGCAGAGGGCTCAGGATGAGCGCAGAGGGCTCAGGGGGAGCACAGAGGGCTCAGGATGAGCGTAGAGGGCTTAGGGGGAGCACAGAGGGCTCAGGAGGAGCACAGAGGGCTCGGGAGGAGCACAGAGGGCTCAGGGGGAGCACAGAGGGCTCAGGAGGAGCACAGAGGGCTCAGGAGGAGCACAGAGGGCTCAGGATGAGCGCAAAGGGCTCAGGATGAGCGCAGAGGGCTCAGGGGGAGCACAGAAGGCTTAGGAGGACCACAGAGGGCTCAGGAGGAGTGCAGAGGGCTCAGGGGGAGCACAGAGGGCTCAGGATGAGCACAGAGGGCTCAGGATGAGCGCAGAGGGCTCGGGGGGAGCACAGAGGGCTTAGGATGAGCGTAGAGGGCTCAGGATGAGCGCAGAGGGCTCAGGGGGAGCACAGAGGGCTCAGGATGAGCGTAGAGGGCTCAGGGGGAGCACAGAGGGCTCAGGAGGAGCACAGAGGGCTCGGGAGGAGCACAGAGGGCTCAGGGGGAGCACAGAGGGCTCAGGAGGAGCACAGAGGGCTCAGGATGAGCACAGAGGGCTCAGGATGAACGCAGAGGGCTCAGGAGGAGCATAGAGGGCTCAAGATGAGCGCAGAGGGCTCAGGGGGAGCACAGAGGGCACAAGATGAGCACAGAGGGCTCAGGGGGGAGCACAGAGGGCTCAGGGGGAGCACAGAGGGCTTAGGGGGAACAGCGGGCTTAGGATGAGCACAGAGGGCTTAGGGGGGAGCACAGAGGGCTCAGGGGGGAGCACAGAGGGCTCAGGGTGAGCACAGAGGGCTTAGGATGAGCACAGAGGGCTCAGGATGAGCACAGAGGGCTCAGGAGGGAGCACAGAGGGCTCAGGATGAGCTCAGAGGGCTCAGGATGAGCACAGAGGGCTCAGGGGGAGCACAGAGGGCTCAAGAGGAGCACAGGAGGGCTCAGGATGAGCGCAGAGGGCTCAGGGGGAGCACAGAGGGTTCAGGATGAGCACAGAGGGCTCAGGATGAGCACAGAGGGCTCAGGATGAGCGCAGAGGGCTCGGGGGGAGCACAGAGGGCTCAGGATGAGCGCAGAGGGCTCAGGGGGAGCACAGAGGGCTCAGGATGAGCGCAAAGGGCTCAGGATGAGCGCAGAGGGCTCAGGGGGAGCACAGAAGGCTTAGGAGGACCACAGAGGGCTCAGGAGGAGTGCAGAGGGCTCAGGGGGAGCACAGAGGGCTCAGGATGAGCACAGAGGGCTCAGGATGAGCGCAGAGGGCTCGGGGGGAGCACAGAGGGCTTAGGATGAGCGTAGAGGGCTCAGGATGAGCGCAGAGGGCTCAGGGGGAGCACAGAGGACTCAGGATGAGCGTAGAGGGCTCAGGGGGAGCACAGAGGGCTCAGGAGGAGCACAGAGGGCTCGGGAGGAGCACAGAGGGCTCAGGGGGAGCACAGAGGGCTCAGGAGGAGCACAGAGGGCTCAGGATGAGCGCAGAGGGCTCAGGAGCAGCATAGAGGGCTCAGGATGAGCGCAGAGGGCTCAGGGGGAGCACAGAGGGCACAAGATGAGCACAGAGGGCTCAGGGGGGAGCACAGAGGGCTCAGGGGGAGCACAGAGGGCTCAGGGGGAACAGAGGGCTTAGGATGAGCACAGAGGGCTTAGGGGGGAGCACAGAGGGCTCAGGGGGGAGCACAGAGGGCTCAGGGTGAGCACAGAGGGCTTTGGATGAGTACAGAGGGCTCAGGATGAGCACAGAGGGCTCAGGAGGGAGCACAGAGGGCTCAGGATGAGCTCAGAGGGCTCAGGATGAGCACAGAGGGCTCAGGGGGAGCACAGAGGGCTCAAGAGGAGCACAGAGGGCTCAGGATGAGCGCAGAGGGCTCAAGGGGAAGCACAGAGGGTTCAGGATGAGCACAGAGGGCTCAGGATGAGCACAGAGGGCTCAGGATGAGCGCAGAGGGCTCGGGGGGAGCACAGAGGGCTCAGGATGAGCGCAGAGGGCTCAGGGGGAGCACAGAGGGCTCAGGATGAGCGTAGAGGGCTCAGGGGGAGCACAGAGGGCTCAGGAGGAGCACAGAGGGCTCAGGATGAGCACAGAGGGCTCGGGAGGTGCACAGAGGGCTCAGGGGGAGCACAGAGGGCTCAGGAGGAGCACAGAGGGCTCAGGAGGAGCACAGAGGGCTGAGGATGAGCGCAGAGGGCTCAGGATGAGCGCAGAGGGCTCAGGATGAGCGCAGAGGGCTCAGGGGGAGCACAGAGGGCTCAAGATGAGCGCAAAGGGCTCAAGGGGGAGCACGGAGGGCTCAGGGGGGAGAACAGAGGGCTCAGGGTGAGCACAGAGGGCTTAAGATGAGCACAGAGGGCTCAGGATGAGCACAGAGGGCTCAGGAGGGAGCACAGAGGGCTCAGGATGAGCGCAAAGGGCTCAGGATGAGCGCAGAAGGCTCAGGGGGAGCACAGACGGCTCAGGAGGACCACAGAGGGCTCAGGAGGAGTGCAGAGGGCTCAGGGGGAGCACAGAGGGTTCAGGATGAGCACAGAGGGCTCAGGATGAGCACAGAGGGCTCAAGATGAGCGTAGAGGGCTCAGGGGGAGCACAGAGGGCTCAGGATGAGCGCAGAGGGCTCAGGGGGAGCACAGAGGGCTCAGGATGAGCGTAGAGGGCTCAGGGGGAGCACAGAGGGCTCAGGAGGAGCACAGAGGGCTCAGGATGAGCACAGAGGGCTCGGGAGGTGCACAGAGGGCTCAGGGGGAGCACAGAGGGCTCAGGAGGAGCACAGAGGGCTCAGGAGGAGCACAGAGGGCCTAGGATGAACGCAGAGGGCTCAGGATGAGCGCAGAGGGCTCAGGGGGAGCACAGAGGGCTCAAGATGAGCGCAAAGGGCTCAAGGGGGAGCACAGAGGGCTCAGGGGGGAGAACAGAGGGCTCAGGGTGAGCACAGAGGGCTTAAGATGAGCACAGAGGGCTCAGGATGAGCACAGAGGGCTCAGGAGGGAGCACAGAGGGCTCAGGATGAGCGCAAAGGGCTCAGGATGAGCGCAGAGGGCTCAGGGGGAGCACAGAAGGCTCAGGAGGACCACAGAGGGCTCAGGAGGAGTGCAGAGGGCTCAGGGGGAGCAAAGAGGGCTCAGGATGAGCACAGAGGGCTCAGGATGAGCGCAGAGGGCTCGGGGGGAGCACAGAGGGCTTAGGATGAGCACAGAGGGCTCAGGATGAGCGCAGAGGGCTCAGGGGGAGCACAGAGGGCTCAGGATGAGCGTAGAGGGCTCAGGGGGAGCACAGAGGGCTCAGGAGGAGCACAGAGGGCTCGGGAGGAGCACAGAGGGCTCAGGGGGAGCACAGAGGGCTCAGGAGGAGCACAGAGGGCTCAGGAGGAGCACAGAGGGATGAGGATGAGCGCAGAGGGCTCAGGATGAGCGCAGAGGGCTCAGGGGGAGCACAGAGGGCTCAGGATGAGCGCAGTGGGCTCAGGGGGGAGCACAGAGGGCTCAGGAGGAGCACAGAGGGCTCAGGATGAGCACAGAGGGCTCGGGAGGAGCACAGAGGGCTCAGGGGGAGCACAGAGGGCTCACAAATTCTGCTGATTGGTTGATTTGAAATGACCGATGCTGCTGTATTGGATTGAGGTACCTGCATACGTTAGTTGATGCAAGGAATGGTGCATGGAGTATGAGTGCATGTTATGCAAGGGCATGTTATGCATGTGCATGCAATGCTATGATTTTGGTGTGATGATGCATGTGGTGGAACATTTTTCCTTTTGATTTGGTTTTTCTTGATCAGCTTTCTTTTCTGATCATCTGTTTTTTTATTTGCTCTTTTTGCTATGTGAGGATGCAAATGCAATACTTTGATGCATGATATGAAATGGTTGATTGGGAAACATAGGCATATGGGATGAATGCATGAGATGCGAATGCAAATGAAATGTTTGGATGCTAATGTTATGATGCATAGTGTAATGATATGAAATGGTTGATTGGGAAACATAGGCATTTTGGATGACATGCGATGAATGCATGAAATGCGAATGTGAATATGATGTGAATGAGGTGCTTGGATGCCAATGCTATGGTGAATAAAGGAAACACATGAATGCGTAGCAAATGATATGATTGGTGATGTAGAAAGCTTTTGGCAACGATGAGACCGGCACTTGGCCCGTCCATCGATGCAATAAAGTGTTACAGGTATGCAATGTGATGAATGTGCAATGCGAATGTAAATGGACTACAAAAAGCCCGTGAATGATGGATGTTGAAGTTGGTCGAAAACAGAAATTGGTAAGCTGTGGCGCGAATGCAGATAACATGCGAATGCAAATGTACTGCTGGCTGTATGATGGAATGATTTATGCTTTGGTGGGGGCAACGGGTGCAATGTGGATGATTTTTTTTTTGCCCCTTTTTTGAATAAATGGATGAATGCGCACAGGTAATGCTTAAATGCAATAGTTGTGGTAGATGCATAACTTGTTGTTGAAATACAATGTATGGTGCAATGATTTATGATATGGTATAATAGTAATGCATGCAAATGTGTTTTGTTTTGAGATGAGAAATGAGACTTTCGATGCGAGGGGTAGAGAGGTGATAATCATTCCTTGGAAAGAGGTTTGAATTCAGACATGGCAATCTCAAGGTTGTTATTCACAGCCACTGATGTGCAAAAACTATTTGACCGTATTTGCAGACTTGCTTATTTTGCTCTCCTATGATGGTGCCCCATGATGATTGATTTTTAGGTCCACAAAGTTAGCTGAGTGAGTTTCCGATTTCACATCATTAACTTGTGTTCTCTCTCTTTGAAGCATAAACATGTAGAGTAGTGAAAATACAGATGAATGAGTCAGTTGACTTGGTATGACAGACATGATACGTGAGGGGATGAAAGGTAGGTTTTTGCCAAAGTCATGAAAGGTGGAACTGCCCCGATTTAGACCACTGGTGAAGGTGAGTGCATAACTTGCCCCTGTCTAGTGGTGACAACAGCCAGGGTTGTAGAGGAATAATGAATTGGAAATACCATGACTTTGGAATGAAGGGTGGAAAACAAAAGATTCTGTCTCAACCCACGACGTTTGGTGTTGCCCCAATCTTGACGAGAGCAAGGTTGCCCCGACTCGAGTTTGCAAAAGGCTGTATTTAGCATGGTGGGTCGAGAAATTACCCTGGTGTGGTCTCATGGATGTGAATATGACGAGGGGATGAGATGGGCGTAGGGCGAATTTCCCCGACTTTAGGTGGAGTGACGGGTGACGGGATTGCCCCACTTTGGAATGGTATTTCAAATGATTGCTTCTAGTGGGGTTGTGAAAGGCGACAGAGTTATGGTGATGGTTACGAACTGAGGGTGATATATGAATGAGGTGGGCAATGAATAAACCCCCCCAAAGTATGAGGAGGGGCTCCACTTGGTGACCACTAGACCTTGTTTTAATCCAACATGAATGCATCTTGGAGTGCAAGTCCTTCTTCCTTTTTACCAACTTTTTTGATTGTTTTTTTTTTTGAGCAGCTTTCTTTTTTCTGCTTGTTTGTTTTTTCTTTTTGAGCTGCTTTCTTTTTTTCTGCTTGTTTGTTTTTTCTTTTTGAGCAAACATGTCATAAATAGATAAACTTATTTGTCCTAAGATTAAAACTTTGAGAAAACAGGAGCAATCGGTCATTGATCAGAATGGATCTTTGGAGTTGTGATGTGGCTAATGGTTAATGATTTATGAAGGGAGGGATAATTGGGCTCAAAGAAGTATTTGGTGATTGATGGAATGGATGTTTTTTGTTTGTTTAGTGGTATAATTTGGCCAGGTTAATGGTTTATGAAAGAATGAGTTATTAGACTCAATGAGGTGTTTGAGGTTTTATTGAGATGAGAACCTCTTATGTGCCTCACGGTAAAATGAACCTGTTTCAGGGTTGTAACGTGGTCAACGGTTTCTGGAGGATAGGCCAAAGGAAGTGTTTGAGGGTTTATTGCAGACAAGGATCTCTCATGCGTTTAATGGTATCAGCTCACCATTTCTACTACTTTTGCTTCTTTTTCAGGATTTTTCCTTTTCAATCCTCTCTTTTTCCACTTTCTTCTTTTTTTTTTGGTGTGATTTTTCTTTCTCTTTCTTTTGAGCTAACTGAGCTGATAAAGGTGATACACAATTTTTGATGTGAGATTGATCCTTGTCTAGGGTGATTGAGATTTTTGGGATTTTTGGCTTAAGGTGTTTTTGGATATGGGATGATGGCCAAACTTCATTTCAAAATCACGACTGCTTGTTTTCTCAAAAATTAACCCAAGGACAATAATTTATTTACTTTCATACATTTGCTCTTTTTTCTTTATTTCTTTTCATGCTCTTAATTTTTGCTTAAACCGCTCTTACGAGTTTTCGACCTAACGAGCTTTTTGATTTTTTTTTACTTTTTTTTAAAAAAAAGACTTGCACCAAAGGAATACAATGTTAACAAGATATCTAGTGACGACAAATTTGCCCCAGTATGGAGGACCAAGAGTGGTATTTCATTAGGGGAACCAACCAAAAAGCCAACTATGCACTAATCTGGGGGATATGTACTTTATGGGTGGTCAGGGTGGGATTAGACTTGGGCGAGGGATGATGACAATGTAGGGACGCTAACTGACTCAAGCAAAAATAAAAACACACGTCACACAGAAGTTGCTACACGAATGCTTCGCAGAGAGTTAACATTTTTGTGGACCATTTTGGTCATTCATCATGGGGTGAGTGAGATGCAATGCTTTGTTAAAAAATGCGAACAAACTGCTGATTTGAAAAACCGAGTGCCTTGAAACACCTTGAGTTTGCAACTAAGTAAGACTAAACTTTTCCAAGGATGAAAAAAAAACTTCACAAGAACGTCTCACCTCTCATCACAATTTTTTTATTATTTATGCTCATTTTTTATGCATGAGGCAAATGAATGAGAATGCAAAATGGAGAAATACGCATGGAATGAGAATGCGAATGAAATGAGAATGCAAATGAATGAATGTGGATTTATCGCATCGGGGAATTATAAGCTTTTCATTTGGAGAGTACAGTACAAAATTTGATTTTGACTTTAGCATGCATGGCTTCTCTCCAAAATAAAGCTTTTAACATGAGATATTTATTTGATTATTTCTGTAATGCAAAGAAAAAAAATGCATGTAGTATGTTTTCTAGAAGACTTCTGGAAAATAACAATTTTTGATTTTTCTTGATTTTTTTTTTTGATTTTTTTGATAAAAGACGGTATGCACTAATACTTGTTTGAATGCAAGTGCAATGCAACATGTATGATTTCCTGTTTATCTTAGTGCCGGGAATCACGGCGTACTATGTCTTGCCATAGGTTTAACGGTGGATTTTGATTATTTTTTCTTTGAAACACAACAAGGTTAGAATCAATAAGCGAAACAAAGCACATTCCATGCATTCAAACTTAAACAAACACCTCGGAGTGTACGTTGCTTCACTTTTGATTCCACACCGTGCCTACGACAAGAAATTACTTTGTTATTCCACACCATACAATGATGCATGCATGAGTTGAAGAGACTTATGTTTTATGTTATGCGGGGATGTATGCAATGATGCAATGATGCCTTTTTTGTGTCTTTGCATGGAGTGGTATTTTGAATTTGCAACCTATATGCCACCTCATATAGGTGTTTATTGAAAAAAAGAGAAGCATATTTTTGATTTTTTTTTTGAAAGTTTTTGAGGAAAAAAAGGTTGAACTGAATGCAACGATGCAGCAAACAATTTGGAAAGCCCTTGTGACCTAAAAGAGGTGAAACCTACGATCTAGGGCAATTTAAGGGTAATCTTCCCATGTAGCTCTATTCACTTCCTCACAAAGGTCATCAGAGCCACAGTCACTTTCACGAAATTCCTCGTAAATGCAGCAAACTGCTAGGTACAAGGCATCGTGAAAGAGCACAACTCTGATTGAAACTTTCGCAAGTAGCCAAACAGACAAAGGTCCTGATGGGCTCTCGCTACTTGAATCCACTCATCCTAAGACACTCTCACAGACCTGGGTTATGGTCTTTCTCTCAAAGCATATCATCTCAAGGTACAAGTGGTGTGTGCGAAGGGCATTTCCTCAAAACTACCCCACCTGTAAATGAAAATCCAGACAGTCCAGACAGTAGCATGTCGTCTACCCTAGGGTTCAATATCATTCAAATACAGCTAGCCTAGGGTACCAACAACAAACACATTACTTACTTCAGAAAGTGAGTTGAGAAGAAGGGACATGATAGAATTGGGGAGAAATGCATGAGCTTACCTTGAAGAAAAGGAGCAAAGAAAGAAGGGAACATGGGGGTCGGAAGAATGCATGAGCATAAGCATATAAAAAGAAAAGGATTAAAAGAAGAGATAGGGAACAACAAAGAAGACAAACGTGTATGCCTACCATCAATGATAAGAAAGAAAGGCAAACAAGGTTTTAATCAAATCAACAATACATTAAACCACACATTTAAATTAGTTAGGCTTGACCCTCGTCTTTTAAAAAGTGTCCCCAGCGGAGTCGCCAGCTGTTGCACCCCGAAAAATCCCCGGTTTGGGTTTCTCAATGTACAACGTGGAAAATTTTTGGAGCCGCCACCAATATTTTAATTTTAAGACCAAAACATTGAAAAAAGGTCTTTCGGACAAGGCGGATGGTCTTTGAAAACTAGAGATATAGGTTCGGGGATCGATTACGTGCGAGGAAGGTGTTAGCACCGCGTACGTCCTTTCTACCGAAAGGGAACCTCTAATTAAATGTGTGGTTTTAACGTTTGACTTGAAAAATACCTAGATTTGCTTATTTATTTCTTGTTTGAAGATGAATGGGAAAACTTACTGGAAATTTTATTTGTTGCGAGAGAGGGGGAAAAAAAAGGGTTTTTAGAAAAAAGTGCTTGACGGGACATGGCCCGCTCCTACGTATCTCCCGGTGCGATGGAGAATTCAAAGCTACGTAGTTCTTGGTTGTCTTTTGAAAGTTTTTGTTTTTTTATCTTTTTTTGGTGAGTTTTTGAAATAGGACGAGCATTAGTGAATGATTAAACTAGCAGAGGCTATGATGAATCACTTACTAAATACTCAAAAGAGAGAGTTGTACCGTTAGTCAAACGAACGAAGGTTCTGATGGACTATTAATAACGACTCGTTTTTTATTATCTTTTTTTGAAAGTGATTTTCGAAAGAGATTGATTCGCACGATGATCAAACTAACAAAGGTTATGATGGATCATCGTTTATTATTTTTAGGAGAAAAGGACATTGTCACTAATAGCTAAACGAACAAAGGCTCTGATGAGCTACTAGCAACAATGGGTTTGAAAATGATTCTTGTTTGTTTTATGGAAATGATTGGTTTAGGGGGGTGAAAAGAATTTTTATTTGTTGCGCTTGACGAGAACGTGACTCGCTCCTACGTATCCCAAACGGGAATCAAAGCGACGTAGTTCTAATGAGAAATGTTTTTGAAAGGGTTTGAAAGGGGCAAGTTGAATCATCCGAGACCATCTTCACCACTTAGAACATGATGCGCTAGGCATAAGTGGGAATCATATGGTTCATCATCAACAATGGACGATAATATACAAGAACAAGTAAATAAACACTATAGCTAAGTTAGATCACATAGGGCAATTTTGGCACGGATCAATAACTACATATTAACAAATGTAAAGACAGAAATACCTCTGATGAAGGCAGATATTACAACTTGAAGAACGCATCCCTGACTAACTCTTGCAGGAGATCAGCTCAGACGGACCAACGGAACGAATAGAGCAAAAATAAAGCGTAGAAGAGTTTTTTTTCTAAAATGTGAGGGATCTCGCAAAAATGGGTTTCTGGAAAATGAGATTTGCGAGAATTGTCTTCTCAGATCTCGTGAAATCTGTCCCTGAAAATGTGACTTGAGGCTGCCTATTTATAGGCTTAGGAAAGCGTAGAATTTTTTAAAAAACATTTATTGCAAGGATGAATCGATTGTTTGATGAAGTGAAATATGAGAGAATCGATTCTTTACTTTTGAAAAATCACATGAATCGATTCCAAGCTTAGTTAGATGAGTGAGGAATCGATTCTTGGCTCTTTAAAATTGCTTGAAAATCGATTTCATGCTTTGATAAAATAAGGAGGAATCGATTCTTGGCTCTTTAAAATGGCCGGAAAATCGATTTCATGCTTTGATAAAGTAAGGAGGAATCGATTCTTGGCTCTTTAAAATGGCCTGAAAATCGATTTCATGCTTTGATAAAGCTAGGAGGAGTCGATTCTTGGCTCTTTAAAATGGCCTGAAAATCGATTTCATGCTTTGATGAAATAAGGAGGAATCGAGTCATGGCCTATAGAAGAGCTTGAAAATCGATTTCATGGTTTAATATTGGATTAAGGAATCGATTTCATGGCCTTTACAAAATAGTATAAATCGATTCTTGGCCATTGGAACAGAATGGAAATCAATTCTTGCTTTCCACAAAAATGTTTTTAGGTCTTTGCCATGCATGCATAAAATATTTTCCAAAGCTTGCCATGCATGCATAACATATTTTTCAAAACCCTAATTTCTTAAAAAGTGCATTCTAACCCTAAAAATGATTTCAAAAACTTTGGAGCGGTTTCTAGGATCCAAAATGCATAATTTATTTTTGTGTGGAAAATTAGGGTTTGGACCTAAGCCGGACAAAATTGGGGTATGACAAGTCCGACTAGGTCGAACTGCTCTGATACCAACTGTAACACCCCGGTATTTTTATCGAGTAAAAATACCCAAGTGCACCATTCCTAAAACATCAAAGATAATATTTCCTTCTCAGACACTGAATACCACTATAAATTTTCGCTGAATATAAACCAACAGTCTTATTTACAAACAAGACGATACGGTTCTCAGACCATAAATCATCAGCAGCTATAGTGTTCAGTCACCAAACATAAACTTAAGACGATACGGTTCTAACACTAAAAACATAATGTTGTGATACATAGATAACAAGGGAAAACATAAACTTAAGCATAAAGCTAAGTCTACAGCCACCATCCGAGTGCCACCTACTCGTGTCTCCTCAATTTCCACTTTCCCTGCTTCTCTGTAAAACAACAACATATAAACAGTGAGATACAATCTCAGTGAGTTCTACCGAAACCCCTACTAGCACTCTCGGTCCATTTTTGAAATCGTTTTAACTTTACACGGCATCGACTGCGCGAACGCTACAAACCCGATGAACCGCACCATATAACTTTCAACAGATTACCGACTGCGCGAACGCTACAAACCCGGCAAACCTGTTATGACTCAGTACGATACCGACTGCGCGAACGCTACAAACCCGATAAATCGTACAACAAACTATTTAACGCACCACCGACTGCGCGAACGCTACATACCCGGTGAACCGCATTATTTAACCTTTGACAGATCATCGACTGCGCGAACGCTACATAACCGATGAACCTGTTACAACCAACTACGACACCGACTGCGCGAACACTACATACCCGGTGAACCGCACAACAAACAATTCAACACACCACCGACTGCGCGAACACTACATACCCGGTGAACCACCTTACCAATAGTACTTTCCCTATTGCAAGAGGCCTAGGGTAAGGGTGCATGACTACCCCGCCTAGTATGTCTACATGGGTTGTAACATCCCCAATTTCGCTAATTTAAATAATTTAAATTAGCAAGAGGGCGAGATGATTAATTAGCATTATTGATTAATTATGATCTGGTGAGTTAAGTGGGATTTTAAGCAAATAGGAGCGCAAGGGTATTTTCGTCTTTTTCACATATTTATGAGTTTCGGCTAAACCATCCTCCACGGAACATCCCTATATGCAATATGTGACTATTGTATAAGTATTGTTGGATTAAAATTGACTTAAGAAGAAATTAAGGAAGTTTAAGCAAAACTTGGACATAGGGGCATTATGGTCTTTTCCCCTTTATATCACCCAGCCCATTTATCCCTTTCAGCTGGTCACTTACATAAAACACCACACATTCAGTTTCTGAAGTTAGAAACAAAATAGAAAAGAGAGGGTTGAGGAGAGGGAGAGAACTCGAGAGTGAGGAGGGGAAAGAAGAAGAAGGATCTCCATTAATCCTTGATGCATGTTCACCATTTTTGGCTCATGAGATTCAGCTCATCAACCTCTATCTTCTGGTACCACTATCATCCCCCATTCCCCAGCCATCATCAAAACACCATTTTCAAACCACCATGCTCAAATTAAAGAAAAATGATGTTTTGGAAGAGTTGTGAGTTGCATGATGAGCCTAGAACAATATTCAGGTGCTAGGACAACAACCTAATGGATTGAAGCATATTTGAGGAAGGTTCTGAAGCTAGAGGAGCTTGGGATTCATTTTGGGTAGTTGATGGAGATGAACTTCGAAGTTGGGGTTGAAGTTGCAAGTGCAACACAAATTCTGGGTAAAAACAGTTTGGGGACCCTTCAGTGATTGCGTCGTATCTCACTGTACACTGCTCCGATGATCGTGATTCTTGTCCCTCTGGAAACTAGACTCGAAGATCTTCATTTTGGGCACAAGAACCGTATGATTTCATGGAGAAACAAAGGAGATACCATGTCCCCAAGTTTCGGATTCAGACTCGAGCACCGTCCTGAACCAGTCTCATTGTTTCGGGTGTATCTCCCAAGTTACTGGATGCATGCGTATGATCCTTTGACCATCAGAAAGTAGACAAAATTATCTACAGAATGGGCACTGGTTTGAAGGGTTTTGGCCACGATTTGACCAAGATACGCGTGTTACAAAACTGCTCACTGATTCTGGAAAACGGATGCGAAATTGGAAGTGTTGGTTTCTCAAATTTCGGATCGAATCGCCAAAGTTCAAGAGACGCCAATTCCGTAGTCAAGGAGGAAGTTCAGTAGCTGGATTTGTGATTGGTTGCCGTTCCGAAGTTCAGTTTCGAGAATCGGACGAGTTCGGTGCGAGTACGTGATTACGGGGATTGTTCGAGAGGTTACAGTTCGTGAGGACGTGATTTCTCGCGAGGTCGTCAAATCGGTGAGTTCTATACTCGCTTAGGGACGTTTTGTTGTCGAGTCATGTTATTTCCTGAAACGATATTATGGAAAACCGCTTTGCGAAAACTTAACGAAAATGTTTTATCGAAAAACCGTAATTTACATAATTGCTCGAATTGATTGGATTGTTGAATTATGATATATGTTGTTGGACTGTTTAATCGCTTTCGCTGGTCTGGAATAATAACTGTTATGTTAGGGTCTCGATCGGAACGGAAATTGGAATCGGAACGGAATGGAATTTCTCATGAAAAACCTATTTTCTGGAAAACAGATAGAAACGCACGGATCGTGTGCCTATGAGCACGGGTCGTGCGCCTCCATCTGATACGACAAGAACTGGATTTTTAAAACACGCACGGATCGTGCGCCAAGTCGCACGGGTCATGCGTATGCCTCTGGAACTTTCTAAAATTTTAGTGGATAACGCACGGATCGTGCGCCAAGTCGCACGGGTCGTGCGTATCTTTCTGGAAATCTTCTGCAAACTGTTCGACCACACACGGGTCGTGCGCCTATACGCACGGGTCGTGTGAGACCTTCTGACCTTCAATTTCAAAGTACCTTTTTATCCATTCCAAATGATTCCAATCTTCTTCTAATCCATTCCCCAAGGTCCCCCAACAATGTAAAGGTACCGATGTCATGAGATTGAACATGTTTACTAGAAAACTTGTGTATTATGAACAAAATGGAAGACCGTACTTAGAGAACGCGAGAGAACATATGTTAAGAAATAATAATATGATACACGGTACTTGACTGATATGATACACGGTACTTGTCTAATATGATACACGGTACATTGACTGATATTATACACTGTATTTGACTGATATGGTACATGGTACTTGACTGGAATGACTAACAGCCCATTGCGGGTACACAGACTGAAAATGTATAATAAATACAAGAGGAAAAAGGGTGACGACCCTAAGAGGTTAGCATACTAGGGGAGGGGAAGTCATGAGCCCCAAAACCTAGACTCAAGAATGTTTCCCCTGCTAGAAATAGCGGGATGGGTTCACCAAAAGGTCAAGAGATGCCTATAAAATAGGTAGACTGAGGTGTTATGCTAAAAACATGGAACAAAGATTGCATGCTTCATGTGTCGCTTAGGAGGGCCATGAGCATGAAGGTTACAGGAACTAAATGTATTTCCACGTGGTTGCTTTTTAGGACCACGAGTTCAAAACAAGGCATAATGAACCGCTAGAGTAGTAAGGGGTCTCGATAGGACTCACTGAGATAATGTTTATCTCACCCTTCATATTTGTGGTTTTTACAGAGAAACAGGGGAATGCAAAGGCGGTAAAGCATGGTTAGCTGGTGTGACTCTTGAAGTCATTGAAGACCTAGTTTAATGTTTTAGACCTTTGTTCCGTTTATTGTTTCTATGTTCCGATTGTATAACTTTCATTGTCAAGTTGTAAAATCGTTTCCGCTACTTTATGTTTTGAGTATTGAACACCAGGATATGTACAAGTCTTAAGTTTTGGAACTTAAGCATTTTCAGAAAGTTTATGAGGTTCAGAGAACCGGTTATTATGTATTATCTAAAGTTTTAGTTGTGTTCAATATTTCAATAACAGGAAGTTACTCTGATGTATGTCATTTAGTGCATTTCGGTGATTCTATATGTTAGAATTTATCGGGGTGTTACATTATGGTATCAGAGCAGTTCGACCTAGTCGGGCTTAGTTTAGTTTAGGGTTGAGTCGATTCCTTGTTAGTCTTTGTTGTGATTACACTTGTGATGCTAAGAGACATTGAGCCTGATCAACTCAATACTTGGTGTATCATGAGCGGAATTATGGAAGGATGACCAAGACGTAGTCCTCGACCAAGACCGAAGTTCCTTAAAACCCGTTTCATCTTAGGGAATACTGGAAAGGAGAAGGTAGTTAGGCCATCAACTCCGAATGCAAAGTTAAAAGGCAGCCGATCAAGGGAAAGAAAGTGCAGTTGTATGATTCCTCAAGATTCTCCAAGTGTTTTGCTGGTAGGAAGTTCAAGAGGTGGAATTTTCTATAGAGTTGGTTCCAGGCACTGGACCTATTTCTATAGCCCCGTATAGAATGTCGCCATTAGAGTTGAGGGAATTGAAAGTTCAACTGGAAGAGCTAATTTCCAAGCGGTTCATCCGGCCGAGTGCCTCACCATGGGGTGCTCCAGTGTTGCTTGTCAAGAAGAAGGACGGAAGTATGAGATTGTGTATCGATTATCGTCAGTTGAATAAGGTGACTGTCAAGAACAAGTACCCTCTACCGAGAATTGATGATTTGCTAGATCAGTTGAGGGGAGCTTCTGTATTTTCAAAGATTGATTTAAGGTCCGGTTATCACCAAATCAGGGTTCGAGCTTTGGACGTCCCGAAGACCGCTTTCCGTACGAGATATGGACACTATGAATTCGTAGTGATGCCCTTCGGTTTGACCAATGCTCCAGCCGTATTCATGGATTATATGAATCGGATTTTTAATCCTTATCTGGATCAGTTTGTGGTAGTGTTCATTGATGATATCTTGGTGTTCTCTAAGACGATTAAGGAGCATGTGCAACATCTCCGAATTGTTCTGAACGTACTCCGAGAGAAGAAATTGTATGCCAAGCCGTCCAAATGTGATTTTTGGATGCCAGAAGTTAAGTTTCTGGGCCACGTAATATCTAGGACAGGTGTTGCTGTGGATCCCAGTAAGATCGAAGCTGTGGTAGACTGGGAGCAGCCGTCTACGGTTACTGAGGTAAGAAGTTTCTTAGGATTAGCTGGGTATTATCGAAGATTCATTCAAGGATTTTCCCAGTTGGTTCTTCCACTCACTCGGTTAACTCGCAAGGGTCAGCCGTTTGTTTGGGACTCAGACTGTGGAAATTGTTTCACGGAATTTAAGGGTCGTTTGACTTCTGCACCTATCCTGATTCTTCCGGATCCGTCAGTAGGATTCCAAATCTATTGCGACGCTTCTGGTAAGGGTTTAGGATGTGTCCTAATGCAGAATCAACAAGTAGTTGCTTATGCCTCCAGGCAGTTGAAGCCGCATGAAGAGAATTACCCAACTCATGATTTAGAGTTGGCGGCGATTGTGTTTGCCCTAAAGATTTGGAGACATTACCTGTATGGGTCTCGTTTCGAAGTCTTTAGTGACCACAAGAGCCTTAAGTATTTGTTTGACCAAAAGGAGCTGAACAACAGACAGAGGAGATGGGTAGAATTCTTGAAGGATTACGATTTTGAATTGAAGTACCATCCTGGTAAGGCTAATGTTGTGGCCGATGCTTTAAGTAGAAAGTCTATCCATACTGCAGAGTTAATGATGCACGAGATGTCCTTGTTGGAATCGTTCAGAGACCTTAATTTGAGAATTAAGTCAAGAAGGAACAGGTTGGTGTTGAGCCATATTCAGATTTCAAGTTCCTTAAGAAATCGGATTCGCTCAGCCCAAGAAGGTGATGTAGAACTGCAAGCGCAGAAGAGATTGCCGAGTTACACCGAAGACGGTGATGGTGTAATTTGTTTTGATGGCAGAATTTGTGTGCCGAATGATGAGGATGTGAAGAGGCAAGTTTTAGAGGAGGCTCATAAGGGTCAGTTCTCAATACATCCTGGGTCTACCAAGGTGTATCGAGATTTGAAGCAATTGTATTGGTGGCCGGGTATGAAAGTAGATATTGCAGAGTTTGTGTCTCGATGCTTGACTTGTCAAAGGGTTAAGATAGAGCACCAGAAGCCAGGCGGCCAGTTACAGCCGTTGAATGTACTTGAATGGAAATGGGAAAGCATTTTTGTGGATTTTGTCATAGGATTGCCACGGTCCCAAGCCGGAAATGATTCTATTTGGGTAGTGGTGGATCGCCTGACCAAGTCCGCCGTTTTATTCTGGTGCATTCGAATCACAAGGTTGCTAAGTTAGCAGATGAGTATCTCAAGTATATTGTGAAGTTGCATGGAATCCCTACAAGTATCATCTGTGATCGAGATCCCAAGTTTACATCTCGATTTTGGAGAGCATTGAATATGGCGTTGGGAACAAAGGTGTGTGTTAGCACTGCGTACCATCCTCAGACAGACGGGCAGACTGAGAGGACAATTCAGACATTGGAAGATATGTTGAGAGCTTGTGTACTTGATAGTGGAGGCAGATGGGAGGATCATCTTCCATTGGTGGAATTCTCATACAACAACAGTTATCATTCTAGTATCGGAATGGCTCCATATGAAGCATTGTATGGAAGGAAATGCAGATCACCATTGTGTTGGTGGGATGTAGGTGAGCAGAGGTTATTGGGACCGGATTTGGTCCGTGAGACTACGGAGAAGATCCGTCAGATAAGAGAAAGGATGAAAGCCGCGCAGAGTCGACAAAAGAGTTATGCAGATAAGAGAAGAAGGCCGTTAGAATTCAAAGAAGGAGACCATATCTTTTTGAGACTTTCTCCAACCATCGGGACCGGTATTGCATTGCGACCAAAGAAGCTCAGTCCTCGGTATGTCGGACCCTTCCAGATTATCGAACGAGTTGGGCCGGTAGCGTATCGCCTTGCATTACCTCCAGAATTGTCCAGATTACATGATGTGTTTCATGTATCGCAGCTAAGGAAATATATTCATGATCTGAATCAACCATTAAGTCATGAGGCGATTGACATCAGACTGGATCTATCTTATCATCCTACCCCAATCGGAATCATCGAACGCGGCGAGAAAACGCTCCGGACGAGGTCAATTCCTATTGTCAAGGTGTTTTGGGACGGTGCGTCACCTGACGAAGCGACATGGGAAGTAGAGGAGAGCATGCGGGAGAAATATCCGTATTTGTTCGAGTAAGGTATGTTTTGTCAATTTTGAGGACAAAATTTTAGAAGTTGGGGTGATTGTAACATCCCCAATTTCGCTAATTTAAATAATTTAAATTAGCAAGAGGGCGAGATGATTAATTAGCATTATTGATTAATTATGATCTGGTGAGTTAAGTGGGATTTTAAGCAAATAGGAGCGCAAGGGTATTTTCGTCTTTTTCACATATTTATGAGTTTCGGCTAAACCATCCTCCACGGAACATCCCTATATGCAATATGTGACTATTGTATAAGTATTGTTGGATTAAAATTGACTTAAGAAGAAATTAAGGAAGTTTAAGCAAAACTTGGACATAGGGGCATTATGGTCTTTTCCCCTTTATATCACCCAGCCCATTTATCCCTTTCAGCTGGTCACTTACATAAAACACCACACATTCAGTTTCTGAAGTTAGAAACAAAATAGAAAAGAGAGGGTTGAGGAGAGGGAGAGAACTCGAGAGTGAGGAGGGGAAAGAAGAAGAAGGATCTCCATTAATCCTTGATGCATGTTCACCATTTTTGGCTCATGAGATTCAGCTCATCAACCTCTATCTTCTGGTACCACTATCATCCCCCATTCCCCAGCCATCATCAAAACACCATTTTCAAACCACCATGCTCAAATTAAAGAAAAATGATGTTTTGGAAGAGTTGTGAGTTGCATGATGAGCCTAGAACAATATTCAGGTGCTAGGACAACAACCTAATGGATTGAAGCATATTTGAGGAAGGTTCTGAAGCTAGAGGAGCTTGGGATTCATTTTGGGTAGTTGATGGAGATGAACTTCGAAGTTGGGGTTGAAGTTGCAAGTGCAACACAAATTCTGGGTAAAAACAGTTTGGGGACCCTTCAGTGATTGCGTCGTATCTCACTGTACACTGCTCCGATGATCGTGATTCTTGTCCCTCTGGAAACTAGACTCGAAGATCTTCATTTTGGGCACAAGAACCGTATGATTTCATGGAGAAACAAAGGAGATACCATGTCCCCAAGTTTCGGATTCAGACTCGAGCACCGTCCTGAACCAGTCTCATTGTTTCGGGTGTATCTCCCAAGTTACTGGATGCATGCGTATGATCCTTTGACCATCAGAAAGTAGACAAAATTATCTACAGAATGGGCACTGGTTTGAAGGGTTTTGGCCACGATTTGACCAAGATACGCGTGTTACAAAACTGCTCACTGATTCTGGAAAACGGATGCGAAATTGGAAGTGTTGGTTTCTCAAATTTCGGATCGAATCGCCAAAGTTCAAGAGACGCCAATTCCGTAGTCAAGGAGGAAGTTCAGTAGCTGGATTTGTGATTGGTTGCCGTTCCGAAGTTCAGTTTCGAGAATCGGACGAGTTCGGTGCGAGTACGTGATTACGGGGATTGTTCGAGAGGTTACAGTTCGTGAGGACGTGATTTCTCGCGAGGTCGTCAAATCGGTGAGTTCTATACTCGCTTAGGGACGTTTTGTTGTCGAGTCATGTTATTTCCTGAAACGATATTATGGAAAACCGCTTTGCGAAAACTTAACGAAAATGTTTTATCGAAAAACCGTAATTTACATAATTGCTCGAATTGATTGGATTGTTGAATTATGATATATGTTGTTGGACTGTTTAATCGCTTTCGCTGGTCTGGAATAATAACTGTTATGTTAGGGTCTCGATCGGAACGGAAATTGGAATCGGAACGGAATGGAATTTCTCATGAAAAACCTATTTTCTGGAAAACAGATAGAAACGCACGGATCGTGTGCCTATGAGCACGGGTCGTGCGCCTCCATCTGATACGACAAGAACTGGATTTTTAAAACACGCACGGATCGTGCGCCAAGTCGCACGGGTCATGCGTATGCCTCTGGAACTTTCTAAAATTTTAGTGGATAACGCACGGATCGTGCGCCAAGTCGCACGGGTCGTGCGTATCTTTCTGGAAATCTTCTGCAAACTGTTCGACCACACACGGGTCGTGCGCCTATACGCACGGGTCGTGTGAGACCTTCTGACCTTCAATTTCAAAGTACCTTTTTATCCATTCCAAATGATTCCAATCTTCTTCTAATCCATTCCCCAAGGTCCCCCAACAATGTAAAGGTACCGATGTCATGAGATTGAACATGTTTACTAGAAAACTTGTGTATTATGAACAAAATGGAAGACCGTACTTAGAGAACGCGAGAGAACATATGTTAAGAAATAATAATATGATACACGGTACTTGACTGATATGATACACGGTAGTTGACTAATATGATACACGGTACATTGACTGATATTATACACTGTATTTGACTGATATGGTACATGGTACTTGACTGGAATGACTAACAGCCCATTGCGGGTACACAGACTGAAAATGTATAATAAATACAAGAGGAAAAAGGGTGACGACCCTAAGAGGTTAGCATACTAGGGGAGGGGAAGTCATGAGCCCCAAAACCTAGACTCAAGAATGTTTCCCCTGCTAGAAATAGCGGGATGGGTTCACCAAAAGGTCAAGAGATGCCTATAAAATAGGTAGACTGAGGTGTTATGCTAAAAACATGGAACAAAGATTGCATGCTTCATGTGTCGCTTAGGAGGGCCATGAGCATGAAGGTTACAGGAACTAAATGTATTTCCACGTGGTTGCTTTTTAGGACCACGAGTTCAAAACAAGGCATAATGAACCGCTAGAGTAGTAAGGGGTCTCGATAGGACTCACTGAGATAATGTTTATCTCACCCTTCATATTTGTGGTTTTTACAGAGAAACAGGGGAATGCAAAGGCGGTAAAGCATGGTTAGCTGGTGTGACTCTTGAAGTCATTGAAGACCTAGTTTAATGTTTTAGACCTTTGTTCCGTTTATTGTTTCTATGTTCCGATTGTATAACTTTCATTGTCAAGTTGTAAAATCGTTTCCGCTACTTTATGTTTTGAGTATTGAACACCAGGATATGTACAAGTCTTAAGTTTTGGAACTTAAGCATTTTCAGAAAGTTTATGAGGTTCAGAGAACCGGTTATTATGTATTATCTAAAGTTTTAGTTGTGTTCAATATTTCAATAACAGGAAGTTACTCTGATGTATGTCATTTAGTGCATTTCGGTGATTCTATATGTTAGAATTTATCGGGGTGTTACATGGGTCGTCACCCAAACTCGATATAATACATATATCTACAGTACTATGAACCCACGGTCCATCAAATCAGACAATCAATGAAACACTTTAATCCACATTTTATAAAATCCAAGTTCACACTCGCACTCTAGTTGACCACTTTTTGACACAATTTTCTATATCAAAAACAGTTCATTTTTCCTTAAAAATAGAATATTCCGTTAGGCCTCTGAATAAGCTTTCCAACGCATGTTAGAACACCTCGATCGGATTCCCGGATCAAAAGGTATCGCAAAAACAAAAACAGTATTTAGTTGCTGAAAATTCTGTAAACCGTGACCAAAAACAGGTTTTCTGAAATTCAGTTTTACCCCATTTCGCTCCCTAATCGTTACCGAGACATTACGTGACCTCCGAGACCCAAAAAAACAGATACAACAACCAGTAATTCCAGTCCAAAACAATAATTAAAACATCAATCGATAACTCAATCAAATCGAGTTTATCAAAACGCGACGTATTTTCCAAATATCGGTTTTTAACCCCAAATTCTCTCAAACTCAATTACCAAACAATATTCCAGTCCAGCGAAAGCGATAAAACAGTTAAATAATTAATTCGAAACGTAAAATCCTAAACGTGAGTAGAACTCACCCTTGAAGCGTGAACCACGATCGAGCCGAATTCACCGAGTAACCACACGAACATTCCCCGCATAAACTTTCCGTTCCGACGACGCTCAAATCCGCTTCCAAAGCTTTCCACTCGATCACGAAACCTCTTTTTTGACCGAAATACCGAATTCCTCGAAATCCTCCATGGACACTATTCATCATCCCTAACCTCCAAAACTACTATTCATCCATAACCCCAAATCTTTGATTTTCAACCCCAAATCACCCAACTAGCTTCCAATCTTTCAATCGAACATCCTTCACCGATCAATCATCCTTGGGTTCGCGCCAAACACAATCCTAAGCTATCCTTAAGCTTCAACCATCGAAACCTCACTTTTGAGCTCAAATTCGAAAATGGTGGATTTGAGGAGAGTGAGTTGATGATGAAGATTTTGGTACCAAAACGAAGAGGAAGTAACGCTGAACATTTTTCGTGTTGGAAGGAAGTCGTTTCGGTGAAGTTTTCTCTCTCCCTCTTCTCTTCTCCCTCACGCCAATCTCTCTCTTTTCTCTCCTTTTCTCTCTTTTCCTTCTCTGCTTCTTGTTCTCTTCTTCCTTTTTTTCTTTAATTCTTTCCTTTCTTTTCTTTTTAACACACACACACACACTTATATTTATTTATTTAATATATAAGCTGTAACGCGGTCAAATTACCATATTGATCGAAATCTCTTATTTCGATTCCAAAACCTCCTTGACCCGTATTATTCGGTTAACGATCCGACGAAATCCAATAAATAATTTTAGCACTCAATCAATTTACCAGTTAAGTACTAAATTAGTTTAATTGGGTTAACACCCAAATAATTCTACTAATTATTTTGAGGGTGTTACACTAAGAGACATTGAGCCTGATCAACTCAATACTTGGAGTATCATACGAGGAAGTATGGCAGGATGATCAAGACGTAGTCCTTGACCAAGACCGAAGTTCCTTAAAAACCCATTTCATCTTAGGGAATGAAGAGCATGAAGTGCTGGAAGCCTAACATCAGATAGATAAGGTAGAAAGGATTTTTGGAACTTTTCAAAGTAAGAATGAAGGGAGTTTTTAGCCCTCGAGCAAGGTGACCTGACAGTAGAGCAGTACACTGCTAAATGTGCGAAGTTGTCCTAATTATATTGGTTGGCTATTTATGTACTGAATGATCAAGAGAAGCATAAAGGGAAGAGTGGAAAGGAAAGAATAAGGTAGCTGAACCATCAACTCTGAATGGAAAGTCAAAAGGTAACTCCAACAAAGAGAAGAAAGTGCAATCGTCTGACTTCTCAAAGTTCAGCAAGTGTTCCAAATGTGGAAGTTCCACCATGGTGAATGTTGTATGAACTCCTATCATTGTTTTTATTGTAAGGAGGAGGGTCATAAAGCTAACGAGTACCCAACAAGGACGAGGAGCAGAGAGGAGCAAGCTGCTCCTGTAACACCCCATTTCTACCCGGCAAAATAATGCAAAATATCAGAGTTCATAAAAATCTTTCTCAACAAATAATGGAGTGCCACAATTACTTCGTGAAAACAACGAGTTAATTCGCTTTAGAAAACAGTTATATAACACGTTTGGATCAACCGATAAAACAACCATTTTAATCCTCAGAAATAATTCATCTTTAAAAACTACGCAGCGGATTCACAACAAGTCAAATTAAATAATTGTTGTTTCTTAACAACTCAAGACAGCTCAAAAAACATCAAAATAGCAACATAACAGCTTAAAGATCCAACAATGAAATAACAAGGCAAACAGTATTAAAACGCGTGTTCATTCCCCCCGAGTGTTACATATCAGAGCGACGACACCGACTCGATCAAACGAAGGTGAACTGCCTTCATTCGGGGTTACCTGCACGTTAGCAACATTGGGGTAACATTCAAACAGAAGGGGTGAGATATCGCACTATATAAGCGGATACATGAAAAACAATATATAATTCATGTCACTTCATCACTTAACAGCAGACAAAATCATCTCAATCACATAAGTGTGCACAGAATGCGAAATGTGACTCAACTCAGGGCCACCGCCCTATAATGCATGTGGTACCATAATTCAGACCCGTAAATAGGGGCATCAACATCGCAACATCTTCGTCGTGGTTTGAGCATAGCTCCATCGTAAAAATATGCTATGCATGCCACACTATGTAAATGCGCAAACAAATAACAATGGTTACATAGCAGCGCAACAACATCGGAAAGCAACATTGGCCGTAGGCCTACAACACATCACCTGCCAATGAATAGAGGCAAATTCGTCTTCATACAACCTTCGTCGTCAACAATTTATAACTTAGCAATTTTCAACATTTTGGCAACGTCGCATTATTTTAGAAACTTTCAACATTTTGGGCAACATCGCAATATTTTAGCAACTTTCAACATTTTGGCAACTTTGGGCCTAATCACATATTCAACATCATTTTAAATAACAATCGTGAAATTTGTAACGCCCTAAAATAATTTAATTGATTAATTAATTAAATTATTGGAGGGATACAATATTTGTTTAAGTGGAATAATTTATGTATAATTGTTTTATTGTAGGAGGCGAAAAGTATTAAAAAGGGTGGTGTGAAAAATGGGCCCAAGCCACTTAAGTGACCCAAGCCCATTCCCATTTATCCTAAAACCTAAGAATTAGCTCTCATTTTCAAGAAAGAAACAAAGGCAGCGAAACTGAGAGTGAGAGGAGAAGTGGGTTGCGATTTCCAGCAAGAAGAAAAGAAGGGTTTTAATTCATCTTGGCTTTAGGTAAGTGCCTTTGATCCTTTTCCCTTCCATTTATTTTTCTCTTCCAAGTGGTGGTCTCAAACCCTTCCTTTTCCATTGTTGCGATTTTTTCCCCATGAATTTTGTGCTGGATGCGAATTGGTTAGAAGAGGAGGAGGGGGGCTGCTGCGAATTTTTTTTTGGTGACCTTGGCTCGTCGTGTTGCGGGGTTTTGTACGTGACTCATTCATCGTTGTTTCGGTCATACGAATTCGAGGTAAGGGTGAGCGTTTTCAATTTAATGTAATTAGGTGTTGGGTGTCAAATTCCATGGTGATTCTCGAATTTATTTGTATAGGCATGACTAGAATGATTACGTATATGAATTGAATTGCTCTATGTTGAAAATTTAGAGAATTAGGACTTGATTGTTGCGATGATTGGTTCGCATGTCATTGGGTGAATTGGATGCCAAATTTGGTTGATGAATTTCGAGTATGTGTGTGTACCCATGTGATCCATGTGGGTGATTAAATGTTGAGTTGGTTGCTGTTTTGAGTTGTGGTTAGGTGTCCATCAGGGTCATGAATATATGTATGAGGATCCACTATGTTGAAAATTTGAGAATTAATATTCGATTGTGCCATGAATTTAAATCGCATACCACTAAATAATTTAAATGATGATTTGTTGGTGACTTTTGAATGAGCATAGGTGTCCATGTGACTTATATTGGTGATCATACGTTGGGTTGTTGCTGTTTTAAATTTCGGTTTAGGTGCTGTTTTTTTTTCTAGAGGAATAGGTGTTGTTTTATAAGGGAATGTGTGGCTGTTTTTACAAAAAAAATAGGTGCTGTTTTTGTACAGAATTATGTTGCTGTCTTTATGAAAATTAGGTGCTGTTTTTGCAAAGGATTATGTTGTTTTTCTTATGAAAAATAGGTACTGTTTTATCAAGAATTATAGTGCTGTTTGCTGTTAATTAACGGTTGCTGTTGCTGTCAATTATATATTACTGTTGCTGTATTTAATCATGCTGTTTGCTGTCAATGAAATGTTGCTGTTTTTACCAATAAATTGCTGCTGTCATGTTGCTGTTTTCACCAATAAAATGTTGCTGTTTTACCAATAAAATACTGCTGTTTTGCAATTTCAAGTTGCTGTTTTTGCTGCTGTTTCAGCCTATAAAAGCTACTGTATTTCACTATGTTTGCTGCTGTTTTTGAATTGCATTCTACTGCTGCCTTGCAATTTAAGTTGCTGTTTTTGCCGCTGTTTTCAGCCTATAATAAGTGCTGTTTTTCCTCCACAAAATCGTGAAGCCTTGCTGTTTTTCTTAAAAATAAATATGCGATGTTGCTGTTTCTTTCAAAAGAAAATATGTGCTGTCATGCTGTTTTTTTTTTCTACAAATAAATAATGCTGTTTTAATCGAGTAATGGTGCTGTTCTACAAATACAATGATGTTGCTGTTGCTGTTTCTTTTGATTAAAAAGGCTGCCGTTTTATAAATAAGAAGTGTTGTTTCTCAAATTTTAAAGAAGTTGTTACGCGAACTTTAAATATGATGTTTCATGATGATGTTGTGATAAATTGTGACGAACATGACGAGTTCACTTGATGAGTGTGTTTTATGATGACGATGACGAGTTCACTTGATGAGTGTGTTTTATGATGACGATGACGAGTACTACAAGTGAGTGATTTTGGTGTTTTGCACATGTGTCCATGGTGTCTCATAGCATGTGCATCTTATGACGAATAGGCTTCGGCCTCTTAGTGACGGTGTGCCCATAGCGGCTTATTTATGACGAGAAAACAGAGACGGTGTGCCCATAGTGGCTTATTATGACGAGTATGGTACCATCATGCATATGCCCAGGTGTGGGTTGCATCTTCATGCGCATACATTTTTATGACGAGTGATGTGAATTGTGATTTTTTTGTTTTTTTTGGTTTTGTGTGTAATAACGACGAAGTTGATATTAATGATGATGTTGTGTGATGGTTTGCTCATATTACTCTGCTGTATGCCTAATTATATTTTGTTGAAAATTCTCACCCCTTCTGCTTGGAATGTTTCTCTATTGTGGCAACGCTGCAGGTGACTCCGATTGAAGGACATGCTGCCTTCCTTTATAGCTGTTGAGATGTTTTGAGTCGCTCTCTGATATTGTAACACCTAGGGGGCAGGGTTGAAGTTGATAATTCATTTAACTAGCTGTTTAATGATTTTATGGATGTTTTGAGACGTGTTTGAGTGACTTTGGTGAGTTATTGCTATTTCCGCTGTGATGAGATTATTTTGAAGTTTAACTTTTGCGATGACTGCGTTGGTGCATAAATTTTAATGGCGAAGGTGATGAGTTTTTATAAATGAAGATGTGACATTTCTTTCCTACTAATTGAATATTATTTTCGAAAATGAAAGTACTCTGATAATGACGTGCACATTAAGAGGTAGAAAAGGGGTGTTACATTAGTGGTATCAGAGCAGTTCGGTCTGTCCGGCCGGTGGTCAAGTTGTCAAGTTGAGTAGCAATTGAGTCTGGTTACTCGTATCTAAATTTGGTTTTCTGTTGCAGTACTAGAATGGCAGGACGGAACGATGCTGCACTTGCTGCTGCTTTGCAGGCTATAGCTGGAGTTGTGGGTAACATACCCAATGCTATTGGTGATGGGATGCGTAGTTTGGCTACGTTCCAGCGTGAGAACCCTCCTGCTTTTGAAGGCGGGTATAATCCTGATGGTGCCCTTGAGTGGCTAAGTGAGATGGAGCGGATCTTCCGCGTCATGGATTGCACCGATGCTCAGAAGGTTCGCTATGGCACGCATATGTTGAAGAAAGAGGCTTATGATTGGTGGAGGACGACTAGTCAGGGGTTGACGGCTGCCAATGAGGAGATTACCTGGGCTGTGTTTGAGAGAGAATTCAAGAGAAAGTACTACCCGGAGGATGTCCGCGGGAAGAAGGAGGTTGAGTTTCTAAGACTTGAACAAGGTAACATGACTGTAACCGAGTATGCTGCAAAATTTACTGAGCTGTCTAAGTTTTACCCTCATTATGATAGAGAGGGTGCGGAGTTCTCCAAATGCATCAAATTTGAAAATGGATTGCGTGCTGACATTAAGAGGGCCATAGGGTACCAGCAGATTCGTGTGTTTCCATTGTTGGTTAATAGCGCCAGAATTTTTGAGGAGGACAATAATGCCTTCTCCAGAGTCATGAAAGAAAAACAAAAGAATTTCTCAAGTCGTGGTAAGCCATATGAGGCGCCTGCTGGTGAGGGCAAGGGTAAGTTTGTTGGTGGGCCTAAGCGAAGTGGGGGAGATGCTGCGGCCAGTGTTACTTGTTACTCGTGTGGGAAAGTGGGTCATAAAAGTCCAGATTGCCCAAGCGGGGATAAGAAGAGATGTTATCGGTGTGGAAAAGAGGGGCATATATCTTCCGGATGTGATAAGAAAGAAGTGGTATGCTTCAACTGCGGGGAGAGTGGTCATGTTAGTACACAGTGTTCGAAACCCAAGAAGGAGAAGTCCTTTGGAAAGGTGTTCGCTCTGGCTGAGTCTGATGTAGTGAACGAGATTCGAGGTACGTGCTATATCAATAATTTTCCTCTTGTTGTTATTGTTGATACTGGTGCTACCCATAGTTTTATTGCTGCTGCATGTGTTAAGAAGTTAAGCCTTGTTTTATCTGATATGTTGAGGGAGATGGTCATCGACACTCCAGCTAAGGGTTCGGTGACTACCTCCGTTGTTTGTTGCATATCGGGTGGCCTTACCACCTAACCTTTCAAACTTGCACGACGTGTTTCACGTGTCGCAGCTTCGGAAGTATGTTGCGGATCCGTCTCATGTGATTCAACTAGATGATGTTGAGGTGCGGGACAATCTCACAGTGGAGACTATGCCAGTTAGAATTGACGACCGTGAAGTAAAAGTGTTAAGAGGCAAAGAGATTAATTTAGTGAAAGTGGTTTGGTTGGGAGCCGTGGGCGAGAGCATGACGTGGGAATTGGAAAGTAAGATGAAGGAAGCCTATCCAGAGTTATTTGATTCAGGTAATTTCGAGGACGAAATTCTCTAAGTGGGGGAGAGTTGTAACGCCCTAAAATAATTTAATTGATTAATTAATTAAATTATTGGAGGGATACAATATTTGTTTAAGTGGAATAATTTATGTATAATTGTTTTATTGTAGGAGGCGAAAAGTATTAAAAAGGGTGGTGTGAAAAATGGGCCAAAGCCACTTAAGTGACCCAAGCCCATTCCCATTTATCCTAAAACCTAAGAATTAGCTCTCATTTTCAAGAAAGAAACAAAGGCAGCGAAACTGAGAGTGAGAGGAGAAGTGGGTTGCGATTTCCAGCAAGAAGAAAAGACGGGTTTTAATTCATCTTGGCTTTAGGTAAGTGCCTTTGATCCTTTTCCCTTCCATTTATTTTTCTCTTCCAAGTGGTGGTCTCAAACCCTTCCTTTTCCATTGTTGCGATTTTTTCCCCATGAATTTTGTGCTGGATGCGAATTGGTTAGAAGAGGAGGAGGGGGGTTGCTGCGAATTTTTTTTTGGTGACCTTGGCTCGTCGTGTTGCGGGGTTTTGTACGTGACTCATTCATCGTTGTTTCGGTCATACGAATTCGAGGTAAGGGTGAGCGTTTTCAATTTAATATAATTAGGTGTTGGGTGTCAAATTCCATGGTGATTCTCGAATTTATTTGTATAGGCATGACTAGAATGATTACGTATATGAATAGAATTGCTCTATGTTGAAAATTTAGAGAATTAGGACTTGATTGTTGCCATGATTGGTTCGCATGTCATTGGGTGAATTGGATGCCAAATCTGGTTGATGAATTTCGAGTATGTGTGTGTACCCATGTGATCCATGTGGGTGATTAAATGTTGAGTTGGTTGCTGTTTTGAGTTGTGGTTAGGTGTCCATGAGGGTCATGAATATATGTATGATGATCCACTATGTTGAAAATTTGAGAATTAATATTCGATTGTGCCATGAATTGAAATCGCATACCACTAAATAATTTAAATGATGATTTGTTTGTGACTTTTGAATGAGCATAGGTGTCCATGTGACTTATATTGGTGATCATACGTTGGGTTGTTGCTGTTTTAAATTTCGGTTTAGGTGCTGTTTTTTTTTTCTAGAGGAATAGGTGTTGTTTTATAAGGGAATGTGTGGCTGTTTTTACAAAAAAAATAGGTGCTGTTTTTGTACAGAATTATGTTGCTGTCTTTATGAAAATTAGGTGCTGTTTTTGCAAAGGATTATGTGGTTTTTCTTATGAAAAATAGGTACTGTTTTATCAAGAATTATAGTGCTGTTTGCTGTTAATTAAGGGTTGCTGTTGCTGTCAATTATATATTACTGTTGCTGTATTTAATCATGCTGTTTGCTGTCAATGAAATGTTGCTGTTTTTACCAATAAATTGCTGCTGTCATGTTGCTGTTTTCACCAATAAAATGTTGCTGTTTTACCAATAAAATACTGCTGTTTTGCAATTTAAAGTTGCTGTTTTTGCTGCTGTTTCAGCCTATAAAAGCTACTGTATTTCACTATGTTTGCTGCTGTTTTTGAATTGCATTCTACTGCTGCCTTGCAATTTAAGTTGCTGTTTTTGCCGCTGTTTTCAGCCTATAATAAGTGCTGTTTTTCCTCCACAAAATCGTGAAGCCTTGCTGTTTTTCTTAAAAATAAATATGCGATGTTGCTGTTTCTTTCAAAAGAAAATATGTGCTGTCATGCTGTTTTTTTTTCTACAAATAAATAATGCTGTTTTAATCGAGTAATGGTGCTGTTCTACAAATAAAATGATGTTGCTGTTGCTGTTTCTTTTGATTAAAAAGGCTGCCGTTTTATAAATAAGAAGTGTTGTTTCTCAAATTTTAAAGAAGTTGTTACGCGAACTTTAAATATGATGTTTCATGATGATGTTGTGATAAATTGTGACGAACATGACGAGTTCACTTGATGAGTGTGTTTTATGATGACGATGACGAGTTCACTTGATGAGTGTGTTTTATGATGACGATGACGAGTACTACAAGTGAGTGATTTTGGTGTTTTGCACATGTGTCCATGGTATCTCATAGCATGTGCATCTTATGACGAATAGGCTTCGGCCTCTTAGTGACGGTGTGCCCATAGCGGCTTATTTATGACGAGAAAACAGTGACGGTGTGCCCATAGTGGCTTATTATGACGAGTATGGTACCATCATGCATATGCCCAGGTGTGGGTTGCATCTTCATGCGCATACATTTTTATGACGAGTGATGTGAATTGTGATTTTTTTGTTTTTTTTGGTTTTGTGTGTAATAACGACGAAGTTGATATTAAAGATGATGTTGTGTGATGGTTTGCTCATATTACTCTGCTGTATGCCTAATTATATTTTGTTGAAAATTCTCACCCCTTCTGCTTGGAATGTTGCTCTATTGTGGCAACGCTGCAGGTGACTCCGATTGAAGGACATGCTGCCTTCCTTTATAGCTGTTGAGATGTTTTGAGTCGCTCTCTGATATTGTAACACCTAGGGGGCGGGGTTGAAGTTGATAATTCATTTAACTAGCTGTTTAATGATTTTATGGATGTTTTGAGACGTGTTTGAGTGACTTTGGTGAGTTATTGCTATTTACGCTGTGATGAGATTATTTTGAAGTTTAACTTTTGCGATGACTGCGTTGGTGCATAAATTTTAATGGCGAAGGCGATGAGTTTTTATAAATGAAGATGTGACATTTCTTTCCTACTAATTGAATATTATTTTCGAAAATGAAAGTACTCGGATAATGACGTGCACATTAAGAGGTAGAAAAGGGGTGTTACAAAATTCACATTTGGGCAGCCACACTTGGCGCCCTTGGCGCCCACTACGCCAAGCAACACAATTGACAGCCAAACTGGCGCCCAACAGCACAACGGGCAGCCAAACTGGCGTCCTTGGCGTCCATGGCGCCCAGCAACGCAACACAGCACAAGGCAGCCTGGTTTAGGCGCCCATGGCGCCCCTACGCCAGACACGGCACGAGGCAGCCTGATTTAGGCGCCCATGGCGCCCCTGGGCCAGACACAGCACAACATTATAATACACAATTCATTCAATAAAATCACTCTAAAACCTAACCCTATACGATACTCATCACATAAGCTATTAAGGATGGAAAGAAGAACCCCCTAACCTTATGGAAGTCTAAATTACTAGGCAAGGCTCCAAGAAATTGCAAGACACCAACAAGCCTTCCCTCCTCCTTGAGTGCTCCACGAAATTCCTCTCCCTTCCTCTTGCAAGTCGCGCCTCTCTCTTCTCACTCTTTCTCTATTCGCTTCTTTTTCTTTCTTTTGGGTGGAATGAGTGAAATGAAAACTAACTCTCAAGACCCCTAAGTGAGTCGAATTCTATGACTAGTCAATGGGCCACGGGCCTAATTATGGATCATGGGCCCTTATTCGCACCATTTAATTCGTGACTACACCTCCTAAACAAATAAAATAAAATAAATTAAATCCTGAATTAGTTAATTAAATTAAATAAATATTGTAAGCCTTAAATAACTTAATTAGATAAATAATTAAATTATTTTGGGGCGTTACAATCCTCCCCCACTTAGAATATTTCGTCCTCGAAATTACCTGAATCAAACAACTCCGGATATGCTTCCCGCATCTTACTCTCCAGCTCCCAAGTCATACTCTCACCAGCAGCTCCTAACCAAACCACTTTCACCAAAGGAATCTCCTTCCCTCTCAGAATCTTCACTTCTCTATCTTCAATTCGCACAGGCATAGTCTCCACAGTGAGATTATCCCGTACCTCTACTTCATCCATCTGAATCACATGAGACGGGTCCGGAACATACTTTCGAAGTTGTGACACGTGAAACACGTCATGCAAGTTCGAAAGATTAGGAGGCAAAGCCACCCTATAGGAAACACTTCCCACCCTCTCAGTAATCTGGTACGGACCAATGAAACGGGGAGTTAACTTTTTTGATTTCAAGGCACGCCCAACACCAGTCACCGGAGTGACTCTCAGGAACACATGATCACCGGCCTGAAACTCTAAATCCTTCCTTCTCTTATCATGATAGCTCTTTTGTCGACTCTGCGACGCTTTCATCTTCTCACGGATTAATTTTACCTTCTCAGTTGTTTCTCGCACAATCTCAGGCCCCAACACTGCACTCTCTCCAGATTCATACCAACATAACGGAGTCCTACATCTCCGACCATACAACGCCTCAAACGGTGCCATCCCAATGCTAGAATGAAAACTGTTATTATAGGTGAACTCGATCAATGGAAGATGAGAATCCCACGAACCTCCCTGCTCGAGAACACATGCTCTTAACAAGTCCTCTAACGACTGGATAGTCCTCTCCGTCTGACCATCTGTCTGCGGATGATAAGCGGAGCTCAACTTCAACTTAGAACCCAAAGCTTCTTGCAAACTTTTCCGAAATTCAGAAGTGAATCTTGGATCTCTATCAGATACAATACTAAGCGGAACGCCATGCAACTTCACAATTGTCTTGATGTAGATCTCTGCTAACTTTGGAACTGGATAAGTGATATTAATCGGTAAGAAGTGAGCAGACTTTGACAACCTGTCCACAACCACCCATATAGCATCAAACCCTCTCACTGTATTTGGGAAGCCAGTCACAAAATCCATGGAAATGCTATCCCATTTCCATTCCGGAACTTCTAATGGTTGCATCAACCCCGCAGGCTTCTGATGCTCAATCTTTGACTTCTGACAAGTCAAACAGGCGTACACAAATTGTGCCACATCCTTCTTCATACCAGGCCACCAGAACAATTTCTTCAAATCTTGGTACATTTTCGTAGCCTCTGGATGAATACTCAACTTGCTTCTATGGCTCTCCTCAAGAATCATTCTCTTCATCTCAGCATCATCAGGAATACAGATCCTATCCCTGAATCTCAATACACCTTGGGAATCTAACTTGAAATCTTCATTCACACCTTGGGCTTCTCGAATACTAACCAAAAATTCATTACCAATCTTCAACATTCCCAATCTGACACTCTGCGGTGTCACTTCACAAACCAGACTCATGTCCCGGAACTGCTCCATCAGCTCTAATTCTTTCACCATCATAGCCGACATATGCAAGCTCTTCCGACTTAAAGCATCAGCCACGACATTAGCTTTGCCAGGGTGATAGTTCAAGCCGAAATCATAATCCTTCAGCAATTCTAACCAACGTCTCTGTCTCATATTCAGCTCCTTCTGATCAAACAAGTATTTCAAACTCTTATGGTCACTAAACACCTCAAATCTAGTACCATACAGATAGTGCCTCCAAATCTTCAGCACAAACACAATTGCAGCTAGCTCCAAATCATGAGTAGGGTAGTTCTTCTCATGGGTCCTCAACTGTCTAGACGCATAAGCTACTACCTTACCTTCTTGCATCAACACACCTCCCAAACCCATCTTGGAAGCATCACAGTACACCACAAATGGTTGATCCGGAACAGGCAAGGTCCAAACGGGCGATGTGGTCAACCTCTTCTTCAACTCATTAAAGCTCTCCTCACAGCGAGCATCCCACACAAATGCTTTTCCCTTACACGTCAATTGAGTCAACGGAAGGGCCAACTTCGAGAAACCTTCTATAAACCTCCTGTAATAACCAGCTAGTCCCAAGAAGCTTCTAATCTCTGTAACTGACTTCGGGCTCTCCCATTGCGACACAGCATCAACCTTGGCAGGATCCACGGCTATACCATTACCAGAGATAATATGACCAAGGAAACCTACTTCATTCAGCCAGAACTCACAGTTAGACAACTTTGCATACAATTTCTTTTCTTTCAACACTTCTAGTACTAACCTCAAATGTTCTGCATGCTCCTCTTCCGTCTTTGAATACACCAGAATGTCATCAATAAACACAACTATAAACCGATCCAAGTAACTATGGAAGGTACGATTCATGTACTCCATAAACACTCCTGGCGCGTTGGTAACACCAAACGGCATCACAGAGTACTCATAGTGCCCATATCTCGTTCTGAAAGCTGTCTTCTGAATGTCTTCATCCTTTACCTTGATCTGGTGATAACCCGACCTCAAATCGATTTTGCTAAACACTTTAGCACCTACCAATTGGTCCATCAAATCATCAATTCTGGGGAGCGGATACCTGTTCTTTATTGTCACCTTGTTCAATTGCCTATAATCGACACAAAGTCTCATACTCCCGTCCTTCTTTTTCACTAACAATACCGGAGCACCCCACGGTGACACACTTGGCCTTACAAATTTCTTCTCAAGTAGATCTTCTAGTTGCTTTTTCAATTCAGACAACTCTGAGGCTGACATCCGGTACGGTGCCATAGACACAGGCCTAGTACCAGGTATAAGATCAATAGCAAACTCAACCTCCCTCTCTGGCGGAACACTTGGAATTTCATCCGGGAACACTTCAGGAAACTCACACACTACTTGTACCCCTTCAATAATCGCCTGATTCTCAGCAGACAATGACGCCATCAGAGCAAACAGATGAACTCCCTCTTTCATTACCTTATGCAATTGACCAGCAGGCAACAAAACGGATTCTTCTTCTTCGGGAGGAAGGAAACTCACAGATTTACGAAAACAATTAATATGCACATGGTTAACTACTAACCAGTCCATACCAAGAATGACATCCAACCCTCCCAACGGCAAACAAATAAGGTCAACAATGAAATCTCTTCCAAAGGGCACTTAGCACACACAAGAGAGGTAGTTACTGAACCCTTAGCTGGAGTGTCAATAACCATCTCCCTCATCATAGAAGACAAAGCAAGGTCCAATTTCTTACCACATAAAGCAGCAATAAATGAATGCGTAGCACCAGTATCAATAATAGCAATCAAAGGAATACCATTAATAAAACATGTACCTCTAATCTCATTAGTATCCTTTGATCCTGCGAGGGCAAACACTTTTCCACTGAACTTCTCTTTCTTCGGCTTAGTACACTTGGTACTAATATGACCTACTTCCCCACAGTTGTAGCACACCACATCCATTTTCTCACATTTGGCCGCTACATGACCTTCTTTACCGCACTTGAAACATTTATTATCCGAGCAGTCAAAACTCTTATGGCCCGGCTTGCCACACCTGTAGCACACAACCTTCGCAGGGGCATCTCCCCCACTTGGTTTCTTACTATCAGCATACCTCTGTTTACCCTTACCAGCGGGAACCTCATATGGCTTACCCCTGTTCTGAAATTTACCCCTCTGATCTCTCATGACCTTGGAGTGAGCATTACTATCATCCTCGAATATCCTGCAACTGTCGATTAAATCAGCGAATACCCGAATCTTCTGGTACACTATAGCTTTCTTTATATCAGCCCTCAGTCCATTCTCAAACTTAATACATTTTGAGAACTCAGAATCAGCATCAGCATAATGGGGGTAAAACTTAGCCAATTCAGTGAACTTGGCAGCATACTCTGTCACTGACATGCTTCCTGTAACGCCCCAAAATAATTTAATTATTTATTTAATTAAGTTATTTAAGGCTTACAATATTTATTTAATTTAATTAAATAATTCAAGGTTTAGTTATTTTTATTTTATTTATTAGGAGGTGTTGTCACGAATTGAGTGGTGCGAGCAAGGGCCCGTGATCCACAATTAGGCCCGTGCCCCATTGCCTTGTCAAAGTATTCGACTCACAAGGGGTCTAGGGGTTAGTTTTCATTTTGTTACTCTATTGAAAAAAATAAGAAAAGAAGCGAAAAAGAGAGAGTGAGAAGAGGAGGAGAAGTGCGAAGTGAAGAGGAGAAGGAGAGAAAGGGGGCGAATCACTCAAGAGGAGGAACAGCTTGATTGGAGTCTTGCAATTTTTCCTTGGAGCTTTGCTAGCAATTCGACTTCCATAAGGTTAGGGGATCCTCTTTTTGTTCTTAATAACTTATGCGAATTGGTGATTGCTTAGGGTTAGGGTTCTAGGTTAGTTCTATGAATGAATTGTGATGTTGATGATTTAAATTATAGTATTGTGATGATTGATGTTGAATTGTTATGTTGAAAATCACATGATTGGTGTTTGAGTTGTTGCTAATACGAATTGGACATCATATGTTTGAATATATGACTATTTGGTGCTTACTTGGTGAAATTGAGAATTTATGGTGACACTTGAATCATATATATATAACTGAGTGTTTGGTGATTTTAAATTGGTGATTGAAAGTGAGAAATTCTGGTTTTGGAAGCTCCTAGGCGCCTTGGGCGCCATATGTGTGTTGCTGGATTTTTTTTGTGTTATGCGCCATAGTCATGGGCGCCAGGCGCCCAGCAGGGTGCCTGCGCCAGTTTTTCCAAATTCTGTTGCCCCTGTGTTGCCATTCTGTGTCACTGTGTTGCTGTGACTGTTGCCCTGTGTTGCTGTTTCTGTGTCACTGTGCTGCCAGTTTTGGCGCTAGTTGCTTGTGTCATGGGCGCCAAGGGCCCCAATGTTCTGGTGATAGTTTTGTAAAAATTGGTTTCAGGTTTTCATATTCAGGTAAAATGGCTCGTGCAAAATGATTTTGGGCAACAAAAGAGTTGGGTTGCGTGTTTTCACTAGGTGCCTAGTGCATGGGCGCCAAAAATGATGTTCAGTTTTTGATGAAATTTTTATTGGGTTTTCATGTTCTGAGCATTTGGCTCGTGTAAAATCAATTTCGAAGAAAAATAAATTTTGTTGCATGTTGGCCTTAGGCGCCTAGTGCCTGGGCGCCGTGTTGCTGTGCTGGGCGCAATGCGCCTGTGTGCGCGTTGTTCCCTGGGCGCCTAGCGCCTGTGCGCGTGTTGTTCCCTGGGCGCCTAGCGCCTGTGCGCGTGTTGTTCCCTGGGCGCCTAGCGCCTGTGCGCGTGCTGTTTCCCTGGGCGCCTAGCGCCTATGCGCGCTGTTGCTCCCTGGGCGCCATGCGCCTGTGCGTGTTGCCTTTTCCTGGGCGCCAAGCGCCCATGCGCCAAGCCCCGTGTTGCACCTGGGCGCCCAGCGCCCATGCGCCAGTTCCAGGATGTCTAAGTATTTTTCCTATTTTGTTTTTAGTGTAACTTTTGACTCGGTTATCCAAATTTAACGGTTCAAAATGCGTTTCGAAGCTAATTTCAGTGTCTATCCAATTGTTCCAATTTTATGCAAAAATAAATTATTTTACTGGTGTTTCTGGGCTGATGGTGTTCAAGTGTCCAAATGGCTATTTTTACCCACTTTCCCTATGTCGTGTCAATATCCTAAGTTGGTCGATTTGAATTGGTGTTGGTGTGAGTGGTGGGCTGAATTGGTGAGTGTGATAAGGTGAGATTGGTGAGCAGAGGCTTCGGCCTAATTTTAATTTGGTGAGCTGATTAATGCACTATGGTGAGATTAGAAATTAAAATGGTGAATTGATTGAATTGTGGTGTGTTGTGATGCATTCTCCATAACACCTCATGAAACATGTGCATTATTGGTGAGCAGAGGCTTCGGCCTAGTTTTATTTGGTGAGCAGAGGCTACGGCCTATTTGTATTTGGTGACGGATCCGACATGCATGTACCCGTGGAGTTTGGGTTGCATTACATGCATAATCATATATTGTGTAGTGCTGTTTGGAAATAGAATGTTGATGTGATTGTTTCCATTGTTGTGAATTGGTGTGCCTGGTTTCCTTTTTCCTATGCAGTGCTTAATTCCCATATGTTATTAATTATGAAAAGAGACTCACCCTACTGCTTTTATGTTGCTTCTTATGTCGGCAACGTGCAGGTAATAACGAGTGAAGGATTCCTTTATGCCTTCGTCTGGTAGGAAGTGTCACGCTCTGATATGTAGCACCAGGGGGGGGTGTCCTATGTTTATGGATTATTTTTCCTAAAACTGTTAGATTTGATTGGTGATGTATTGGTTTTAAATTTTAGAACTCATTATTATTTCCGCTGCTGGTGGTGATTGGATTTAGTTGATGCGAACTAAACCTTTCTTTATGGTGTCATGTATCTTGTGTTTTGAACCGAACTATGAAAAGTGAAGTGGTGATTTTTATGGAGTAAGTGTAGCACTCGCTTGAATTGTTTTCAAAAAAAAAAAGAAACTCTGATTTTTATTAAAAAGTAAGGTTATTAGAAAGGGGTGTTACATTAGTGGTATCAGAGCAGTTCGGTCTGTCCGGCCAAGTCGTCCTGTCATAGTGTCTTATGACAAATAGAATTGTTAGATTAGTTCTAAATTTCTGTTTGTGCTGCAGTGATAGTTTGAAATGGCTGGGAGGAACGACGCTGCTCTTGCTGCTGCTTTGCAGGCTATGGCTCAGGCTGTTGGGAACCAGCAAAATGGTGCTGAAAATGCTGGGACTCGCAGTTTGGCCACGTTCCAGAGAGAGAATCCACCTGTCTTTAAGGGCAAGTATAATCCAGATGGTGCTCTAGCATGGCTGAAAGAGATTGAGAGGATATTCCGGGTCATGGATTGTAATGATGCGCAGAAGGTCAGGTATGGTACCCATACGCTGGCAGAGGAAGTTGATGATTGGTGGTTGGAAGTGAGGCAGAGATTAGAAACTGCTAATGAAGAGATAACTTGGGCTGTTTTCCGTAGAGAGTTCTTGCGTAAGTATTTTCCTGAAGATGTGAGAGGTAAGAAAGAAATAGAATTCCTTGAGCTGAAGCAAGGAAGCATGTCAGTGACGGAGTATGCTGCCAAGTTCACTGAATTGGCTAAGTTTTATCCCCATTATGCTGATGCTGATTCTGAGTTCTCAAAGTGTATTAAGTTTGAGAATGGACTGAGGGCTGATATAAAGAAAGCTGTAGGGTACCAGAAGATTCGGGTATTCGCTGATTTGATCGACAGTTGCAGGATATATGAGGATGATAGTAATGCTCACTCCAAGATCATGAGGGATCTGAAGGGTAAATTTCAGAACCAGGGTAAACCGTATGAGGTTCCAGCTGGTAAGGGTAAGCAGAGGTATGCTGATAATAAGAAAACAAGTGGGGGAGATGCCCCTGCGAAGGTTGTGTGCTACAGGTGTGGCAAGCCGGGTCACAAGAGTTTTGACTGCTTGGATAATAAATGTTTCAAGTGCGGTAAAGAGGGTCATGTGGCTGCGAAATGTGAGAAAAGGGATGTGGTGTGCTACAATTGCGGGGAATCAGGTCATATTAGTACTAAGTGTACTAAGCCGAAGAAAGAGAAGTCCCATGGAAAAGTGTTTGCTCTCGCAGGATCAGAGGATACTAATGAGATTAGAGGTACATGTTTTATTAATGGTATTCCCTTGATTGCTATTATTGATACTGGTGCTACGCATTCATTTATTGCTGCTTTATGTGCTGAGAAATTGGACCTTGTTTTATCTTCTATGATGAGGGAGATGGTTATTGACACTCCAGCTAAGGGTTCAGTAACTACCTCTCTTGTGTGTGCTAAGTGCCCTCTGTCAATCTTCAGCAGAGACTTTCTTGCTGATCTTATTTGTTTGCCGTTGGGAGGGTTGGATGTCATTCTTGGTATGGACTGGTTAGTATTTAACCATGTGCATATTAATTGTTTCCGGAGATCTGTGAGTTTCTTTCCTCCCGAAGAGGAAGAATCAGTTTTGTTGCCTGCTGGTCATTTGCATAAGGTAATGAAGGAGGGAGTTCATCTGTTTGCTTTGATGGCGTCATTGTCTGCTGAGAATCAGGCAATCATTGAAAGGGTTCAAGTAGTGTGTGAGTTCCCTGAAGTGTTCCCGGATGAAACTCCAAGTGTTCCGCCAGAGAGGGAGGTTGAGTTTGCTATTGATCTCATACCTGGTACTAGGCCTGTGTCTATGGCACCGTACCGAATGTCAGCCTCAGAGTTGTCTGAATTGAAAGAGTAATTAGAAGATCTACTTGAGAAGAAATTTGTAAGGCCAAGTGTGTCACCGTGGGGTGCTCCGGTATTGTTAGTGAAAAAGAAGGACGGGAGTATGAGACTTTGTGTCGATTATAGGCAATTGAACAAAGTGACGATAAAGAACTGGTATCCGCTTCCCAGAATTGATGATCTGATGGACCAGTTGGTAGGTGCTAAGGTGTTTAGTAAAATCGATTTGAGGTCGGGTTATCACCAGATCAAGGTAAAGGATGAAGACATTCAGAAAACCGCTTTCAGAACAAGATATGGGCACTATGAGTATTCTGTGATGCCGTTTGGTGTTACCAACGCGCCGGGTGTGTTTATGGAGTACATGAATCGTACTTTCCATAGTTACTTGGATCGGTTTGTAGTTGTGTTTATTGACGACATTCTGGTGTATTCGAAAACAGAAGAGGAGCACGCAGAACATTTGAGGTTAGTACTAGAAGTGTTGAAAGAAAAGAAATTGTATGCAAAATTGTCTAAGTGTGAGTTCTGGCTTAATGAAGTAGGTTTCCTTGGTCATATTATCTCTGGTAATGGTATAGCTGTGGACCCAGCCAAGGTAGATGCTGTGTCGCAATGGGAGAGCCCGAAGTCAGTTACAGAGATTAGAAGCTTTTTGGGATTAGCTGGTTATTACAGGAGATTTATTGAAGGTTTCTCGAAATTGGCACTTCCGTTGACTCAATTGACATGTAAGGGAAAAGCTTTTGTGTGGGATGCACGCTGTGAGGAGAGCTTCAATGAGTTGAAGAAGAGGTTGACCACATCGCCCGTTTTGACTTTGCCTGTTCCGGATCAACCGTTTGTAGTATATTGCGATGCTTCCAAGATGGGTTTGGGAGGTGTGTTAATGCAAGAGGGTAAGGTAGTAGCTTACGCGTCCAGACAGTTGAGGACCCATGAGAAGAACTACCCTACTCATGATTTGGAGCTAGCTGCAATTGTGTTTGTGCTGAAAATTTGGAGGCACTATCTGTATGGTACTAGATTTGAAGTGTTTAGTGACCATAAGAGTCTGAAATACTTGTTTGATCAGAAGGAGCTAAATATGAGACAGAGACGTTGGCTAGAATTACTGAAGGATTATGATTTCGGCTTGAACTATCACCCCGGCAAAGCTAATGTCGTGGCTGATGCTTTAAGTCGGAAGAGTTTGCATATGTCGGCTATGATGGTGAAAGAGTTAGAGTTGATTGAGCAGTTTCGGGACATCAGTCTGGTTTGTGAAGTGACACCGCAGAGTGTCAGATTGGGGATGTTGAAGATTGGCAATGAATTTTTGGTTAGTGTTCGAGAAGCCCAAAAGTCAGATGTGAAGTTGGTGGATTTGTTAGTTGTGAATGATCGAGCTGTGAATGGGGATTTCAAGTTAGATTCCCAAGGTGTATTGAGATTCAGGGATAGGATTTGTATTCCTGATGATGCTGAGATGAAGAGAATGATTCTTGAGGAGAGCCATAGGAGCAAGTTGAGTATTCATCCAGGGGCTACGAAAATGTACCAAGATTTGAAGAAAATGTTCTGGTGGCCTGGTATGAAGAAGGATGTGGCACAGTTTGTGTATTCTTGTTTGACTTGTCAGAAGTCTAAGATTGAGCATCAGAAGCCTGCGGGGTTGATGCAACCATTGGAGATTCCGGAATGGAAATGGGATAGCATTTCCATGGATTTTGTAACTGGTTTGCCAAATACAGTGAGAGGGTTTGATGCTATATGGGTGGTTGTGGACAGGTTGTCTAAGTCTGCTCATTTCTTACCAATTAATATGACTTATCCAGTTCCAAGGTTGGCAGAAATCTACATCAAGACTATTGTGAAGTTGCATGGCGTTCCGCTTAGTATTGTATCTGATAGAGATCCGAGATTCACATCTGAATTTTGGAAAAGTTTGCAAGAAGCTTTGGGTTCTAAGTTGAGGTTGAGCTCCGCTTATCATCCGCAGACAGATGGTCAGACGGAGAGGACTATTCAGTCGTTAGAGGACTTGTTGAGGGCATGTGTTCTTGAGCAGGGAGGTTCATGGGATTCTCATCTTCCGTTGATAGAGTTCACCTACAATAACAGTTTTCATTCTAGTATTGGAATGGCACCGTTTGAGGCGTTGTATGGTCGGAGATGTAGGACTCCGTTGTGTTGGTATGAATCTGGGGAGAGTGCAGTGTTGGGGCCTGAAATTGTGCGAGAAACAACTGAGAAGGTAAAATTAATCCGTGAGAAGATGAAAGTGTCGCAGAGTCGACAAAAGAGCTATCATGATAAGAGAAGGAAGGATTTAGAGTTTCAGGCAGGTGATCATGTGTTTTTGAGAGTCACTCCGGTGACTGGTGTTGGGCGTGCCTTAAAATCTAAGAAGTTAACTCCCTGTTTCATTGGTCCGTATCAGATTACGGAGAGGGTGGGAAGTGTTGCATATAGGGTGGCTTTGCCGCCTAATCTTTCGAACTTGCATGACGTGTTTCACGTGTCACAACTTCGAAAGTATGTTCCGGACCCGTCTCATGTAATTCAGATGGATGAAGTAGAGGTGCGGGATAATCTCACTGTGGAGACTATGCCTGTGCGGATTGAAGATATTGAAGTGAAGACTCTGAGAGGGAAAGAAATTCTTTTGGTGAAAGTGGTTTGGTTAGGAGCTGCTGGTGAGAGTATGACTTGGGAGCCGGAGAGTAAGATGCGGGAAGCATATCCGGAGTTGTTTGATTCAGGTAATTTCGAGGACGAAATATTCTAAGTGGGGGAGAGTTGTAACGCCCCAAAATAATTTAATTATTTATTTAATTAAGTTATTTAAGGCTTACAATATTTATTTAATTTAATTAAATAATTCAAGGTTTAATTATTTTTATTTTATTTATTAGGAGGTGTTGTCACGAATTGAGTGGTGCGAGCAAGGGCCCGTGATCCACAATTAGGCCCGTGGCCCATTGCCTTGTCAAAGTATTCGACTCACAAGGGGTCTAGGGGTTAGTTTTCATTTTGTTACTCTATTGAAAAAAATAAGAAAAGAAGCGAAAAAGAGAGAGTGAGAAGAGGAGGAGAAGTGCGAAGTGAAGAGGAGAAGGAGAGAAAGGGGGCGAATCACTCAAGAGGAGGAAGAGCTTGATTGGAGTCTTGCAATTTTTCCTTGGAGCTTTGCTAGCAATTCGACTTCCATAAGGTTAGGGGGTCCTCTTTTTGTTCTTAATAACTTATGCGAATTGGTGATTGCTTAGGGTTAGGGTTCTAGGTTAGTTCTATGAATGAATTGTGATGTTGATGCTTTAAATTATAGTATTGTGATGATTGATGTTGAATTGTTATGTTGAAAATCACATGATTGGTGTTTGAGTTGTTGCTAATACGAATTGGACATCATATGTTTGAATATATGACTATTTGGTGCTTACTTGGTGAAATTGAGAATTTATGGTGACACTTGAATCATATATATATATATATATATATATATATATATATATATATATATATATATATATATATATAATTGAGTGTTTGGTGATTTTAAATTGGTGATTGAAAGTGAGAAATTCTGGTTTTGGAAGCTCCTAGGCGCCTTGGGCGCCATATGTGTGTTGCTGGATTTTTTTGTGTTATGCGCCATAGCCATGGGCGCCAGGCGCCCAGCAGGGTGCCTGCGCCAGTTTTTCCAATTTCTGTTGCCCCTGTGTTGCCATTTTGTGTCACTGTGTTGCTGTGCCTGTTGCCCTGTGTTGCTGTTTCTGTGTCACTGTGCTGCCAGTTTTGGCGCTAGTTGCTTGTGTCATGGGCGCCAAGGGCCCCAATGTTCTGGTGATAGTTTTGTAAAAATTGGTTTCAGGTTTTCATATTCAGGTAAAATGGCTCGTGCAAAATGATTTTGGGCAACAAAAGAGTTGGGTTGCGTGTTTTCACTAGGTGCCTAGTGCATGGGCGCCAAAAATGATGTTCAGTTTTTGATGAAATTTTTATTGGGTTTTCATGTTCTGAGCATTTGGCTCGTGTAAAATCAATTTCGAAGAAAAATAAATTTTGTTGCATGTTGGCCTTAGGCGCCTAGTGCCTGGGCGCCGTGTTGCTGTGCTGGGCGCAATGCGCATGTGTGCGCGTTGTTCCCTGGGCGCCTAGCGCCTGTGCGCGTGTTGTTCCCTGGGCGCCTAGCGCCTGTGCGCGTGTTGTTCCCTGGGCGCCTAGCGCCTGTGCGCGTGCTGTTTCCCTGGGCGCCTAGCGCCTATGCGCGCTGTTGCTCCCTGGGCTCCATGCGCCTGTGCGTGTTGCCTTTTTCTGGGCGCCAAGCGCCCATGCGCCAAGCCCCGTGTTGCTCCTGGGCGCCCAGCGCCCATGCGCCAGTTCCAGGATGTCTAAGTATTTTTCCTATTTTGTTTTTAGTGTAACTTTTGACTCGGTTATCCAAATTTAACGGTTCAAAATGCGTTTCGAAGCTAATTTCAGTGTCTATCCAATAGTTCCAATTTTATGCAAAAATAAATTATTTTACTGGTGTTTCTGGGCTGATGGTGTTCAAGTGTCGAAATGGCTATTTTTACCCACTTTCCCTATGTCGTGTCAATATCCTAAGTTGGTCTATTTGAATTGGTGTTGGTGTGAGTGGTGGGCTGAATTGGTGAGTGTGATAAGGTGAGATTGGTGAGCAGAGGCTTCGGCCTAATTTTAATTTGGTGAGCTGATTAATGCACTATGGTGAGATTAGAAATTAAAATGGTGAATTTATTGAATTGTGGTGTGTTGTGATGCATTCTCCATAACACCTCATGAAACATGTGCATTATTGGTGAGCAGAGGCTTCGGCCTAGTTTTATTTGGTGAGCAGAGGCTACGGCCTATTTGTATTTGGTGACGGATCCGACATGCATGTACCCGTGGAGTTTGGGTTGCATTACATGCATAATCATATATTGTGTAGTGCTGTTTGGAAATAGAATGTTGATGTGATTGTTTCCATTGTTGTGAATTGGTGTGCCTGGTTTCCTTTTTCCTATGCAGTGCTTAATTCCCATATGTTATTAATTATGAAAAGAGACTCACCCTACTGCTTTTATGTTGCTTCTTATGTCGGCAACGTGCAGGTAATAACGAGTGAAGGATTCCTTTATGCCTTCGTCTGGTAGGAAGTGTCACGCTCTGATATGTAGCACCAGGGGGGGGGGGGGTCCTATGTTTATGCATTATTTTTCCTAAAACTGTTAGATTTGATTGGTGATGTATTGGTTTTAAATTTTAGAACTCATTATTATTTCCGCTGCTGGTGGTGATTGGATTTAGTTGATGCGAACTAAACCTTTCTTTTTGGTGTCATGTATCTTGTGTTTTGAACCGAACTATGAAAAGTGAAGTGGTGATTTTTATGGAGTAAGTGTAGCACTCGCTTGAATTGTTTTCAAAAAAAAAAAGAAACTCTGATTTTTATTAAAAAGTAAGGTTATTAGAAAGGGGTGTTACACTTCCTTGCTTTAGCTCAAGGAATTCTATTTCTTTCTTTCCCCTCATATCTTCTGGAAAATACTTCCGTAAGAACTCTCTGCGGAAGACAGCCCAAGTTATCTCCTCATTAGCAGTTTCTAACCTCTGCCTAACCTCCATCCAGCAATCATCAGCTTCTTCTGCCAGCGTATGGGTGCCATACCTGACCTTCTGCGCATCATCACAATCCATGACACGAAATATCCTTTCAATCTCTTTCAGCCATGCTTGAGCGCCATCTGGATTGTACTTGCCCCTAAAAACGGGTGGATTCTCCCTCAGGAACGTGGCTAAACTGCGAGTCCCAGCATTTTCAGCACCATTTTGAGGGTTCCCAACAGCCTGAGCCATAGCCTGCAGAGCAGCAGCAAGAGCAGCGTCATTTCTCCCAGCCATTTCAAATTATCACTGCAGCACAAACAGAAATTTAGAACTAATCTAACAACTCCTGTTTGTCATAAGACACTATGACAGGACGACTTGGCCGGACAGACCGAACTGCTCTGCTGTGAATTAGTTCACGTCAACTAAATACAGTCACTACCATAGCAGAATAATAATAAGTTCGAAAAACAAGTCCAATACATCACCAATAACAGTCTAACAGTATAAATAAAATGACGCATAAACATGAGACGCCCCCCCCCCCCCCGGTGCTACGTATCAGAGCATGACACTTCCTACCAGACGAAGGCATAAGGGTAACCTTCACTCGCTATTACCTGCACGTTGCCGACATAAGAAGCAACATAAAAGCAGTAGGGTGAGTCTCTTTTCATAATTAATACCATATGGAATAAGCAATGCATAGGAAAGGTAACTAGGCACACCGATTCACAACAATGGCAGCAACCACATCACAATTACAATCTCCAAACAACAATACAAAAGGTATGGTTATGCATGAAATGCAACCCAAACTCCACGGGCACATGCATGTCGGATCCGTCACCAAGTACAATTAGGCCGTAGCCTCTGCTCACCATTTTAAAATTAGGCCGAAGCCTCTGCTCACCGAAAATGCACATGATTCATGAGACGCCATGACAATGCATCACAACACACCACACAATTCACCAATTCACATTTAATCAACTCACCATAGCTCACCAATAAGCTCACCACTAAAACTCACCAATAAAACTCACCAATAAAACTCACCAAATAAACTCACCAATAAAAACTCACCAATAAAACTCACCAGTAAATCAGTACCAATATAATTAAACCATTTTAGGATATTGACACGGAATAGGAGAAAGTGAATAAAAATTGCAATTTGACACCTTGAACAACTTCAGCCCAGAACCACCAGCAAAATAATCCATTTTTGCATAATACCAGAACATTTGGATAGACACCGAAATTAGCTTCGAAACTCATTTTGAACCGTTAAATTTGGATAACCGAGTCAAAAGTTACATTAAAAACAAGTTTGGGAAAATTTGGGCAACATCCTGACTTTGGCGCCCAGCAAAAACTGGCGCAGGCCGCCTAGCGCCCAGACACATGGTTGGCGCAGGAAAAACTAGCGCAGGGCAACACAGCGAGACAGGCGCCCAGGAAAAACTGGCGCAGGGCGCCTAGCGCCCAGACACAACTGGCGCAGGGCAACACAGAGACAGGCGCCCAGGAAAAACTGGCGCAGAAACACGACACCCATGCATAAGGCGCCTAAGGCCAACACGCAAGAAAACTCTTTTGACTTCGAAATTAATTTTGCACGAGCCAAATACTCAGAATATGGGAACCCAGCAAAAATTTTGGCAAAATGTGACACGCATCATTGGCGCCCATGGACTAGGCGCCTAAAGCCAGGACAGACCACAACTGCTATGACTCCAAAAATTATTTTACACGAGCCATTTAACTTGGACATGAAAACCCAGTATCAATTTTCGCAAAATGAACAACAGAAAGTTGGGACCCTTGGCGCCCATGGCACAAGGCGCCTAGCGCCAAAACTGGCAACACAGTGACACCGGTGCCCAGGAGGGCACCCAGCGCCTGGAACAGCAACAGAACACTACAGTGGCAGCATAGCTTTTGGCGCCCAGCAGAATTTCCAGCAACACACACACACACACCTAGACGCCTAAGGCTCCATCAATTTTTGACTACACCAAATTAAATCACCAACACCATCTATCAATACAAACACTAACCAACACATTTACCACCAAAATTCCTTCAGTCATAACATCAAACCCCTAGCATGCATATTGCGCACCATATTCATTTCAACACCAATTAAACACATTTTTGCACAATTCAATTTCAGCATAGCAACAACATTATAATACACAATTCATTCAATAAAATCACTCTAAAACCTAACCCTATACGATACTCATCACATAAGCTATTAAGGATGGAAAGAAGAACCCCCTAAGCTTATGGAAGTCGAAATTACTAGGCAAGGCTCCAAGGAATTGCAAGACACCAACAAGCCTTCCCTCCTCCTTGAGTGCTCCACGAAATTCCTCTCCATTCCTCTTGCAAGTCGCGCCTCTCTCTTCTCACTCTTTCTCTATTCGCTTCTTTTTCTTTCTTTTGGGTGGAATGAGTGAAATGAAAACTAACTCTCAAGACCCCTAAGTGAGTCGAATTCTATGACTAGTCAATGGGCCACGGGCCTAATTGTGGATCATGGGCCCTTATTCGCACCACTTAATTCGAGACAACACCTCCTAAACAAATAAAATAAAATAAATTAAATCCTGAATTAGTTAATTAAATTAAATAAATATTGTAAGCCTTAAATAACTTAATTAAATAAATAATTAAATTATTTTGGGGCGTTACAAAGGCCACCCTATAAGCAACATTTCCAACTATTTCCGAAATCTGATACGGACCGATAAAACGAGGCGTGAGCTTCTTAGACTTCAAAGCGCGTCCAACACCGGTCACTAGAGTGACTCTCAAAAACACATGCTCACCTACTTGAAATTCTAAATCCTTCCTTCGCTTATCATGGTAACTCTTTTGTCTACTTTGTGAGGCTTTCATCTTCTCCCGAATCAATCTCACCTTCTCAGTAGTCTCTCGAACAATTTCCGGTCCAAGTACTACACTTTCCCCAGATTCATACCAACATAGAGGAGTCCTACATCTCCGACCATACAACGCTTCAAAAGGTGCCATCCCAATACTAGAATGGTAACTGTTATTATAAGTGAACTCTATCAACGAAAGGTATGCATCCCACGAACCTCCTTGCTCTAGAACACAAGCTCTCAACAAATCCTCCCATGACTGAATAGTCCTCTCTGACTGACCATCCGTCTGAGGGTGATACGACGAACTCAACCTCAACTTAGAACCCAACTCCGCTTGCAAACTCTTCCCAAAATCAGACGTGAACCTCGGATCCCTATCCGAAACGACACATAGCGGAACACCATGCAGTTTCACAATCTCTCGGATATAAATCTCTGCCAACTTCGACACTGGATATGTGATGTTAATAGGAACAAAATGAGCCGACTTCGTTAGCCTATCAACAATCACCCAAATAGCATCATGACCTCTCGCAGTATTTGGCAATCTCGTCACAAAGTCCATTGAAATACTATCCCATTTCCATTCTGGAACCACTAACGGTTGCATCAACCCTGCAGGCTTCTGATGTTCAACTTTAGACTTCTGACAAGTTAAACATGCATACAAAAACTGCGCTACTTCACGCTTCATCCCCTGCCACCAAAACAACTTCTTCAAGTCCTGATACATCTTAGTAGCCCCCAGATGAATACTCAACTTACTCCCATGACTCTCCTCAAGAATTGCTTTCTTCATCTCCGCGTCATCAGAAATACAAATTCTATTACGGAACCTCAACACACCTTGCGCATCTAGCTTGAAATCATTATTCTCAGACTGCTCGATTCCAACCATCGAATCCACCAGCTTAACATCCAACTTCTGAGCTTCTCTGATACTGTCCAAAAAGTCGTTATTAATCTTCAACATTCCCAACCTGACACTCTGCGGTGTCACTTCACAGACCAAACTCATATCTCTGAACTGCTCAATTAATTCCAACTCCATAACCATCATTGCCGACATGTGTAAGGTCTTTCGACTTAACGCATCAGCCACGACATTAGCTCTTCCTGGATGATAATTTAACCCGAAATCATAATCCTTCAATAACTCCAACCACCGTCGTTGCCTCATATTCAATTACTTCTGATCAAATAAATACTTCAAACTCTTATGGTTACTAAATACTTCAAATCTAGAACCATACAGATAATGCCTCCAAATTTTCAGCACAAACACAACTGCAGCAAGCTCTAAGTCATGCGTAGGATAATTCTTTTCATGAGTCCCCAACTGCCTCGACGCATAAGCAACTACCTTCCCATTCTGCATAAGCACACCTCCTAAACCCATCTTGGAAGCATCACAATACACCACAAAAGATTCTCCCGGATTGGGCAACGTCAAGATAGGAGACATCGTCAATCTCTTCTTCAATTCGGTGAAACTCTCTTCACAACGAGCGTCCCACACAAAAGCTTTACCCTTGCAAGTCAGCTGAGTTAGCGGGAGTGCTAACATAGAAAATCCTTCAATGAACCTTCTATAATAACCAGCTAACCCCAAAAAGCTCCTAATCTCGGTAGCCGACTTCGGGGCTTCCCACTACAACACAGCATCTACTTTAGACGGATCCACCGCGATGCCACAGCCTGAAATGACGTGACCAAGGAAACTCACTTCCTTCAACCAGAATTCACATTTAGACAGCTTTGCATATAACTTCTTCTCTTTCAGGACTTCCAACACTAATCTCAAATGCTCTGCATGCTCTTCATCCGACTTAGAGTAGACCAGAATATCATCGATGAATACCACCACAAACTGATCCAAGTAAGTATGGAAAATACGGTTCATGTATTTCATAAATACCCCCAGCGCGTTAGTAACACCAAAAGGCATTACCGAATACTCATAATGCCCATAACGCGTTCTAAAAGCCGTCTTCTGAATATCCTCGTCTTTTACTTTAATCTGATGATAGCCCGACCGCAAATCAATCTTACTAAACACTTCAGCACCCACCAGCTGATCCATCAAATCATCTATCCTTGGGAGTGGATACTTATTCTTAACCGTTACCTTATTCAACTGTCTATAATCAACACAGAGCCTCATACTCCCATCTTTCTTCTTTACTAGCAACACAGGAGCTCCCCACGGCGACACACTTGGTCTCACAAACTTCTTTTCGAGTAATTCCTCAAGCTGCTTCTTTAATTCGGACAATTCAGATGCCGACATCCTGTACGGTGCCATAGAAACAGGTCTGGTACCAGGTACAAGATCAATAGCGAATTCCACTTCTCTCTCTGGCGGCACACCTGGAATCTCATCAGGGAAAACTTTAGGAAATTCACATACTACTCGCAGCTCTTCAATCACGGCTCGGTTCTCGACAGACATTGATGCCATCAGCGAGAAAAACTGGACTTCCTCCCGCATCAACTTCCGCAACTGGCCGGCAGACAACAAACCAGCTTCCTCTTCTTCAGGGGTAGAAAAACTTACAGACATACTATGGCAGTTAATATGCACATGGTTATGCTCTAACCAGTTCGTACCTAAGATCACATCCAATCCACTTAACGGCAAACAAATCAGATCAACAACAAAGTCTCTGTCGAAAATCGACAAAGGACATTGAGAGCACACTAGAGAAGTAGTCACCGACCCCTTAGCTGGATTGTCGACGACCATCTCTCCATTCATAGAAGACAACGCAAGATCCAATCTTTCAACACAATCAGCAGCAATAAAACAATGAGTAGCACCGGTATCAACAATAGAAGATAGAGGAATATTATTAATGAAGCATGTACCTCTAATAAGTCCATCTTCCTCGGAAGTCTCTGTCCCTGCCAATGCGAACACTTTTCCACTAGCCCGCTCCTTCTTTGGTTTCTGACACTGACTACTGATGTGTCCTCCTTCGCCACAGTTGAAACAAACCACCTCCTTATGCTCACACCCAGACGCCTCATGCCCGATCTTACCACAACGGAAACACCTCATCGGCTCAGCTTTGCACGCATTACTCTTATGCCCAGCTTTGCCACTTCTGAAGCACACAATACTAGCCAGAGCATCTCCCCCACTAGTTCTCTTACCCTCAGCGGCTTTCGGTTTACCTCTTCCTACAGGAGCATCATACGGCTTACCACGATTCTGAAGCTTGCTCCTCTTCTCATTAATAATCTTATAATGCGCATTGTTGTCCTCTTCATAGATTCTACAGCTATCAATCAAATCAGCAAAGACACGGATCTTCTGATATCCAATGGCCTTCTTGATCTCTGGTCGCAACCCGTTCTCAAACTTGATGCACTTCGAAAATTCAGCAGTTGCTTCACTATAGTGCGGATAAAACTTAGCCAACTCCACAAACTTAGCAGCATACTCAGTAACCGACAGGTTTCATTGCTTCAGCTCAAGGAACTCAATTTCCTTCTTACCCCGAACATCCTCCGGATAATACTTCCTCATAAACTCCCTACGGAACACAACCAAAGTGACCTCTTCACCTGTAGCTACCAACCTTTGACTAGTCTCTAGCCACCAGTCATCAGCCTCTTCTGCCAACATATGAGTATCATAACGAACCTTCTGCGCTGGAGTGCAGTCCATCACACGAAAGATCCTCTCCATCTCCTTCAGCCAAGCCAACGCTCCATCAGAATTATACTTGCCTTTGAAAGTAGGCGGATTCTCTCTTTGAAAGTTCGCCAAACTACGAGACCCAGCATTCTTACCAGCATTCTGCTGACCCACCACGACCTGAGCCATAGCAGCCAACGCAGCAGCAATAGCAGCATTGTTCCTTCCAGCCATTTCAACTAATCACTACAACATAAACAACAGTTAGAACTAATTGACAATACTTGATCGTCAATGACACAATAACTTGACAACTTGGCCGGACAGACCGAAACTGGCTCTGATACCACTAATGTAACACCCCATTTCTACCCGGCAAAATAATGCAAAATATCAGAGTTCATAAAAATCTTTCTCAACAAATAATGGAGTGCCACATTTACTTCGTGAAAACAACAACGAGTTAATTCGCTTTTGAAAAAAGTTATATAACACGCTTGGATGAACCGATAAAACAACCGTTTTAATCCTCAGAAATAATTCATCTTTAAAAACTACGCAGCGGATTCACAACAAGTCAAATTAAATAATCGTTGCGTCTTAACAACTCAAGACAGCTCAGAAAACATCAAAATAGCAACATAACAGCTTAAAGCTCCAACAACGAAATAACAAGGCAAACAGTATTAAAACGCGTGTTCATTCCCCCGAGTGTTACATATCAGAGCGACGACACCGACTCGATCAAACGAAGGTGAACTGCCTTCATTTGGGGTTACCTGCACGTTACCAACATTGGGGTAACATTCAAATAGAAGGGGTGAGATATCGCACTATATAATTGGATACATGAAAAACAATATATAATTCAGGTCAATTCATCACTTAAGAGCAGAAAAAATCATCTCAATCACATAAGTATGCACATAATGCGAAATGTGACTCAACTCAGGGCCCCCGCCCTATAATGCATGTGGTACCATATTTCAAACTCGTAAATAGGGGCATCAACATCGTAACATCGTCGTCGTGGTTCGAGCATAGCTCCATCGTAAAAATATACTATGCATGCGACGCTGTGTAAATGCACAAACAAATAACAACGGTTACATAGGAACGCAACAACATCGGAAAGCAACATTGGCCGTAGGCCTACAACACATCACTTGCCAATGAATAGAGGCAAATTCGTCTTCGTACAACCTTCGTCGTCAACAATTTACAACTTAGCAATTTTCAACATTTTGGCAACGTCGCAATATTTTAGCAACTTTCAACATTTTGGGCAACATCGCAATATTTTAGCAACTTTCAACATTTTGGCAACTTTGGGCCTAATCACATATTCAACATCATTTTAAATAACAATCGTGAAATTCACATTTGGGCAGCCACACTTGGCGCCCTTGGCGCCCACTGCGCCAAGCAACATAATTGGCAGCCAAACTGGCGCCCATGGCGCCCAGCAGCACAACGGGCAGCCAAACTGGTGCCCTTGGCGCCCCTGGCACCCCGCAACGCAACACAGCACAAGGCAGCCTGATTTAGGCGCCCATGGCGCCCCTGCGCCAGACACGGCACGAGGCAGCCTGATTTAGGCACCGATGGCGCCCCTGCGCCAGACACAGCACGCAACAACAGCAACCGGGCAGCCAAATCTTGGCGCCCTTGGCGCCCATGTGCTAGGAGACACAGCAACATCACAATCGGGCAGCCAATACTTGGCGCCCTTGCGCCAGGAAAACGCAGCAAGCTCAAAATCGGGCAGCCAAAACTTGGCGCCCTTGCGCCAGGAAAACATCAACTGGCGCCCAGGAACAGCAACAACGGGTAGCCAGGATTAGGCGCCCTTGGCGCCCTATGCGCCAGGTACCTGCAAGACCGCAACACAACACAACAGGGTGGCGCCCTTGGCGCCCAGCAATATTTTCAGGAACGGCGCGCATGGCGCCCAGACCACAACACACGCACAGAATGGCGCCCAGGAGGGCGCCCAGCGACATAGACAGGGACGGCGCCCATGGCGCCCAGACAGCAACATCAAAAACGGCGCCCATGACCAGAATTTCGATTCCAAAACATCATCAAGCACGTTCAATCATCATCAATCATGTTCAATCATCATCAACCATGCTTAATCATCATCAATCATGTTCAATCATCATATAAAAGTTCAATACCTACAACTAGGGTCTTCTAACTTAATCACACCTAGGGTTCCATTAACCTTTCTACATAGATCCCTTCATACACACAATTATAGAGATAGAACCCCACCCTTACCTTAGCCTTTGGAGAAATCGAAGCCTTGCCCTAGCTCTCTCTCCTCTTCGCCGCGCCTCTTCTCCCTTCTATAGCTTATGCGAATTACATCATGGGCCTCACTAATACTTCTCATTTTAATAATCCCAACCCCAACAATAGGTCCACATATACTAGCATTATTATTATTTTATTATTTTTCTATCAATTAAATTCTCAAACAATTCAATTAAATAATTAATTAAATTTTAGGGCATTACAGCTCCCACACGCGAGAGAGTCTACACACGCTGATGCTTAGAAAGTCAAGGCTACAGACAATCCACCGAGAATGTGGGTGTAACACCCCATTTCTACCCGGCAATTTAAAATAAACATATCAGTATAAAAATTATTTTTCAATTCATCCAAACGGGATGCTAGATTTACTTCAATTTCAACATACCAAATTTATGATAAATTCATCATTTTCAAAAAAAAAAAAAACATAATACGCAGCTCCTCAATAAATGGGGCGAAGCCTCAAGTAACTCAAAAGTCTACAAAGAATGGTTCATCATCACGCAGCAGAATAAAAAGAAATATATTCTTAACATCATTGTAACAACATCAACACAACATCCAACAGTGTCATATAAAATAAGACTAAAATAACTAATATTCGCCCCCCAGGTGCTACGTATCAGAGCAAGACCGACTCAAGGAATGAAGGGTTAAAAGCCTTCACGTACGGTTACCTGTAGAGTAATAATCAACATAAGGGGTGAGTCTCAAACCGTATAACAAAGCTTATAATAAGCAATATGTCAGAGTATTGAACTATACCAAATCACAGCAATACATACATATATATATATATATATATATATGTAACAACTATAGTAATATATATATATATATCAACCAAAACATTAATCATCAATGGTAAGGATGAATGTATGAAGTGCAACATGCATGTGGTACCATCATCGTCAATAATTTTGCCAATTGGGCACATCGTCAATATTTGAGCCTTATCATCGTCAATAGCTAGAGGCCGAAGCCTTACATCGTCAATATATGCATATGTAATGCTTGCGACTCATGAACAACCAGCAGATCATAGTCATCACAGCAACAACATCGTCAATATCATTATCATCATTTTGGCCATTAGGCCCATCGTCAATAACAACATCATTATCCTTTGGTCATTAAACTCCAAAAATGACACCAAAAAGGTTTTAGACACCGACATAATTTTACAACGTCAACAACAACCACCCCGGGACAGCCACTAGAGGCGCCCAGAAACCATCAGAAAAATAATAATTTTTATCTTAAAACAGAATGTAACTGTAGACGACGGAATAAGCTTCACAACGCAATTTGAAACACTTAAAACGGACACCAGAGTCAAAAGATATGACAAAAACAAAACCGGGGAACATTCGGGCAACATCCTGAAAATGGCGCCCATAGGGGATCCTGGCGCCCAGCAGCACAGAAACTGGCGCAGGGGCAACCTGGCGCCCTGGGCAGCAACACTGGCGCCCAACACTTATACACAAACAGCAACACAGAAATTGGCGTAGGCAGCAACATTGGCGCCAACACTTAGACAGAAACAGCAACATAAAAACTGGCGCCGAGGCAACCTGCGCCACTCTGGGCGCAACACAGACAGCAACACAGACAGCAAAAACTGGCGCTGAGGCAACCTGCGCCATTCTGGGCGCAACACAGACAGCAAAAACTGGCGCTGAGGCAACCTGCGCCACTCTGGGCGCAACACAGACAGCAAAAACTGGCGCTGAGGCAATCTGCGCCACTCTAGGCGCAACACAGACAGCAACACAGACAGCAAAAACTGGCGCTGAGGCAACCTGCGCCACTCTGGGCGCAACACAGACAGCAACACTGTCTCCCAGGTGCCCCCCCCCCCCCTGCGCCAACAACTAGCGCAACACAGCAACACAAAAATGGCGCCCTTGGCGCCTAGGGACCTTCTAATCCAATTTTTTTTCTGGACTCCAATGAATTCAATTATCAACAACAACTTCAATTATCACATATACGTTCTAACATCGTCAAACACACGTTTTATTGAACATTTAGCGTGCATTTCAATCCTCACACACATCAAACAAATTATATACTTTTCAACAACACCTATTGAGCATCAAATACTTATCCATACAATCATACATTGCAAACATCATCAAAAATCGTAAGAATAGCGACATAGGTCCTAAACCCCACATATATCCCATTATAAACCCTATTATAAGGTAAGACCCACCCTTACCTTAGATTTTCCGAAGATGATGAGACCTCTACGAAAGCACCGAAGTAACCACAACAACAGCTCCTTGCTCCTCTTTTCTCTTGGCCGATCGCACCTCTTCTCTCTTGGCCGATCGCACCTCTTCTCTCTTCTCACCTCTTCGCAAACTTTCTTTCTCTCTTCTCTCTTCTCTCTTTTGCGATTTCTTTCTTTCTCTTTCTCACCAAATGAGGCGCAACTCTCCTAACCCTTGCGCCTAGGAGCCTAAGTCAATGGGCATTGTAACACCCTTTTTTCACCCATCGTTTATTCATAATTTATCAGAGTTTTTCGCGCCAAAAGAATGTCGCATTTTTCAACGTAAAACAAAACCTCGTAGTTTTCTCAAAACATGCAGTGAAACTATTCAACATCGTTAAAAACATCAACAACCGACAAAGTGCAAAGTGCACCAATTACTAAAAGATTCAACATCAACCGAAATTTAATTAAAAACAGTAATCGACCCTTCCCCAACTGCTACCTATCAGAGCAGACGACACCAGGCAAAAAGGAAGACTACAATCTTCACTATGACTCACCTATAAAGTAACAGCCACAAAAAGGGGTGAGATTCCATACAGTATAAGAAGTGTATGAAAGACCACATACGAAGCTCAAGACATCAATTAGTCACAGCAAGCAACATCACTCTTAACAGTTAATAACAACTAAGTATACATTAACACGTCACTTTCACAACAACACATCACTTTAACAACACATCACAATGGCCAAACAACTTCATTCAATCAGTCGTGCAATATGAATGCGATATGAGACTCAAGCAATGCACATGCATGTGGTACCAACCTACGTCACTGGCCAAAGGCATAATTTCCGTCACTGGCACAAGGGCCTAAAATATCGTCGCTGGCCAAAGGCCTAATTTTCTCGTCGCTGGCACAAGGCCTAATGTTCTTGGTATGCATGCGACACAATGATGTATGCACAACAGTCAAACAATCAGACATCAACGTCATTGGCCATAGGCCTACATCACATCACCTGTCCATAAATAGAGGCAACTCGTCGTCGTCATATAAACATCATCATCAACAATTACAACTTAACAATTTATAGCGCTTTGGCCACATCACCACAATTTGCAACATCACAACAATTTGGCTTAATCACATACTCAACATCATTTTAATTGACAACACCTAGGACAGCACCTACCGGGCAGCCACACGGACGCCCAACAACCAACAATTATCAACCAACTAATTTAGCAAATTAACAATTAATAATTGACAACTTAATTGGAGCAACAAACCCCACAAAATTCGGACAGAATTATTAGTCATTTTGAACTCAAATTTTCTCCCTCAATTTGCAACGAAATTTAGCGAAATCAGTGCCTATTCAGTAGGAAATTAAGTCTACTTTCCAACAAAACAAACCCCATGAAATATGGAGGATCAGGGCATTCACAATTAGACAAAAACTGAACCTATATCCCAAACCGTCCCAGATTTTTGACCCAATTTGTAACCAAGAATTCTCCCATTATACTTATCCAAATTGAGTAAACTCAGTGCCTAATTTGTAGAAAATTGTGTCTAGTTTCCAGAAAAACAAACCACATAATTTTTAGACAACTACATTGTTCCCAGTTACTGTATAACCGAACCTATACTCAGATCGTTTCCAGAATTTTAACCTAACTTGCAACACCTTTAACTCGAGCTATACAACTCCAAATGCAACCAAACTAGCGCCAAATTAACAAGCATTAAGTCTAGTTTCTAAAAAGGTAAACCACATAATTTTCGGACTGCTAGACTGTTTCCAGAATACACGCAGAATGTACCCTATGCGCTCTACAACCAGAAATTTTGTCTAAAATCAACAACACACAACACCAAACACCAACAATCACATCCAAATCATCATCAAACATGTTAATCATAAATTCTCAACAACAAATCATCATATAGCAACAATTATTATTATGAGCATAACAACATGTCATTTAGGCATAGGAATGTGAGGAAATCAAGCATACATCAAATTACTCAACAAGGCACACAATCATAGGGCATGCGATTTTTCAAGACAACAATATGGTGATCAAGACACCCTAAAACCCCACATGTAGATCCCTCATAAACCCTTATATTGAATTAAATCCCACCCTTACCTTAGCTTGGAGAAAACGAAACCTTAGATTAGGAGATGTGTGAAACCCTAGCTTTCCTTCTCTCTCTCCTTGGTTGTAGATCACTCCTCTCTCTCTCTTCTAGCTTGTGGATCACGCCTTCCCTCTCCTCTTCTCACTTCTCTAATCCTTATTTTTCTTTTTCCTTCTTATGACAACAAAACCCTAACCTAGCCCTTTTATAAACTCACTTAACCTCATGGGCTTTTTCTTATCTTATGTGACCTAATCATGGGCCTCCACTTAACACTTCTAATTTACTAATACTAACACTAATAATTAGGTCCACATATACTAATAAATAATTATTTATATTATTCCTACCACATAAATCCTAAATAATTAATTAAATAAATTAATCAATTATTTTGGGCTGTTACAACTCTCCCCCACTTAAAAGAATTTCGTCCTCGAAATTTACCCGCCTAAGCTAACATTATTCCACTAACAAACTACATACAAGTTCACACAACAGGAAGGTTAAAAATAAAACCAAAAACAAAAGAGAGTTCACACGGAAACACAATAAAGCACACAATACCAGTGGGAGCATCTCCCCACTAGTTCTCTTACCATCGGCGGTTTTTTCGGTTTACTTTTACCTGCAGGAGCATCACTACAACACAAACAACACAAACAATGACTGCAACACAAACGATAGTTAGAATAAAAGACAACAGTTGGTCGTACACCGACACAACTACTCGACGACTTGGCCGGACGGACCAACCATTGCTCTGATACCACTAATGTAACACCCTTTTTTCACCCATCGTTTTTTTCATAATTTATCAGAGTTTTTCGCGCCAAAAGAGTGTCGCATTTTTCAACGTAAAACAAAACCTCGTAGTTTTCTCAAAACATGCAGCGGAACTATTCAACATCGTTAAAAACATCAACAACCGACAAAGTGCAAAGTGCACCAATTACTAAAAGATTCAACATCAACCGAAATTTAATTAAAAACAGTAATCAACCGAAATTTGATTAAATTATTTTGGGGCGTTACAACTCTCCCCCACTTAGAATATTTCGTCCTCGAAATTACCTGGATCAAACAACTCTGGATATGCTTCCCGCATTTGATCTCTTTACCTCTCAAAACTTTCACCTCACGATCTTCAATTCTAACCGGCATTGTCTCCACAGTGAGGTTCTCCCTCACCTCCACATCGTCCATTTGAATCACATGAGATGGATCAGGAACATACTTCCGCAACTGAGATACATGGAACACATCATGCAAATTCGAAATATTAGGTGGCAGAGCCACCCGATAAGCAACTTTGCCAACTCTCTTCAAAATCTGATACGGGCCAATAAATCGAGGGGTTAACTTCTTAGACTTCAAGGCACGGCCAACACCGGTCACAGGAGTGACCCTCAAGAACACATGATCACCGGCTTGAAACTCCAAATCCTTCCTTCTCTTATCATGATAACTCTTTTGCCTACTCTGCGAAGCTTTCATCTTCTCATGAATCAGCTTCACCTTCTCAGTGGTCTCACGAACAATCTCAGGTCCAAGCACCACACTTTCTCCTGATTCATACAAACACAGAGGAGTCCTACACCTCCTACCATACAATGCCTCAAAAGGTGCCATTCCAACACTAGAATGAAAACTATTATTGTAAGTAAACTCTATCAATGGAAGATGAGAATCCCACGAACCTCCTTGCTCAAGAACACAAGCCCTCAACAAATCCTCTACTGACTGAATAGTCCTCTCCGTCTGACCATCTGTCTGCGGGTGGTAAGCTGAGCTCAACCTCAACTTAGAACCCAAAGCCTCTTGCAAACTTTTCCAAAACTCAAGTGAATCTAAGATCCCTATCAGATACAATACTCAAAGGAACACCATGCAACTTCACGATCGTCTTAATATAGATCTCTGCCAACTTCGAAACTGGATAAGTGATACTAATTGGCAAAAAGTGAGCAGACTTCGTCAGTCTATCAACAATCACCCGAATGGCATCAAACCCCTTTACGGTATTAGGCAAACCAGTCACAAAAATCCATAGAAATGCCATCCCACTTCCATTCCGGAATCTCCAACGGTTGCATCAATCCTGCAGGCTTCTGATGCTCAACCTTCGACTTCTGACAAGTCAAACAAGCATACACAAACTGAGCTACATCACGCTTCATACCGGGCCACAAAAACAACTTCTTCAGGTCTTGATACATCTTTGTGGCTCCCGGATGAATACTCAACTTACTTCGGTGACCCTCTTCAAGAATTGCCTTCTTAATCTCCTCATCACTAGGAATACAAATCCTCCCACGGTATCTCAACACGTCTTGGCCTTATAAACTTCTTTTCAAGCAAATCCTCAAGCTGCTTCTTCAACTCAGCCAACTCGGATGCAGACATACTATAAGGTGCCATAGACACAGGTCTAGTACCAGGTACCAGATCAATAGCAAACTCCACTTCTCTCTCAGGTGGCACATCAGGAATTTCATCGGGAAACACTTCAGAAAATTCACGCACCACTGGCAACTCATCAATCTTAGCTTGGCCCTCAACAGATAACGACGCCATCAAAGCAAACATATTAACTTCCTCCTTCATTACTCTATGCAACTGACCAGCAGGCAACAAAACAGATTCCTCCTCAACCGGAGAAGAGAAACTCACAGACTTACTAAAACAATTGATATGAACATGGTTATTCACCAACCAGTCCATACCCAAGATAACATCTAATCCATCCAACGGCAAGTAAATCAAATCATCAATAAACTCCCTACCGAAAACCGATAAAGGACACTTAGCACACACGAGAGAAGTAGTCACCGAACCCTTAGCTGGAGTATCGATAACCATTTCTCTCTGCATAGAAGATAAAACTAGATTCAACTTATCAGCACACACAGCAGCAATAAAGGAATGCGTGGCACCGGTATCAACAATAGCAAGCAACGAGGTACCATTAATGAAACACGTACCTCTGATCTCATTAGTCGCCTCAGATCCCGCAAGAGCAAATACTTTCCCACTAGCTTTCTCCTTCTTTGGCTTAGAACACTTGGTACTAATATGCCCCACCTCTCCACAGTTGTAGCAAACAACATCCTTCTTCTCACAATTAGCAGCTATATGACCTTCTTTGCCACATTTGAAACACTTGTTAACCGGGCAATCAACACTCTTATGTCCGGGCTTACCACACTTGTAACACACAATGTTTGCAGGGGCATCTCCCCCATTGGGCTTCTTGCCTGAACCAGCTTTCCACTTGCCCTTACCACCAGAAACATCATAGGGCTTCCCACGATACTGAGAACTCCTCTTGTCTTTCACAATCTTATAGGCAGCATTGCTATCCTCTTCAAAAATCCTACAGCTATCAACCAAATCAGCAAACACCTGAATCTTTTGGTAACCAATTGCCTTCTTGATGTCAGGCCTCAGACCATTTTCAAACTTGATACATTTAGAGAATTCAGCATTAGCATCATTGTAGTGAGGGTAGAACTTAGCCAACTCCACAAACTTTGCCGCATACTCGGCCACAGATTTGTTTCCTTGCTTCAATTCCAAAAATTCAATCTCCTTCTTGCCCCGGGCATCTTCCGGGTAATACTTTCTCATAAATTCTCTCTTGAAGACATCCCACGTGACCTCTTCACCAGCATTCTCTAACCTCTGCAGAACCTCAAGCCACCAATCATCGGCTTCTTCAGCTAACATGTGAGTACCATACCTCACCTTCTGAGCAGGCGTACACTCCATAACCCGGAAAATCCTTTCAATTTCCTTCAACCATGCAAGAGCTCCATCCGGATCATACCGACCCTTGAAAGTGGGCAGATTCCCCCTTTGAAAAGTGGCCAAGTTGCGGGCACCAGCATCAGCAGCAGCCTGCTGATTTACCACAACCTGAGCCATTGCTTCCAGAGCAGCAGCAAGAGCCGCATCATTTCTTCCAGCCATCTCAACTATTCACTGAAACAAGATCAAATCAGAACGAGCAACAAGACTCGAGGATTAGAAAACTCAAGATTCAACAACGTGGTCGGACAGACCGAACTATTGCTCTGATACCACTAATGTAACACCCCCTTCTAATTTACTACTATTTAAATGATAAAATTAGAGTTAAAAGAAAATTAAAATAAAACAACCACGAGAGAGTGCTACATTTACTCCCTTTGAACCAAACAAACATCAATGGAAAAATCCAACAACCAATAGTACGATACATAGCACCACAGTCAAGGGACGAGCCCACAATCACCTGTTTAGTTTACATCAGCATGAACATAATCACCGTCACAGCGGAATAACATCAAGTCTTAAACATACTCAATACATCACCAAATATTAGTTTAATAACATCAAAATAATAATTACAAGTAAACTAAGACGCCCCTCCCCGGTGCTACGTATCAGAGCCAGACACAACCGACTAGAAGAAGGTATGAGGATAACCTTCACTCGCTATCACCTGCACGTTGCCGACATGAGAAGCAACATAAGAGCAGTAGGGTGAGTCTCTTTACATAAATAATAGCATATAGGATAAGCATTATACTAGGGAAAGCAACTAGAAGCACCAATTCACAACGACATCAACATACACCGTTAAATTCACAATTACCAAGAAACATCACCGAATGCATGATTAGTGCATGAAATGCAACCCAACTCCAGGGGCATATGCATGTGGATCCATCACCAAAATAAGCCTTCAGGGCACTCACCAATAATTTATAATAAGGCCGAAGCCTACTCACCAATAAATGCACATGGTTTATGTGACGCCATGAACAATGCACCACAACACACCGTATTCACTATGATAAGCAATAAGCATAATCACAAATAATTAATAGACTCACCAATGCTATTAATTAATTCACCATGACCAAAAGAGGTCATAGACCCATCACCAATAATTTATTTCACCATTAGATACAACACCAATAATCACACCTCCAATTATAGCTCCAAGGCTAGCAATTAATCCTCCAATTACACCAACACCAATTAAATAGACTATTTTAAGTCATTGACACGGGACAGGCAACAATAAGCAAAACTGCACTTAAACACTTCGGGTAACATCGGGCAGCACTGCACCAGCAAACTGGCAGCATTGCGCCAAGACAGCAACACAACTAGGCAACACAGACAGCAAAAACTGGCGCAGAGGCAACCTGCGCCACATCTGGGCAACACAGACGACACACAGACAACAAAAAGTGGCGCAGAGGCAACCTGCGCCACACCTGGGCAACACAGACGGCACACAGACAGCAAAAACTGGCGCAGAGGCAACCTGCGCCACACATGGGCAACACAGACAGCAACACAGACAGCAAAAATTGGCGCAGAGACAACCTGCGCCACATCTGGGCAACACAGACAGCAAAAACTGGCGCAGAGGCAACCTGCGCCACATCTGGGCAACACAGACAGCAAAAACTGGCGCAGAGGCAACCTGCGCCACATCTGGGCAACACAGACAGCACACAGACAGCAAAAACTGGCGCAGAGGCAACCTGCGCCACATCTGGGCAACACAGACAGCACACAGACAGCAAAAACTGGCGCAGAGGCAACCTGCGCCACATCTGGGCAACACAGACAGCAACACAGACAGCAAAAATTGGCGCAGAGGTAACCTGCGCCACATCTAGGCAACACAGACAGCAACACAGACAGCAAAAACTGGCGCAGAGGAAACCTGCGCACAGGGGCTGCCAAACTTGGCGGCCAGCACAAGGCGCAAAGGGCACGCCACAATTTTGGCGCCCCACACCGAGACACACACGCACATGGGGCACGCCACATTTTGGCGCGCCACACCGAGACACCACAACACGCCACACACACTACGCGCAACACACCACACTTCGCACGCAACACGCCACGGCATGGGCATTGGCGCCTAGCCGTGGCTCACCCAATCAGCAACATAGTGGCACAACTCCTCGAACACCAATTTCAACACCAATGAGACACACACGCACATGGGGCACGCCACATTTTGGCGCGCCACACCGAGACACCACAACACGCCACACACACTACGCGTAACACACCACACTTCGCACGCAACACGCCACGGCATGGGCATTGGCGCCTAGCCGTGGCTCACCCAATTAGCAACATAGTGGGACAACTCCTCGAACACCAATTTCAACACCAATTCATTTAGGCAATTTATCAAACACCTTGCAACCATCATGATTTCGTACTTAGTTTCATTGAGACATTACATCAAACACCTTGCATACATAGTTCATATCATGTTCATTTCAACATCAAACAACATAGAATCATCAAATTGAATTCAAACATAATATCAACCATGAAATCAACACAGTAATACACAACAATCAATCAATTAATTATCCTAGAACCTAACCCACATAGAACACTCATCATATAGAAGAAGGGTGCTTGTAAAGAAGAAGGGTAATTAATCACATGATTGGTGTTTGAGTTGTTGCTAATACGAATTGGACATCATATGTTTGAATATATGACTATTTGGTGCTTACTTGGTGAAATTGAGAATTTATGGTGACACTTGAATCATATATATATACTTGAGTGTTTGGTGATTGTAAATTGGTGATTGAAAGTGAGAAATTCTGGTTTTGGAAGCTCCTAGGCGCCTTGGGCGCCATATGTGTGTTGCTGGATTTTTTTGTGTTATGCGCCATAGTCATGGGCGCCAGGCGCCCAGCAGGGTGCCTGCGCCAGTTTTTCCAACTTCTGTTGCCCCTGTGTTGCCATTCTGTGTCACTGTGTTGCTGTGCCTGTTGCCCTGTGTTGCCCTGTGGCGCTAGTTGCTTGTGTCATGGGCGCCAAGGGCCCCAATGTTCTGGTGATAGTTTTGTAAAAATTGGTTTCAGGTTTTCATATTCAGGTAAAATGGCTCGTGCAAAATGATTTTGGGCAACAAAAGAGTTGGGTTGCGTGTTTTCACTAGGTGCCTAGTTCATGGGCGCCAAAAATGATGTTCAGTTTTTGATGAAATTTTTATTGGGTTTTCATGTTCTGAGCATTTGGCTCGTGTAAAATCAATTTCGAAGAAAAATAAATTTTGTTGCATGTTGGCCTTAGGCGCCTAGTGCCTGGGCGCCGTGTTGCTGTGCTGGGCGTAATGCGCCTGTGTGCGCGTTGTTCCCTGGGCGCCTAGCGCCTGTGCGCGTGTTGTTCCCTGGGCGCCTAGCGCCTGTGCGCGTGTTGTTCCCTGGGCGCCTAGCGCCTGTGCGCGTGCTGTTTCCCTGGGCGCCTAGCGCCTATGCGCGCTGTTGCTCCCTGGGCGCCATGCGCCTGTGCGTGTTGCCTTTTCCTGGGCGCCAAGCGCCCATGCGCCAAGCCCCGTGTTGCTCCTGGGCGCCCAGCGCCCATGCGCCAGTTCCAGGATGTCTAAGTATTTTTCCTATTTTGTTTTTAGTGTAACTTTTGACTCGGTTATCCAAATTTAACGGTTCAAAATGCGTTTCGAAGATAATTTCAGTGTCTATCCAATTGTTCCAATTTTATGCAAAAATAAATTATTTTACTGGGGTTTCTGGGCTGATGGTGTTCAAGTGTCCAAATGGCTATTTTTACCCACTTTCCCTATGTCGTGTCAATATCCTAAGTTGGTCTATTTGAATTGGTGTTGGTGTGAGTGGGCTGAATTGGTGAGTGTGATAAGGTGAGATTGGTGAGCAGAGGCTTCGGCCTAATTTTAATTTGGTGAGCTGATTAATGCACTATGGTGAGATTAGAAATTAAAATGGTGAATTGATTGAATTGTGGTGTGTTGTGATGCATTCTCCATAACACCTCATGAAACATGTGCATTATTGGTGAGCAGAGGCTTCGGCCTAGTTTTATTTGGTGAGCAGAGGCTACGGCCTATTTGTATTTGGTGACGGATCCGACATGCATGTACCCGTGGAGTTTGGGTTGCATTACATGCATAATCATATATTGTGTAGTGCTGTTTGGAAATAGAATGTTGATGTGATTGTTTCCATTGTTGTGAATTGGTGTGCCTGGTTTCCTTTTTCCTATGCAGTGCTTAATTCCCATATGTTATTAATTATGAAAAGAGACTCACCCTACTGCTTTTATGTTGCTTCTTATGTCGGCAACGTGCAGGTAATAACGAGTGAAGGATTCCTTTATGCCTTCGTCTGGTAGGAAGTGTCACGCTCTGATATGTAGCACCAGGGGGGGTGTCCTATGTTTATGCATTATTTTTCCTAAAACTGTTAGATTTGATAGGTGATGTATTGGTTTTAAATTTTAGAACTCATTATTATTTCCGCTGCTGGTGGTGATTGGATTTAGTTGATGCGAACTAAACCTTTCTTTATGGTGTCATGTATCTTGTGTTTTGAACCGAACTATGAAAAGTGAAGTGGTGATTTTTATGGAGTAAGTGTAGCACTCGCTTGAATTGTTTTCAAAAAAAAAAAGAAACTCTGATTTTTATTAAAAAGTAAGGTTATTAGAAAGGGGTGTTACACTTATACTCTCACTAATTATGCTGCATTAATGCAACCAGCCTATGTCGTCGAGGATGATCTCTAAGAGAGTACTGGAAAGGAAAGAAGGTAGTTGAATTATCAACTCCGAATGCAAAGTCCTAAGGTAATTTCATCAGAGGAAAAGCTGGTGCAATTCTTTGATTCTTCAAAGGTCAGAAGATGTTCTAACTAGGGAAAGCATCACAGTGGTGGTTGTCAGCAAATATCAATCGGTGCTACTATTTTAATTGATGAGGGTCACTATGCAAATGAGTGCCCTGCAAAGAAGAGTTCGAAGGAGTCACAAGCGGCTCCAAGGAAAGGATGCGTCAACACTTTGGATGCTCAGACAGTTACAATTGCTGACCAGTTACAGAGGGGTATGAGATCTCTATTCAATAACTCTGTTAGTATATTATATGATTCGGGTGCAACCCATTGTTTGATAGCACAAGCATGTGTAGATCGGTTGGGACTAGCATTATCTCTGCTATCCGAGCCGATAACTATTTTATCTGCCGCTAAGGGTCATGTCCAGACCCAAGCATTGTGTCAAAATTGTCTACTTGTTATAGGAGACAGAAATTTTGGAGTAGAATTTATTTGTTTGCCTATATATGAGGAGTATGGACATCGTTCTAGGTATGGATTGGATGACTGCAAATCATGTTATTATCGACTGTGCCAACCGAACAATCAGTTTCGCCTCCAAATCTGTGGAATTGACGAAGGCCAGTTCTAAAGAAGCCATCTCTTTCACCTCAGCAAGTCACTCATTATTCCAAGGTGCGGAAGCTTATGTTATTATGTTAGCTGCATCCATTGAAACAGGTTTACATTTGACATCTGTTCAAGTTGTGAACGAATTTTTGGATGTTTTTCCGGACGAAGTTTGTTCTGTACCTCCAGATAGGGAGGTAGAGTTTTCTATAAGATTGGTTCCTGGTACATGATCAATATCTATTGCCCCTTATCAAATGTCTCCTCTAGAGTTAGAGGAATTGAAATCTCCACTTGAAGGGTTGATACCTACGAAGTTCATTCGACCGAGTGCTTCTCCGTGGGTGCTCCAGTGTTGCTAGTCAAAAGAAGAAAGGTAGCATGAGGTTGTACATTGCTTATGACTTTGAGTGAAGTATCATCCAAGAAAGACTAAATAATTATCTTGAGGAAGGTTTGTTAAATTTTGAGGACAAAATTCTTTCAACTTGGGGAGAATGTAACATCCTCAAAATAATTAGTTGAGTTATTTGGATGTTCACCCAATTGAATTTATTTAGTACTTGATTAGTAAAATTATTGAGTGCTAAAGTTAATTATTGGTTCTCGTAGGATCGTTAACCGGTTAATACGGGGCAAGGTCAATTTAGAAACGAAATTAGAGATTAAGGGCAATGTGGTCATTTGACCACATTACCACTTAATATATAAGAAAAGAATTAAAAGAAAGAAAGAAAGGAAGCGAGAGACAGAGAGGAGAAAGGAGAGAAACAAGAAAAAAGAAGAAAAAATGGGTTTGATGGAAGAAGAGGAAAAATGGGGCACCAAGGTTCTTCAAAACGTCTTCCCTCCAACACGAAAAATGATCACCGTTTCTTCCTCTTCAATTTTGTAACACCCCGTTAATTTCTAACTTGTAGAAACTACCGAAGCGCACTACTGGCATACATCAGAGTGACTTCCTTTTTAAATACTGAACACATACTAATACTCGATGCTAAAAACCCATCAAGTTCGCTTACATAACTGAACATAATATACATAAAGCGGTCCTTACACCCTCAACTAGTGTTCAGTACTCAAAACCGAAAGTCTGCGGAAGCGTTTCACAACTTGAAATACATAAGTCGTACAATCGAGTATTCTTAAGATACTGAATACAAAATACAGAGATACAAGGGAAACTGAAATATAAAACATAAAGAAATAAAGATAACGGCTGCTCCTCAAGCATCTTCATAGCCATGCCTCACGGTCTTCAACTTTCCCTGCTTAACTGAAAAACAACAACAATGGATTGGGTGAGACAACTTGTCTCAGTGAGTTCTATCGCGACCCCTTACTAATCCTCTCGGTTCAATTATGCTTGATTCATTATTCTGATTCTAACTCATAGTCCTCTAAATTGACTATGTGGCTAACTAACTGAAGTTGTCCTTATAACCCTTAAGCCGGTTACAAGACGCAACTCATAAACTGAACTAAACGTTGTCCTCATAACCCTTAAGCCGGTTACAAGAAACAACACATAAACTGAACTGATATTTTAGCGTGTCACCGGTCACTTGGCATAATAAGCTTCCGGTGAACCCGTCCCCACTAATCACTAGTGGGTCCCTAACGGGGCCTAGGTTCATAGGGCTCATGACTTCCCCTCCCCTAGCACACTAAACTGAAATAGGGTCGTCACCCTAACTGAACTGAACTGATGTATATATTTTAATATACCTGAACTGAACTGAACAATGAACTTAACATAACAATAAACTGAACATAATCATGAACTTAACTTAACATGAACTGATCCTAACATAAACTTATTACTAACGTGATCTAATTACTAACTTAGTCTAATCATTAAGTGATCTCTCATGGATTACTAAGGTTCGCTAACTTAACTTACACTAACTATCCAGCTAGTCCAAACATAATACATCAATCACACTTAGCATAATCATAACATAATAATCGGTCTCAATCATGAACTTAGCTTAGGCATAACAATCTCATAGTTAAGGTCGTATCCTCAAGAGCGAGTTAGAATCAATCAAACAATGATATTAATAGGGTCACATCATCACAGTTGGTTGAGAAGGAGACCGGAAGAGGTTTGGAACCGAAAGGAGCGACGAAACGGAATTTAGGAGTACGGTACCAGAAGGGGGCGCACGATCCGTGCCCAGGGCCGCACGATCCGTGCGTCCTATTACTTTTCTCAAATTGGCAACCCGAAGGGGGCGCACGATCCGTGCCCAGGGGCGCACGGTCCGTGCGTCCTGTGAACTCAGAATAATTTCCTCTTTCGTTCCGTTTCGCTTTCCGATCGTTTCTAATCCGTAACCCGATCGACATTCAACCTTCAAACAGAGCTTATACACATAATTCCAGACATAATCCAATCATCACAATCCACATATCAATCATGCAATTTTAATCACAATTTCAGTCCAACAATCAAACGACTTCATGACTTAGAGCGATATTTTCGAAATCGATTCGACACCGGTTTTTCATAAAACGCGTGACTCAATATCTCAGAACACAACACATGATTTCTAACAATCCTAGTGAGTATAGAACTCACCTTTTCGTGACGACGATACACCCGACGCCGAAACTTCTCGAACACGAACGAACGGAATCACGAATCCGCTCCAGCTATTTCCAGCAACACACCGCCAATTTGCAACGAGCGTAACTCACTCAAATCTCAACCAAACTTAGCAAAACGAGAGCCTATGGTGAAGGGATTTTTCTCTAGTTTCTGAAGGTGGAGGTTTCAAACACATGCATCCTATATCCAGAGAGTTACAACCGAAACAATGAAGCTGGGTCAAGACTGAAGCTGATTCTGGAAACGAACCTTAGGAAGGTGATATCTTCCTACATTCTCAGTGAAATCAGATGATTCTTGGGTCTAAACTGGAGCATTTTCTGTCTAGTTTCCAAATAAATAAAAATCAACAGAATCAGAGGTCAGTACAGGGAGATACGAACGAAACACTGAAGCTAGGTAAAACGGGTTTTACCCAGAATTTTCTGTTCAACCCTTCTTCTCCCTCAAACTTGAATTTGCATGGCTGGGTGAAGCTTGGATATGCCTTCAATGGTGATTTATGGAGGAGGAGGAGGATGGTTTCGAAAATTGCACCAATGGAAAGGAAATAGGGAGATGATTCAGAATATGTTGATAGATGAGGCATGCATGATGGCTTGAAGAAACTCTCCCCTCTTTCCTCCCTCTCCCATTCGCACCCTCTCTCTATCTCTCCTTCTTGTTGAACCAGATTTTCTGGAAATGAAGAATGAGGTGTTTTTGTTTCAGCTGGTAGGGTACATATATATAGGCTAGGAAAAGACTACTATACCCCTCACTTAAACTTTTCATTCCTCATGACTCCTCACCATTCTAATTACCCTACTTGACATAATTAATATCAATTAAGCACACAATTCATATAGTAATTATATCAAGCAATCCACTATCAAATCATTTTATTTCTAATCAAGACAAGAATTCACAAAATAATAATTCACGTCAAATTATTTAAATAGCGAAAATTGGGGATATTACAATCACCCCAACTTTTAAAAATTTTGTCCTCAAGATTGGACCAATCAAAACAAACAGCACACAATATACCTTTCTTCGAGACGACATCGGCTTCGCCTTTCTGAGCGTCCAACACAAAGACCTTTCCGCTTGCAGAGTTAGAATTCCCTTCTCGATTCTTCTTCTTCACCGGGCATTCGTTAGCATAATGCCCTTCGCCTTTGCAATAATAACACATCGTTGATCCCTGGTGACATTCTCCAGTGTGAGGCCTTCCACATTTCGGACACTTACCGGACCTTAGTAGTTCGGATGCTGTAGGTTGCTTCCCTTTGTTGTAGGTACTCCTCGGTTCATCACTTGGGGATGACAATTCCAAGGTTTTCCTCTTCTCCTTCCGATACGCTTTCCTTTCCTCATACATCTTGTTGAGATCTGCCTCTGCAACATAAGCTTGTTGCACCAATCCAGCATAACTGGTCATAGCATAAGAGCTAAGACCTTGGGCCACATCCGCACGAAGACCTGCTTTGTACATCTGCATCTTCCACTCATCATTAGGAGCATGCTTTGCCAATTGATAAAACTGCGACAGCCTTTCGAACTTGGCGGTGAATTCACCCACTGACATCTCTCCTTGCCTCAAGTTAACAAACTCGGCTTGCTTGCTTAACTTCATCACTGGAGGGAAGAAGTGACCACAAAACATTTCTTTGAAGTTGGCCCAGGTAACCGGAGTTCCCTGATTCACCATTAGTTCATGAGCATTGGTCCACCAGGTTTGAGCATCTTCCTCGAGCATATGGGCGGCAAAGAGAACCTTCTCCTCTTCGCTGCATTGAAGAGTCCTAAAAATCTTCTCCATCGAATCCAACCAGATGTCTCGTGAAATGGAAGTTGGTTGGTGATTAGGGTTCGAATGGCGGGATTTCGAGGAATTCGGTATTTCGGTCAAAAAGATGTCTCGTGATATAGTTGAAAGCTTTGGGAGCGGATACAGATGTCACCGGAACTTGGAGTTGATTTGGGAGCATTTGTGTGGTTATGACGGAAAAGCAATTTCGCGGAAAGTCTCGGCTATTTGTAATTTTCATCACAATCGGTGAGTTTTACTCACGTTTAGGATTGTTTCGCTTTGAAAAGGAACTTTGTGTTGATTGGTTTCGAAAGATTTTGACTCAAAAACCTTTATTTGGAAATATGTCGTATTTTGATAAAATTCGTTTAGATTGAGTTTTTGATTGGTTTGATTGATTGTGTGATATTGATTGAATCTGTTTTTCTGGTTGTTTGAACTGTTTTCAATCGAAACAAGAATCAGAATTGAGCGGAATAGCAGATTTCGCGAGAAACCGCAAAAATCTGCATTTCTCAGCAGCCATCGCGTCGCGAGATGCATCCATCGCGTCGTGACCCTCCTCAAAAAATTTCAACGAAATGTTTCTGATGTTTTTCGCGACGGAAGCAGTTCGCGCCGCGACGCTTTGCCGTTTTTCAGCAACTGTACACAGATTTTGTTTTCGCAATAACTTTTGATCCGGGAACCAGATTGAGGTGTTCTAAGATGCGTTTGAAAGCTTATTCAGAGGCCAAACTCAATACACAATGTAAAAGGTAAAATAAATTGTTTTTGAAGTCATAAATTGTCTCGAAAAGCGGCGAGTTAGTATGCGAGAGCAAACGTAGATTTTGTTTATGATGCGTGCCAAATGTTCGAATAAAAGTCTAATGTAAATCAACTATGAGTTCATATGATAGTGGATATATATATTATATCGAGTTTCGGTGACGACCCATTGGACTTACATACTAGGCGGGGTAGTCATGATCCCTTACCCTAGACCCTATACCATTAGGGAAAATACTATTGGTAGGGGGTTCACCGGGTTTAGCACAGGATTTGCAGCCGGTGTTATGTTAAGAGTTTTGTCGTACGGTTCACCGGGTTTAACACAGGATTAGCAGTCGATGTCGTACGGTGCGATACACCGGGTTTAGCACAGGATTTGCAGTCGGTGTCGCACTGAGTTATAACACGTTCACCGGGTTTAGCACTGGATTTGAAGTCGGTGTCCTGTTGAATTAAAATGCACGTGGCTATAATTAAACCACGAATGGAAGAAAGTCCTAGAATACGGTTCACTAGGTTTAGCCCTGGATTTGCAGTCGGTGTTGTGTTAATTTAAATAGGATTCCTAATTGAACTGAGAGCGTTTATAGGGGTCTCGGTAGAACTCACTGAGATTGCATCTCATTGTTTATGTGTTGTTGTTTTACAGAGAAACAGGGAAAGTGGAGACCGCAGAGGCTTGAGTAGGTTGAGCTCGGATGGTTGCTGATGACTTAACTTTATGCTAAAGTTTATATCTTTCCTTGTCATCTGTGTATCAAGACATTTTGTCTTTAGCGTTATGTATTTGTTTCTGCCTTCTTGTATGATACTGAATGTAACACCCTGATATTTTTAACATGTAGATATACCGTAATGTACAACTATAGCAATAATCAGAGGACACAAACCCTGCTTAGATATTGAACGTACAAACTTTTTCCGAAAATAATACTAAGTACTTCGGATACATCCATCTTAGTTCCAAAACGTTACAACATCTGTAGGAATACAACTTAGGTGTTCAATATCATAAACAGAATTTAAAGCGGTTTATACAACCCACACACAACAAAAGTCATATAACCAGAACAGAGACAAGCATAGCAGGATCTAAAACATCAAGATTGCAAGTCCTTGACATCTCCACGAGCTAGTCACCTACCCGTGCCATTTACTCTTTCTCTTTCCCTGCTTCTCTGTAAAAACAACAATACTGATTGGGTGAGACAACTTGTCTCAATGAGTTCTACCGTGCCCCCTCACTACCACTCAGTTTATTTATAAAATCGTTGCAACATAGTTATATTTATAAGCTATTTGCGCCAATATATATCTAGCCCATTACCGACTGTCCAAAGCCCACAATACCGGTAAATGAAGTGCCATTATATATTTTTAAGCCTTGTCAATTAATTTATAATTACAAGCTTTTCAAACGAAACATCGACTGTGCAAAGCCCACAATCCCGATGAGTCGAGAACATAACTTAGCATAAATCGGCTGTGCAAAGCCCACAATCCCGATAACCCACGTTAGACCACGCCATAACGTTTTAGGGCCTAGGATGAGGGTTCATGACTTCCCTTCCTAGTATGCTACTTGTCGGGTCGTCACCCAACGTGATATATAATAAAATACATATCGTGTCCGCATTGGACCGTCTCATATGTTTTAGATGATCTATATCTATTTCGATCTATAATCCGTTTTGATGAATTCAAAGTTAGACATCCGGCATTATAATCACAGTACATGGCTAGACATATAGTCTGGTTAGTTGTTAAAAGAATGTGTACCCACACGAAATCTAACAGTTGGTTTCTTTCCAGAATTATCACCTTCAAAAATCGGGCATTTTATAAATTAGACCGCATATTAGATTCGGTCTGTTAATAAGCTTTCCAACGCATTTGAAAACACGTCAATCGGACACCCGAGTCAAAAGTTATGGTAAAAACAATTTCAATTAGGGTTGTTGAAAAAATAACACTGCGTCGCGATGCGGAAGGGGTTCCGTCGCGACGCGAAAACTCTCAGTGACGAAATTGTCACAAAATTTAGCCTCGTTGCGAGTCGACGGGCACGAGTCGCGACGTGACCCTTGACAGAATGGTTGAAAATAGCTGTACTGAAAACTGGTTTCTCCCAACTCGATCCCAAATCGTTACCGAGACTTTCCATGGACACCAAGACATGAAAACAGATGTTTAGCATTAATATTCAGACCATATTCCAAACTTATTTTCAGTTCACTTCAGCACACATAGGTATATAATTCGATAAAGACCGTAAAACGACTTTTTAACGAAAACGATTTTCTCGACTCAATAAAACGTCTCGGACACAGAATTTTGCCGAAAGGCCAACAACACAATCGTTCCAGAACATCCGAATATATATAAATATCCCTAATCGTGAGTAGAACTCACAGTTTTGACGATCGTGTGAGGAGCTCCAGCGAAGCGCGCGAGAGCCGAAGCTCTATAACACACGAACAATCCTCACTAGGCCCCAACACGAGCCAAAACAGCAACCTCCTCCACCGAACCACTGAACAGCAACCCAATCTTCACTAACTTCCCTGAAATTCGAAATGTAGGTGCATGACTTCTTATTCAACAGCTCCACTGAACATGCAAGGATGGAAACAGCTCAAGACTTCACCATTCTCACTATTGGAGCTTCAAGGTCAGAAATGGAGATGAGAAATAGAGTGAGAATAAGCCTCTGAAACATATACCATTGAGAAGGAAAATGAAAATGGATTGGGGATCAGGTTGGAACACTTACATGCAACAGATTTTGATGAAGCTCCACCCCCTTCTTCCTCCTCCACTCGTGCCCCTCCCCTTCTCTTCTCCCTTTAGTTTTCAGTTTTAATTTCTCTTCTGAATGTGGAAAAATGACAAGTGAGAGTGTGAGGCTGAGTGAGGATCAGATACAAGGCTGAAGGTTAAAGGGTGTGAAAAGACAAAAACGCCCTTCAGCTTAAATTTCTTCATTAATCCATAATTTACACCATAACTCGATGGGGAATGCTAATCCTTGACAATTTCCTCGACTATTCCTCACCGAGACACGACTAATTATTCTCAACAAATAACTGAATCGGTCCTAGGCTTCATAGTCTGAGTCTTAAAAATTAGGGATGTTACACTGAACACTGTAGTTCATTGATGGTTTGTGGTTTGAGAACTGACAAGGTCTTATTTATGTTTAAGACTGTCCTATTGTTATTCACCGAAAAATTTATAGTGGCGTTCAGTATCTAAACCGGAAATAATATCTCTGATGTATTAGGGATGGTGCACTTAGGTATTTCTACCTGTTAGAAATACCGGGGTGTACTTGAATTATGGGGTTAGGAAAATACATTCGTAAATATGAAGAACCATTTTCAAGAGAATCTTGGATAGGTAAACACTTGAACCTTAGACGAGCACTGCATAGTTTGTGTCAACATGAACCTTAAAGTTAAAAAAGTCCCTAAACGACCCTTTTTCAAGGGATCCGAAATAAGCCATTTTGGAATTACTCAATGGGGCACAAATAACTTCCTATGAAAAAAAAGGAGATAGTTATTTGGAAATGATTTCCTTAAAGCTAATAATAATTAAATAAAAAGAGTAGACAAATAACTATAAAGTAGATATTAAAAAAGAAGTTACGATAATTAATTCTAAGAAAATCTAAAATATATAATTTCAAGTTAATAATATGTTTAATGATATAAAACTAGTATGATTAAGTCAGTCAAAAAGATTTTAAATTATCTAATGATATACCAATAAATAAATCAATAGATTATATTACATTTAGTATTTTAGAATTACATAAATTATCGTGTCAATGAATTACTTAATTAGTAGAATAGTCTAAGTCAAATTTTTCTAAATTATGTTGAGTGTTGAATAGAGCTATATTCTATAAAATCAAGTTTACAACAGCTAATGCAAATTCATTATTTTTTGATGTCACATTAACATTCTATAAAAAATTTATTTAATTTATTTTAAAATTAAGTCTTACAAACTTTAAAATCTTTACGCTATTTTGGGTATCCACGTCCCTTTTTTACAAAACCTCTCTCTCTCTCAATATATATATATATATATATATATATATATAAATATATAATTTAAGAGAATTTGTCTTAGACTATTCTATTCTATGAATGATTTATTGTCGCGGTAATAAATGTAATTCTAAAATATTTTGATTTGATTTTATTGATATATCATCAGACGATTTAATTTCCTTTTTACTGACCTAAATAATTTAGTTTCATATCATTAAGTAAATCATTAGCTTCAAATTACAAACTTTTAATTACTTAGCGTTAATCATCATAATTTTTTTTATATATAACTTGATAACGATTCGGAAACTATTTTCCATTAATTATTCTTAAATTTAATGAACTCATTTCAAAAGTACTCTCTATTTTTTTTATTGATCCAATGATTTCAAATTATAATTATTCAGGTCAAAAAATTATTATATCAATTAATGGTTTTTTATATTTAAATGTCCACCGTCAATATATATGATTTTCTTTATTCAAGCTGGTAAGCTACTTTGTCTTCTATATATATAGATACAGTCATTGAAGGACACAATTTTCAATGGTTAGTTTACATTGAAATAAACCATCTAGTGTTTTTTCATATCCCTACCTAATCCTCACTATCGTAGTTCTTTTATCTTTCTAGGGACAATCCATTCCCTTTTATCATGACGTCCAACCCACATTCTTTCTTTAAAGAAGTAAATTTCGCCCTTAGAGTAATGTCTAGAGGGCATATTTTGAATCCCTTGAAAAAGGGCTGTTTGCGCACTTTTTAACATCATGGTTCGTGTTTCACAAAAACTATGCATTTTTCATTTGCAGCAACCTCACTTTATTTTACCTATTTCTCACTTTTCATCTCAATATTTGAAGTTTTTACCTATCTGGGATTTTCTTGAAAATGGTTCTTCATATTTACAAACGTATTTTCTTAACCCGATAGTTTATTGAGTTAACCCAGTCAATGATGTCAAGTTTAATATCATATGCCATGACTCTAGTACCAAACTTTTATTAGGTTTTCTATGATGAAAAGCCACCTTTCTGTGATTTAATATCATATGCATGTTTCAGGGATATGATATTAAATCACAGGAATGTGGACTTTGATAATGGAAAACGTAATGTAACACCCCGATAAATTCTAACATGTAGAATTACCGAAATGCACTAAATGGCATACATCAGAGTAACTTCATGTTAATGAATATTGAACACAAACTAAAAATTTCGATAATACATATCAAAAGGTTCTATGAACCTCATTAACTTCCTGAAAATGCTTAAGTTTCACAACTTAAGACTTATACAATCCTGGTGTTCAATACTCAAAACATAAAGTAGCGGAAACGATTTTACAACTTAAACAATGAAAGTTATACATTCGGTGACATAACTAAGTAAAAATACAAAGGGCTAAGCGGAAATCCAATTTCCAATAGTTCCATGAGTCGCACCGGCTAACCGTGCTTTGTCGCCTTTGCTTTCCCCTGTTTCTCTGTAAAAACCACAAATATGAAGGGCGAGATAAACATTATCTCAGTGAGTCCTATCGGGACCCCTTACTAACTCTAGCGGTTCATTATGCTTTACTTTGAACTCGTGGCCCTAAAAAGCAACCACGTGGAAATACATTAAGTTCCTGTAACCTTTATGCCCATGTCCCTCCTAAGCGACACATGAAGCATACAATATTTTGTTCCATGATTTTAGCATAACACCTCAGCCTACCTATTTTATAGGCACTTCTTGGCTTTGGTGAACCCATCCCGCTATTTCTAGTGGGTGAAACCTCTTGAGTCTAGGTTTTGGGGCTCATGACTTCCCCTCCCCTAGTATGCTAATCCTCTAAGGGTCGTCACCCTTATCCTCTTGTATTTATTATACATCATATATACATGTACCCGCAATGGGCCGTCAGTAATTCCAGTCAAGTACCGTCTATCCTTCCACGAGGGAAGGCATTTTACCGTGAATTAACATTTCTTGACTTATGTTCTCTCGCGTTCTCTAAGTACGGTTTTCCTTTACGTTCATAACACACAAGTTTTCTATCAAACATGTTCAATCCCATGATATCAATATCTTTACATTGTTGGGGAACCTTGGGGAATGGATTAGAAGATGTTTGGAATCATTCGGAATGGATAAAAAGGTACCTTGAAGTTGGAAATCAGAAGGTTACGCACGACCCGTGCGTATAGGCGCACGATCTTTTCGCATTTTAATAAAAAGGTGGAAAGTTTCAGAATGATACGCACGATCCGTGCGTCTTGGTGCACGATCCGTGCGTAACTAAAAATCCATTTCGTGCAGTATCAGATGGGGGCGCACCACCCGTGCGCAGAGGCACCCGATCCGTGCGTCTCCATCAGTTTTCCAGAAAATAGCATTTTCAAGAGTAATTCCGTTCCGTTCCGATTCCAAATCTCTCCCGATCGAGACCCAAACTTAAACCCTCATTGAAACAGTATTTTACAGCAACACAATCAATCGAATTCAGTACATCCAAACAATCAATCAAGCAATTCATAGCTCAAATCACAATTTTTGGGAAAACGGTTTTCGATAAATTTCCTTTCGATACCAGAAACACATGACAAGGGTTTTCGACAAGTGGAGACTCAGAAACACACACATATCCCCTAAGCGAGTTATAGAACTCACCGTATTGTGATGAAAATCACAAACAACGAATCTATTAGCTGACACGATCAAAAGAACTGCACGAACGGTTCTCGAATTCGCTCCAAGTAACTCCAAAGATGGACTGATCGAACCTAGCTTTCCACAACTTCTGATCTATCTACCCAATCTCTTCTCTAATGCTGGAAAATAGTTCTATCACAGAATCTGAAGCTCCAACATAACATGCAAAGCTTGAACACCTCTTTTCAACATTTTGAGCTTGTGGAGTGCAAAAATGGTGATCTGTGATGAAGAGGGTTGCTGGGAGATTTCTGGGTATCAGTGTGTAGAGGGAGAAGAATGATGAACAATGGTGGTTTTAGATTCAACATGCATTCGGAAATGACTTGGTTGTCTCCCCTTCCCTCCTCCTCCTTCTCTCTCGCGATTCTCCCCTCCCCTCCTTTCTCTTGTTTTGATTTTCTGAAAATGGTAGTAAGGGCTGGGTGTGTGTTCTGCTGGTATGACTTAAAGGGTGTAAGGACTGAAATGTCCTTCACTTAACATGTATAAAGACCACTATGTCCTCCAGCCACTTATTCCCTTCCTATTACTTATGACATAGCCTAAACTACCAACTTAGTCGAATTTTTAAGCACTTAGACGCCAACCATTATTATGTAATTGATACACTTCCATAGTAATTATTAAATCAGGCTTAGTTAAACAGAATATAATAGTCCTCTTGTGCTAAATACCTCATTTAGCCTATAATTCGCTTTAACATTTTCCGCTAATTTAAGTAAACTAGATTAGTTAGTTAGGGGATGTTACAATCACCCCAACTTTTAAAATTTTGTCCTCAAAATTGACAAAACGTACCTCAATCGAAGAGATGGGGATATTTCGCCCGCATGTTCTCCTCTACTTCCCATGTCGCTTCGTCGGGTGAAGCACCGTCCCAAAGCACTTTGACAATAGGAATTGATCTCGTTCGGAGCGTTTTCTCGCCACGTTCGATGATCCAGATTGGAGTAGGCTGATAAGATAAATCCGGTCTGATGTCAGTCGTCTCATAACTTAATGGTTGATTCGGATCATGAATATACTTCCTTAACTGCGATACATGAAACACATCATGTAATATGGACAATTCTGGAGGTAATGCAATGCGATATGCTACTGGCCCAATTCGCTCGATAATCTGGAAGGGTCCGACATACCGAGGACTGAGTTTCTTCGCTCGCAATGCGATACCGGTCCCGATGGTTGGAGAAAGTCTCAGAAAGACATGGTCTCCCTCTTCAAATTCTAACGGCCTTTTTCTCTTATCGGCATAACTCTTTTGTCGACTCTGCGCGGCCTTCATCCGTTCTCTTATCTGACGGATCTTCTCCGTAGTTTCACGGACCAAATCCGGTCCCAACAATCTCTTCTCACCTACATCCCACCAACACAATGGTGTTCTACATTTCCACCCATACAATGCTTCATATGGAGCCATTCCGATACTAGAATGGTAACTGTTGTTGTATGATAATTCCACCAATGGAAGATGATCGTCCCACCTGCCTCCACTATCATGTACACAAGCCCTCAACATATCCTCCATTGTCTGGATTGTCCTCTCAGTCTGCCCGTCTGTCTGTGGATGGTAAGCGGTGCTAACACACACCGTTGTTCCCAACGCCATATTCAATGCTCTCCAAAATCGAGATGTGAACCTGGGATCTCGATCACAGATGATACTTGTAGGGATTCCATGCAACTTCACAATATTCTTGAGATACTCATCTGCTAACCTAGCAACCTTGTGATTCGAACGCACCGGAATAAAATGGGCGGACTTGGTCAGGCGATCCACCACTACCCAAATAGAATCATTTCCGACTTGGGACCGTGGCAATCCCATGACAAAATCCAGAGAAATGCTTTCCCATTTCCATTCTGGCACATTTAACGGTTGCAACTGGCCACCGGGCTTCTGGTGCTCTATCTTGACCCTTTGGCAAGTCAAGCATCGAGACACAAACTCCGCAACATCCACTTTCATACCCGGCCACCAGTACAATTGCTTCAAATCTCGATACATCTTGGTAGGCCCAGTGTCATACCCCAATTTTGTCCGGCTTAGGTCCAAACCCTAATTTTCCACACATAAATAAATTATGCATTTTGGATCCTAGAAACCATCCCAGAGTTTTTGAAATCATTTTTAGGGTTAGAATGCACGTTTTGGGAAGTTAGGGTCAAAAAGGGCATTTTGGTCATTTCTCACAAAAGGGTCTATAAAAATAATTTTTGCAATAAGCCTCATGCATCAAATTAGGTTTTTTGAAAATGTGTTATGTATGCATGGCAAGTTTTGAAAAATATGTTATGCATGCATGGCAAGCTTTGGAAAATATTTTATGCATGCATGGCAAAGACCTAAAAACATTTTTGTGGAAAGCAAGAATTGATTTCTATTCTATTTCCAAAGGCTCAAGAATCGATTCCTCATTGTGCTAACTAAGTAAGGAATCGATTTTCACCTATGCAAGAGGTCCTGAAAATCGATTCCCACTATTTCCAAAGGCTCAAGAATCGATTCCTCATTGTGTTAACTAAGTAAGGAATCGATTTTCACCTATGCAAGAGGTCCTGAAAATCGATTCCTGCTTGTTTTCAAAGAACCAAGAATCGATTCTTTATTATTTCCTATTTTAACTAAAGCATGAAATCGATTCTTTGATGTTCTAAAGAGCCAAGAATCGATTCCTCTCTCATTTAAGTAAAGCTTGGAATCGATTCATGTGATTTTTCAAAGGTAAAGAATCGATTCTCTCATATTTCACTTCATCAAACAGTCGATTCATCCTTGCAATAAATGTTTTTTTCAAATTCCTACGCTTTCCTAAGCCTATAAATAGGCAGCCTCAAGTCACATTTTCACGGACACATTTCACGAGATCTGAGAAGACCATTCTCGCAAATCTCATTTTCCAGAAACCCATTTTTGCGAGATCCCTCACATTTTAGAAAAAAAACTCTTCTACGCTTTATTTTTGCCCTATTCGTTCCGTTGGTCCGTCTGAGCTGATCTCCTGCAAGAGTTAGTCGGGGTTGCGTTCTTCAAGTTGTAATATCTGCCTTCATCAGAGGTATTTCTGTCTTTACATTTGTTAATATTTAGTTATTGATCCGTGCCAAAATTGCCCTATGTGATTTAACTTAGCTATAGTGTTTATTTACTTGTTCTTGTATATTATCGTCCATTGTTGATGATGAACCATATGATTCCCACTTATGCCTAGTGCATCATGTTCTAAGTGGTGAAGATGGTCTCGGATGATTCAACTTGCCCCTTTCAAACCCTTTCAAAAACATTTTTTTCATTAGAACTACGTCGCTTTGATTCCCGTTTGGGATACGTAGGAGCGAGCCACGTTCTCGTCAAGCGCAACAAATAAAAATCCTTTTCACAACCATAAACAAATCATTTCCATAAAACAAACAATCATTTTCAAACCCATTGTCGCTAGTGGCTAATCAGAACCTTTGTTCGTCTAGCCATTGGTAGCAATGTCTTTTCCCAAAAGAATAATAAAGCGGTGATCACCCATAACTTTGGTTAGTTTGATCACTCGCGCCAATTAATTTCTTTCGAAAACCACTCTCAAAAAAGATAATAAAAAACGAGTTGTTATCAATAGTCCATCAGAACCTTTGTTCGTTTGACTAGCGGTACAACTCTCTCTTTTGAGTATTTAGTAAGTGATTCATCATAGCCTCTGCTAGTTTAATCATTCACTAAAGCTCGTCCTATTTCAAAAACTCACCAAAAAAAATATAAAAAAACAAAAACTTTTCAAAAAGACAACCAAGAACTACGTAGCTTTGAATTCTCCATCGCACCGGGAGATACGTAGGAGCGGGCCATGTCTCGTCAAGCACTTTTTTTCTAAAAACCCTTTTTTTCTTTTTCCCCCTTTCTCACCAAAAATAAAATTTCCAGTAAGTTTTCCCATTCATCTTCAAACAAGAAATAAATAGGCAAATCTAGGTATTTTTCAAATCAAACGTTAAAACCACACATTTAATTAGAGGTTCCCTTTCGGTAGAAAGGACGTGCGCGGTGCTAACACCTTCCTCGCACGTAATCGACCCCCGAACCTATATCTCTAGTTTTCAAAAGACCATCCGCCTTGTCCAAAAGACTTTTTTTCAATGTTTTGGTCTTAAAATTAAAGTATTGGTGGCGGCTCCAAATTTTTCCACGTTGTACATTGAGAAATCCCAAGCCGGGATTTTTCGGGGTGCAACAGCTGGCGACTCCACTGGGGAACCTTTTTTTTTTAAAAAGACGAGGGTCAAGCCTAACTAATTTAAATATGTGGTTTAATGTATTGTTGATTTGATTAAAACCTTGTTTGCCTTTCTTTCTTATCATTCATTGTAGGCGTACGCATTTGTGTTCTTCTATGTTGTTCCCTGTCTCATCTTTTATTCCTTTTCTTTTATCACTTATGCCCATGCATTCTTCCAATCCCCATGATCCCCTCTTCTTGGCTCCTCTTCCTAAGGTGAGCAATATCCTCGTTTATAGATATTCTAGGTATGGAACCATAGGGTAGATAACTTGTTATTGCTTGCTTTTGTCTGGACTGCTCTGGCTTTCATTTCAGGTGGGGGTAGTACTAGGGAAAATGCCCTTGACACACACTACACTTATACCCTGTGACTATGTGTTTTGAGTGGGACCATAACCCAGGTCTGCAAAAACTTAGGAGAGTGGATTCGAGTAGTGAGAGCCCATCAGGACCTTTGTCCGTTTGGCTACTTGCGAAAGTTTCAACCAGAGTTGTGCTCTTTCATGATGCCTCACACCTAGCAGTTTGCTGCATTTGTGGGGAATTTTGTGAAAGGGACTGTAGCTCTGGTGGCCTTGTGAGGGAGTGAATAGAGCTACATGGAAGGATTACCCTTTTAATTGCCCTAGATCATAGGTCTCACCTCTTTTTAGGTCACGAGGGCTTTTCCAAAATTGTGTGTTGCATTATTACATCTAGTTTAGTTCATTTCCGCCAACTTTTTTTGAAAAAAAAAAAACACAACGAAATCAAAAAAAAAATATGTTTTCCTTCTCTTTCATAAATACCTATATGGGGTGACATATAGGGTATACTGCCCTAAATTTTTCAAAACCCCACCTGTAAATATCTGTCTTTATAACAAACATCCTCATCATCCGCACTTTGCATCATAACATCATGCATTACATAAGCAAAATTCTGAAAAATTCATACAGCATTCCTCATGCATCTAATTTGTTTGCCGGTAATCGTGGAGTAATTTGGAATCTTGTCATAGGCGTGAAAAAAAAACAAGACGACATGGGATCAAGAAGCGAGGGTATGCTAAATTCGAGATTTCCAGTAATAAAGAAAGCAGATGTGGCAAGTTTGACAGAGTGTGCCTCTCTAATGGGACCGGATGAGCGTAGGTTGTTTGAAAAGGCTTATGGGAATATTCTTCGGTTGCTGCAGCTGGATCTTCAAGAAAATGTTGTGAAAGCCCTCAGTCAGTTCTATGATCCGGATATCCGCTGTTTCATCTTCAAGGATTTCCAACTCTCACCAACTTTAGAAGAGTATGAGCAAATTTTAGGTTTCTTTAAGTCAGAAGCAACGCCTTATCAGTGCCAGGGGCATCAATATTCAGATCAGAGGCTCTCTTTACTACTGCAAGTTGGAGTGGGGGAGTTAAAGCTCCGAAAAGAGAAAAAGAACCGTATAATGGGGTTTCCGCTGAGTTATTTTGAAGACCTAATGAAGTCCCATGCTCAAGCCAACAGATGGGGTCCCTTTAAGCAGTTGCTAGCACTAACTATCTTTGGGATTGTCCTCTTCCCACAAGTTGAAAGGTTCATTGACGAAGTTGCCATTGGGGTGTTCTTAGCCTTCATAAGCAAGGACAATCCAATTAACCCAGTACCAGCCGTACTCGCAGACACTTACTACTCCTTTACGCATCATCGAGTGTTGGGGAAAAAGAAGATTGCCTGCTCCCTTCATGTACTATATGCTTGCCTCCTTAACAACGTCATCGCTCACAAGAATCCAGCTACAGATTTGTTGGCTTATGCCTTGAATTGTGAGGTAGAGGTCAAAAGTGCCCAGGAGTGGGTGGATACCTTAGGGAGTCTTAATGCCCTCAAGGTCCGCTGGTACACTCCTTCATGTTGGAAGAACAGGCCCTCCATTGTGTTTCAGTGTGGAGACTTTCAGAACGTGCCCCTAATAGGTACTCAAGGCTGCATCAACTATAATCCTTCCTTGACTATCCGACGGCTTGGGTACCCTATGAGGAATATGCCTACCAAAGACATGTTGGCTCCTATCTTCCTTGACAAAGAAGATCCGAAGAACAAGGGTTTGCTTTGGAAAATCTCAAAGGCATGGGAAACTGTGGTCCGTAAAGATAGAGATGAGCTCATGAAAAAGGTTAGCGATGTCACTTTTTACCAATGGTTGCATGAAAGAATCCAAAGTACTCGTTCACCTTCCCAAGAGGCATTGCCAGTCGAGAAAGAGATGCCGAAACCTCGCCTTCCTACCCCTGAGGAGTTGAATGAGGTTAAATCTGCCTTAGCAAAAGCGGAGGAAGAGAAAAAGGCATTGCAAGCAAAGTTGGAAAAAGTAACCCTACAAAAAGAGGAGTTAGAGGAAGAGAACAAGATCAAGGTGATAGCTGTTGAGGAGGGTGTCAAGCGATTCAAAGCAGAAAAGGAGAGTAAACTAGAAGCTCAGAAATACCTAAAGGGGGCTAGGGATGAACTGCAAAGGTACAAACAGAAAACAAGAAAGGCCCTTGAAGAAGCCAAAGAATGGAGGATTGTGGCGACTGAGCCCAGACAAGAACCTCACTTGGTGGTGGAGTTGAAAAGACAGCTGAAGACTCTTGAACAAGAAAGAAATTCCGTTGGGAATGTTCTCAGAGAATATCAAGAAATGCTGAGATATGAGCAAGAAAGATCTGATGAGCTGACAAGAAATCTCCGATACCTAGGGGAGTCTTACAGGAAAGTGCAAGCAGAGAGCAAGTACTGGGAGCAGCGCTTCCTAGCACTGATTGGCAAGATAGAAGAGCAAGAGATTGTTAAAGAGCTAAGAGATGAGATCCGACTTTGGAGGGGTAAATTCTCAAAGTTGGCATGGCTAGCTAATCAAGCTGTATGGGATGTCCCCAGAAGGTTAAGGAGAGCTGAAGCTGAGATGCTCCCCTTCAATACCCCGTCCATGTGTATGAGTTTGTGAATTTCTGCAAGGCCCTGACTGAGGAACTCATGGAAAAGGCTGAAGGAGCTGCTGCTGCAAGCAAAGAAAGAGAAAAGAGACAGAAGTTGAAGACCATATGCTACTAGATTTCAGTGCATTGTAATTTTTCCTTTTAGAATGTTCTCTAGGAAGTTATAATTTTTCTTTAGAATGTTGTAATTTCCTAAGAGCATTGTATTTTCTTTGGGAGATATCGTATTGCACTCTTGTACTCTCTTTCTTTCTTATGATTTAAAGCTCGAAGGAAATGTGCCCTATTGCTTGTTGATCCCAATGTTCGTCACGCTTTTAAAATGTTTCGATATTTGCTTATGACAAGAGCAAGTTATCTCACGATTCCTGGCGCTAAACACAAAATAATATAAGGCCATGTGCATATGCATTGCATTCATTTACGCATTCATACTTGTACTCATAAAAAATGTTCTATCATCAGTGAAACAAAAGGCAAGCTGGTTCGCCAACACCGATATTCCACCCGTCTACAGGCAAGACTAATGGCTAGCAATCAGCATCTCGAGAATGAAGACCCCCGGGGTCAAGATGAGTCAGTTGTGGAGATCCTTAACCCTAAGCAGCTGGCTCAGGAGAATCAAGCTTTGAAGACTAAAGTTGGGGCTATGGAGGCCCAGATGGCTGAGGTAATGAATATGCTGCAAACTCTGAGAAGTGGGGCCGCTGCTGGGGCCACCGCAGTCGTAACTCCAGAAAGGGGCGTTACCTTTGTTTCTCCTCCTACATCAGCTGAAGCTATAACTGTTCATCCTCCTCCCATGCCAGAAGTTGGTGGTTCTTCGGGGACAAGCTGTCAGAGACAACCAAATGCACAAGTATATCCATGGGGGATGCCCATGAATTATACACCATCCACTGCTGAAGCCATTCCTGTGGTGACAAGTCAGCCTGCTCCTGCTCCGGAGGTTGCTGTGAATCCTCCAAATGCTGCTTATCAAATGGGAAACCCCGCTCAATATGGGGGTTATTATTTCAATCCAGGGAGCTATCCTCAGGGCCAGATGGTTGAGAGTTCACAACCAAGAGACAGATATCACTTACTAGAAGAACGGTTGAGAGCAATGGAAGGGTCAGGTACAAGGGCTAAAGATGCGCGGGACCTGTGTCTTGTCCCAGGTGTTGTTATACCTCCCAAATTCAAGGCGCCAGATTTTGACAAATACCGCGGCACTGGCTGTCCCTCCAGCCATCTAACGATGTATGTCAGAAAGATGGCAGCTTATGCCCATGATGATAAGGTACTGATCCATTTCTTTCAGAACAGTCTGACCGGAGCGTCTCTAGACTGGTATATCCAACTGCAATCCTCCGACATCCATAGTTGGAAGGATCTTTCAGAGTCATTTCTTAAACAGTATCAGTACAATATGGATCTGGCACCTGATAGATCTCAACTACAACTCATGAGCAAAGGCGACAGGGAATCATTTAAAGAATATGCCCAAAAGTGGAGAAGTGTAGCAGCCCAAGTGAAGCCACCAGTGACAGAAAAGGAAATGGTATATATGTTCATGGAAACTCTCCCAGGAATATACTATGATCGATTGGTGGGTAGTGTCTCTTCTAGCTTCTCTGATATGGTGATCATTGGGGAACGTCTGGAACATGGATTGCGTTGTGGGAAAAATGCCGGAGGTTTTGGCAATCCTGGTGGGCAGAAGAAACCTTTTTCAAATTTCCCTAAGAAGAAAGAGGGAGAGACAAATGTCATTACAGCAGGGGGAGGTCCGTCCTTAAACGCTCCACCGCAGAAAGTTCCGTTCTCTGTTCCAGCTCAGCCGCCGCAGAATAATCCGGGTCACAACTCAGAATCATCAAGAAAGGAAACGTACCAGTTTTGATCCAATTCCCATCACTTATACTGAGCTGTTTAATCATCTCATTGCAAAGAATCTAGTCAAGACTCGCCCTATGAGGACTGTGCAACCGCCTTTCCCCAGAGGATAAAATGCTGACGCCACATGTATTTTCCATAGTGGAGGGGTCGGTCACACGGTGGAGGATTGCTATGCGTTCAAATTTATAGTTCAAGACCTAATTGATGCCAATTGGCTATCTTTCAAACCGAACAATCCGAGCACGACAACTAACCCCTTGCCAGGTCATGGGGCACCGTCTGCCAATGCTATAGAAGATTCCGGGAGCCAGATCATGATAAAGAACGTTGAGAGTATCAAGACTCCTTTGGAAGACATACATGCTGAGTTACGTCGATGTGGGGTAATTCAGAAAGGTTGTGTGTGTGCTGACCCTGCGTGTGCAGGTGCTTGTGAAGATTTTAAGTTTGTTTTGCAAGATTTGATGGACCGTTATGTGGTTCGGTTGGAAGTAGTTGAGAAAGCAGAAAGTGTGCTAATGCTGCAGTTCAATGATGGCAAAGAGGCCAGAAAACCAATTGAGATATTGTATAATTCGAAACCGGTCCAAGCCAAACCACAACCATTGGTTATTGAAATCCCAGCTCCATTTCCTTATGAGAAAGACAGCGCCTTACCGTGGAAGTACAACACCTTACCTTCAGTAGGGGTTTCTCCAAGCACCACTGTTACAAATATAACTGGGTCAAGTGGGATGACAAGGAGCTGTCGGATGTATGCTCCTGAGTTTGGTCGAGTTGAGTCCTCCAAAGAAGCCGAAGATAGGGCCCGTAAGGGTAAAGAAAAGGAGGCAGAGTGTAATATCCCCAATTTTCGCTATTTAAATTATTTGGCGTGAATTGATATTGAGTGAACTATTGTCTTGATTTAAAATAAGTTAATTTGGATTGGTATATGCTTGATTGATTTATTGTGTGAATTGTGTGCTTAATTATTATTAATTGCATCATATTTAGTTAGTTAGAGCTGGTGGGAGTCATTAGGAATAAAATTTTTAAGTGTAGGGTAGTTTTGTCTTTTACCATGTACCTATATATATGCACCCCATCCAGCTGAATGAGGAAAAACAACAAAACACCCTTCATTTCTTTTTTCAAAGATCAAAAACAGCAAATCAGATTTTGAGAGAGGAAGGGAGGAGCTCGAGAGGGAGAAGGAAGAAAAGAGAGAGAGAGAAAGAGAGCTGCAGAAATCTTCAATGCATGTTCAGTTTTCTTTCACCATCTTGACCATCTCATTCCCCTCTTCCCATTGATACAAATTTCTGAACCAAAACCCTCCTCCTTCATCATCTTCCATTTTCGATTTTGAGCTCTAAGTTTAGCTATTAATGGAGAACCCACCTTGCATGTCATTCTTTTAAGGTTGAGGGTAGATTTCAGAGGATATATTGTTTATTTATGCAATTTGGAGGAAGGTTCAGTAGCTAGGAATCTGGGTTTCGACTTATTCTGTTTGGAAACGGTTTGGTGAAAGAGTTCGTGAGTCGCCGTGTTCCGTGTTGTAAAGTCTCGGTGTGGTTTGTTCGTCTTCTAAAGGTGAGTTCTATAACTCACTAGGAAAACCATGAATATGTGTATTGTTGTGTTATTGAGTTTGAAGGTGAATCGGAACGGACATGGGAACGATCGGAATAGAAAAGAAAACGCGGAAAACTGTTTTTCTGAAACACTGTTAGTCACGCACGGATCGTGTGTATGGGCGCACGGGTCGTGCGTGGTCTTCTGGAACCGCTGGTGCTTGTTTTGAAAACGCGCACGGGTCGTGTGCCAAGGCGCACGGACCGTGCGTATCTCTCTGATACGATATTTTGAAATACGTCCTAAGTCGTTCCGATTGGTCCTAAGTCCCTTCCCATCCACTCCCCAAGGTTCCCCTAGGGTGGGAACACCGTAACTCTACATGTTTAGCTTTGACTGAAGTGGTAGTATTGATCGGGAAGTAATTCGGGATCGGAAAGGAATGACAAGTTAAATGATGGACACGCACGGATCGTGTGTATGGGCGCACGGGTCGTGCGTGGTCTTCGGGTTGCCTCTTTTAAAAAGTGTTTTAAATCATTCCAAACGATTCCAATTACTTTCTAATCCTTTCTTCCACCTTCCCCAATGATGCTATGATTGAATTGCCCTGAATTGAGTGGTAATTGACTATGATTGGTTGTGTTTGGATTAAGTTCAGGTTAAGTGAATGCTCATGTGATTGACCATTGATTTCATGTCATGAATTTTGTGTTTGATATATTATGCTGGATTGACTGGTTTAGGAAGATTGATAAGATAAGTTAGCGAACCTTAGTAATCCATGAGAGATCACTTAATAATTAGACTAAGTTAGTAATTAGATCACGTTAGTAATAAGTTTATGTTCAGTTCAGTTCATTGTTATGTTGAGTTCAGATATTATTATGTTTAAGTTCATTGTTGAGTTCAGTCCAGGTATATCATCATATATATCTTTAGTCGGGGTGACGACCCTTTTTAGTTTAGTGTGCTAGGGGAGAGGCAGTCATGAGCCTTATGAACCTAGGCCCCGTTAGGGACCCAGCCGATTAGTGGGGACGGGTTCACCGGAAGCTTATTATGCCAAGTGACCGGTGACACGCTATAACTTTAGTTAGTGTTGTTTCTTGTAACCGGCTTGAGGGTTATGAGGACAGCGTTTAGTTTAGTTATGAGTTGCGTCTTGTAACCGGCTTGAGGGTTATAAGGACAACTTCAGTTAGTTAGCCACATAGTCAACTTTGAGGACTATGATTTATGAGTTAGAATCAGAATAATGAATAAAGCATAATTGAACCGAGAGGATTAGTAAGGGGTCGCGATAGAACTCACTGAGACAAGTTGTCTCACCCAATCCATTGTTGTTGTTTTTCAGTTAAGCAGGGAAAGATGAAGACCGTGAGGCACGGCTATGGAGACGCTTGAGGAGCAGTTGCTATCGTTGTTTCTTTATGTCTTGTATTTCAGTTTCCTTTGTATTTCTGTATTTTGTATTCAGTTTCTTAGATGTACGATGGTACGACTTATGTTTTTAAGTTGTAAATCGCTTCCGCAGACTTTCGGTTTTGAGTACTGAACACTAGTTGAGGGTGTAAGGACCGCTTTATGTGTTTTATGTTCAGTTATGTAAGCGAACTTGATGGGTTTTTAGCATCGAGTATTAGTATGTGTTCAGTATTTAAAAAGGAAGTTACTCTGATGTATGCCAGTAGTGCGCTTCGGTAATTTCTACAAGTTAGAAATTAACGGGGTGTTACAATTGGTATCAGAGCAGTTCGACCCAGTCGGACTTAGAATCATGAGTCTCTTAAGTCCTCTAAGTGTGATTCCTCTTAGTATGCTATTAGACGTTTAGCCTGATCAACTAAACACTTTGTGCATATTTCGCAGAATCATGGCTGGTGGAAGTAGGAGAAGCGTCCCTGTTGATCCTCATACCGAATGGATGCAGAATGTCATCGAGACGCAACAAAAGATGATGAATGACATGATGCAAATGCAGCAGCAGCAGATGGCTCAAATGGCCCAAATGCATCAAGAGAGGATGGATCAACAACAACCGAATGTTCAACAACCTCCTCTGGAAGATCCGAATAGGGCTTACTTTCGTTTCCAGAAGATGAATCCCCAAAGTTTCAAAGGAGGACCTGAGGTGATGGTATCACATTTCTGGTTGGATTCGATGGAGAAGATTTTTAGGACTCTTCAATGCAGCGAAGAAGAGAAGGTTCTCTTTGCCGCCCATATGCTCGAGGAAGATGCTCAGACCTGGTGGACCAATGCTCATGATTTGATGGTGAACCAGGGAACTCCTGTTACCTGGGTTAACTTCAAGGAGATGTTTATTGGTCACTTCTTCCCTCCGGTGATGAAGTTAAGTAAACAAGCCGAGTTTATCAACCTGAGACAAGGAGAGATGTCGGTGGGTGAGTTCACCGCCAAGTTTGAAAGGTTGTCGCAGTTCTATCAGTTGGCAAAGCATGCTCCGAATGACGAGTGGAAGATGCAGATGTATAGGGCAAGTCTTCGTGCTGATGTGGCCCAAGGTCTTAGCTCTTATGCTATGACCAGTTACGCTGGATTGGTGCAGCAAGCTTATGTTGCAGAGGCAGATCTCAACAGGATGTATGAGGAAAGGAAAGCATATCGGAAGGAAAAGAAAAAGGCATCGGAATTGCCAACCCCAAGTGAGGAGCCAAAGGGTAACTCCAACAAAGGAAAGCAAGCTACAGCATCCGAACTACTAAGGTCCGGTAAGTGTCCGAAATGCGGGAGGCCTCACACTGGAGAGTGTCGTCTGGGATCCACTGTGTGTTACTACTGCAAGGAAGAAGGGCATTATGCTAACGAGTGTCCGGCAAAGAAGAGGAATCGAGAGGAGAAATCTACTCCCGCCAGTGGAAGATTCTATGTGTTGGACGCTCAGAAGGGCGAAGCTGTTGACAGTTCGGCGAATGGTATTTCTTAGTCCAAATTTTGAGGACAAAATTTTTAAAAAGTTGGGGTGATTGTAATATCCCCAATTTTCGCTATTTAAATTATTTGGCGTGAATTGATATTGAGTGAACTATTGTCTTGATTTAAAATAAGTTAATTTGGATTGGTATATGCTTGATTGATTTATTGTGTGAATTGTGTGCTTAATTATTATTAATTGCATCATATTTAGTTAGTTAGAGCTGGTGGGAGTCATTAGGAATAAAATTTTTAAGTGTAGGGTAGTTTTGTCTTTTACCATGTACCTATATATATGCACCCCATCCAGCTGAATGAGGAAAAACAACAAAACACCCTTCATTTCTTTTTTCAAAGATCAAAAACAGCAAATCAGATTTTGAGAGAGGAAGGGAGGAGCTCGAGAGGGAGAAGGAAGAAAAGAGAGAGAGAGAAAGAGAGCTGCAGAAATCTTCAATGCATGTTCAGTTTTCTTTCACCATCTTGACCATCTCATTCCCCTCTTCCCATTGATACAAATTTCTGAACCAAAACCCTCCTCCTTCATCATCTTCCATTTTCGATTTTGAGCTCTAAGTTTAGCTATTAATGGAGAACCCACCTTGCATGTCATTCTTTTAAGGTTGAGGGTAGATTTCAGAGGATATATTGTTTATTTATGCAATTTGGAGGAAGGTTCAGTAGCTAGGAATCTGGGTTTCGACTTATTCTGTTTGGAAACGGTTTGGTGAAAGAGTTCGTGAGTCGCCGTGTTCCGTGTTGTAAAGTCTCGGTGTGGTTTGTTCGTCTTCTAAAGGTGAGTTCTATAACTCACTAGGAAAACCATGAATATGTGTATTGTTGTGTTATTGAGTTTGAAGGTGAATCGGAACGGACATGGGAACGATCGGAATAGAAAAGAAAACGCGGAAAACTGTTTTTCTGAAACACTGTTAGTCACGCACGGATCGTGTGTATGGGCGCACGGGTCGTGCGTGGTCTTCTGGAACCGCTGGTGCTTGTTTTGAAAACGCGCACGGGTCGTGTGCCAAGGCGCACGGACCGTGCGTATCTCTCTGATACGATATTTTGAAATACGTCCTAAGTCGTTCCGATTGGTCCTAAGTCCCTTCCCATCCACTCCCCAAGGTTCCCCTAGGGTGGGAACACCGTAACTCTACATGTTTAGCTTTGACTGAAGTGGTAGTATTGATCGGGAAGTAATTCGGGATCGGAAAGGAATGACAAGTTAAATGATGGACACGCACGGATCGTGTGTATGGGCGCACGGGTCGTGCGTGGTCTTCGGGTTGCCTCTTATAAAAAGTGTTTTAAATCATTCCAAACGATTCCAATTACTTTCTAATCCTTTCTTCCACCTTCCCCAATGATGCTATGATTGAATTGCCCTGAATTGAGTGGTAATTGACTATGATTGGTTGTGTTTGGATTAAGTTCAGGTTAAGTGAATGCTCATGTGATTGACCATTGATTTCATGTCATGAATTTTGTGTTTGATATATTATGCTGGATTGACTGGTTTAGGAAGATTGATAAGATAAGTTAGCGAACCTTAGTAATCCATGAGAGATCACTTAATAATTAGACTAAGTTAGTAATTAGATCACGTTAGTAATAAGTTTATGTTCAGTTCAGTTCATTGTTATGTTGAGTTCAGATATTATTATGTTTAAGTTCATTGTTGAGTTCAGTCCAGGTATATCATCATATATATCTTTAGTCGGGGTGACGACCCTTTTTAGTTTAGTGTGCTAGGGGAGAGGCAGTCATGAGCCTTATGAACCTAGGCCCCGTTAGGGACCCAGCCGATTAGTGGGGACGGGTTCACCGGAAGCTTATTATGCCAAGTGACCGGTGACACGCTATAACTTTAGTTAGTGTTGTTTCTTGTAACCGGCTTGAGGGTTATGAGGACAGCGTTTAGTTTAGTTATGAGTTGCGTCTTGTAACCGGCTTGAGGGTTATAAGGACAACTTCAGTTAGTTAGCCACATAGTCAACTTTGAGGACTATGATTTATGAGTTAGAATCAGAATAATGAATAAAGCATAATTGAACCGAGAGGATTAGTAAGGGGTCGCGATAGAACTCACTGAGACAAGTTGTCTCACCCAATCCATTGTTGTTGTTTTTCAGTTAAGCAGGGAAAGATGAAGACCGTGAGGCACGGCTATGGAGACGCTTGAGGAGCAGTTGCTATCGTTGTTTCTTTATGTCTTGTATTTCAGTTTCCTTTGTATTTCTGTATTTTGTATTCAGTTTCTTAGATGTACGATGGTACGACTTATGTTTTTAAGTTGTAAATCGCTTCCGCAGACTTTCGGTTTTGAGTACTGAACACTAGTTGAGGGTGTAAGGACCGCTTTATGTGTTTTATGTTCAGTTATGTAAGCGAACTTGATGGGTTTTTAGCATCGAGTATTAGTATGTGTTCAGTATTTAAAAAGGAAGTTACTCTGATGTATGCCAGTAGTGCGCTTCGGTAATTTCTACAAGTTAGAAATTAACGGGGTGTTACACAGAGAATATTCAGAAGAAGAAAGGGGCAGAGCCTGAAACAGATGAGTTTCTCAAGATTGTGAGATAGAGTGATTATAAAGTGGTCGATCAGATGAACCAAACTCCGGCCAAGATCTCGATGCTGTCTTTGTTGATGAGTTCAGAAGCGCATAGAACTGCTCTCATGAAAGTGCTGAATGAAGCACATGTTGCTCAGAATATCTCTGTTGGCCAATTTGATGAAGTAGTTGGAAATATTGTAGCTGCCAACCATCTGACCTTCACTGATGAAGAGCTTCCCCCAGAGGGAAAGAAACACAATCAAGCTTTGCACATCTCAGTCAAATGCGGAGATTTCGTGTTGGCACGGGTATTAATTGACAACGGTTCTTCTCTGAATGTAATGCCCCAGTCAACTGTAAGCAAACTGGATGTTGATTGTTCCTTTATGAAGCCAAGCTCAACTCTGGTGAGGGCGTTTGATGGGTCAAAGAAAGAAGTGATAGGAGAGATGGAATTCCCCATTCAAATAGGGACAGAAACTTTTTATATTAATTTTCAAGTCATGGACATATCCTCCTCATACAGTTGTTTACTCGGGAGGCCATGTATCCATATGGCAGGGGCTATTCCTTCATCTCTACACCAGAGGGTTAAGTTCGTGGTTAATGACAAAATTGTGGTGGTGTATGGAGAAGAAGAGATGCTAGTTAACAAGTCTTCTCCGTTCCCTTATGTGGAAACAGCTGAAGAGTCTTTGGAGACTTCTTTCCAATCTCTTGAAATTGCCAATGCTGTGCTTGGTGGATGTGAATCATCATCGCCTGTGATAAAGCTGTCAAAGAGTGAAGAGATGGTCGCGAGAATTATGATGGACCAAGGATACCAGCTGGGGCGTGGCTTGGGAAAAACGGGACAAGGAATTCTTGCTCCTGTACAACTGAAAGGAAACAAAGATCGTTACGGGTTGGGATACCACCCAAGCGAGGTTGAAAGGAGGAAATTGGCTGAAGAGAGAAGAGGTGAATGGTTGGCCAAGTTGAGAGGCCAGGATCCATGGTCAAAGAGGATCCCCATCAGTGACATCAGTCAAAGCTTCAAGAGTGCTAGGTTGCTAGATCCAGACCATATCACTGCTATTGGTTCAGAGGATGACGAAGTCGACACCAGTTTAGTTCGTCGTTGCCATGCTGAGGAGAAGCTCAAAAATTGGGAAGCTGTGGACTTGCCCATCGCTTTTATTTCAAAGTAATGATTGTAATGCAACCCTGTGGCTCTGCCCAAGGCCATAGGACAAGTTGCTAGGGGCAAACATGTTTTCATTTTCATAGTTATCATCATTAAAAACGTTTGTTTTGAATTTTCAATCAATAAAAATCCATTTCTCTTCATTTCATGCGTCTTTTTATTGCTTTGTTATTGTTTGTTTGCTTGTTCCGATTTTCATTCTGCTTTTGCGCTTCGGCAAAATGCAGACATACAGCAATTGTCTCTAAGAACAACAGTGCTAGCAGTCCAAACTTTGACTTTGATCATCCGGTTAACCAAGCCGAGGGGGATGTTGATGAAAACTGGGAAGCTCCTCCAGAATTGACGAGATTAATAGAACAGGAAGAGAAGGTTATTCAACCTCATGGGGAGTCGATTGAGATCATCAACCTGGGTACAGAAGAGGATAGAAGAGAGGTTAAGGTCGGTACCGCCATGGAAGAGAGTGAACGCAAAATACTAATCCAACTCTTGCAGGATTACGCTGATGTCTTTGCGTGGTCGTACAAAGATATGCCAGGGCTAGACACCGACATTGTTGAACACAGGTTGCCAGTAAAGCCGGAGTGCCCGCCAGTCAAGCATAAATTGAGAAGAATGAAACCAGAGATGTCACTGAAGATACGGGATGAGGTAAAGAAACAGTTTGATGCCGGGTTCCTAGCGGTTGCGAAGTATCCACAGTGGGTAGCCAACATCGTCCCTGTTCCGAAAAAAGACGGCAAGGTCAGAATGTGCGTCGACTACAGAGACCTGAACAGAGCTAGTCCCAAGGATGATTTCCCTCTGCCTCATATTGACATTCTGGTAGACAGCACGGCCCAACACTCATTGTTCTCCTTCATGGACGGGTATTCAGGGTACAATCAGATAAAGATGGCTCCGGAAGATATGGAGAAAACCACCTTCATAATTCTCTGGGGCACATTCTGCTATAAAGTGATGCCTTTTGGACTCAAGAATGCCGGTGCGACTTATCAGAGAGCAATGGTGACATTATTCCACGACATGATGCACAAAGAAATTGAGGTGTATGTAGATGATATGATTGCAAAATCCAAGACTGATGAAGGACACATTGTCAACCTGCAAAAGCTCTTTGAACGTCTACGGAGGTTCAAACTCAGACTAAACCCAGCAAAATGCACCTTCGGTGTAAGATCCGAAAAATTACTGGGATTTATCGTCAGTCAGAAGGGGATAGAAGTTGATCTAGACAAAGTTAAAGCAATCCTCGAAATGCCAGTGCCAAAGACTGAAAAAGAGGTCCGTGGGTTCCTTGGGAGATTGAACTACATCTCAAGATTCATATCCCAATTGACCGCCACTTGCGAGCCTCTCTTCAAGCTGTTGTGCAAGAACCAGAAAGCAGAGTGGAATGATGATTGTCAAAGAGCCTTTGAAAGAATTAAGGACTATCTGCAAAATCCGCCAATTTTGATGCCGCCGGTGCCCGGAAGACCGCTCATCCTGTATCTAACCGTGTTGGACAATTCGATGGGGTGTGTGCTGGGGCAGCATGATGAATCAGGAAAGAAAGAGCATGTCATATACTACTTTAGTAAAAAGTTCACTGACTGTGAGACGAGATATTCAGTGCTAGAAAAGACTTGTTGTGCCTTAGCATGGGCTGCTCATCGTCTAAGGCAGTACCTGTTGAGTCATACAACCTGGTTGGTATCTAAAATGGATCCAATCAAGTATATTTTTGAAAAGCCAGCACTCACAGGACGGATCGCTCGTTGGCAGATGTTATTGTCAGAGTACGATATCCTGCATGTCACGCAGAAGGCGGTCAAGGGCAGTGCACTCGCCGAGTACTTAGCATGTTAGCCAATTCAAGACTACCAATCAATGCAATATGATTTTCCCGATGAAGACATCATGACACTGTTTGAGGAAGGAAAGTCTCAAGAAGAGGAGAGGTGGAGGATGATATTCGATGGCGCATCCAATGTGTGGGGGCACGGAGCTGGGGCTGTGCTAATCTCACCAGATAACCGTTTCGTTCCGGTCACTGCCAGATTAAGCTTTTATGTCACTAACAACATCGCAGAATATGAAGCATGCATCTTGGGGATTCAGGAAGCTCTTGAATGGAAGGTTAAAAGACTCGATGTGTATGGTGATTCGGCTTTGGTTATTCATCAGGTGAGAGGTGATTGGGAGACCAGAGATCCTAAATTGATCCCTTATTGTAATTATGTCCAGGAATTGATGAAGTCTTTCGACGAAATTACTTTCCAGCATATCCCTCGAGGTGAAACCCAGTTGGCCGATGCTTTGGCAACTCTGTCGTCAATGTTCAACATCAGTTGCGACAAAAATCTAACTCATATCAGAATCCAACATCGGGGTCTCCCGGCACATCATTACTGCACTGCAATTGAGGAAGAGCCTGATAGCAAGCCATGGTATTATGATATCAAACAGTACGTCATCAATAGAGAATACCCCCCCGGGGCATCAGAGAATGACAAAAGAACGCTCAGAAGGCTGTCGAGGAGTTTCTTTTTGAATGGCGAAGTTCTCTACAAAAGAAATTATGATATGGTCCTCCTGAGGTGCGTGACAGAGGAAGAGGCAGCAAAAATTATGAAAGAGGTCCATGAAGGGTCGTTCGGGGTTCATTCCAGTGGGCACACCATGGCAAGAAAAATCTTGAGAGCCGGCTATTACTGGTTGCAGATGGAAGGTGACTGCTACAGCTTCGTCCGAAAGTGCCACAAGTGCCAAATCTACGCTGATCACATTCATGTGCCACCTGCCTCTCTAAATGTCATGACTGCATCTTGGCCGTTCTCAATGTGGGGCATGGATGTCATTGGCCCTATAGAGCCTAAAGCATCAAATGGACATCGTTTCATTCTGGTTGCAATCGATTATTTCACTAAGTGGGTCGAAGCTGCTTCCTACTCCAGTGTAACCAGTTCAGTGGTCACCAAGTTTGTAAAGAAAGACTTGATTTGCCGTTATGGTCTTCCCAACAAGATCATCACTGATAACGGCAGCAACCTAAACAGCAAAATGATGAAGGACTTGTGCGCAGAGTTCAAAATCCAGCATCATAATTCCTCACCCTATCGGCCCAAGATGAATGGGGCAGTCGAAGCGGCCAACAAAAACATCAAGAAGATAGTGCAGAAAATGGTGGTCACGTACAAAGATTGGCACGAGATGCTTCCTTTCGCTCTACACGGCTATCGTACTTCAGTGCGTACATCGACCGGGGCAACCCCTTTCTCTTTGGTATACGGGTCAGAGGCAGTCCTCCCTATCGAGGTCGAAATACCCTCCCTGCGGGTACTAATGGAAACTAAGCTGGAAGAAGCGCAGTGGGTACAAGCTCGCCTAGATCAGCTAAATCTCATTGAGGAGAAGAGAATCACAGCCTTATGTCATGGGCAGCTATACCAGCAAAGGATGAAAACCGCTTTCGACAAGAAAGTTCGTCCCCGAGGATTCAATGAGGGAGACCTAGTGCTCAAGAAGATTCTGCCTATTCAAAGTGATCCCCGTGGAAAATGGACTCCCACCTATGAGGGCCCGTACATAGTCAAGAAAGCCTTCTTCGGAGGAGCGCTGATACTCACGAACATGGACGGAGAAGATCTAAGGAACCCCGTCAATTCCGATCAAGTGAAGAAGTATTATGCCTGAAAGAAATAGACGAAAAAAGAGAAAGACAAGCCAAGTAAGAATTAGCTCGCTAGGTTGAAAACCCGCAAAGGGCGGCCTAGGTAAAATCAGAGCGACCCGGTGGATTGAAAACCCGCAAAGGGCGATCTGTAACACCCTAAATGATTTAATTAAGTAATTGATTAAATTATTTAAAGTGTTGCACTAATTTTGATTAAATTATAATATAGCATTTTATTTAATTGAAGGGGATGGCATTGGAAATACCGGAACTGCAAGTAATGGCCCAAGAAGCCCAAGCCCATTGGCTTAGGCGCTCCTTTAGGCGCTAGGGGTCTAGGTTTTCGCCTCAGTTGTGCCAAAAGAGAGAAAGAAGTCGAAGGAGAGGAGAAGAGAAAGAAAAAGGCAACCTCAAGCTAAGGAGTTAGGGTTTCGTTCATCTTGATTCTAGGTAAGAGTTCCTAGTCCTTTCTTATTCGATTTTCCTTCTCTTTCAAGTGTTTAAGTTTTCGATTTCCTAACCCTTACTATTGTTGATCATTCGTGATGGTCCAAGAGAGAGAGAGAGAGAGAGGGCGCGATCGTGAGGGAGGAAAGAAGAAGGAGAAGATTCTTTGTTGCGGTGGTTTGTCGGTGCTTCGGTGGAAAGAGCTCTATTTTCGGCATAATCAAGGTAAGGGGAGTCTCGCTCTATAATAGAGAGTATAATAGGTTGTATGTAGATCATAGGGTCTTATTTGATGTTATTTGAAAATTGTTTGATTGTTTGGATTGGTTGCAATGGATGAATTGTATGATGAAATCGATTTCCTATGCTAAGGTTAGGGTCTCATATCTTGATTTGGTGTCTTGATGTGTTCTTAATGTATAAGTGTGAAATTGAAGTTGTTGGTATGAGCATAACATGTTTTATGATTGTTGTTGTGATTTGATTTGGAAAAGAAATTGGGAATTGATGTTTGGTGGGTGTTGGGACGCATGGGGCGCCAAGTGCCTAGGGGAAATGGCGCCCTGTGTACTGTAGCAGTGGGCTTGTGTTGTGTTGTGCATGTTGTTTGCTGTCTCGGCGCTAAGTTGCTGGGAAAAGGGCGCACTGGGCACTGTTCTGGCGCCTGGGGTGGCGCCAAGGTGCTGCTTGTGTTTAGACAAGGCGCACAAAGGGTGTTTTTGGGCAAATCAATTTCTGAGCAGATTTTCCCAAGCCAAATTTTGTATTCACCTGCCCAAATTGTATTTTAAGCACTGTGGCTAAAGAATTTTCAGTTTTGCACGCGTTGTTTTGAAATGGTCCTATTGGGCATAGTTTTAGCTTGTGTAAAGGGGGCTTTGGGTGCAAATCAATTTCTGAGTAGATTTTCCCAAGCCAAATTTTGTATTCACCTGCCCAAATTGTATTTTAAGCACTGTGGCTAAAGAATTTTCAGCTTTGCACGCGTTGTTTTGAAATGGTCCTATTGGGCATAGTTTTAGCTTGTGTAAAGGGGGCTTTGTGTGCAAATCAATTTCTGAGCAGATTTTCCCTAGCCAAATTTTGTATTCACCTGCCCAAATTGTATTTTAAGCACTGTGGCTAAAGAATTTTCAGTTTTGCACGCGTTGTTTTGAAATGGTCCTATTGGGCATAGTTTTAGCTTGTGTAAAGGGGGCTTTGTGTGCAAATCAATTTCTGAGCAGATTTTCCCTAGCCAAAATTTGTATTCACCTGCCCAAATTGTATTTTAAGCACTGTGGCTAAAGAATTTTCAGTTTTGCACGCGTTGTTTTTGAAATGGTCCTATTGGGCCTAGTTTTAGCTTGTGTAAAGGGGGCTTTGTGTGCAAATCAATTTCTGAGAAGATTTTCCCTAGCCAAATTTTGTATTCACCTGCCCAAATTGTATTTTAAGCACTGTGGCTAAAGAATTTTCAGTTTTGCACGCGTTGTTTTGAAATGGTCCTATTGGGCATAGTTTTAGCTTGTGTATAGGGGGCTTTGTGTGCAAATCAATTTCTGAGCAGATTTTCCCTAGCCAAATTTTGCATTCACCTGACCAAATCCCATTTTGAACGTTTTGGCTAGAGCGGTTTTAATTTTCAGGTGGCCTACCCTGTTTGGTCCTTGTGAGGGGTTCTAGTCCTCTAGTTGAGTTTAGTCCTAGAGACGTGATTGAGATGAGATAATAAATGAGTTGATTGATGATATCATGGGGATATGGGCTATGGGGGCCAGAGTCATGGGGACTCAATTGATTGATGATGAGGCAATGGGAGCTATCACTAAGATTAATAAAGAGGTGATGTATGATGTATGGACTATGTCGTTAAGAATTGTGATTGTGATCTTTGTCATGGAGTCTCATGCATACATAAGGATGAGGTCTGAGTTTATATTGTAATGATAAGGCTGCGGTCTGAGTTCTATTTTGTGATGATAAGGCTGCGGTCTGAGTTTGATATTATGATGATGAGGCTGCGGTCTGGGAAAATGGTACCACATGCATAACTGTATTGCATACATTCTCATGATAAGCATGCGAGTTGTTGGTTGTATGAACTATGCTACTGTGTGACTGTATGAGTGTGATACTATGATAAAATATACTTCTTATTATAGTCTTTATTATGTAGTTGAGACTCACCCTTCTGTTGTTGTTTACTACAGGTAGCCCTGAGTGAAGGCTTACTTCCTTCATTCCCGAGTCGGTCTGCCCTTAGGATTCCAGTGTTATTCCTTTTTCTGGTGAACTATATATGTATTGATTTAATGATTTTGATGAGGCTGTTGTTCGGCACTTTTGAGATTATCGTATTTTCCGTTGTGTAACATTCATTTCCTAGTGCGTGGATTTTTATTGATGAATTCTTGAGTATTCCATCCCATTCAAGGGTGTTGCGTATTATAAAGATGGAATGAAAGCTTATGCTGATTTTGTCGTTATTAGATTAAAGTTATGTGTAGCATTCCATTGAAATGAAATTTTGAAACTCTGATTTTTATGATAAATAGCCGGGTAGAAATGGGGTGTTACATGATCCCGGCAAAAATTAGGGTCGGAAATCTTGGGCATGAAAAGTAAAGAAAGGCATACAACTCCCCTGAAGACTTGGATGAGGGGGTGATCAAGGTCAAGGACATAAATGTTTAGCACTGTTCCACAGAGACGGACAGTCAGAAATCAGCTTCTCCCTTTTTTCGTGTCTTTTTGTAGTTTAAACATTCAAATGTATTGAACAGTTGGCGTAACTCCTTGTGCGACCAATTTCTACATCAATAAAGTTCAATCTTTCTCATGTCTGTTTGTTTTTCTATTTCCCTGCTTTTTCTGCTCAAATAAACATTTTATGATGATGGTAACACTGACCTGTAAAACATGTGCATAAATCATAGAGCATCACAATCATTGCGAAATTTTTAAAAGTGATGGGAAGGAAGCAACTTCTCAGGGAAAATTAAGCTTACAAGGGAATAATTGCACTCATAGGCCATTTCAGACGGCAAATTACAAAGACAATCGGCACTAGGCTTATACGCCACTACAATTCTAATCGGTCCCTCAGTCTTGTCGCGGGTTGGTCGAACCAGCAAAAAAGAATGAGCCAAAAGAGCAAAAGAGCAAAAGAAAAAACAAACGATCAGAAAAAAGAAAGCTGGTCAAAGAAAAACCAAGAAAAACAAGCAGTCAGAAAAAAGAAAGCTGACCAAAGAAAAGTCAAAGAGATGAAGAATCAGGAATAGCATTTCACCACATTCATCATCACACCAAAATCATAGCATTGCATGCACATGCATAACATGCCCTTGCATAACATGCACTCATACTCAATGCACCATTCCTTGCATCAACTAACGTATGCAGGTACCTCAATCCAATACAGCAGCATCGGTCATTTCAAATCAACCAATCAGCAGAATTTCTGAGCCCTCTGTGCTCATCCTGAGCCCTCTGTGCTCCTCCTGAGCCCTCTGTGCTCCTCCTGAGCCCTCTGTGCTCCTCCTGAGCCCTCTGTGCTCCTCCTGAGCCCTCTGTGCTCCCCCCTGAGCCCTCTGCGCTCATCCTGAGCCCTCTGCGCTCATCCTGAGCCCTCTGTGCTCCTCCTGAGCCCTCTGTGCTCCCCCTGAGCCCTCTGCGCTCATCCTGAGCCCTCTGCGCTCATCCTGAGCCCTCTGCGCTCATCCTGAGCCCTCTGCGCTCATCCTGAGCCCTCTGCGCTCATCCTGAGCCCTCTGCGCTCATCGTGAGCCCTCTGTGCTCATCCTGAGCCCTCTGTGCTCCTCCTGAGCCCTCTGTGCTCCTCCTGAGCCCTCTGTGCTCATCCTGAGCCCTCTGTGCTCCTCCTGAGCCCTCTGCGCTCATCCTGAGCCCTCTGCGCTCATCCTGAGCCCTCTGTGCACCTCCTGAACCCTCTGTGCTCATCCTGAGCCCTCAGTGCTCCTTCTTTACTGCTTTCTCTACCGCGTTCTTTACCGCTTTATTTCCTGCTTCTGCACGCCAAGTGTTAAACTCACAAATCATTGTTTTAGCACGCCAAGTGGTGATTCAAAAAAAATCCAATCTGTTTTTGCATTTTTCATCTGACATCAACAAAAACAAAAAAATGAGAAAAGAAAAATGGAAAATTCGGGTTTTCCCCAAGTAGACAAAATCGGTATAATTTCTGAATTCTTTATCTCCATTTTACCTTGGAATATGTTTCAGCCAATTCATATTCCTCGTTAAAATTCAGATAAGGAGGGGCAGCTGTCATACCCCAATTTTGTCCGGCTTATGTCCAAACCCTAATTTTCCACACAAAAATAAATTATGCATTTTGGATCCTAGAAACCATCCCAGAGTTTTTGAAATCATTTTTAGGGTTAGAATGCACGTTTTGGGAAGTTAGGGTCAAAAAGGGCATTTTGGTCATTTCTCACAAAAGGGTCTATAAAAATAATTTTTGCAATAAGCCTCATGCATCAAATTAGGGTTTTTGAAAATATGTTATGTATGCATGGCAAGTTTTGAAAAATATGTTATGAATGCATGGCAAGCTTTGGAAAATATTTTATGCATGCATGGCAAAGACCTAAAAACATTTTTGTGGAAAGCAAGAATTGATTTCTATTCTATTTCCAAAGGCTCAAGAATCGATTCCTCATTGTGCTAACTAAGTAAGGAATCGATTTTCACCTATGCAAGAGGTCCTGAAAATCGATTCCCACTATTTCCAAAGGCTCAAGAATCGATTCCTCATTGTGTTAACTAAGTAAGGAATCGATTTTCACCTATGCAAGAGGTCCTGAAAATCGATTCCCACTATTTCCAAAGGCTCAAGAATCGATTCCTCATTGTGTTAACTAAGTAAGGAATCGATTTTCACCTATGCAAGAGGTCCTGAAAATCGATTCCTGCTTGTTTTCAAAGAACCAAGAATCGATTCTTTATTATTTCCTATTTTAACTAAAGCATGAAATCGATTCTTTGATGTTTTAAAGAGCCAAGAATCGATTCCTCTCTCATTTAACTAAAGCTTGGAATCGATTCATGTGATTTTTCAAAGGTAAAGAATCGATTCTCTCATATTTCACTTCATCAAACAATCGATTCATCCTTGCAATAAATGTTTTTTTCAAATTCCTACGCTTTCCTAAGCCTATAAATAGGCAGCCTCAAGTCACATTTTCACGGACACATTTCACGAGATCTGAGAAGACCATTCTCGCAAATCTCATTTTCCAGAAACCCATTTTTGCGAGATCCCTCACATTTTAGAAAAAAAACTCTTCTACGCTTTATTTTTGCCCTATTCGTTCCGTTGGTCCGTCTGAGCTGATCTCCTGCAAGAGTTAGTCGGGGTTGCGTTCTTCAAGTTGTAATATCTGCCTTCATCAGAGGTATTTCTGTCTTTACATTGGTTAATATTTAGTTATTGATCGGTGCCAAAATTGCCCTATGTGATTTAACTTAGCTATAGTGTTTATTTACTTGTTCTTGTATATTATCGTCCATTGTTGATGATGAACCATATGATTCCCACTTATGCCTAGTGCATCATGTTCTAAGTGGTGAAGATGGTCTCGGATGATTCAACTTGCCCCTTTCAAACCCTTTCAAAAACATTTTTTTCATTAGAACTACGTCGCTTTGATTCCCGTTTGGGATACGTAGGAGCGAGCCACGTTCTCGTCAAGCGCAACAAATAAAAATCCTTTTCACAACCATAAACAAATCATTTCCATAAAACAAACAATCATTTTCAAACCCATTGTCGCTAGTGGCTAATCAGAACCTTTGTTCGTCTAGCCATTGGTAGCAATGTCTTTTCCCAAAAGAATAATAAAGCGGTGATCACCCATAACTTTGGTTAGTTTGATCACTCGCGCCAATTAATCTCTTTCGAAAACCACTTTCAAAAAAGATAATAAAAAACGAGTTGTTATCAATAGTCCATCAGAACCTTTGTTCGTTTGACTAGCGGTACAACTCTCTCTTTTGAGTATTTAGTAAGTGATTCATCATAGCCTCTGCTAGTTTAATCATTCACTAAAGCTCGTCCTATTTCAAAAACTCACCAAAAAAAAATATAAAAAAACAAAAACTTTTCAAAAAGACAACCAAGAACTACGTAGCTTTGAATTCTCCATCGCACCGGGAGATACGTAGGAGCGGGCCATGTCTCGTCAAGCACTTTTTTTCTAAAAACCCTTTTTTTCTTTTTCCCCCTTTCTCACCAAAAATAAAATTTCCAGTAAGTTTTCCCATTCATCTTCAAACAAGAAATAAATAGGCAAATCTAGGTATTTTTCAAATCAAACGTTAAAACCACACATTTAATTAGAGGTTCCCTTTCGGTAGAAAGGACGTGCGCGGTGCTAACACCTTCCTCGCACGTAATCGACCCCCGAACCTATATCTCTAGTTTTCAAAAGACCATCCGCCTTGTCCAAAAGACTTTTTTTCAATGTTTTGGTCTTAAAATTAAAATATTGGTGGCGGCTCCAAATTTTTCCACGTTGTACATTGAGAAACCCCAAGCCGGGATTTTTCGGGGTGCAACACCCAGGATGTATTGAGAACTGACTCTTATGAGCCTCTTCTAAAACTTGGCTCTTCACATTCTCATCACTCGACCCACATCTTCTACCATCAAAACAAATTACGCCATCACCGTCTTCGGTGTAACTCGGCAACCACTTCTGCGGCTTCAACTGTCTGGACACATCCCAAACCCTTACCGGAAGCGTCGCAATAGATTGGGAATCCTACGGACGGATCTGGAAGAATCAGGACAGGTGCAGAAGTCAAACGATTCTTCAATTCCGCAAAACAATCATCACAGTCTGAGTCCCAAACAAACGGCTGACCCTTGCGAGTTAACCGAGTGAGTGGAAGAACCCGTTGGGAAAATCCTTGAATGAATCTTCGATAATACCCAGCTAATCCCAAGAAACTTCTCACCTCAGTAACCGTAGACGGCTGTCCCCAGTCTACCACAGCTTCAATCTTACTGGGATCCACTGCAACACCAGCCTGAGATATCACATGGCCCAGAAACTTAACTTCGGGCATCCAAAAGTCACATTTGGATGGCTTAGCATATAACTTCTTCTCCCGGAGTACGTTCAGAACAATTCGGAGATGTTGCACATGCTCCTTAATTGTCTTAGAGTACACCAAGATATCATCAATGAACACCACCACAAACTGATCCAGATTGGGATTAAAAATCTGATTCATATAATCCATGAATACGGCTAGAGCATTGGTCAAACCGAAGGGCATCACTACAAATTCATAGTGTCCATACCTCGTACGGAAAGCAGTCTTCGGGATGTCCAAAGCTCGAACCCTGATTTGGTGATAGCTGGACCTCAAATCAATCTTTGAAAATACAGAAGCTCCTCTCAATTGGTCTAAAAAATCATCAATTCTCGGTAAAGGGTACTTGTTCTTGACAGTCACCTTATTCAACTGACGATAATCGATACACAATCTCATACTTCTGTCCTTCTTCCTGACGAGTAACACTGGAGCACCCCATGGTGAGGCACTCGGCCGGAAAAACCGTTTGGAAATTAACTCTTCCAATTGGACTTTCAATTCTCTCAACTCTAACGGCGACATTCTATACGGGGCTATATGTAACACCCCTAATTTTTAAAGACTCGTATTATAGTATCTAGGACCGAGTAATTATTTGTGGGAATAATTATTCGTGTCCCGGGTATTTATAGTCGAGGAAATCCTCAAAATAACCCCATTCTTTAATTAATTATGGCTTAGTCATGATTAATTGAAGTATTTAAGCTGAAGGGCAAAATGGTAATTTTGCACCCCTCATATAAATACTTTTACTTTGAAGCCACTCAGCCACACCACCCCCCATTCATTCCATTCTGAAATTTCAGAAAAAAAAAGAAAGGAGTTGAGAAAGGAGGAAGAGGGGGCGCAAGTGGAGGAGAAGAAGAGAGGAAGCTTAGAAATCCTTGTTGCATGTAAGTTGTTTTTCTTCCATCCCACTCCATTTCCAATTCTGAATTCAATGACCCTAGTTTTGAGGTCTGATTCTTCCCCTACCTCTTGTTCCATTTTCGAAGCTTGAAGCTTCAATGGTGATGTCAATGGAGTTTTGAGCTGCCACTCCTTTTGCATGTTCAGTGGGACTGTCAAAAGTGAAGTCTTGTTCCTGTGTTAGAGTTTGGAGGGAGTCCAAATCACTTAGAGTTGCTGCTCCAAGCTATTCAGTCAAGCTAGTTACTGTTCCAGCATTGTTGGTGATTGTTCGTGCGTCCTAGTGTTCAGCCGTTTCACGTTTCGATCGTGGCTCCTAGCGAAATCGACATCACGGTGAGTCTTACTCACGAATAGGGAATAAAAAGAGTTGAACATTTTGAATATTTTGAACTGTTTGTGTATTCCGAAAATCTGTTTAAAACCGAGTCCCGAAGATTTCGAAAACAAATTCTGACTTTTCGCGAAAATACCTCTTTTCGTTTTATGAAAATCATGATACAATTGAAAGGATTTTGGTGATGATTTTTGTATTGAATATATGTCTGGAACATTGTGGAAGTTTCTGAGATTCAGGGGAATGAAGATTAGGAATCGAATCGAGAGCGAACAGAGAGCGATAATGAGAAAAGGTGCGAGTTGAGCATCAGTACTGGTTGAATTGGGTTCTGTCCACTCGCGCGCCGTTCACGCGGGAGTCGCGCGCCGCGCGTGATTCTGGGCTGCGCTTCTGTCAAGTCGCGCGCCAGTCACGCTTGGCTTGCGCGCCGCGCGCCACTGTGACCCTTTTGATGCGTAATTCCGTTTTTCTCGTTCAACGCTCCGTTCAATCCCGAACCTTTTCTAATCTCTTTCCTAATTAATTTTAAGGTTGTTAACCTACTGAAATCACTATTTTGAAACCAGTCAACTCATATTTTTGGAAAAGATTTTCGAAAACCTATTTGATCGAGAACGAAAACCATAGTGCCCGTGTGAGAACATCGGCTGATGACTACTGAATATGTATATGTTATATATGTCAACTGATTATGATTATAATGCCGGATGTTTTATATTATTCATCAAAACGGGTTATAAGTCAATAATATGTTATAACAAGATTATAATGCCGGAGGTCTAACTTAAGAATTCCTCAAAACGGGTTATAGATCGAAAGATATAAATTATCTAATGAGCTTATATGACTGATCCTTTGGTGATCAAAATGAAAAAGAAGATATAAATTATCTAACTCTCGAGAACTTGATGCGTATTGTCATACGTATTGCGTTGGGTGACGACCCGACAAGTAGCATACTAGGGAGGGTAGTCATGACCCCTTACCTAGGCCCTGAATGTGTTTTGGCGTGGTCAACTCACGGGTTACCGGGATTAGCACTGGATTGCAGTCGGTTTATGCTAAGTGGAACACACGATTACCGGGATTAGCACTGGATTGCAATCGGTACGTGTTAAATATATTCACGAAGTGCTTGGCATTTCGATTGATAAATAAGACATCGTTATGTCGGTTTTTGTTGTAACGGTTTAATAAATTGAACCGAGTGTCAGTGAGGGGGCACGGTAGGACTCACTGAGATAATGTTATCTCACCCTATCCATATTTGTTGTTTTTCAGAGAAGCGGGGAAAAAGAAAGACTATTGTGCATGAGTAGTTGGTATACTCTTGGAGGTGCTGGAGACTTAGTCATTTGATTCTCGTTTCTTTTGTTGTCCTATTGGTTGTATAAACTTGTATTGATTATGAGTTATATGAACCGTTTTATGTTTCTGTTTGGTATTTGGACTTGGATATTGTAATCCATTCGGTGTGTAACCGATAAACTTCTATTTGATGAAGTGATGTTATTCCGATTATGTTTTTATTTCGGAAAAAAGTTTGTATGTCCAATATTTAAACAGGAACTGTGTCCTCTGAACTTCCTCATTTGTGCATCTTCGGTCTCTCTACATGTTAGAAAAACTGGGGTGTTACACTATAGAAATTGGTCCAGTGCCCGGAACCAACTCTATAAAAAACTCCACCTCACAATCCGAAGGTAACGAAGGAACTTCATCAGGAAACACATCAAGAAATTCATTAACAACTTGCACAGAAGATAAATCCAGACCTGTCTCAGTGGATGCAGACAACATCATGACATAAGCTTCTGCGCCTTGGAACAAACAGTTACTGGCTGAAGTGAAAGAAATAACAACTTCAGAATTGGGCGGTTGTAGCTCCACTGACTCGGAGGCGAATATCCACATTCTCGGTGGAGTGTCTGTAGCCTTGACTTTCTGAGCTTATGCAGTGTAGACCCTTTCTCAAGCTGAAGTAGGCTTATCTGACTCTTTCTTTTCCTCTTTTTGGGCACTCTGGATTGAGTGACCCTTTTTCTTAAAATATTACCACTGAGTCGCACTAGGACGACATTCACCTCTTGGGCTTCCTACCAGAAAAACACTTGGAGAATCTTGGGGAATCATACAACTGCACTTTCTTTCCCTTGATAGGTTACCTTTTAACTTTGCATTCGGAGTTGATGGCTTAACTACCTTCTCCTTTCCAACATTCCCTGTGATGAAACGGGTCTTAAGGAACTTCGGTCTTGGTCGAGGACTACGTCTTGGTCATCCTTCCATAATTACGCTTATGATACACCAAGTATTGAGTTGATCAGGCTCAATGTCTCTTAGCATCACAAGTGTAATCACAACAAGGACTAACAAGGAATCGACTCAACCCTAAACTAAACTAAGCCCGACTAGGTCGAACTGCTCTGATACCATAATGTAACACCCCGATAAATTCTAACATGTAGAATTACCGAAATGCACTAAATGGCATACATCAGAGTAACTTCCTGTTAATGAATATTGAACACAACCTAAAAGTTTCGATAATACATATCAAAAGGTTCTATGAACCTCATTAACTTCCTGAAAATGCTTAAGTTTCACAACTTAAGACTTATACAATCCTGGTGTTCAATACTCAAAACATAAAGTAGCGGAAACGATTTTACAACTTAAACAATGAAAGTTATACAATCGGTGACATAACTAAGTAAAAATACAAAGGGCTAAGCGGAAATCCAATTTCCAATAGTTCCATGAGTCGCACCGGCTAACCATGCTTTGTCGCCTTTGCTTTCCCCTGTTTCTCTGTAAAAACCACAAATATGAAGGGTGAGATAAACATTATCTCAGTGAGTCCTATCGGAACCCCTTACTAACTCTAGCGGTTCATTATTCTTTACTTTGAACTCGTGGCCCTAAAAAGCAACCACGTGGAAATACATTAAGTTCCTGTAACCTTTATGCCCATGGCCCTCCTAAGCGACACATGAAGCATACAATATTTTGTTCCATGGTTTTAGCATTACACCTCAGCCTACTTATTTTATAGGCACTTCTTGGCTTTGGTGAACCCATCCCGCTATTTCTAGCGGGTGAAACCTCTTGAGTCTAGGTTTTGGGGCTCATGACTTCCCCTCCCCTAGTATGCTAATCCTCTAAGGGTCGTCACCCTTATCCTCTTGTATTTATTATACATCATATATACATGTACCCGCAATGGGCCGTCAGTAATTCCAGTCAAGTACCGTCTATCCTTCCACGAGGGAAGGCATTTTACCGTGAATTAACATTTCTTGACTTATGTTCTCTCGCGTTCTCTAAGTACGGTTTTCCTTTACGTTCATAACACACAAGTTTTCTATCAAACATGTTCAATCCCATGATATCAATATCTTTACATTGTTGGGGAACCTTGGGGAATGGATTAGAAGATGTTTGGAATCATTCGGAATGGATAAAAAGGTACCTTGAAGTTGGAAATCAGAAGGTTACGCACGACCCGTGCGTATAGGCGCACGATCTTTTCGCTTTTTAATAAAAAGGTGGAAAGTTTCAGAATGATACGCACGATCCGTGCGTCTTGGCGCACGATCTGTTCGTAACTAAAAATCCATTTCGTGCAGTGTCAGATGGGGGCGCACGACCCGTGCGCAGAGGCACCCGATCCGTGCGTCTCCATCAGTTTTCCAGAAAACAACATTTTCATGAGTAATTCTGTTCCGTTCCGATTCCAAAATCTCTCCCGATCGAGACCCAAATTAAACCCTCATTGAAACAGTATTTTACAGCAACATAATCAATCCAATTCAGTACATCCAAACAATCAATCAAGCAATTCATAGTTCAAATCACAATTTTTGGGAAAACGGTTTTCGATAAATTTCCTTTCGATACCAGAAACACATGACAAGGGTTTACGAAAAGTGGAGACTCAGAAACACACACATATCCCCTAAGCGAGTTATAGAACTCACCGTATTGTGATGAAAATCACAAACAACAAATCTATTAGCTGACACGATCAAAAGAACTGCACGAACGGTTCTCGAATTCGCTCCAAGTAACTCCAAAGATGGACTGATCGAACCTAGTGTAGCGACCGAAAAATCCGAAGGAGGGATTCCTCGAAGTTCTTGAATGAAGCCGCCACCAAAGTTTTAGTTTAAGGGCAAACATTGGAAAATCCCTATTGAGTGGATAAAGGGGTCTTGCGGACCAGATTTAGGCTCGGGAGTCGTTTATGCGTAGGGAAGGTATTAGCACCCTACGACATCCTTCCTAAGGAAGGTTACCTTTTAACTAAATGTGTAAACATTTATTAATTCAAAAATAATGTTTTTACCCTTATAATAATAATAAAAAAAAGGACTCGATAGACAGTTAGTTGTTTTTGCACTTTTTCGAGAAAAAGGAGAGAAGTGAATTAAGAGAAAAAAAAGGTTTTTTATTAATGCAATTGACAGAGGTCGGCCGCCCTCCGCTCCTACGTATCTCCTGGTAGAGAATCAAATCACACGTAGTTCTTGGGTGGAAAATGTTTGTGTGTTGGTGTTTTTTTTTATTTATTTTTGAAATTGGGAGATGTACTCATGACGACCAAGCAAGTAAAACTCAGAGTGGTCGTCACTCATAAGTCGTTTGAAAACTAAAGCTGTTATCAACGGGCAAACAAGCTACGCTCAAAGTGACCAATAGTAACAAACCATTTTTTATGTTTGGGAAAACATTTATTCGTTACTTGGAAAAAAATAGATTTGTGAAAGAAAATATTTATTTAGGGGGAAAAAAAAGATTTAAAAAGAGAAACAGGGGGTGCTCTTAAAAAAAATGGCGGTGCAGTTAGCAGCAGGATGTTGTATTTTAAAAGGGGGTGTGTAAAGCAGAGCCCAACTCGTTTTTTTGGTGCACTGACCTGCGCAACAAAAAGGCTTGGAAGGGGGGTTGTGATGATGAAACAGGGAGGTGCAAGAAGGAATCTGGTTCCCTTTTTTATTTGTTTTAAAAAACAGAGAAATGAATGGGAGAGGTATAAAAAGGAATTAGGGTTTTTTACAAAAAAAGTTAAACTCACCCATGCTGCGCCGCAGCGGTTTCTTTACCAGAGAGAGAGAAAGTTTTAGAGAAAAAAAAATAGAAACAGGGGAGGGATTGAGAAGAAGCTTCAGGGAGAGAGAGGGGGAAAAGACTAACGAGAGAGAGATGAGAAGCGAGACTGAGAGAGGGGGGGCCATGGTGATGGCGCCAGCGAGGAGGGAGAAGAACGGCGACGCGAACGGGAGCGACGGACGGTGGTCTGTTCACGGCGAGTAACAGCGACGGTGCGAGAAGGCTTCGGCGGCGAGGGGGTTCGGTTTGACGGTGGAGGCGATGGTGGGGGTTGGCTTGACGGTGGAGGCGATGGTGCGGGGCTTGATGGCGGCGATTGCGAGAGGAGGAGGATGCGATGGCGAGCGAGATGGTCAGGACGGCGGCGGCTTACGGTGGTGACAGGTGGTGGTTGTTTGGTGGAGGGAGAAACGGATGAGGGCGAGGAGAGAGAGGGGGCGATGGAAGTAACGGCCGCGGTTCATTTTTTTGTTGTGGTGGGGCGCTGCGGTTCAGTTTTTGGTTGGCGAAGGTGGAGAGAGAGTGGTCGGTTGTGGGGGTTTTTGGGTGGTTCACGGTGGTGCGGTGGTGATTGGTGGCTTCGGTGTGTGGGTGTGGAGGTGGCCGAAGGTGGTGTGGGGGCGGCCGAAGGTGGTGGCCACCATGGGGTGGCCGGAGCTTCAAGCTCCTCTCTTTTCCCTTTTTTTTTGACTTCTCAATTCTTTCTGGTTCTCTCCCCCTCCCCTTCTTTACTGTTTCTGTTTTCTGCGACTGTGTATCCTCCCCCTTGTTTTTGGTTTGATTTCTTTTTTTATAGAGTAGCTCAGCACTCTGAGACAAATTTTGCTGTTATTCTTTTGCAGGGATGGTGGCATTTGAGCAGAGCTGTAGGAGACAAGGCAGCAAGGGAGGTGCTGCCCAAAGCTGCTTGGTTGCTGCTGATTTGGAAAAAAACAAGGGAGCAAGGAGAAGGAACACTTGGCTTCATTCTCTAAATGTAAAAGTAGTGGCAACAGCCTTGCAGAGGCACTTATGCTGAAGTCCACTCTTGTTATTTTATATTTAAAATTGTTTTTCACTTTTCTTTTGATTTTGTCCATATTGTAAACACATACAAATTTAATTATTTTTGTATTTGTAATAAAAGACACTTTTGACTAATCAACTTAAATTGCATCTCATTTTATTTATAACAAAATAATGATAACAACTTCGATTAATAAATATAATGATAACAATAAAGTAATGAGTACCAAAAAAATGCGTACACGACGAGAGGCGAACACGCGCGCGCAAAGAGAGTAACGACACGCACACGATTATGAATGACACGTGTATGTGGTTAGAAATAACACGTGCACGCAACAATGCAAAAACGTTAGGCTAACGCGTGTACGCGACTAAAAATAATACGTGTGCACCATGAAACATGTTTTTGGGATTTTTCGAAAATGAAACAAGAAACAGATTAAAATCAAATGTCTACAAGATTATTATTATTTTAGAAAAACAAATCGTATTAATCTAACGGACAAAATTAGGGTATGACAGCTGCCCCTCTTTATTTATATTTTACTAGGAATTATGAAAGGTTTCCAAATTTCTCGAGTAAAATAGAAATAAAGATAAAAAGACACTAATTTTGTTAAGGCTATGATTTTTTTGAGAAATTATTGAGCAAATGGATCGACATGGAACAAAAGTAAATAAGGAACACTGGGGATCTGAAGGAGCACTAGGGCTCTGATGGTCTAATTCGCAGTCGATGCTTGGCGCATTGATTTGAGTTGAACTGAAGGACCGACGGGGTCTGAAGGGCATGCCTAAGCCTGATGGACCAAGATGGTCTGATGGAGCGCAAACTAGCAATGGTACTAGTAAGACGGTCTGCTTGGGGGGGTGGCCTTTTTCGAGCGGCCATGGGGGCAAGGTCAGGTCGTTGACCTGACTTGCGCACCTCGAAGGACGTGCACTGTGTTTTTTAGGCGGACACAGCTAGTCTGAAGGGCCTGGGGCCGGATGATCCGTCGGTTGCTCGATAACGCGACGTGCGATCTGGATTGAAGGACCATTGTTGGTCTGAAGGAGCGCTTGGGCTCTGAGGGACCGCTGGGGGTCTAAAAGGCTGATGCTAGGCTCAGTGCTAACATTATAATTTGAATCTATCTTGACGGATACAAATATCTATATTTGACCGCATTTAAGGATGCAATGGATGATGTATGCGTGCATGCAGTGTAAGCATGTGCAATGATCGATATCTGGTGGTATGATGAATGAAATGTGGCAGATGATGTGAGTTGAAGTTGATGGAACATGGAGGTTGACAACCAACGTATGTGAATGCAGATAAGATATGAATGTGATTGTGCTGATTAATGATGAATGTAATGGAATGAGCAATTTTTCCTCCTTTTATTTTTTTTTTCACTTTTCTCTTTTTCTCTTGGTATATAATGAGTGTATGCAATGCAAAATGTGAATGTGATGCAAATGCCATGCATGGTACAAAGATATGATTAGTGATGTAAAAAAACTCTTTTGTTTTGGGGGCAACGATGAGGCCGGCACTTGACACGTCTATCGAAGCAAACAATGTCATGCATGTAATGTGATGAACGTGCAATGATTGGTATCTGGGGGATGATGAATGAAATGGGCATACCATGGGTGTTGAACCCGATGGAATGAGAATGTCGACAAACGGTTGTATGTGGATGCAGGTGAGATATGAATGCGATTGTGATGATTGTATGCTATGGTGAATAAAAGGAAGCACATGAACGCATGGTAAATGACATGATTGGTGCAAAAATGTTATGCATGGAATGTGATGAATGTGCGATGATTGGTACCTGATGATGAATGAAATGGGGCAGACAATGGGTGTTGTAACCGATGGAATGGGAAAGTTGACACACGGTGTATGAGATGTGAATGTGATTGTAGTGATTAATTTTTGGTGTGATGATAAATGTAATGGATGGATTTTTCTTTTTGCTTTTTTCTTATTTATTTTGCTTCTTTTCTTGATGCATGCAATGCGAATGTGAATATGATGCGAATGTAATACTTTGACGCAAATGCTATGGTGAATAAAGGAAACACATGAATGCATAGCAAATGATATGATTTGTGATGTAGAATGCTTTTGGCAACGATGAGACCGGCACTTGGCACGTCTATCGAAGCAAAAAAGTGTTATAGGTATGCAATGTGAAGAATGTGCCGTGCGAAAGTAAATGGACAACAAAAGGCCTATGAATGATGGATGCTGAAGTTGATCGAAAACAGAAATTGATAAGCCGTGTATGCGACGGTAGATGACATGCGAATGCAGATGTGCTGCTTGGGTGCAGGTGCTATGGTAGATGCATGATTGCACAGTGGAATGATTTATGCAATGATTTGGTTGATGATGCAAAAAGATTTTTTCTTTTTTGTAATGATGAGAAATGAGATTTTTGATGCGAGAAGCCGAAAGGTGAAAATTCTGGAATCGTCATTTATTGGAAAAATTGGGTTTGATTTGAATTCAAACTTTGGCAATCTCAAGGTTGTTATTCCCAGGCACTGATTTGATTGCATTTGCAAACACCTTCACATTGTTCTTTTCGTTATGATGACTGAATTTTAGGTCCGCAAAGTTAACCCCGTGAGTTTCCAACTTCACATTATTAACTTGTGTTTTCTCTCTTTGAAGCATTGTTTAGCAAGACATATAGTAATGCAAGTATAGATGAATGAGTCAGTTAACTCGGGGTTCTGGAGACCTTGGGTATGGACAGATGAAGGGATAAATGACAGGTTTTGGCCAAAGTCATGAAAAGGTAGGTTCTCCCCAACTCAAGAAATGTGGGACTGCCCTATCATAGTCGATGGCGGTGAATGCATAACTTGCCCCTGTCTAGTGGTGACAACAACATGGGGTGTAGAGGAGATAATGAATTGGTAATGCCATGACTTTGGAATGAAAGATGGAAAGCAAGAGATTTTTGCCTCAACCCATGGAGTTTGGTGTTGCCCCAATTATGACAATGACAAGGTTGCCTTGACTTGAGTAGCATTGTGAAAGGGTTTATTTAGGATAATGGGTTGAGAAATTGCCCCGGTATGGTTTTGTGGATGTGAATATAACAAGGGGATGAGATGGGTGTAGGGCGAATTTCCCCAATTTTAGGTTGAGTGAAGGGTGACGGGATTGCCCCACTTTGGAGCGGTATTTCAAATGGTTGCTTCTAGTGGGGTTGTGAAAGGTGACTGAGTTTGGGTCATGGGTTTTTGGAATTGGTGTATGGATTGGATGTGGTATATGAATGGGATGGATGTCGGACATTTTCCCCAAGTTTGAGGAGCATGAAAGGTGAAAGGTATGCCCCATTTTGATATCTAGGTGATGGTCCTAGTCTAAACTTTTTGGCCCTTTGAAGGTGACTCCCACAGAGTATGATAATCCTGAGGTTTTGATACGATGAAAATTTCATTTGGTGATCGCTAAACTTTGTCTTGATATCTGTGCGATTTGAATGAATATTGGAGTGCAAGCCCTTTGGTTTTTTTTTTATATATTCTCTTCTGCTTTCTTTTTTTTTGAGCAAATAAATAAACTTACTTGTCCTAAAGTTAAATCTTTGAGAAAACGAAAGCAATCAGCCATTGATCCGCATGGACTTGTTCGGGTTGTAGCGTGGCCAGTGGTTAGGGGTTTATGAAATGAGGGTTTGTAATGTGGTCAAAGGTTATGGGCTGGTGGAGTATAGGCTCAAATGGGTTCAGAGAGGTGTTTGATGGTTTGTTGATACAATTACCTTTTAAAAGATAAGTAGGTTCAGAGAAGTGCTGGAAGCCAATGATTTGAGTTTTGTGAAAAAAATGAGAATTCGGCCTAATGATGTGTTTGTGGGTTTATTTGGACAAGGATGTCTTATGTATTTGGTGATATTATGTATCAGCTCACAATTTCTACCGCTTTTTTTTTTTTGAGGATTTCTTTTTCAATCAACGTTTTTGAATTTCACTTTTTTTTATCCTCTTTTTTTGAGTAGAGTGAGCTGATAAAAGTGACACACTATTTTTGATGTGGAATTGATCCTTGTCTAGGGTGACTGAAATATTTTTGATTTTTTTTTTTTTTTTGCTCAAAGGGGTAGTAAAGAACCCTTTTTCTTAAGGATACGGGAAGACGACCAAACTTCATTTCAAATCATGATTGCTTGTTTTTCTCAAAAATTAGTTCAAGGACCAAAATTATTTATTTTTATATATCCGCTCTTTTTCTCTTTATTTCTTTTATTCGCCCTAATTTTTGCTTAGGTTGCTCTTGCGAGTTTTCATCCTAACGGGCTTATTTGATTTATTTTTGTAAAGGACTTGCACCAAGGGAATACAATGTTGACAAGATATCTAGTGATCACAAATTTGCCCCTGCATGGGGCCTAAAGTGTTAGTTCATGAAATTTCATCATTGGGAGCAAACCAAATAGTTAACCAGGTTGTGTGGGGAATATGCACTTTATGGGATGGTCGGGGTGGGACTGGTCATGAACAAGGGATGATGATATGAAAGATATGGGCACTAACAGACTCAAACAAGAGTAAATGCGCATTGCATACAAGTCCACCATACGAATGCTTCACAGAGAGTTAACATAGTTAGCGACATGATAGAAGAAATTTCTGATAACACGTTAGTTAACAAAATGGACCATTTGGATCATTTATCATGGATTTGATGGGATGCATCCTTTTGCTGAAGAAAATTGTGAACGAGCTGCAAACAGTGAATAACTTCTCTTTTTTTTTAAATTGAGTGTTTGAAAACACCTTGAGTTTGTAGCCGAGCTAGACTTTTCCAAAGAAGAAGTAATCAGCCTCGCCTCATCTCTCATCAATCTTTTGAAAAAAACGTGCTCATGTTTTTTGTATGGATGAACACATGATGAATGCAAATGTGTGAAATGCGTGAATGAATGATTTATGAATAAAGGGACATACCTGAGATGTTCACAATTTTTGCAATTGTGCTCATGATTGTTTTCTACTCTTTTCTAGAAAAAAAAATGTAATGTACGTGAAGATGAATATGTATGATGAAAACGCAAATGCGGGAAATGCGTGAAGGGAATGATCTCCTGGAAAGATCAGCTATGCTAAACGATTTTTTTTTTACTTTTTGGGGACAATATAGCATACAGATGATGCAAATCGTCGTTTATTGCTAACTGAAATATATTTCGGATGATGAATGACTTTTTGTTTTTTATTTATTTAGAAAATGACCCATGCATGGATGACTGATGCGTCTGAGGTGGTTTGGGATAAATAACTTTTATTATGATGCATGGAGAAGAGTAACACGTTTGAATGAAATAATGAATGAATGTAATTTTTTTTATAATATCAATGTGACATTATTTTCTCATTTTTGGCGTGTGGCCTATGCAAGATGAAGTAAAAAAATAATATGATATTTTGTTATTTTCTAGATGATGAGATGCATGTTGGTACCATGATAATGAAAATGATGACCGTATTCTATTATGAATGCATGATAATTTTTTTTATTTTCTAGTTGAAAGACTAACTATGCTCACGCAACAAGAATAATCAAGTTAAACGCACCTTGTGTCCTAATGCATGAAGGAACACATGGTAAAAACGACGAAAATGCAGATGCGAATGCATGAAATGCGTGCATGAATGATCACTTGGAAATGTCAGTTATTCTAAATGATTTTTGGAGACAATGCGGTACGTGACCGATGCAGAGCCTCTTTCATGTATCAGAATGAAATGCTAAATACGTATCTTTGAATGATGTGAAAGTGATGACATAATTTTTGAAATGATGTATGTTGAAACAGTGTATAAATGATGTGTGGATGAAATGGCGTATGGATGCTTCAATGAAACAACAGTTTTTTGGATGAGTGAAAAGGTGCGTAAACGAAATGCCTATATTATTTGATGATGATAAGATATTAAATTATTTATCACAACAATTTTTTTTAATTGTGATCAGGTTTTTTTATTCTTTTCTTTTTCATAAAAAAAAATGTAATGTATGAATGAATGAAATCGTTGCATGATGCATATGCGAGGAATGTGAATGGAGGATCACTTGAAAGGATTGACTATTCACAATGATTTTTCGGAGGCAATGCAATATGATGATGAATAATGCAAGAAAGTGTCATTATTTTATTATCCTTTTTTTTATTTTGCATGCTAGATGACTAATGCATTTTTTTTATTTTTCTATGCATGAAAAGGAGTAACGAATATAACATATTTTTGAGTATGCAAGATGATGCAAGTTGTTTTTTTTTTGGAGGATGATATGCATGTTAGTACCATGAGAACGAGATGTATATGAAAACAAGTGATTCGTTCTATGGTGATTATTATTTTTTATTTTCTAACAAAATATAATGCCCATGATGACAGATATGTATGAAAAAATGCGAATGTTTGTATGCATGAAGAAATAAATGTTTGATCCTAATGCAAATATTTTTTCAAGAGGTAGTGCAACATGTATGCAGACTCTTATTTTTGATTTAAATGATACAATTATAATGAAATAATTTTGTTTTATTTGGAAAAGGATACATGAATATGGAATTGATGCATTTAAACTAGGATGGCCACATGAAGGAAACAATGTATGAATGTTATGTAATTCAAAACTTTACAAGTGATGCGATACTTACACCGTGTGATCATGATTTTGAATGATTATGAATGGATGTTTGTGTATATGACGCTATTGCCTTTTTTGGTGTGCGAGGAAACAAAACGCATGACACTCACAGCGATTTTTTTTTAATGCATGGAAATGAGTAATGAACATAACCTTTATATAATATGAGGGTAATATTTTTTGGTGTGCGGATATGCAAGATGAATGGAATTTTGAGAAAGAAAATGATACCTTCGCGATGCATGATAGTGCAGCAATAACAATGAAATGCTTATGGAAGAATGATTTTAGTATGAATGAATGGTGATTTTTTTTTTATGTTTTCTTTGAATAAAGTATAATGCATGAACATATGGATGCTTGTTGTACATGAGCAACAATGGAGATGAATGAAATGCGTGATGGTTTATCCCCTTTTTTATGCTTCAACTAGAATAAAAAGCAAACAAAATGCTATTGGGTGATGAATGATGCAATAATGAGGAAATTTATGATTTTTATTTTGACGCATGTTGCGGGACTGATGCATTTGAGATGGATGGGAATAAATGACTTTTGTCCTTGTTTTTTATGATGCATGAAGATGATGCATTTAAAAATAAACTTTTACAATAGCAACGCGATGTATGAGTATGAGAGATGGTGCCACTAGGATAAAATGGACAAATAAAAATTGACGTTTTGTTATTTTAAAGATGATGAGATGTATGGTAGTGCAATGACACTGGGATACATAAGAATGATTTTATTTTATGATAATTTTTGTATGATGGATGATAGGATTGGCGTCGTCTCGTATGCATGCAAATGGAGGACAGAAGCACAAAAGGGGGTTTTTTTGAGTGATTTTAATTTTGGAGAAAAAACAACCGGATTGATAGAGAGGGCAAGTATAATGCCCCTGTGTCCTAGGTGGGTCATGTCTAAATTGGGATTTTCAACATGGTCTAGGGTCGCTTATGTGATCAATCTCTCAGGTGGCTCTATTCACTTCCTCACAAAGGTCTCCAGAGCTAAAATCCCCTTCATGATATGATCCACAACGATAGCGAGCTACCTGGTGTAGGATACCATGAAAGAGCGTACTCTGGTTGAGACTTTCATGAGAGTCAGACAGATAAAATCCAGAATGACTGTCACTAATAATCTCCACTTGTCCTAGGTTATTTGCAGACCCGGGTATAGGGCCCCACTCAAAAGTGTGTGCAAAAGTGTAAGTGAGGTGTGTGATGAGGGCAAAATACCTAAACTAGCCAAGCTGAAAAAGATATACAACAATAATAACAAAAGAGTCGTCTATCCTAAGGTTCAATAATATAACAAAATGCTAATAAGTAACACGAGCAGAAGGGCAAAAACAAAATATAAAGCCAATAAAACTTACTTATTTAGTTAACTAGGCTTGACTCTCTTAATTTGTCCCCAGTGAAGTCGCCAGCTGTAGCGACCGAAAAATCCGAAGGAGGGATTCCTCGAAGTTCTTGAATGAAGCCGCCACCAAAGTTTTAGTTTAAGGGAAAACATTGGAAAATCCCTATTGAGTGGATAAAGGGGTCTTGCGGACCAGATTTAGGCTCGGGAGTCGTTTATGCGTAGGGAAGGTATTAGCACCCTACGACATCCTTCCTAAGGAAGGTTACCTTTTAACTAAATGTGTAAACATTTATTAATTCAAAAATAATGTTTTTACCCTTATAATAATAATAATAAAAAAAAGGACTCGATAGACAGTTAGTTGTTTTTGCACTTTTTCGAGAAAAAGGAGAGAAGTGAATTAAGAGAAAAAAAAGGTTTTTTATTAATGCAATTGACAGAGGTCGGCCGCCCTCCGCTCCTACGTATCTCCTGGTAGAGAATCAAATCACACGTAGTTCTTGGGTGGAAAATGTTTGTGTGTTGGTGTTTTTTTTTTATTTATTTTTGAAATTGGGAGATGTACTCGTGACGACCAAGCAAGTAAAACTCAGAGTGGTCGTCACTCATAAGTCGTTTGAAAACTAAAGCTGTTATCAACGGGCAAACAAGCTACGCTCAGAGTGACCAATAGTAACAAACCATTTTTTATGTTTGGGAAAACATTTATTCGTTACTTGGAAAAAAATAGATTTGTGAAAGAAAATATTTATTTAGGGGGAAAAAAAAGATTTAAAAAGAGAAACAGGGGGTGCTCTTAAAAAAAATGGCGGTGCAGTTAGCAGCAAGATGTTGTATTTTAAAAGGGGGTGCGTAAAGCAGAGCCCAACTCGTTTTTTTGGTGCACTGACCTGCGCAACAAAAAGGCTTGGAAGGGGGGTTGTGATGATGAAACAGGGAGGTGCAAGAAGGAATCTGGTTCCCTTTTTTATTTGTTTTAAAAAACAGAGAAATGAATGGGAGAGGTATAAAAAGGAATTAGGGTTTTTTACAAAAAAAGTTAAACTCACCCATGCTGCGCCGCAGCGGTTTCTTTACCAGAGAGAGAGAAAGTTTTAGAGAAAAAAAAATAGAAACAGGGGAGGGATTGAGAAGAAGCTTCAGGGAGAGAGAGGGGGAAAAGACTAACGGGAGAGAGATGAGAAGCGAGACTGAGAGAGAGACGCTGGAGGGGGGGCCATGGTGATGGCGCCAGCGAGGAGGGAGAAGAACGGCGACGCGAACGGGAGCGACGGACGGTGGTCTGTTCACGGCGAGTAACAGCGACGGTGCGAGAAGGCTTCGGCGGCGAGGGGGTTCGGTTTGACGGTGGAGGCGATGGTGCGGGGCTTGATGGCGGCGATTGCGAGAGGAGGAGGATGCGATGGCGAGCGAGATGGTCAGGACGGCGGCGGCTTACAGTGGTGACAGGTGGTGGTTGTTTGGTGGTGGGAGAAACGGATGAGGGCGAGGAGAGAGAGGGGGCGATGGAAGTAACGGCCGCGGTTCATTTTTTTGTTGTGGTGGGGCGCTGCGGTTCAGTTTTTGGTTGGCGAAGGTGGAGAGAGAGCGGTCGGTTGTGGGGGTTTTTGGGTGGTTCACGGTGGTGCGGTGGTGATTGGTGGCTTCGGTGTGTGGGTGTGGAGGTGGCCGAAGGTGGTGTGGGGGCGGCCGAAGGTGGTGGCCACCATGGGGTGGCCGGAGCATCAAGCTCCTCTCTTTTCCCTTTTTTTTTGACTTCTCAATTCTTTCTGGTTCTCTCCCCCTCCCCTTCTTTACTGTTTCTGTTTTCTGCGACTGTGTATCCTCCCCCTTGTTTTTGGTTTGATTTCTTTTTTTATAGAGTAGCTCAGCACTCTGAGACAAATTTTGCTGTTATTCTTTTGCAGGGATGGTGGCATTGGGGCAGAGCTGTAGGAGACAAGGCAGCAAGGGAGGTGCTGCCCAAAGCTGCTTGGTTGCTGCTGATTTGGAAAAAAACAAGGGAGCAAGGAGAAGGAACACTTGGCTTCATTCTCTAAATGTAAAAGTAGTGGCAACAGCCTTGCAGAGGCACTTATGCTGAAGTCCACTCTTGTTATTTTATTTTTAAAATTGTTTTTCACTTTTCTTTTGATTTTGTCCATATTGTAAACACATACAAATTTAATTATTTTTGTATTTGTAATAAAAGACACTTTTGACTAATCAACTTAAATTGCATCTCATTTTATTTATAACAAAATAATGATAACAACTTCGATTAATAAATATAATGATAACAATAAAGTAACGAGTACCAAAAAAATGCGTACACGACGAGAGGCGAACACGCGCGCGCAAAGAGAGTAACGACACGCACACGATTATGAATGACACGTGTATGTGGTTAGAAATAACACGTGCACGCAACAATGCAAAAACGTTAGGCTAACGCGTGTACGCGACTAAAAATAATACGTGTGCACCATGAAACATGTTTTTGGGATTTTTCGAAAATGAAACAAGAAACAGATTAAAATCAAATGTCTACAAGATTATTATTATTTTAGAAAAACAAATCGCATTAATCTAATGGACAAAATTAGGGTATGACACCTAGCTTTCCACAACTTCTGATCTATCTACCCAATCTGTTCTCTAATGCTGGAAAATAGCTCTATCACAGAATCTGAAGCTTCAACATAACATGCAAAGCTTGAACACCTCTTTTCAACATTTTGAGCTTGTGGAGTGCAAAAATGGTGATTTGTGATGAAGAGGGTTGCTGGGAGATTTCTGGGTGTCAGTGTGTAGAGGGAGAAGAATGATGAACAATGGTGGTTTTAGATTCAACATGCATTCAGAAATGACTTGGTTGTCTCCCCTTCCCTCCTCCTCCTTCTCTGTCGCGATTCTCCCCTCCTCTCCTTTCTCTTGTTTTGATTTTCTGAAAATGGTAGTAAGGGGTGTGTGTTCAGCTGGTATGACTTAAAGGGTGTAAGGACTGAAATGTCCTTCACTTAACATGTATAAAGACCACTATGTCCTCCAGCCACTTATTCCCTTCCTATTACTTATGACATAGCCTAAACTACCAACTTAGTCGAATTTTTAAGCACTTAGACGCCAACCATTATTATGTAATTGATACACTTACATAGTAATTAATAAATCAGGCTTACTTAAACAGAATTTAATAGTCCTCTTGTGATAAATACCTCATTTAGCCTATAATTCGCTTTAACATTTTCCGCTAATTTAAGTAAACTAGATTAGTTAGTTAGGGGATGTTACACGTAATGAGTGTTTTGTACTAGAGTCATGTCATTTGATATTATGGGGTTAGGAAAATACATTTGTAAATATGAAGAACCATTTTCAAGAGAATCTTGGATATGTAAACACTTGGACATTCGAGATGAAAAATCAGAAATAGGTATAATAGAGTGAGGTTGATTTAGGTGAGCACTGCATAGTTTGTGTCAACTTGAACCTTAAAGTTAAAAAAGTCGCTAAACGACCCTTTTTCAAGGGATCCGACATAAGCCATTTCGGAAAAAAAATTGGAATTGTCGTCATGATAAAATAGATTTGATTGTGCCTAGTAAGACACCAGATCTATGACAATGAGGATCGGGTAAGGATATGAACAAACACTAGATAGTAGATTTCAATGTAAACCAAACATGTATAATTTAGTTCGTTTGTGACGATATCTACATATAAAGAAGATAGAGAGTTTACTAGCCTATTCGGCCTTTAAATAGGCAAGAGAAAAAAAAGCATGAATAAAGAAAATGATATTTATTAATGGTTGACATTTAAAATGAATTTTTTAATTAAATTTAATATTTGTTTTTACATGAATTATTATGAAATAAAAACATTGAATTAATAAAAAGGAGATAGTTCTTTTGAAATGATTTCCTTAAAGTTAATAATAATTAAATAAAAAGAGTAGACAAATAACTATAAAGTAGATATTAAAAAAAGAAGTTACGATAATTATTTCTTAGAAAATATAAAATTTATAATTTCAAGTTAATTAATTGTTTAATGATATAAAACTAGTATGATTAAGTCAGTCAAAAAGAAATTAAATTATCTAATGATATACCAATAAATAAATCGATGGATTATATTACGTTTAGTATTTTAGAATTACATAAATTATCGTGTCAATGAATTACTTAATTAGTAGAATAGTCTAAGTCAAATTTTTCTAAATTGTGTTGAGTGTTGAATAGAGCTATATTCTATAAAATTAAGTTTACAGTACAGCTAATGCAAATTCATTATTTTTTGATGTCACATTAGCATTCTATAAAAAAATTAATAAATTTATTTTGAAATTAAGTCTTACAAACTTTCAAAACTTTACACTATTTTAGGTATCCACGTCCCTTTTTTGCAAAACCTCTCTCTCTCTCAATATATATATATATATATATATATATATATTAATATATAAATAATTCTCAGTATAATTTAAGAGAATTTGTCTTAGACTATTCTATTCTATGAATGATTTATTGACGCGGTAATAAATGTAATTCTAAAATATTTTTATTTGATTTTATTGATATATCATCAGATGATTTAATTTCCTTTTTACTGACCTAAATAATTTAGTTTTATATCATTAAGTAAACCATTAGCTTCAAATTACAAACTTTTAATTTACTTAGCGTTAATCATCATAATTGTTTTTATATATAACTTGATAACGATTCGGAAACTATTTTCCATTAATTATTCTTAAATTATTATATCAATTAATGATTTTTTATATTTAAATGTCCACCGTCAATATATATGATTTTCTTTATTCAAGCTGGTAAGCTACTTTGTCTTCTATATAAATAGATATGGTCATTGAAGGACACAATTTTCAATGGTTAGTTTACATTGAAATATACAATCTAGTGTTTTTTCATATCCCTACCTAGTCCTCACTATCATAGTTCTTTTATCTTTCTAGGGACAATCCATTCCCTTTTATCATGACGTCCAACCCACATTCTTTCTTTAAAGAAGTAAATTTCGCCCTTAGAGTAATGTCTAGAGGGCATATTTTGAATCCCTTGAAAAAGGGCTGTTTGCGCACTTTTTAACATCATGGTTCGTGTTTCACAAAAACTATGCATTTTTCATTTGCAGCAACCTCACTTTATTTTACCTATTTCTCACTTTTCATCTCAATTTTTGAAGTTTTTACCTATCTGGGATTTTCTTGAAAATGGTTCTTCATATTTACAAACGTATTTTCTTAACCCGATAGTTTATTGAGTTAACCCAGTCAATGATGTCAAGTTTAATATCATATGCCATGACTCTAGTACCAAACTTTTAAAAGGTTTTCTATGATGAAAAGCCACCTTTCTGTGATTTAATATCATATGCATGTTTCAGGGATATGATATTAAATCACAGGAATGTGGACTTTGCTAATGGAAAACGTAATGAGTGTTTTGTACTAGAGTCATGTCATTTGATATTAAAGACATAATTTGGATTATGTCCGAATGAATTATGGGGTTAGGAAAACACATTTGTAAATATGAAGAACCATTTTCAAGAGAATCTTGGATATGTAAACACTTGGACGTTCGAGATGAAAAATCAGAATTACGTATAATAGAGTAAGGTTGTTTTAGGCGGGCACTGCATAGTTTGTGTCAACAAGAACCTTAAAGTTAAAAAAGTCGCTAAACGACCCTTTTTCAAGGGATCCGAAATAAGCCATTTCGAAAAAAAATTGGAATTGTCGTCATGATAAAATAGATTTGATTGTGCCTAGTAAGACACCAGATCTATGACAATGAGGATCAGGTAAGGATATGAACTAACACTAGATGGTAGATTTCAATGTAAACCAAACATGTATAATTTAGTTCGTTTGTGACGATATCTACATATAAAGAAGATAGAGAATTTACTAGCCTATTCGGCCTTTAAATAGGAAAGAGAAAAAAAAAGCATGAGTAAAGAAAATGATATTTATTAATGGTTGACATTTAAAATGATTTTTTTAACTAAATTTAATATTTGTTTTTACATGAATTATTATGAAATAAAAACATTGAGTTAATAAAAAGGGGATAGTTCTTTTGAAATGATTTCCTTAAAGTTAATAATAATTAAATAAAAAGAGTAGACAAATAACTATAAAGTAGATATTAAAAAAAGAAGTTACGATAATTAATTTTAAGAAAATCTAAAACTTATAATTTCAAGTTAATTAAATGTTTAATGATATAAAACTAGTATGATTAAGTCAGTCAAAAAGAAATTAAATTATCTAATGGTAAACCAATAAATAAATCAATAGATTATATTACGTTTAGTATTTTAGAATTACATAAATTATTGTGTCAATGAATTACTTAATTAGTAGAATAGTTTAAGTCAAATTTTTTTATATTGTGTTGAGTGTTGAATAGAGCTATATTCTTTAAAATCAAGTTTACACTACAGCTAATGCAAATTCATTATTTCATGATGTCACATTAACATTCTATAAAAAATTTATTTAATTTATTTTAAAATTAAGTCTTACAAACTTTCAAAACTTTACGCTATTTTAGGTATCCACGTCCCTTTTTTGCAAAACCTCTCTCTCTCTCTCTCTCAATATATATATATATATATATATATATATATATATATATATATATATATAAATATATAAATAATTCTCAATATAATTTAGGAGAATTTGTCTTAGACTATTCTATTCTATGAATGATTTATTGACGCGGTAATAAATGTAATTCTAAAATATTTTGATTTGATTTTATTTATATATCATCAGACGAATTAATTTCCTTTTTACTGACCTAAATAATTTAGTTTTATATCATTAAGTAAATCATTATCTTCAAATTACAAACTTTTAATTTACTTAGCGTTAATCATCATAATTTTTTTTATATATAACTTGATAACGATTCGGAAACTATTTTCAATTAATTATTCTTAAATTGAATGAACTCATTTCAAAAGTACTCTCTATTTTTTTATTGATCCAATGTTTTCAAATTATAATTATTCAGGTCAAAAAATTATTATATCAATTAATGACTTTTTATATTTAAATGTCCACCGTCAATATATATGATTTTCTTTATTCAAGCTGGTAAGCTACTTTGTCTTCTATATAAATAGATATGGTCATTGAAGGACACAATTTTCAATGGTTAGTTTACATTGAAATATACAATCTAGTGTTTTTTCATATCCCTACCTAGTCCTCACTATCATAGTTCTTTTATCTTTCTAGGGACAATCCATTCCCTTTTATCATGACGTCCAACCCACATTCTTTCTTTAAAGAAGTAAATTTCGCCCTTAGAGTAATGTCTAGAGGGCATATTTTGAATCCCTTGAAAAAGGGCTGTTTGCGCACTTTTTAACATCATGGTTCGTGTTTCAAAAAAACTATGCATTTTTCATTTGCAGCAACCTCACTTTATTTTACCTATTTCTCACTTTTCATCTCAATTTTTGAAGTTTTTACCTATCTGGGATTTTCTTGAAAATGGTTCTTCATATTTACAAACGTATTTTCTTAACCCGATAGTTTATTGAGTTAACCCAATCAATGATGTCAAGTTTAATATCATATGCCACGACTCTAGTACCAAACTTTTAAAAGGTTTTCTATGATGAAAAGCCACCTTTCTGTGAATTAATATCATATGCATGTTTCAGGGATATGATATTAAATCACAGGAATGTGGACTTTGCTACTGGAAAACGTAATGAGTGTTTTGTACTAGAGTCATGTCATTTGATATTAAAGACATAATTTGGATTATGTCCGAATGAATTATGGGGTTAGGAAAACACATTTGTAAATATGAAGAACCATTTTCAAGAGAATCTTGGATATGTAAACACTTGGACGTTCGAGATGAAAAATCAGAATTACGTATAATAGAGTGAGGTTGTTTTAGGCGGGCACTGCATAGTTTGTGTCAACAAGAACCTTAAAGTTAAAAAAGTCGCTAAACGACCCTTTTTCAAGGGATCCGAAATAAGCCATTTCGAAAAAAAATTGGAATTGTCGTCATGATAAAATAGATTTGATTGTGCCTAGTAAGACACCAGATCTATGACAATGAGGATCAGGTAAGGATATGAACTAACACTAGATGGTAGATTTCAATGTAAACCAAACATGTATAATTTAGTTCGTTTGTGACGATATCTACATATAAAGAAGATAGAGAATTTACTAGCCTATTCGGCCTTTAAATAGGAAAGAGAAAAAAAAGCATGAGTAAAGAAAATGATATTTATTAATGGTTGACATTTAAAATGATTTTTTTAACTAAATTTAATATTTGTTTTTACATGAATTATTATGAAATAAAAACATTGAGTTAATAAAAAGGGGATAGTTCTTTTGAAATGATTTCCTTAAAGTTAATAATAATTAAATAAAAAGAGTAGACAAATAACTATAAAGTAGATATTAAAAAAAGAAGTTACGATAATTAATTTTAAGAAAATCTAAAATTTATAATTTCAAGTTAATTAAATGTTTAATGATATAAAACTAGTATGATTAAGTCAGTCAAAAAGAAATTAAATTATCTAATGATAAACCAATAAATAAATCAATAGATTATATTACGTTTAGTATTTTAGAATTACATAAATTATTGTGTCAATGAATTACTTAATTAGTAGAATAGTTTAAGTCAAATTTTTTTAAACTGTGTTGAGTGTTGAATAGAGCAATATTCTATAAAATCAAGTTTACACTACAGCTAATGCAAATTCATTATTTCATGATGTCACATTAACATTCTATAAAAAATTTATTTAATTTATTTTAAAATTAAGTCTTACAAACTTTCAAAACTTTACGCTATTTTAGGTATCCACGTCCCTTTTTTGCAAAACCTCTCTCTCTCTCTCAATATATATATATATATATATATATATATATATATATATATATATATATATATATATATATATAAATAGTTCTCAATATAATTTAGGAGAATTTGTCTTAGACTATTCTATTCTATGAATGATTTATTGACGCGGTAATAAATGTAATTCTAAAATATTTTGATTTGATTTTATTTATATATCATCAGACGAATTAATTTCCTTTTTACTGACCTAAATAATTTAGTTTTATATCATTAAGTAAATCATTATCTTCAAATTACAAACTTTTAATTTACTTAGCGTTAATCATCATAATTTTTTTTATATATAACTTGATAACGATTCGGAAACTATTTTCAATTAATTATTCTTAAATTTAATGAACTCATTTCAAAAGTACTCTCTATTTTTTTATTGATCAAATGTTTTCAAATTATAATTATTCAGGTCAAAAAATTATTATATCAATTAATGATTTTTTTATATTTAAATGTCCACCGTCAATATATATGATTTTCTTTATTCAAGCTGGTAAGCTACTTTGTCTTCTATATATATAGATATGGTCATTGAAGGACACAATTTTCAATGGTTAGTTTACATTGAAATATACAATCTAGTGTTTTTTCATAACCCTACCTAATCCTCACTATCATAGTTCTTTTATCTTTCTGGGGACAACCCACTTTCTTTCATTAAAGAAGTAAATTTTGCCCTTAGAGTAATGTCTAGAGAGCATATTTTGAATCCCTTGAAAAAGGGCTGTTTGCGCACTTTTTAACCTCATGGTTCGTGTTTCACAAAAACAATGCATTTTTCATTTGCAGCAACCTCACTTTATTTTACCTATTTCTCACTTTTCATCTCAATTTTTGAAGTTTTTACCTATTTTGGATTTTCTTTAAAATGGTTCTTCATATTTACAAACGTATTTTCTTAACCCGATAGTTTATTGAGTTAACCCAGTCAATGATGTCAAGTTTAATATCATATGCCATGACTCTGGTACCAAACTTTTATTAGGTTTTCTATGTTGAAAAGCCACCTTTCTGTGATTTAATATCATATGCATATTTCAGGGATATGATATTAAATCACAGGAATGTGGACTTTACTAATGGAAAACGTAATGAGTGTTTTGTACTAGAGTCATGTCATTTGAGATTAAAGACATAATTTGGATTATGTCCGAATGAATTATGGGGTTAGGAAAATACATTTGTAAATATGAAGAACCATTTTCAAGAGAATCTTGGATATGTAAACACTTGGACATTCGAGATGAAAAATCAGAAATAGGTATAATAGAGTGAGGTTGTTTTAGGCGGGAACTGCATAGTTTGTGTCAACATGAACCTTAAAGTTAATGAAGTCGCTAAACGGCCCTTTTTCAAGGGATCCGAAATAAGCTATTTCAAAAAAAAAATTGGATTTGTCGTCATGATAAAATAGATTTGATTGTGCCTAGTAAGACACCAGATCTATGACAATCAGGATCAGGTAAGGATATGAACAAACACTAGATGGTAGATTTCAATGTAAACCAAACATGTATAATTTAGTTCGTTTGTGACGATATCTACATATAAAGAAGATAGAGAGTTTACTAGCCTATTCGACCTCTAAATAGGCAAGAGAAAAAAAAAAAGCATGAGTAAAGAAAATGATATTTATTAATGGTTGACATTTAAAATGATTTTTTTAATTAAATATAATATTTGTTTTTACATGAATTATTATTAAAAATAAAAACATTGAATTAATAAAAAGGAGATAGTTCTTTTTGTAACACCCCGGTAATTTTATTAAGTAAAAATACCCAAGTGCACCATCCCTAAAACATCAGAGATACATTTCCTGTTTAAATACTGAACACCACTATAAAATTTTCACTAAACAACAACAGGACAGTCTTAAACATAAATGTCTTAAACATAAATCGCACAAGAAAGCGGAAATAAATACAAAACGCTAAAGACAAAATGTCTTGATACGCAGATAACAAGGAAAGATATACACTTAAGCATAAAGTTAAGTCTTCAGCAACCATCCGAGTACCACCTACTCGTGCCTCTTGTATCTTCACTTTCCCTGTTTACCTGTAAAACCACAACATATAAACAATGAGATACAATCTCAGTGAGTTCTACCGAGACCCCTATCGACGCTCTCGGTTCAATTGTGAATCCTATTTAACTTAACACGACACCGACTGCAATCCAGTGCTAAATCCCGGTGAACCGTATTATAGGATATTCTTTCATTCGTGGTTTAATTTATAACCACGTGCATTTTAATTCAACACGACACCGACTGCAATCCAGTGCTAAATCCCGGTGTATCGTACGACAAAACTTTCAACATAACACCGACTGCAATCCTGTGCTGAATCCCGGTGAACCCCCTTACCAATAGTATTTTCCCTAATGGCACAGAGCCTAGGGTAGGGGATCTTGATTGCCCCGCCTAGTATGTTAACATGGGTCGTCACCCAACTCGATATAATAAATATATCTACAGACACATGAACTCAGGGTTCATTACCTCAGACGATCAATTGAATCATTTAATTCACATTACAATTTAAATCCACATTCACTCTCGCATACTAACTCATCACCTTTCAACACATTTTACGTCTCCAAAAACAGTTCATTTTGCCTTAAAAATAGAATATTCAGTTAGGCCTCTGAATAAGCTTTCAAACGCATCTTAGAACACCTCAATCGTGTTCCCGGATCAAAAGTTATCAATAAAACATATCCGCACACGTATACTATTATTCGGTTTTACGCTCCGACGACAATCGAATCCGCTCCCAACCGTTGAACCTACAATCAATCACAAAACCTCCATGAAATTACTATTCATCGTCTTCAAGCTTCAATTCACTATTCACACATAACCCCAGTTTGAACCCTAACCTCTTGATTCTTCACAAACCCCAAATCGGACTTCAATATTTGTGCAATCCACCGCGAGGTCGCTCCCAAACACCATCCAAAGCTTTCCTTTGAGCTTGAACAACAAAAACCTCCATTTTCCTCCTAAATTAGAAAATGGCAAAGTGAGAGAGAGAGTTGATGATGATGATTTTGGTACCAAATCGAAGAGGAAGTAACGCTGAACGTTTTTTGTGTTGGAAGGAAGTCGTTTTGATGAACCGAAGTATCCCCTTTTTCCTCTTCTTCTTCCACACCCATTCTTTCTGTTTTTCTTTTCCTTTCCTCTTTTCCTCTCTGTTTCTCTCGCTTCCCTTTCTTTCTTTTCTTTCTATTCTTTTTAATTCTTTCTTTTTCGCACTCACACACACACATACACGAATACACATATATTTATTTAATATATAAGTGTTAACGTATATTAAAGTAAATAATAATTAAATAAAAAGAGTAGACAAATAACTATAAAGTAGATATTAAAAAAAGAAGTTACGATAATTAATTCTAAGAAAATCTAAAATTTATAATTTCAAGTTAATTAAATGTTTAACGATATAAAACTAGTATGATTAAGTCAGTCAAAAAGAAATTAAATTATCTAATGATATACCAATAAATAAATCAATAGATTATATTACGTTTAGTATTTTAGAATTACATAAATTATTGTGTCAATGAATTACTTAATTAGTAGAATAGTCTAAGTCAAATTTTTCTAAATTGTGTTGAGTGTTGAATTGTAACACCACGGTATTTCTATTGACTAAAAATACCCAAGTGCACATTAGTAACACATCAGAGATATATTTCCTGCTTAGACACTGAATACTACTATAAATTTTTCGCTGAATATAACCCAAACAGTCTTATTTACAACAAGACAATATGGTTCTCAGACCATATACCATCAGCATCTATAGTATTCAGTATCATACAAGAAAGCGGAAGAAAGATATACTCTAAAGACATAATGTCGTAGTACATAGACAACAATGGGAAATATAAACTTAAGCATAAAGCTAAGTCATCAGCAACCGTCCGAGCTCAACCTACTCGTGCCTCTTGTATTTCCGCTGTCCCTGTGTCTCTGTAAAACAACAACATTTAAACAGTGAGATACAATCTTAGTGAGTTCTACCGAGACCCCTACTAACTCTCTCGGCTCAATTAATAATCCTTTTTAAATTAACACGACACCGACTGCAATAAAATGCTAACCCCGGTGAACGTGAACAAACAAAGTGCGGCACCGACTGCAATAAAGTGCTAACCCCGGTGTATCGCACAGTACGACACCGACTGCAATAAAGTGCTAACCCCGGTGTATCGCACAGTACGACACCGACTGCAATAAAGTGCTAACCCCGGTGTACGTACAACAAACTCATGACATAACACCGACTGCAATCCAGTGCTAATCCCGGTGAACCCCCTTACCAATAGTACATTCTCCTATTGGCACGGAGCCTAGAGTAGGGGAGCATGATTTCCCCGCCTAGTATGTCGACAATGGGTCGTCACCCAACTCGATATATATATATATATATATATATATATATATATATATATATATATATATATATATAAACATATATCTACAATCATATGAACTCAAGGTTCATTACCCCAGACAATCAATTGAACATTTAGTTCATTTAAATTATACTTTACCACGTAGGACTCATAGTCCGCTTTGTTATCGATAAAACATATCCGCACACGTGTACTATTGTTCGGCTTTTCGAAAGAATTTTAACTTCAAATGTATTTTATAAAACCCGTTTGAAACATACTCAAAATCATGGCATTATAAGCCTAATACCATTGGAAAAGGGTTAGGAAAGGATTAAAAGAGGATTGGAATCGATGGGACCGTTTCAGGCAAGTTTGGAAAATTTGGACAGAACACGGCGCACGGTTCGTGCGCCCATACACACGGATCGTGCGCCCTGTAATGCATTTTTGAAAACAGAAACAGAATGACACGCACGGTCCGTGCGCCTGGGACGCACGGGTCGTGCGCTTTTGACAGCATTGTATTTTGTCCCGTTTTCGCATTTTTTTTTCATTCCGACCAATTCCGATACCTGTTCCAGTCCAGTCCCAACATAAAAACAGTCCAAAAACATATTCAAACAACAATAATCATCAATCAAACAACCCAAAAACCAATTGGACCTAAAACGTGATTTTCGTACAAAATACGTTTTCGACACGAATCAAACCGAAACACATTTAATGATCTATGTTTATTAAATTCAAAAACCTAAACGTGAGTAAAACTCACCGATTGTGATGAAAATCACAAATAGCCGAGACTTTCCACGAAATCGCTTTTCCGACATAACCCCACGAACGTTCCCCGTATAACATTTACGCTCCGACGACAATCGAATCCCCTTCCAACCTTTGAACCTACAATCAACCACAAAACCTCCATCAAACCACTATTCATCATCTTCAAGGTTAGAATCACTATTCACACATAACCTCAAATCTTGATTTTTCAACCCAAACTCACCCAACTAGCTTCCAATCTCCCAATCGAACTTCAATCATCGATCAATCATCCTCGGGTCCGCGCGAAACACCATCCCAAGCTACCCTTGAACCATCAAAAACCTCAATTCCCTTCAAATTTTCGAAAATGGCAAAGTGAGAGAGAGTGAGTTGATGATGATGATTTTGGAACCAAATCGAAGAGGGAGTAACGCTGAACGTTTTTCGTGTTGGAAGGAAGTCGTTTTGATGAACCAAACTATCCTATTTTTCCTCTTCTTCCTCCTTACCCTTTCTTTTCTCTTCTTTTCTTTTTCCTCTCTTTTCTCTCTGTTTCTCTTCTCTCTGTCTCTAGCTGACTTCTTTCTTTATTTTCTTTTCTTTAATTAATTCATTCACTCACCCACACACACATACACGCATACACATATATTTATTAATATATACGCGGTAACGTGGTCCAATTACCATATTGATCTAAACATCTTATTTCGAATCCAAAACTTCCTTGACCCGTATTATTCGGTTAACGATTCGATGACAACCAATAAATAATTTTAGCACTCGATAAATTTACCCGTCAAGTACTAAATTAGTTTAATTGGGTTAACATCCAAATAATTCTACTAATTATTTTGAGGGTGTTACATTCTCCCCAACTTGAAAGAATTTTGTCCTCAAAATTTCGTCCATTCTTTCATTTGACTAACCGAGGATCGACATTCTCAGAAAGGTCTTAAGTTGCTGGAACACAATCTTGAATTAACGAAATGAGTGTAGAAAATATTCCCAATCCGGCACATCAATCTTCAAGTATGATCCACTACTACCCTAGAACGCTTCTAAGGTTATAGTCCGAACTCTCTTGTTTCGAATCAACACGAGAAATTCATCATTCGCCTACATCGGCTCCGCACCGCATTCGAAAACACTTCCGAAGCTTCATTCCAATTATCCTCGTTTACTCCCCAACTTTGATTAATCTAAATCAAGGGTTTAATACAAGATGCTTGGTAGAATGTATGTTGAATATGAGATCCACAAACTGGTACTCCTCGGTAAAGGTAAAAACAAACACAATTTCTTCGAAGGGTATAAACACGTTCTCAACAAATCTTCTAAAATCCATAACAGTTTTCGTACACACCGACAATGTGACGAAAAAGTCACTTGTGAAACTTCTTGACTCGTTCCCAAAATTAACCTTAACATGCGGGTTTTCACAAAACGATTTTTCAAAACTACCATACGGCACGCCAAGCTTCACTTCTGACGTTTCAAACTCTTGCAAGAAGATCCCTCAATTAATCCCTTGATGGTTATTCGCAACGTGAAAAACAGCCAGCAGTTACCTTACTTCCGTATTCGTATTCACGTTTGACCTGTCAAACGGCATCTCATAATACAATCTCATTGTTAACCTTCACAAATAAGAGATTAACAAACTAATACCTTTCCTCTAATACATCTGCTTTATATCTCTGTGCATCGTGGTGGATCCAGGGTGTACAGAATATACACTTAGGTGTGCTTCCTCTAACACTTGCCTTCTATTGTTCTCATCATCGGGCGCACAATTCTACCGTTGAAACAACTGACTCCATCACTATTCATAGAAAAATCTGGAAATACCTTTTGTGATTGTAGCTTCTCATCAACTTCCTGTGCTAAGCGTATAGAATCCCTTAGGGAACTAGAGATCCTCATATGGTTCTACACTAATCGGTTCCTCCTTGATCTTGAATTCAGATTTAAGTCTCTAAAAGACTCTGATAATTCCATCTCATGCATCATAAACTCAGCCATGTGGATGGATTTCCTACTCAGTGCATCAGTTACAACACTGACCTCTCTTGAATGCTACATCAACCCAAATTCATAATCCTCCAGAAACTCAACACACTTCTCTGCCTGCTATTCAGTTCTCTCTGATCAAACAGATACTTTAAACTTTTGTGATCACTAAAGTCATCGAAACGAGACCCCTACAGGTAACGTCTCCAAATCTTCAGTGCGTACACAATAGCTGCCAACTCCCAAATTATGAGTCGGATAATTCCCTTCACGAGTCTTCAACTGCCTGGATGCACCACCTGTTGATTCTGCATGAGAACACACCTTAAACCCTTCCCTGAAGCGTCATCAAAAATTTGAAATTCCAATGACGGATCCAGAAGAATCAGGATTGGAGCAGAAGTCAAAATCTTGAACTCTTGAAAACATTCTTCACAATCAGTATCCCACGTAAACGGATGACCCTTACGAGTTAACCGAGTAAGTGGAAAACTAACTGTGAGAACCCTTCAACAAATCTCTTATAGTAACCGGCTAGACCCAAAAACTTCTGATCTTTGTGACTGAGGTCGGTCGCTCCCAATTCAACACAGCTTCTATTTTTCCTTTCGACTAACCACACCAGAGCACTCCTTAGCGAAGTACTCGGTCGAATGAATTTCTTTAACATCGACTCTTCAAGTTGAGAATCCATTTCCTTTAATTCGAAAGAAACATTCAATTAGAAACAATAGATATTGATCCCGTGCCAAGAACCAATTCTACAGTAAACTCTACCTCCCGCTCTGGAGGTTAATAAGAAACTTCATCGTGAAAACATCCAGAAAGTTATTCACAACCTGAATGTTCGCCAAATCTAAACTAGTTTCAATGGATGCAGATAACATACTAACATGTGCTTCCGCACCTTGGAATGAAGATTGACCGTCTAAGGTGAACTAGGTAACCGCTTCAGAATTTGTTCTAGACAATTCAACTGATTCTGAAGCGAAGCTGATAGTGATTAACACAGCCGATTGCAACTTGATTTGCAGTCATTCAATTCATACCCAAAATGGTGTCCACACTTCTCGTAGGCGAACAATAAATTCTACAACAAAATTTCTGCCTCCTACGACAAGTAGACAATTCTATACAAAGATTAGGTCTGGGCACGACCCTTAGCAGCAGTTAAGATAGTTATCGGCTCGTATAGCGGAGACAATGCTAATCCAAACCGATCTACACATACTTGTGCTATAAAACAATGGGTTGCACCCGAATCGTATAATATACTGATCGAGTTATTGAATAGGACTCCCGTCCTTCTAAGTATACCGTCAGCATTCGTAACTGTCTAAGCATTCAGAGTGTTGACTTGTCATTGCCTTCGAGCTGCTCGTGACTCCTTGGAACCCTTCCTTGCAGGGCACTTTTTACCATAGTGACCCTCTTCATTATAATAGTAACATCGATTAGATTTTTGCTTACGTCAACCACTGTGACGCTTTCCACAGTTAAAACATCTTCTGACCTTTGAAGAATCAAAGAATTGCATCTACCTTTCCTTTGATGAAATTATCTTAGGACTTTGCATTCGGAGTTGATAATTCAACTACCTTCTTTCCTTTCCCATATTTCCTATGAGATCATCTTCGGCGACATAGGCTGATTGTACCAAGGCAACATAATTGGTAATAGTATAAGAACTGAGACCATAAGTCATAAAAGCACTGAGGCCCTTCTTATACCTCCGCATTCTCCATTCGTCATCCGGAGCTTACTTTACCACTTGGAAAAACTGAGACAACATCTCAAACTTAGCGGTGTATTCTTCCATCGTCATGTCACCTTTCCTGAGGATGCAGCGGTTGGAGATTCCGGTTTTGGTCGAGGACTGTGTCTTGATCATCCTACCATAATTCCGCTTATGATGCACTAAGTATTAAGTTGATCAGGCTCAATGTCTCTTAGCATCACAAGTGTAATTACAACCAGGACTAACAAGGAATCGACTCAACCCTAAACTAAGTCCGACTAGGTCGAACTGCTCTGATACCAACTGTAACACCCCGGTATTTCTATTGACAAAAAATACCCAAGTGCACATTAGTAACACATCAGAGATATAGTTCCTGCTTAGACACTGAATATTACTTAAAATTTTTCGCTAAATATAACCCAAACAGTCTTATTTACAACAAGACAATATGGTTCTCAGACCATATACCATCAGCATCTATAGTATTCAGTATCATACAAGAAAGCGGAAGAAAGATATACTCTAAAGACATAATGTCGTAGTACATAGACAACAAAGGGAAATATAAACTTAAGCATAAAGCTAAGTCATCAGCAACCGTCTGAGCTCAACCTACTCGTGCCTCTTGTATTTCCGCTGTCCCTGTGTCTCTGTAAAACAACAACATTTAAACAGTGAGATACAATCTCAGTGAGTTCTATCGAGACCCCTACTAACTCTCTCGGCTCAATTAATAATCCTTTTTAAATTAACACGACACCGACTGCAATAAAGTGATAACCCCGGTGAACGTGAACAATCAAAGTGCGGCACCGACTGCAATAAAGTGCTAACCCCGGTGTATCGCACAGTACGACACCGACTGCAATAAAGTGCTAACCCCGGTGTACGTACAACAAACAAAGTGCGGCACCGACTGCAATAAAGTGCTAACCCCGGTGTATCGCACAGTACGACACCGACTACAATAAAGTGCTAACCCCGGTGTACGTACAACAAACTCATGACATAACACCGACTGGAATCACGTGCTAATCCCGGTGAGCATTACTGCCCCCTTACCAATAGTACATTCTCCTATTGGCACGGAGCCTAGGGTAGGGGAGCATTACTGCCCCGCCTAGTATGTCGACAATGGGTCGTCACCCAACTCGATATATATATAAACATAAATCAACAATCATATGAACTCAAGGTTCATTACCTCAGACAATCAATTGAACATTTAGTTCATTTAAATTATACTATACCACGTAGGACTCATAGTCCGCTTTGTTATCGAAAAAACATATCCGCACACGTGTACTATTGTTCGGCTTTTCGAAAGAATTTCAACTTCAAAAGTCTTTTATAAAACCCTTTTGAAACATACTCAAAATCATGGCATTATAAGCCTAATACCATTGGAAAAGGATTAGGAAAGGATTAAAAGAGGATTGGAATCGATCGGGACCGTTTCAGGCAAGTTTGGAAAATTTGGACAGATAACAGCGCACGGTTCGTGCGCCCATACACACGGGTCGTGCGCCCTGTAATGCATTTTTGAAAACAGAAACAGAATGACACGCACGGTCCGTGCGCCTGGGACGCACGGGTCGTGCGCTTTTGACAGCATTGTATTTTATCCCGTTTTCGCATTTTTTTGTCGTTCCGACCAATTCCGATACCTGTTCCAGTCCAGTCCCAACATAAAAACAGTCCAAAAACATATTCAAACAACAATAATCATCAATCTAACAATCCAAAAACCGATTGGACCTAAAACGTGATTTTCGTACAAAATACGTTTTCGACACGAATCAAACCGAAACACATTTAACGATCTATGTTTATTAAATTCAAAAACCTAAACGTGAGTAAAACTCACCGATTGTGATGAAAATCACAAATAGCCGAGACTTTTCACGAAATCGCTTTTCCGACATAACCCCACGAACGTTCCCCGTATAAACTTTACGCTCTGACGACAATCGAATCCGCTTCCAACCTTTGAACCTACAATCAACCACAAAACCTCCATCAAACCACTATTCATCATCTTCAAGGTTAGAATCACTATTCACACATAACCTCAAATCTTGATTTTTCAACCCAAACTCACCCAACTAGCTTCCACTCTCCCAATCGAACTTCAATCATCGATCAATCAACCTCGGGTCCGCGCGAAACACCATCCCAAGCTACCCTTGAGCTTGAACCATCAAAAACCTCAATTCCCTTCAATTTTCGAAAATGGCAAAGTGAGAGAGAGTGAGTTGATGATGATGATTTTGGTACCAAATCGAAGAGGGAGTAACGCTGAACGTTTTTCGTGTTGGAAGGAAGTCGTTTTGATGAACCGAACTATCCTATTTTTCCTCGTCTTCCTCCTTACCCTTTCTTTTCTCTTCTTTTCTTTTTCCTCTCTTTTCTCTCTGTTTCTCTTCTTTCTGTCTCTCGCTGCCTTCTTTCTTTCTTTTCTTTCTTTTAATTAATTCGTTCACTCACCCACACACACATACACGCATACACATATATTTATTAATATATACGCGGTAACGTGGTCCAATTACCATATTGATCTAAACCTCTTATTTCGAATCCAAAACTTCCTTGACCCGTATTATTCGGTTAACGATCCGATGACAACCAATAAATAATTTTAGCACTCGATAAATTTACCCTTCAAGTACTAAATTAGTTTAATTGGGTTAACATCCAAATAATTCTACTAATTATTTTGAGGGTGTTACATGAATAGAGCTATATTCTATAAAATCAAGTTTACACTACAGCTAATGCAAATTCATTTTTTTTTGATGTCCCATTAACATTCTATAAAAAATTTATTTAATTTATTTTAAAATTAAGTCTTACAAACTTTCAAAACGTTACGCTATTTTAGGTATCCACGTCCCTTTTTTGCAAAACCTCTCTCTCTCTCTCTCAATATATATATATATATATATATATATATATATATATATATATATAAATAGATAAATAATTCTCAATATAATTTAAGAGAATTTGTCTTAGACTATTCTATTCTATGAATGATTTATTGACGCGGTAATAAATGTAATTCTAAAATATTTTGATTTGATTTTATTGATATATCACCAGACGATTTAATTTCCTTTTTACTAACCTAAATAAGTTAGTTTTATATCATTATGTAAATCATTAGCTTCAAATTACAAACTTTTAATTTACTTTGCGTTAATCATCATAATTTCTTTTATATATAACTTGATAACGATTCGGAAACTATTTTCAATTAATTATTCTTAAATTTAATGAACTCATTTCAAAAGTACCCTCTATTTTTTTCATTGATACAATGTTTTCAAATTATAATTATTCAGGTCAAAAAATTATTATATCAATTAATGATTTTTTTATATTTAAATGTCCACCGTCAATATATATGATTTTCTTTATTCAAGCTGGTAAGCTACTTTGTCTTCTATATATATAGATATGGTCATTGAAGGACACTATTTTCAATGGTTAGTTTACATTGAAATTTACAATCTAGTGTTTTTTCATATCCCTACCTAATCCTCACTATCATAGTTCTTTTATCTTTCTATGGACAATCCATTCCCTTTTATCATGACGTCCAACCCACATTCTTTCTTTAAAGAAGTAAATTTCGCTCTTAGAGTAATGTCTAGAGGGCATATTTTGAATCCCTTGAAAAAGGGCTGTTTGCGCACTTTTTAACATCATGGTTCGTGTTTCACAAAAACTATGCATTTTTCATTTGCAGCAACCTCACTTTATTTTACCTATTTCTCACTTTTCATCTCAATTTTTGAAGTTTTTACCTATCTGGGATTTTCTTGAAAATGGTTCTTCATATTTACAAACGTATTTTCTTAACCCGATAGTTTATTGAGTGAACCCAGTCAATGATGTCAAGTTTAATATCATATGCATGTTTCAGTGAACCCGACGCGACACGAACAGTGACAGAAACGAAACTGTAACATTTCTGGAAGGGGTCCCGACGCGATGGATGTGGCTCGCGTCGCGATGGGTGCTGAGAAAGTGCAGATTTTACGGTTTCTGGCGAAATCCACTATTCCGCTCAATTCCGATTCTTGTTCCGATTGAAAACAGTCCAAACAACCAGAAAAACAGATTCAATCAATATCACACAATCAATCAAAAACTCAATCTAAACGAATTTTATCAAAATACGACATATTTCGAAATAACGGTTTTCGACTCAAAATCTTTCGAAACCTAATCACGAAAAGTTTATTTCAAAACGGAACAATCCTAAACGTGAGTAAAACTCACCCTTGAAGCGAGAGTCGACACCGAGCCGAAATCACCGAGACTTCAAAATCTCCTAACGGAACCCTATATCACCAATCCGCTTCAAACTTGGATTCGAGCTTCAAAACGCGATCAATCTTCCTCAGCTTCGATCCAAAACACGTTTCAATCACCTATTTCAACACACAATTCTTGATTTCAACAATTTCCCCATTAAAACCCTCAATTTTCGTAGGTCAAGATGAGGGGGAAAAATGGAGGAAAGCTTACCAAGTTCTTGGGCTTTGATGATGGAGAGGAGATGATGATGTTGAAATTTGTAGGGATGGGTTGGTGATCTTCTTCTTCTTCCCTTTCTCTTCTTCCTTTCTTCTTCTCTTTTCTCCTCTTCTCCTCTCTTCTTCGTTTCCTTTCTTTCTTCTCTTTCTTTCTTTCTTTTATTCTTTTCTTTCTTTTATTTCAATTAAGTGGTAATATGGTCAAATGACCATATTGCCCTTAATCTCTTATTTCTTTCCCAAATCACCCTTATTTCGCTTTATCGGTTTAACGTTCCTGAGACAACTAAATAATTAACTTTAGCGCTCGATAAGTACACAAATCAAGTACTAAAATAATTCAATTGGGTCTTCCTCCAAATAATTCGATTAATTATTTTGAGGATGTTACATTCTCCTCAACTTGAAAGAATTTTGTCCTCAAAATTTAATACAACGTACCTCATGAAACAAATACGGATAGCAAATCCGCATATCATCCTCCAACTCCCAAGTAGCTTCTTCGGCAGAAAAACCATCCCAAACCACTTTGACAATGAGAATTGTCTTTGTCCGCAGTGTCCTCTCGCCACGTTCCATGATGTAATTTGGGTGAGGTTGGAAGGACAAGTCCAGTCGAAGATCAATCGTTTCAAAATCTAACGGTTGACTTGGATCGGGAATTTACTTTCGCAATTGAGACACATGGAATACATCATGAAGATTTGATAAAGGTGGAGGCAAAGCAATACGGTATGCTAGTGGCCGAACTCGCTCGATAATTTGGAAAGGTCCGATATACCGAGGACTGAGTTTCTTCACCCGTAATGCCCTACCTGTACCAATTGTCGGTGACAGTCTCAAAAATACATGATCACCCGACTCAAACTTTGATGGCCTTCTTCTTTTATCAGCATAAATAAAAGTCTAATGTAAATCAACTATGAGTTCATATGATAGTGGATATATATATATATATATATATATATATATATATATATATATATATATTATATCGAGTTTTGGTGACGACCCATGGGACTTACATACTAGGCGGGGTAGTCATGATCCCTTACCCTAGACCCTATACCATTAGGGAAAGTACCATTGGTAGGGGGTTCACCGGGTTTATCACAGGATTTTCTGCCGGTATTATGTTAAGAGTTTTGTTGTACGGTTCACCGGGTTTAGCACAGGATTTGCAGTCGGTGTCGCACTGAGTTATAACACGTTCACCGGGTTTAGCACTGGATTTGCAGTCGGTGTCGTTTTGAATTAAAATTCACGTGGTTATAATTAAACCACGAATGGAAGAAAGTCCTAGAATACGGTTCACCGGGTTTAGTACTAGATTTGCAGTCGGTGTTGTGTTAAGTTAAATAGGATTCCTAATTGAATCGAGAGCGTTTATAGGGGTCTCGGTAGAACTCACTGAGATTGCATCTCTGTAACACCCCGATAAATTCTAACATGTAGAATCACCGAAATGCACTACATGGCATACATCAGAGTAACTCCCTGTTAATGAAATATTGAACACAATTGAAGACTTTTGATATAAATACCAAATGGTTCAATGAACCTCCATAACATGATCAAGGTACTTAAGTCTTATGACTTAACACTTACAAAATCCTGGTGTTCAATACTCAAAACATGAAGTTAGCGGAAACGATTAATAACTTATACATGATAGTTATACAACCGATAACAAAAGTACTACAAAAGGGCAAGGGCCTAAAACATGAAACATAGACTCCCGGACTCCTCGAGTCACACCAGCTAACCATGAACCTTCGCCTTTGCTTTCCTTTGCTTCTCTGAAAAACCACAATACATAAAGGGTGAGATAAACATTATCTCAGTGAGTCCTATCGACACCCCTGACCAACTCTAACTTTTTGTTATACTTGAATCTGAACTCGTGGCCCTAATAAGCGACCACGTCAATACATGATGTTTTCTCGTAACTTGTAGCCCTAATAAGCGACTACTCGTTACTGTAACACCCTAAAATAATTTAATTAAGTAATTAATTAAATTATTTAAAGTGTTGCACTAATTTTATTATTATATGATGATATAGTATTTTATTTTAATTGAAGGGGATGGCATCGGAAATACCGGTATTGCAAATGACGGCCCAAGAAGCCCAAGCCCGTTGGCTTAGGCGCTCCTTAGGCACTAGGGGTCTAGGTCGCGCCTCATTAGTGTCAAAAGAAAGAAAGAAAGTCGAAGGAGAGAAGAAAAGAAAGAAAGTCGAAGGAGAAGAGAAGGAAGGAGCGACTTCAAGCTTGGAGTTAGGGTTTGTGCATCTTGATCCTAGGTAAGGGTTCCTACTCTTTTATGATTCGATTTCCTTTCTCTATCAAGCGCTTAAGTTTCGTTTTCCCTAACCCTCCCTATTGTTGTTCAATTTGCGAATGGTCCAAGAGAAAGAGAGAGAGGGCGTATTCGTGGATAAGGGAAGAAGAAGGAGAAGAATTTTTGTTGCGGTAGTTTGTCGGTGCTTCGTGGAAAGAGCTCTAGTTCGTCACAATCAAGGTTAGGGGAGTCTCACTCTATAATAGAGAGTATAATAGGTTGTATGTAAACCATAGGATCCCACTTGACCTTACTTGTTAATTGTTAGATTTGTTTAAGTTAGTTGAAATTGATAATTGGTGATTAATTCGATTTCCCTATGCTAATGTTAGATTTCAAGTGTTGATTTTGTACCTTGATGTGTTCTTAATATATATATGTGAAATTGAATGTGGTTGGGCTGAGCATAATGCATTTTGTAATTGTTGTGGTAGTTTGGTTTGGAAAATAATGAAGAATTTGGTGTTTTGGTTGTGTTGGGGCGCCTGGGCGCCAAGTGCTGGGGGGGAAATTGGCGCACTGGGCGCTGTTTCTGTTGCTGGGTGTGTGGGTGTTCTGGGCAGAGCGCCTATGTTGCTGCCTGTGGCGCCTGGGGTGGCGCCAGGTTGCTGCCTATGCTTATGCAAGGCGCATAAAACATGTTTTTGAATAAACTCATTTTCTGAGCATATTTTCCCGAGCCAAATTTTGTATTCACCTGACCAAATCATATTTTAAGCACTTTCGCTAAGGAATTTCCAGATTTGCACTTGTGGTTTTGAAATGGTCCTATTGGGCATCATTTTGGCTTGTCTAAGGGGTGTCTTGTGTGCACTTCAATTTCTAAACAGTTTTTACCGAGCCAAATTTTGTATTCACCTGACCAAATCATATTTTAAGTACTTTGGCTAAGGAATTTCCAGATTTGCACTTGTGGTTTTGAAATGGTCCTATTGGGCATCATTTTGGCTTGTCTAAGGGGTGTCTTGTGTGCACTTCAATTTCTAAACAGTTTTTACCGAGCCAAATTTTGTATTCACCTGACCAAATCATATTTTAAGCACTTTGGCTAAGGAATTTCCAGATTTGCACTTGTGGTTTTGAAATGGTCCTATTGGGCATCATTTTGGCTTGTCTAAGGGGTGTCTTGTGTGCACTTCAATTTCTAAACAGTTTTTACCGAGCCAAATTTTGTATTCACCTGACCAAATCATATTTTAAGCACTTTGGCTAAGGAATTTCCAGATTTGCACTTGTGGTTTTGAAATGGTCCTATTGGGCATCATTTTGGCTTGTCTAAGGGGTGTCTTGTGTGCACTTCAATTTCTAAACAGTTTTTACCGAGCCAAATTTTGTATTCACCTGACCAAATCATATTTTAAGCACTTTGGCTAAGGAATTTCCAGATTTGCACTTGTGGTTTTGAAATGGTCCTACTGAGTATCGTTTTGACTTGTCTAAGGGGTGTCTAGTGTGCAATTCAATTTCTGAGCATAATTTACCGAGCCAAATTTTGTATTCACGTGACCAAATCCCATTTTGAACATTTTGGCTAGAGTGGTTTTAATGTTTAGGTGACCTATAGTGGTTGTGTTTTTGGGTGTTTGTGTTGGGCGCCAAGTGTGCTGCCCATGGTGCCAAGTGGTACGTCCGTGCCTTGTCTTTTGGTTTTGATCCTAATAGTAACAGATTGATCCCTAGATGCTAGCTTAGTCATAGAGACGTGATTGAAATGAGAAAATAGTGAGTTGATTGATGATGAGGCCATGGGGGCTAAAACCAAGATTTATTAAATATGTGATATAGGATGCATGGACCGTGTTGGTAGGGATTATGATTGTGGTTTTGTCATGGAGTCTCATGCGTACATAAGGCTGCGGTCTGAGTTTTAAATTATAATGATAAGGCTGCGGTCTGAGTTCTAAATCAAAATGTTAAGGCTGCGGTCTGAGTTGATTTTATGATAAGGCTGCGGTCTGGGAAAATGGTACCACATGCATAACTGTATTGCATACATCCTCATGATAAGCATGCAAGTTGTGGATTGTATGAACTATGCTACTGTGTGACTGTATGAGTATGATGCTATGATGGAATATATTTCTTATTATAGTCTTTATTATGTAGTTGAGACTCACCCTTCTGTTGTTGTTTACCACAGGTAGTCCTGAGTGAAGGCTTACTCCTTTCACTCCCGAGTCGGTCTGCTCTGATACGTGACACCTAGGGGGTTGGCTTAGGATTTCTAATGTTATTTAATTGTTGTTGGATTTTATATGCATTGATCTAATGATTTCCGATGAGGCCGTTGTTTGGCATTTTGAGTTTATGTTATTTTTCCGCTGCGAGACATCTAAATTATAATGTGTGGATTTTGTTGGTGAAATCAAGAGTACCCTAATTTATTAAATGGTGTTGCGTATTGTAAAGGTATAAGGAAGGCTTAGATTCAATTGATCGTTGTTAGATTAAGTGCGTGTGTAGCATTCCATTCAAAAAAAGAAATTTTGAAACTCTGATCTCTATGAAAAATAGCCGGGTAGAATGGGGTGTTACATTAGTGGTATCAGAGCAAAAGTTCGGTCTGTCCGACCAAGTGTGTCTGTCTGTCATATTGTGTATGACAATTAGGTGTTTTTATTTTAGTTCTAAATTGTCGTTTATGCTGCAGTGCTAGGTTGATATGGCTAGAAGGGATGATGCCACTTTGGCTGCTGCTCTGCAGGCCATAGCCCAAGCTGTTGGAAATCAACACAATGCTGCTGATATGAATGCCCGTAACCTGGCAACGTTTCAGAGGGAAAACCCACCCACCTTCAAGGGTCGGTATGATCCCGATGGAGCCTTGTCATGGCTGAATGAGATAGAGCGAATATTCCGTGTTATGGATTGCACTGCTGCCCAGCAAGTGAAGTTCGGGACGCACATGCTGGCGGAAGAGGCTGACAAGTGGTGGTTAGGGATGCTGCATAGGTTGAACACTGCTGGTGAAGAGGTTACTTGGGAGGTCTTCACAAGAGAGTTTAAAAGAAAGTATTACCCTGAAGACGTTCGGGCCAAGAAAGAGGTAGAATTCTTAGAACTGAAACAGGGAAATAAGACTGTTGCTGAGTATGCAGCCAAATTTGAAGAGCTGGCCCAATTTTGTCCTTACTACGCCAATGATGCTGATTCAGAATTCTCTAAATGTGTGAAATTTGAAAGTGGCCTGCGACCCGATATTAAGAAGGCAATTGGGTATCATGAGATACGAGATTTTGCTAGATTAGTTGACAAGAGTAGAATTTATGAAGAGGACAGTTCTGCTGCCTACAAGATTGGGAAAGAAAAGAGGAATAATCAGTTTAGGGGCAAACCATATGATGTGTCTGGAAGTAAAAATAAGTGGAAGGCAGGTGCTGGCAAGAAATTTTCTGAGGGTAAAAAGCCTAGTGGGGGAGGTGCTCCCGCTGATATAGTGTGTTACACGTGCGGCAAGCCGGGTCACAAAAGTTTCGATTGCAAGACTGAGGTAATGTGTTACCGTTGTGGGAAGAAAGGTCATATGGCGTCTAACTGTGATCGTAAGGAATCAGTGTGTTTCAATTGTGGTGAAGCTGGTCACTTTAGCTCTAAATGCACCAAACCAAAGAAAGAGAAATCCAATGGAAGAGTTTTCGCGCTAGCAGGCTCAGAGGGGCCCAATGAGATTCGAGGTACTTGTTTTATTTATGGTTCCCCTTTAGTTGCTATAGTTGATACTGGTGCTACGCATTCTTTTATTGCTGCTGTTTGTGCTGAAAAGTTAAATCTAGTTTTGTCTGATATGAAAAGGGAAATGGTTATCGACACTCCGGCTAAGGGTTCGGTGACTACTTCTCTATTGTGTGCTAAGTGTCCCCTGTCAGTCTTCGGCAGAGATTTTCTGGTTGATCTTATATGTTTGCCTTTGGGAGGGTTGGATATTATTCTTGGTATGGACTGGTTAGTGGATAACCATGTGCACATCAACTGTTTCAGCAAGTCTGTGAGTTTCTTTCCTCCTGAGGAGGAAGAGTCTGTTTTGTTGTCTGGGGATCAGCTGCATAAGGTAATGAAGGATGGTGGTCAACTATTTGCTTTGATGGCGTCTATGTCTGCTGAAAACCAAGCTATGGTTGAAGGGTTGCAGGTGGTGTGTGAGTTCCCTGAAGTGTTCCCTGATGAGATTCCTGGTGTGCCACCAGAGAGAGAAGTAGAGTTTGGGATTGACCTTGTGCCTGGTACTAGGCCGGTATCCATGGCACCGTACCGGATGTCAGCTTCTGAGTTATCTGAGTTGAAGAAGCAGTTGGAAGAGTTACTTGAAAAGAAATTTGTGAGACCTAGTGTGTCACCTTGGGGAGCTCCGGTTTTGTTAGTAAAGAAGAAAGATGGGAGTATGCGCCTGTGTGTGGACTATAGACAGTTGAACAAGGTAACTATTAAAAATAAGTACCCTCTTCCGAGAATTGATGATCTGATGGACCAGCTGGTGGGTGCTAAGGTTTTTAGCAAAATTGATTTGAGGTCTGGGTATCATCAGATTAAGGTAAAAGACGAAGACGTCCAGAAAACAGCATTTCGAACGAGATATGGACATTATGAGTACTCTGTGATGCCGTTTGGTGTCACCAATGCACCAGGGGTGTTTATGGAGTACATGAACCGTATTTTCCATAGTTACTTGGATCGATTTGTGGTAGTTTTTATAGATGATATTCTGGTATACTCCAAATCTGAGGAGGAGCATGCAGAGCACTTGAGATTGGTGCTTGATGTAACACCCCATTCTACCCGGCTAATTTCCATAGAGATCAGAGTTTCAAAATTTCTTTTTGAATGGAATGCTACACACGTACTTGATGTAACCATTCACAATACGCAACACCATTTAATAAATTAAGGTACTCTTGATTTTACCAACAAAATCCACGCATAATAATTTGAACGACTCGCAGCGGAAAAATAACGTAAACTCAAAATGCCAAACAACGGCCTCATCGGAAACATTAGGTCAATGCACACGAAAATCAACAACAATTAAATATCATGAGAAGTCCTAAGCCAACCCCCTAGGTGTCACGTATCAGAGCAGACCGACTCGGGAGTGAAAGGAGTAAGCCTTCACTCAGGACTACCTGTGGTAAACAACAACAGAAGGGTGAGTCTCAACTACATAATAAAGATTATAATAAGAAGTATATTACATCATAGCATCACACTCACACAGTCACACAGTAGCATAGTCTATACAATCACCAACTAGCATGCTTATCATGAGGATGTATGCAAACCAGTTATGCATGTGGTACCATTTTCCCAGACCGCAGCCTTATCATCATATTATCAACTCAGACCGCAGCCTTATCATTTCAATTTAGAACTCAGACCGCAGCCTTATTATCATAATTAACAACTCAGACCGCAGCTTTATGTATGCATGAGACTCCATGACAAAACCACAATCATAATTATTAACAACACGGTCCATGTATCCTATATCACATCTTTAATTAATCTTAGTTTTAGCCCCCATGGCCTCATCACCAACCAACTCATTATTTTCTCCTCACAATCACGTCCCTAGGACTAGGATAACACTTAGGGACCAATCTAGCACCATTAGACCCGAAACTCAAACACAAGTCACGGGCGCCCCACTAGGCGCCCTAGGCGGCCACACTTGGCGCCCACACCACACCCAAACGCACAAACATAGTAGACCACCTTAAAAATTGAAACCGCTCTAGCCAAAATGTTCAAAATGGGATTTGGTCACGTGAATACAGAAATTGGCTAAGTAAAATATGCTCAGAACATGATGTGTGCACAAGGCACCCCCAAAACAAGTCAAAATGATGCCCAATAGGACAACTTTCAAACCACAAGTGCAAATCTGGAAATTCTTTAACCAAAACACTTAAAATATGATTTTGTCAGGTGAATACAAAGTTTGGCTCGGTAAAATATGCTCAGAACATGATGTGTGCACAAGGCACCCCTAAAACAAGTCAAAATGATGTCCAACCGGACAATTTCAAAACCACAAGTGAAAATCCAGAAATTCTTTAGCCAAAGTGTTTTAAATAACATTTGGTCCGGTCAATACAAAGTTTGGCTCGGTAAAATATGCTCAGAAAATGATGTGTGCACAAGGCACCCCTAAAACAAGCCAAAATGATGCCCAACCGGACAATTTCAGAACCACAAGTGAAAATCCAGAAATTCTTTAGCCAAAGTGTTTTAAATAACATTTGGTCAGGTCAATACAAAGTTTGGCTCGGTAAAATATGCTCAGAAAATGATGTGTGCACAAGGCACCCCTAAAACAAGCCAAAATGATGCCCAACCGGACAATTTCAGAACCACAAGTGAAAATCCAGAAATTCTTTAGCCAAAGTGTTTTAAATAACATTTGGTCAGGTCAATACAAAGTTTGGCTCGGTAAAATATGCTCAGAAAATGATGTGTGCACAAGGCACCCCTAAAACAAGCCAAAATGATGCCCAACCGGACAATTTCAGAACCACAAGTGAAAATCCAGAAATTCTTTAGCCAAAGTGTTTTAAATAACATTTGGTCAGGTCAATACAAAGTTTGGCTCGGTAAAATATGCTCAGAAAATGAGTTTGCCCAAAAACATGATTTATGCGCCTTGCCTAAGCATAGACAGCAACTTGGCGCCTCCCCAGGCGCCACAGGGCAGCAACACAGGCGCCCTGCCCAGAACACACACACGCCCAGCAACAGTAAACAGCGCCCAGCGCGCCAATTCCCCCCCCCAGCACTTGGCGCCCAGGCGCCCCATCACAACCAAACACCAATTCTCAATTATTTTTCCAAAACTCAAAATACCACAACAATCACAAATCACACTGCACTTTTTCCAGCAACATCCAATCTCACATATATAAATCAAGAACACTTCAAAGCACAAAATTAACACATGAAATCCAAACCTTAGCATAGGGAAATCAAATCAATCACACTAATTATCAATTCCAACTAACCTAAACAATTCTAACAATTAACAAGTAGTGTCAAGTGGGGTCCTATGGTTTACATACAACCTATTATATTCTCTATTATAGAGTGAGACTCCCCTAACCTTGATTATGACGAGCTAGAGCCTTTTCCACCGAAGCACCGACAAATCACCGAAATCAAGAAGCTCCTCCTTTTCACACAATCACGCCCTTTCTCTCTTTCCCTAGGAGCATTGCGAATTGATCAAAATAGAAAGGGTTAGGGAAATTCGAAACCTAAGCAATTGATAGAGAAAGGAAATCGAATCATAGGAGATTATGAACCCTTACCTAGGAGCAAGGCGCACAAACCCTAACTCCAAGCTTGAAATCGCCCTTCCTTCTCTTCTCCTCTCTTCGACTTTCTTTCTTTTCCTCTCTATTTCGACTTTCTTTCTTTCCTTTGACACTAGTGGGGCGCGACCTAGACCCCTAGTGTCTAAAGAGCGCCTAAGCCAACGGGCTTGGGCCTCTTGGGCCGTCACTTGAAATTCCGGTATTACCAACGCCATCCCCTTCAATTAAAATAAAAATACCATATCATCACATAATAAAATAAAATAGTGTAACACTTTAAATAATTTAATCAATTACTTAATTAAATTATTTTAGGGTGTTACAACTCTCCCCCACTTAGGAAATTTCGTCCTCGAAATTCATACCTGAGTCAAATAGCTCTGGATAGGACTCCCGCATCCTACTCTCCAGCTCCCACGTCACGCTCTCGCCAGAAGCTCCCAACCATACCACCTTCACTAAAACAATGCTTTTCCCTCTTAGCTCCTTCACTTCTCTATCATCAATCCTCACTGGCATAGTCTCCACAGTGAGATTATCCCGCACCTCAATATCATCCATATGGATCACATGAGACGGGTCCGGAATGTACTTCCGAAGTTGCGACACGTGAAATACGTCGTGCAAGTTCGAAAGGTTAGGCGGTAAAGCCACCCTATAAGCAACCTTTCCGACCCTCTCGGTGATCTGGTACGGTCCAATAAATCTAGGAGTCAACTTCTTTGCTTTAAGTGCACGCCCAACACCAGCCATAGGCGTGACCCTCAAGAAAACATGCTCTCCAGCCTGAAATTCCAAATCCTTTCTCCTTCTATCATGGTAACTCTTTTGCCGACTTTGGGACTCTTTCATTTTCTCCCTGATCATTTTTATCTTCTCTGTAGTTTCTCTCACCAATTCAGGTCCAAGAACAACACTTTCGCCCGATTCATGCCAACACAAAGGAGTTCTACACCTCCGCCCATACAGTGCCTCATAAGGAGCCATCCCTATACTCGAATGGTAGCTGTTGTTGTAAGTGAACTCAATCAACGAAAGGTGTGTATCCCACGCACCTCCCTGCTCTAAAACACACGACCTCAATAAGTCCTCCAATGACTGAATGGTTCTCTCTGTCTGCCCATCAGTCTGAGGATGGTAGGCTGAACTCAACCTCAATCTGGACCCCAATGCCCCTTGCAAGCTCCCCCAAAACTCCGAAGTAAACCTCGGATCTCTGTCCGATACAATACTCTTCGGGACACCATGCAACTTCACAATCACCTTAATATATATCTCGGCCAATCTCGCTACCGGATACGTGATGTTGATAGGAAGGAAGTGAGCAGACTTCGTCAACCTATCCACGATCACCCAAATAGAATCAAATCCCCGAACGGTTCTCGGTAACCCAGTCACAAAATCCATGGAAATGCTATCCCATTTCCATTCCGGAACATCTAAAGGTTGCATCAACCCCGCAGGCTTCTGGTGCTCAACCTTTGACTTCTGGCAAGTCAAACAGGCATACACAAATTGTGCTACATCTTTCTTCATACCAGGCCACCCGAATAATTTCTTCAAGTCATGATACATCTTTGTAGCCCCTGGATGAATACTCAGCTTGCTCCTATGACTCTCCTCAAGGATCATCTTCTTCATCTCAATATCATCGGGAACACAGATTCTGTCTCTAAATCTCAACACACCCTGGGAATCCAACCTGAAATCCCCATCCACATTCTGATCACCCGCAACTAACAAGTCAACCAGCTTCACATCTAATTTCTGGGCGTCTCTGATACTAACCAAGAAGTCATTACCAATCCTCAGCATACCCAGCTTAACACTCCGCGGTGTCACTTCACAAACCAGACTCATATCACGGAATTGCTCAATCAATTCCAACTCTTTTACCATCATTGTTGACATATGCAAAGTCTTTCGACTTAAAGCATCAGCCACGACATTAGCTTTGCCGGGGTGATAGTTTAAGCCAAAATCATAGTCTTTCAGCAGCTCTAACCAACGCCTCTGCCTCATATTCAGCTCCTTCTGATCAAACAAGTATTTCAAACTCTTGTGGTCGCTGAATACCTCGAATCTAGTGCCATACAAATAGTGCCTCCAAATTTTTAGCGCAAACACAATAGCAGCCAATTCCAAATCATGAGTAGGATAGTTCTTCTCATGAGTCCGCAACTGTCTGGACGCATAAGCGACTACCTTCCCATCCTGCATCAATACGCCCCCTAAGCCCATTCTGGAAGCATCACAATATACCACAAACGGTTGATCCGGCACGGGCAACACTAACACCGGAGATGTTGTCAATCTTTTCTTCAACTCTTGGAAACTCTCTTCACACTTAGCATCCCAAACAAAAATTCTCCCTTTACACGTCAATTGAGTCAACGGAAGGGCTAGCTTTGAGAAACCCTCAATGAACCTCCTGTAGTAACCGGCCAACCCCAAGAAACTCCTAATCTCAGTCGCAGACTTTGGGCTCTCCCATTGTAACACTGCATCAACCTTAGCTGGGTCTACAGCTATGCCATCACTAGAAATAATGTGACCCAAAAAGCTTACCTCACGCAGCCAGAACTCGCATTTGGACAACTTAGCATAAAGCTTCTTCTCTTTCAATACCTCAAGCACTAATCTTAAGTGCTCTGCATGCTCCTCTTCAGACTTGGAGTATACCAGAATATCATCTATAAAAACTACCACAAACCGATCCAAGTAACTATGGAAGATACGGTTCATGTACTCCATAAACACTCCTGGTGCATTGGTGACACCAAACGGCATCACAGAGTATTCATAATGTCCATATCTCGTTCGAAACGCTGTCTTCTGGACGTCCTCATCTTTTACTTTAATCTGATGATACCCTGACCTCAAATCAATTTTACTAAAAACTTTAGCACCCACCAGCTGGTCCATCAAATCGTCAATTCTCGGAAGAGGGTACTTATTTTTAATAGTCACCTTGTTCAACTGTCTATAATCCACACACAGGCGCATACTCCCATCTTTCTTCTTTACTAATAAAACCGGAGCTCCCCATGGTGACACACTAGGCCTCACAAATTTCTTTTCAAGTAACTCTTCCAACTGCTTCTTCAATTCAGATAACTCAGAAGCTGACATTCGGTACGGAGCCATGGACACAGGCCTAGTACCAGGCACAAGGTCAATCCCAAACTCTACTTCCCTCTCGGGTGGCACACTAGGAATCTCATCAGGGAACACTTCAGGGAATTCACACACCACCTGCAATCCTTCAACCATAGCTTGGTTTTCAGCAGACATAGACGCCATCAAAGCAAATAGTTGACCACCATCCTTCATTACCTTATGCAGCTGATCCCCAGACAACAAAACAGACTCTCCCTCCTCAGGAGGAAAGAAACTCACAGACTTGCTGAAACAGTTGATGTGCACATGGTTATCCACTAACCAGTCCATACCAAGAATAACATCCAACCCTCCCAAAGGCAAACATATAAGGTCAACCAGAAAATCTCTGCCAAATACTGACAGAGGACACTTAGCACACAATAGAGAAGTAGTCACCGAACCCTTAGCCGGAGTGTCGATAACCATTTCCCTTTTCATATCAGACAATACTAGATTTAACTTTTCAGCACAAGCAGCAGCAATAAAAGAATGCGTAGCACCAGTATCAACTATGGCAATTAAAGGGAAACCATAAATAAAACAAGTACCTCGAATCTCATTAGGCCCCTCTGAACCTGCTAGCGCGAAAACTCTTCCATTGGATTTCTCTTTCTTCGGTTTGGTGCATTTAGAACTGAAATGACCAGCTTCACCACAATTGAAACACACTGATTCCTTACGATCACAGTTAGACGCCATATGACCTTTCTTCCCACAACGGTAACACATTACCTCCGTCTTGCAATCGAAACTTTTGTGACCCGGCTTGCCACAGGTGTAGCACACTATATCAGCGGAAGCACCTCCCCCACTAGGCTTCTTACCCTCAGAAAATTTCTTACCAGCACCTGCCTTCCACTTATTTTTACCCCCAGACACATCATATGGTTTGCCCCTAAACTGAGTATTCCTCTTTTCTTTCCCAATCTTGTAGGCAGCAGAACTGTCTTCTTCATAAATTCTACTCTTGTCAACTAGTCTAGCAAAATCGCGTATCTCATGATACCCAATTGCCTTCTTAATGTCAGGTCGCAGGCCACTTTCAAATTTCACACATTTAGAGAACTCTGAATCAGCATCATTGGCGTAGTAAGGACAGAATTGAGCCAGCTCTTCAAATTTGGCTGCATACTCAGCCACAGTCTTATTTCCCTGTTTCAATTCTAGAAATTCTACCTCTTTCTTGGCCCGAACGTCTTCAGGGTAGTACTTTCTTTTAAACTCTCTTGTGAAGACATCCCAAGTAACCTCTTCACCAGCAGTGTTCAACCTATGCAGCATCCCTAACCACCACTTGTCAGCCTCTTCCGCCAGCATGTGCGTCCCAAACTTCACTTGCTGGGCAGCAGTGCAATCCATAACTCGGAATATCCGCTCTATCTCATTCAGCCACGACAAGGCTCCATCGGGATCATACCGACCCTTGAAGGTGGGTGGGTTTTCCCTCTGAAACGTTGCCAGGTTACGGGCATTCACATCGGCAGCATTGTGTTGATTTCCAACAGCTTGGGCTATGGCCTGCAGAGCAGCAGCCAAAGCAGCATCATCCCTTCTAGCCATCTCAACCTAGCACTGCAGCATAAACGACAATTTAGAACTAAAACAAAACACCTAATTGTCATACACAATATGACAGACAGACATACTTGGTCGGACAGACCGAACTTTTGCTCTGATACCACTAATGTAACACCCCATTCTACCCGGCTAATTTCCATAGAGATCAGAGTTTCAAAATTTCTTTTTGAATGGAATGCTACACACGTACTTGATGTAACCATTCACAATACGCAACACCATTTAATAAATTAAGGTACTCTTGATTTTACCAACAAAATCCACGCATAATAATTTGAACGACTCGCAGCGGAAAAATAACGTAAACTCAAAATGCCAAACAACGGCCTCATCGGAAACATTAGGTCAATGCACACGAAAATCAACAACAATTAAATATCATGAGAAGTCCTAAGCCAACCCCCTAGGTGTCACGTATCAGAGCAGACCGACTCGGGAGTGAAAGGAGTAAGCCTTCACTCAGGACTACCTGTGGTAAACAACAACAGAAGGGTGAGTCTCAACTACATAATAAAGATTATAATAAGAAGTATATTACATCATAGCATCACACTCACACAGTCACACAGTAGCATAGTCTATACAATCACCAACTAGCATGCTTATCATGAGGATGTATGCAAACCAGTTATGCATGTGGTACCATTTTCCCAGACCGCAGCCTTATCATCATATTATCAACTCAGACCGCAGCCTTATCATTTCAATTTAGAACTCAGACCGCAGCCTTATTATCATAATTAACAACTCAGACCGCAGCCTTATGTATGCATGAGACTCCATGACAAAACCACAATCATAATTATTAACAACACGGTCCATGTATCCTATATCACATCTTTAATTAATCTTAGTTTTAGCCCCCATGGCCTCATCACCAACCAACTCATTATTTTCTCCTCACAATCACGTCCCTAGGACTAGGATAACACTTAGGGACCAATCTAGCACCATTAGACCCGAAACTCAAACACAAGTCACGGGCGCCCCACTAGGCGCCCTAGGCGGCCACACTTGGCGCCCACACCACACCCAAACGCACAAACATAGTAGACCACCTTAAAAATTGAAACCGCTCTAGCCAAAATGTTCAAAATGGGATTTGGTCACGTGAATACAGAAATTGGCTAAGTAAAATATGCTCAGAACATGATGTGTGCACAAGGCACCCCCAAAACAAGTCAAAATGATGCCCAATAGGACAACTTTCAAACCACAAGTGCAAATCTGGAAATTCTTTAGCCAAAACACTTAAAATATGATTTTGTCAGGTGAATACAAAGTTTGGCTCGGTAAAATATGCTCAGAACATGATGTGTGCACAAGGCACCCCTAAAACAAGTCAAAATGATGTCCAACCGGACAATTTCAAAACCACAAGTGAAAATCCAGAAATTCTTTAGCCAAAGTGTTTTAAATAACATTTGGTCAGGTCAATTCAAAGTTTGGCTCGGTAAAATATGCTCAGAAAATGATGTGTGCACAAGGCACCCCTAAAACAAGCCAAAATGATGCCCAACCGGACAATTTCAGAACCACAAGTGAAAATCCAGAAATTCTTTAGCCAAAGTGTTTTAAATAACATTTGGTCAGGTCAATACAAAGTTTGGCTCGGTAAAATATGCTCAGAAAATGATGTGTGCACAAGGCACCCCTAAAACAAGCCAAAATGATGCCCAACCGGACAAGTTCAGAACCACAAGTGAAAATCCAGAAATTCTTTAGCCAAAGTGTTTTAAATAACATTTGGTCAGGTCAATACAAAGTTTGGCTCGGTAAAATATGCTCAGAAAATGATGTGTGCACAAGGCACCCCTAAAACAAGCCAAAATGATGCCCAACCGGACAATTTCAGAACCACAAGTGAAAATCCAGAAATTCTTTAGCCAAAGTGTTTTAAATAACATTTGGTCAGGTCAATACAAAGTTTGGCTCGGTAAAATATGCTCAGAAAATGATGTGTGCACAAGGCACCCCTAAAACAAGCCAAAATGATGCCCAACCGGACAATTTCAGAACCACAAGTGAAAATCCAGAAATTCTTTAGCCAAAGTGTTTTAAATAACATTTGGTCAGGTCAATACAAAGTTTGGCTCGGTAAAATATGCTCAGAAAATGAGTTTGCCCAAAAACATGATTTATGCGCCTTGCCTAAGCATAGACAGCAACTTGGCGCCTCCCCAGGCGCCACAGGGCAGCAACACAGGCGCCCTGCCCAGAACACACACACGCCCAGCAACAGTAAACAGCGCCCAGCGCGCCAATTCCCCCCCCCAGCACTTGGCGCCCAGGCGCCCCATCACAACCAAACACCAATTCTCAATTATTTTTCCAAAACTCAAAATACCACAACAATCACAAATCACACTGCACTTTTTCCAGCAACATCCAATCTCACATATATAAATCAAGAACACTTCAAAGCACAAAATTAACACATGAAATCCAAACCTTAGCATAGGGAAATCAAATCAATCACACTAATTATCAATTCCAACTAACCTAAACAATTCTAACAATTAACAAGTAGTGTCAAGTGGGGTCCTATGGTTTACATACAACCTATTATATTCTCTATTATAGAGTGAGACTCCCCTAACCTTGATTATGACGAGCTAGAGCCTTTTCCACCGAAGCACCGACAAATCACCGAAATCAAGAAGCTCCTCCTTTTCACACAATCACGCCCTTTCTCTCTTTCCCTAGGAGCATTGCGAATTGATCAAAATAGAAAGGGTTAGGGAAATTCGAAACCTAAGCAATTGATAGAGAAAGGAAATCGAATCATAGGAGATTATGAACCCTTACCTAGGAGCAAGGCGCACAAACCCTAACTCCAAGCTTGAAATCGCCCTTCCTTCTCTTCTCCTCTCTTCGACTTTCTTTCTTTTCCTCTCTATTTCGACTTTCTTTCTTTCCTTTGACACTAGTGGGGCGCGACCTAGACCCCTAGTGTCTAAAGAGCGCCTAAGCCAACGGGCTTGGGCCTCTTGGGCCGTCACTTGAAATTCCGGTATTACCAACGCCATCCCCTTCAATTAAAATAAAAATACCATATCATCACATAATAAAATAAAATAGTGTAACACTTTAAATAATTTAATCAATTACTTAATTAAATTATTTTAGGGTGTTACACTTGAGGTATTGAAAGAGAAGAAGCTTTATGCTAAGTTGTCCAAATGCGAGTTCTGGCTGCATGAGGTAAGCTTTCTGGGTCATATTATTTCTAGTGATGGCATAGCTGTAGACCCAGCCAAGGTTGATGCAGTGTTACAGTGGGAGAGCCCAAAGTCTGCGACTGAGATCAGGAGTTTCTTGGGATTGGCTGGTTACTACAGGAGGTTCATTGAGGGTTTCTCAAAACTAGCCCTTCCGTTGACTCAATTGACATGTAAAGGGAGAGCTTTTGTTTGGGATGCTAAGTGTGAAGAGAGTTTCCAAGAGTTGAAGAAGAGATTGACAACATCTCCGGTGTTAGTGTTGCCCGTGCCGGATCAACCGTTTGTGGTATATTGTGATGCTTCCAGAATGGGCTTAGGGGGCGTATTGATGCAGGATGGGAAGGTAGTCGCTTATGCGTCCAGACAGTTGCGGACTCATGAGAAGAACTACCCTACTCATGATTTGGAATTGGCTGCTATTGTGTTTGCGCTAAAGATTTGGAGGCACTATTTGTATGGCACTAGATTCGAGGTATTCAGCGACCACAAGAGTTTGAAATACTTGTTTGATCAGAAGGAGCTGAATATGAGGCAGAGGCGTTGGTTAGAGCTGCTGAAAGATTATGATTTTGGCTTAAACTATCACCCCGGCAAAGCTAATGTCGTGGCTGATGCTTTAAGTCGAAAGACTTTGCATATGTCAGCAATGATGGTAAAAGAGTTGGAGTTGATTGAGCAATTCCGCGACATGAGTCTGGTTTGTGAAGTGACACCGCGAAGTGTTAAGCTGGGTATGCTGAGGATTGGTAATGACTTTTTGGTTAGTATCAGAGACGCCCAGAAATTAGATGTGAAGCTGGTTAACTTGTTAGTGGCGGGTGATCAGAATGTGGATGGGGATTTCAGGTTGGATTCCCAGGGTGTGTTGAGATTTAGAGATAGGATCTGTGTTCCCGATGATATTGAGATGAAGAAGATGATCCTGGAGGAGAGTCATAGGAGCAAGCTAAGTATTCATCCAGGGGCTACAAAGATGTACCATGACTTGAAGAAATTATTCTGGTGGCCTGGTATGAAGAAAGATGTAGCACGGTTTGTGTATGCCTGTTTGACTTGCCAGAAGTCAAAGGTTGAGCACCAGAAGCCTGCGGGGTTGATGCAACCTTTAGATGTTCCGGAATGGAAATGGGATAGCATTTCCATGGATTTTGTGACTGGGTTACCAAGAACCGTTCGGGGGTTTGATTCTATTTGGGTGATCGTGGATAGGTTGACGAAGTCTGCTCACTTCCTTCCTATCAACATCACATATCCGGTATCGAGATTGGCTGAGATATATATTCAGGTAATTGTAAAGTTGCATGGTGTCCCGAAGAGTATTGTATCTGACAGAGATCCGAGATTTACTTCGGAGTTTTGGGGAAGCTTGCAGGAGGCATTGGGGTCCAGATTGAGGTTGAGTTCAGCCTATCATCCTCAGACTGATGGGCAGACAGAGAGAACCATTCAGTCATTGGAGGACTTATTGAGATCGTGTGTTTTGGAGCAGGGAGGTGCGTGGGATACACACCTTCCATTAATTGAGTTTACTTACAACAACAGCTACCATTCAAGTATAGGTATGGCTCCTTACGAGGCACTGTATGGGCGGAGGTGTAGAACTCCTGTGTGTTGGCATGAGTCTGGAGAGAGTGTTGTTCTTGGACCTGAATTGGTGAGAGAGACTACTGAGAAGATAAAAATGATCAGGGAGAAAATGAAAGAGTCTCAAAGTCGGCAAAAGAGTTACCATGATAGGAGGAGAAAAGATTTGGAATTTCAGGCTGGTGAGCATGTTTTCTTGAGGGTCACGCCTATGGCTGGTGTTGGGCGTGCACTTAAAGCCAAGAAGTTGACTCCTAGATTTATTGGACCGTACCAGATCACCGAGAGGGTCGGAAAGGTTGCTTATAGGGTGGCTTTACCACCTAACCTTTCGAACTTGCACGACGTATTTCACGTGTCGCAACTTCGGAAGTACATTCCGGACCCGTCTCATGTGATCCATATGGATGATATTGAGGTGCGAGATAATCTCACTGTGGAGACTATGCAAGTGAGGATTGATGATAGAGAAGTGAAGGTGCTGAGAGGGAAAAGCATTGCTTTAGTGAAGGTGGTGTGGTTGGGAGCTACCGGTGAGAGCGTGACTTGGGAACTGGAGAGTAGGATGCGGGAATCCTACCCAGAGCTATTTGATTCAGGTATGAATTTCGAGGACGAAATTTCCTAAGTGGGGGAGAGTTGTAACACCCTAAAATAATTTAATTAAGTAATTAATTAAATTATTTAAAGTGTTGCACTAATTTTATTATTATATGATGATATAGTATTTTATTTTAATTGAAGGGGATGGCATCGGAAATACCGGTATTGCAAATGACGGCCCAAGAAGCCCAAGCCCGTTGGCTTAGGCGCTCCTTAGGCACTAGGGGTCTAGGTCGCGCCTCATTAGTGTCAAAAGAAAGAAAGAAAGTCGAAGGAGAGAAGAAAAGAAAGAAAGTCGAAGGAGAAGAGAAGGAAGGAGCGACTTCAAGCTTGGAGTTAGGGTTTGTGCATCTTGATCCTAGGTAAGGGTTCCTACTCTTTTATGATTCGATTTCCTTTCTCTATCAAGCGCTTAAGTTTCGTTTTCCCTAACCCTCCCTATTGTTGTTCAATTTGCGAATGGTCCAAGAGAAAGAGAGAGAGGGCGTATTCGTGGATAAGGGAAGAAGAAGGAGAAGAATTTTTGTTGCGGTAGTTTGTCGGTGCTTCGTGGAAAGAGCTCTAGTTCGTCACAATCAAGGTTAGGGGAGTCTCACTCTATAATAGAGAGTATAATAGGTTGTATGTAAACCATAGGATCCCACTTGACCTTACTTGTTAATTGTTAGATTTGTTTAAGTTAGTTGAAATTGATAATTGGTGATTAATTCGATTTCCCTATGCTAATGTTAGATTTCAAGTGTTGATTTTGTACCTTGATGTGTTCTTAATATATATATGTGAAATTGAATGTGGTTGGGCTGAGCATAATGCATTTTGTAATTGTTGTGGTAGTTTGGTTTGGAAAATAATGAAGAATTTGGTGTTTTGGTTGTGTTGGGGCGCCTGGGCGCCAAGTGCTGGGGGGGGGGGGGGGGGGGGGGGAAATTGGCGCACTGGGCGCTGTTTCTGTTGCTGGGTGTGTGGGTGTTCTGGGCAGAGCGCCTATGTTGCTGCCTGTGGCGCCTGGGGTGGCGCCAGGTTGCTGCCTATGCTTATGCAAGGCGCATAAAACATGTTTTTGAATAAACTCATTTTCTGAGCATATTTTCCCGAGCCAAATTTTGTATTCACCTGACCAAATCATATTTTAAGCACTTTGGCTAAGGAATTTCCAGATTTGCACTTGTGGTTTTGAAATGGTCCTATTGGGCATCATTTTGGCTTGTCTAAGGGGTGTCTTGTGTGCACTTCAATTTCTAAACAGTTTTTACCGAGCCAAATTTTGTATTCACCTGACCAAATCATATTTTAAGTACTTTGGCTAAGGAATTTCCAGATTTGCACTTGTGGTTTTGAAATGGTCCTATTGGGCATCATTTTGGCTTGTCTAAGGGGTGTCTTGTGTGCACTTCAATTTCTAAACAGTTTTTACCGAGCCAAATTTTGTATTCACCTGACCAAATCATATTTTAAGCACTTTGGCTAAGGAATTTCCAGATTTGCACTTGTGGTTTTGAAATGGTCCTATTGGGCATCATTTTGGCTTGTCTAAGGGGTGTCTTGTGTGCACTTCAATTTCTAAACAGTTTTTACCGAGCCAAATTTTGTATTCACCTGACCAAATCATATTTTAAGCACTTTGGCTAAGGAATTTCCAGATTTGCACTTGTGGTTTTGAAATGGTCCTATTGGGCATCATTTTGGCTTGTCTAAGGGGTGTCTTGTGTGCACTTCAATTTCTAAACAGTTTTTACCGAGCCAAATTTTGTATTCACCTGACCAAATCATATTTTAAGCACTTTGGCTAAGGAATTTCCAGATTTGCACTTGTGGTTTTGAAATGGTCCTATTGAGTATCGTTTTGACTTGTCTAAGGGGTGTCTAGTGTGCAATTCAATTTCTGAGCATAATTTACCGAGCCAAATTTTGTATTCACGTGACCAAATCCCATTTTGAACATTTTGGCTAGAGTGGTTTTAATTTTTAGGTGACCTATAGTGGTTGTGTTTTTGGGTGTTTGTGTTGGGCGCCAAGTGTGCTGCCCATGGTGCCAAGTGGTACGTCCGTGCCTTGTCTTTTGGTTTTGATCCTAATAGTAACAGATTGATCCCTAGATGCTAGCTTAGTCATAGAGACGTGATTGAAATGAGAAAATAGTGAGTTGATTGATGATGAGGCCATGGGGGCTAAAACCAAGATTTATTAAATATGTGATATAGGATGCATGGACCGTGTTGGTAGGGATTATGATTGTGGTTTTGTCATGGAGTCTCATGCATACATAAGGCTGCGGTCTGAGTTTTAAATTATAATGATAAGGCTGCGGTCTGAGTTCTAAATCAAAATGTTAAGGCTGCGGTCTGAGTTGATTTTATGATAAGGCTGCGGTCTGGGAAAATGGTACCACATGCATAACTGTATTGCATACATCCTCATGATAAGCATGCAAGTTGTGGATTGTATGAACTATGCTACTGTGTGACTGTATGAGTGTGATGCTATGATGGAATATATTTCTTATTATAGTCTTTATTATGTAAATGAGACTCACCCTTCTGTTGTTGTTTACCACAGGTAGTCCTGAGTGAAGGCTTACTCCTTTCACTCCCGAGTCGGTCTGCTCTGATACGTGACACCTAGGGGGTTGGCTTAGGATTTCTAATGTTATTTAATTGTTGTTGGATTTTATATGCATTGATCTAATGATTTCCGATGAGGCCGTTGTTTGGCATTTTGAGTTTATGTTATTTTTCCGCTGCGAGACATCTAAATTATAATGTGTGGATTTTGTTGGTGAAATCAAGAGTACCCTAATTTATTAAATGGTGTTGCGTATTGTAAAGGTATAAGGAAGGCTTAGATTCAATTGATCGTTGTTAGATTAAGTGCGTGTGTAGCATTCCATTCAAAAAAAGAAATTTTGAAACTCTGATCTCTATGAAAAATAGCCGGGTAGAATGGGGTGTTACAGTTACCTTTCTGATTTTTCCTGATGTAGCCCTAATAAGTGACTACGGATCATATTTTAACATGAACTTAGCACAACACCTCGAAGTCCGCCTTAGCTAAGGATAGGACGTCTCAGTGAACCCATCCCCACTAATCCAAGTGAGCAACATGAGAGCCTAGGTTCTGGGGCTCATGACTTCCCCTCCCCTAGTATGCTAATAACTGGAGGATTGTCACCCTCGATATACACAAGGTATACCATCTACCTTTCCCCGAGGGAAAGTAACTTGAATTGTGTTTACATGAATTGAGAGTTTTTATGTCTTTATAGACTTACAATCAATTAGCTTACATGACATGATGAACCTGAAGTTCGTTAGCTTAACCTAATTGGACTCAAGGTCCGTTAACATTTCTTGACTTATATTCTCTCGCGTTCTCTAAGTACGGTTTTCTGTTACGTTCATAACACACGAGTTTTCTATCAAACATGTTTAATTCCATGATATCAATACATTTCCATTGTTGGGAAACCTTGGGGAATGGATTATAAGGGGATTGGAATCATTCGGAATGGACTAGAAGGAGTTTTGAAACAGGAAATCAGAAGGTCACGCACAACCCGTGCGGCGCACGACCCATGGCATTTCAAAGAAAAGAGGTGAAGTTTCAGAACCAGGCGCACGACCCGTGCGCAGTTAAAATACTTTTCGCGCACAGTCACAGATGGGGGCGCACGATCCATGCGCAGAGGCACCCGATCCGTGCGTCTCCATCAGTTTTCCAGAAAACTGTATTTTCAAAGGCATTTCCGTTCCGTTCCGATTCCAATTTCCCTTCCGATCGAGACCCAAACTTAAACACACATTATAGCAGTATAATACTGCAGGCACATTCAATCCAATCCAGCACATTTCAACAATCAAGCACATCACTTATCGTTTAAAATCACAGTTTTAGAAAACGGTTTGCGATTCATTTCCTGTCGAGACTAAAAACACACAACACTTAATTTTCGAAAATGTGGAGACTCAGAACACAAACGCATTCCCTAAGCGAGTTATAGAACTCACTGTATTGTGATGAAAATCACAAGCAACGAAGCCCCGTGAATCCAAATGACAATGCAACCTCACGAACGGTCCCCGTATCGATTCTATGCTATCTAAACCGCTCCAAAACTGACGCAATTGAACCGAACCCGAATTCCAGCAACTACAATCCACTCTATTATGTCAATCTACAAGGCGGGTGCTTGTTCATTCTAGTATTGCTCTGGGTTTGACATGCATTCTTCAAAACTTCATTTTTGACTAAGTGGAGCTTTGGTGTTCTTCAATGGTGATTTGTGATGGAGGAAGATGATGGCTTTAAAAGTGGTATCAGCAGAAAGAGGAGAAGAAATGGAAGTGAATGGTGAGGAAAAACTAGACATGCATTGACAGATGGAGCTTGGCGTTGCTCCTCCCTCCTCCCTCACGTTTTCCACTCTCACTCTCAAGCTCTCTCTATCCTTTGAAGTTCTGATTCCAGCAACAAAAACAAGTGGGAGTGAGTGATGGTCAGCTGAGATGTTTTGATGAAGGAAGATAAATGACTGGGGTGGTAAAGACCAAACTGTCCCTCACTTACTATGTATAAGGACCACTATGCCCTCCAGCAACTTATCCACTCCTTAACACCATGACATAATCTAATTTTTCTAACTTGGCTTAACTTTTAATTTCTTAAACACCAACAATTAGTTATACCAAAGGCACTACCCCATAGTAAGTTAAATTAAGCTTAGCCAATCAATTCATAACTAAAGTCCTTATGCTAAATATTAAATTAGCTAATATTTCGCATTAACCTCTCTCTAAATTTAAATAAATTAAATTATGTATTTAGGGGATGTTACAATCTCATTTTTTATGTGTTGTTGTTTTACAGAGAAACAGGGAAAGTGGAGACCGCAGAGGCTTGAGTAGGTTGAGCTCGGATGGTTGCTGATGACTTAGCTATATGCTAAACTTTATATCTTTCCTTGTCATCTGTGTATCAAGAAATTTTGTCTTTAGCGTTATGTATTTGTTTCTTCCTTCTTGTATGATACTGAAGACTGTAGTTCACAAATGGTTTTTGGTTTGAGAACCGACATGGTCTTATTTATGTTTAAGACTGTCTTGTTGTTATTCAGCGAAAAATTTATAGTGGTGTTCAGTATCTAAACAGGAAATAATATCTATGATGTATTCGAGATGGTGCATGTAACACCCCAAATTTAATTAAATATTTATTTAGTATTTATTTAATTAATAAAATAGGATTTGGGTGTTAGAAATAATAATAAAATAATTGGTGGTTTTAATTAGTAGAAATATAAATGTTGAGAGGTATTAAAATAATTAGGGGATTTATTTGGTTAATTAGGAGGTGGCATAACTTAATTATCCAATTAGGTTTAAGTGGTAGAAGAAAAGCCCATGACCCAATCCCTTGATCCTAGGCGCCTATATATGTTTAAGAGTTAGGGTTTAGGTCATTCATTCACACCTTTTAGAAAACAATCAAGAGATTTTGAAGGAGAGGCTTAAGGAAAAGCTAGGAGAGGAGTGTACGGCCAGCAAGAGAGGAGGGAGGAGCTTGGTAATTTCGTTGCTAGTGATCATCCAAGGAGGAATCTCGTTAGATCTAAGGAAGAGGAGAGGAGGGTTGTGCTTTCTCAATTGGTGACTCGATCTCCAAGTTTAGTGCTCATCTAATTTCAAGGTAAGGGGGAGATTCTCTAACCTAATGGGTTTTTCATGATAGGGTTTATGGGAATAGGCACTTAGTTGCCATGAATATGTCGATTTGATGTAACTTGCATGATTGAATTCCTTTATGTTGCCATACTTAGATCTATGCAAATTTATGATGATTATGATGATGGGCATGTTGATTTCCTTTGTGTGATGAATGATTGCATGCCTCTTCAATTTTCTATGTTTGATTGTTGATTATGGTTGCTAATTACGAAAATTTAGTGTTGATGTTGTTTATAACATGATCGCATGCCAACTACTTGTTTTATTGATTTTGTGGCATTGGAGTGATTTTTGATGATTATGATGATGGCCAAGTAGCCCAATGATTTTGATTTAATGATTGGCTTGATGGATTTTATTTGGGGATTTAAAGTGTTAGGATGATTTGGTGAAAAATATGATTTGGGATGGGCCCTAGGCGCCCTTAGATGTTGCTGGAAAATTCTGGGTACGGTTTTGGTGCAAGTTCAGTAATTCGGTGATCGTGAATGTTCTAGTTGTCTAAAAATTATATGGTTTGTCTTTTTGAAAACTAGACACAATTACCTACAAATTAGGCACTGGGTTTACTAAATTTCACTGAGAAACAAGGGAGAAAGTTTGATTTCAAAATGACTAAACCATTCTGTCCGAATTCTGGTACTAGTGTTGTAAATTGAAAAACTGTACTTACTGAACACTCTTTTCGAAAAACTGAACTTAGGAATGAAAACTACACACATAGAGCTTTCCAACGAGTATTCATTTGTTGAAATCCGATGTCGTTTGCTATTTTAATTAATTCGCCAAAATACGTGGTTTCTGCGTCTGTTCCGTAGCCAAGGGCGCATGGCGCCCTGCTCCGTGTGTTGTTCGTGTCTGTTGCGCATTGGCCTGACTTCGTTACCCGTTTCGCCCGACTTCGTTGCTGTTCCGTGTTGTCCGCGTCAGTTGCGCCCTTTGCGCCTGACTTTGTTTCTGGCCGTTGGCGCCCGTTGCGCCCGTGGCCGTTCCGGTTTTGGTGGATTTTTCCTAAAATTGTTTTGGTCATATCTTTTGACTCGGTTATCCGTTTTGAACGTTTCAAAATGCGTTGTGAAGCTTATTCAGGTGCCCACCTGAATATTCTAATTTCTTGGCAGTATGAACTATTTTCCGACGTTGGTCTCTGGTGTTGTCAAAGGTGTCCGTTTAGGCGTTTTGGTGTCTCAAAATATTTTAGAAAATTATTATATTTGAAAATTGTCATTGAAAACTATTTTGAGTGCGTAAGGCCGATGATGTCCTTTGGTGTCTACTGACGATGTTTGATGTTTGATAATTATTGACGATGCGTTGATGTTTACTGACGATGATATGACAGACGATGTGCCTATTTTATTGGCAATATAACAGACGATGGGTCTATGACCAAAATGATAATAATTGTTGTGTTGCTGATGATTGCTTTAGTGCGTTGTTCATGGTGTCACATGCATTCCATATGCATTACTACAGACGATGGGGCTTCGGCCTAAAATTACAGACGATGAGGCTTCGGCCTAAAATTTACAGACGATGATTACAGACGATGATTGGTACCACATGCATCTGCATTTTCATGCATGTTCTCATGACTGACGATTGTTTGATGTTACTGACGATGGCTTATACTACTGCTGATGATTTGTGTACTGACGATGATGCAATTGACTGTTGTGCCCTTAATGTGATAAATGCCTGTTCTGCCCTTGATATTGTATGTGATGTTTTGTAGTTGACGTGGTAGACATAGGTGTCATATTCTATCATATGCCCTATCATTTATTCCTATTATGTGTGAGATATCTCACCCCCTTTCTGTGGTATGTTTACAGGTGAGTTCGAGTGAAGGCATTTTACCTTCACGTAGTCGGGTCGGTGTCTGCTCTGAAATGTAGCACTCGGCGTTGGACAATAGAGTCATTTGTGGCCATTTGATTAGTTTGCTAGGATGTTATGGTTGTTAAATGTTTTTATTTATTCATTTATTTCTATTGGTTTTTGGAGGAAATGTGACACTCCTTTTGGTGTAATAAAAGAAAAAGATTTTTTTTTGCGTACTCTGGTTTTTTTTCGTCAAATAAACAAAGGGGTAGAAGAAGGGGTGTTACAGTGCACTTAGGTATTTCTACCTGTTAGAAATACCGGGGTGTACTAGAGTCATGTCATTTGATATTAAAGACATAATTTGGATTAAGTCCGGATGAATTATGGGGTTAGGAAAATACATTTGTAAATATGAAGAACCATTTTCAAGAGAATCTTGGATAGGTAAACACTTGGACATTCGAGATGAAAAATCAGAAATAGGTATAATAGAGTGAAGTTGTTTTAGGCGAGCACTGCATAGTTTGTGTCAACATGAACCTTGAAGTTAAAAAAGTCGCTAAACGACCCTTTTTCAAGGGATCCGAAATAAGCCATTTTGGAATTACTCAATGGGGGGAAAATAACTTCCTATGAAAAAAAGGAGATAGTTATTTGGAAATGATTTCCCTAAAGTTAATAATAATTAAATAAAAAGAGTAGACAAATAACTAAAAAGTAGATATTAAAAAAAGAAGTTACGATAATTAATTCTAAGAAAATCTAAAATTTATAATTTCAACTTAATAATATGTTTAATGATATAAAACTAGTATGATTAAGTTAGTCAAAAAGAAATTAAATTATCTAATGATATACCAATAAATAAATCAATAGATTATATTACGTTTAGTATTTTAGAATTACATAAATTATCATGTCAATGAATTACTTAATTAGTAGAATAGTCTATGTCAAATTTTTCTAAATTGTGTTGAGTGTTGAACAGAGCTATATTCTATAAAATCAAGTTTACACTAAAGTTAATGCAAATTCATTATTTTTTGATGTCACATTAAAATTCTATAAAAAATTTATTTAATTTATTTTAAAATTAAGTCTTACAAACTTTCAAAACTTTACGCTATTTTAGGTATCCACGTCCCTTTTTTGCAAAACCTCTCTCTCTCTCTCTCAATATATATATATATATATATATATATATATATATATATATATATATCTAAATATATAAATATATAAATAATTCTCAATTTAATTTAAGAGAATTTGTCTTAGACTATCCTATTCTATGAATGATTTATTGACTCGGTAATAAATGTAATTCTAAAATATGTTGTTTTGATTTTATTGATATATCATCAGACGATTTAATTTCCTTTTTACTGACCTAAATAATTTAGTTTTATATCATTAAGTAAATCATTAGCTTCAAATTACAAACTATTAATTTACTTAGCGTTAATCATCATAATTTTTTTTACATATAACTTGATAACGATTCGGAAACTATTTTCAATTAATTATTCTTAAATTTATTGAACTCATTTCAAAAGTACTCCCAATTTTTTTTATTGATCCAATGTTTTCAAATTTTAATTATTCAGGTCAAAAAATTATTATATCAATTAATTATTTTTTATATTTAAATGTCCACCGTCAATATATATGATTTTCTTTATTCAAGCTGGGAAGCTACTTTGTCTTCTATATATATAGATATGGTCCTTGAAGGACACAATTTTCAACGGTTAGTTTACATTGAAATATACCATCTAGTGTTTTTTCATATCCCTACCTAATCCTCCCTATCCTAGTTCTTTTATCTTTCTAGGGACAATCCATTCCCTTTTATCATGACGTCCAACCCACATTCTTTCATTAATGAAGTAAATTTCGCTCTTAGAGGAATGTCTAGAGGGCATATTTTGAATCCCTTGAAAAAGGGATGTTTGCGCACTTATTAACATCATGGTTCGTGCTTCACAAAAACTATGCATTTTTCATTTGCAACTACCTCACTTTATTTGACCTATTTCTCACTTTTCATCTCAATTTTTGAAGTTTTTACCTATCTGGAATTTTCTTGAAAATAGTTCTTCATATTTACAAATGTATTTTCTTAACCCGATAGTTTATTGTGTTAACCCAGTCAATGATGTCAAGTTTAATATCATATGCCATGACTCTAGTACCAAACTTTTATTAGGTTTAATATCATATGCATGTTTCAGGGATATGATATTAAATCACAGGAATGTGGACTTTGATAATGGAAAACGTAATGAGTGTTTTGTACTAGAGTCATGTCATTTGATATTAAAGACATAATTTGGATTATGTCCGGATGAATTATGGGGTTAGGAAAATACATTTGTAAATATGAAGAACCATTTTCAAGAGAATCTTGGATATGTAAACACTTGGACATTCGAGATGAAAAATCAGAAATAAGTATAATAGAGTGAGGTTGTTTTAGGCGAGCACTGCATAGTTTGTGTCAACATGAACCTTAAAGTTAAAAAAGTCGCTAAACGACCCTTTTTCATGGGATCCGAAATAAGCCATTTCGGAAAAAAATTGGAATTGTCGTCATGATAAAATAGATTTTATTGTGCCTAGTAGGACACCAGATATGAACAAACACTAGATGGTAGATTTCAATGTAAACCAAACATGTATAATTTAGTTCGTTTGTGACGATATCTACATATAAAGAAGATAGAGAGTTTACTAGCCTATTCGGCCTTTAAATAGGCAAGAGAACAAAAAAGCATGAATATAGAAAATGATATTTATTAATGGTTGACATTTAAAATGATTTTTTTAATTAAATTTAATATTTGTTTTTACATGAATTTTTATGAAATAAAAACATTTAATTAATAAAAAGGAGATAATTCTTTTGAAATGATTTCCTTAAAGTTAATAATAATTAAATAAAAAGAGTAGACAAATAACTATAAAGTAGATATTAAAAAAAGAAGTTACGATAATTAATTCTAAGAAAATCTAAAATTTATAATTTCAAGTTAATTAAATGTTTAATGATATAAAACTAGTATAATTAAGTCAGTCAAAAAGAAATTAAATTATCTAACGATATACCAATAAATAAATCAATAGAATTACATAAAATATCGTGTTAATGATTTACTTAATTAGTAGAATAGTCTAAGTCAAAGTTTACACTACAGCTAATAGAAAGTCATTATTTTTTGATGTCACATTAACATTCAATAAAAAATTTATTTAATTTATTTTAAAATAAAGTCTTACAAACTTTCAAAACTTTACGCTATTTTAGGTATCCACGTCCCTTTTTTGCAAAACCTCTCTCTCTCTCTCAATATATATATATAAATATATAAATAATTCTCAATATAATTTAAGAGAATTTGTCTTAGACTATTCTATTCTATGAATGATTGACTCGGTAATAAATGTAATTCTAAAATATTTTGATTTGATTTTATTGATATATCATCAGACGATTTAATTTCCTTTTTACTGACCTAAATAATTTAGTTTTATATCACTAAGTAAATCTTTAGCTTCAAATTAAAAACTTTTAATTTACTTAGCGTTAATCATCATAATTTTTTTATATATAACTTGATAACGATTCGGAAACTATTTTCAATTAATTTTTCTTAAATTTATTGAACTCATTTCAAAAGTACTCTCAATTTTTTTTATTGATCCAATGTTTTCAAATTATAATTATTCAGGTCAAAAAATTATTATATCAATTAATTATTTTTTATATTTAAATGTCCACCGTCAATATATATGATTTTCTTTATTCAAGCTGGTAAGCTACTTTGTCTTCTATATATATAGATATGGTCATTGAAGGACACAATTTTCAATGGTTAGTTTATATTGAAATATACCATCCAGTGTTTTTTCATATCCCTACCTAATCCTCCCTATCCTAGTTCTTTTATCTTTCTAGGGACAATCCATTCCCTTTTATCATGACGTCCAACCCATATTCTTTCTTTAATGAAGTAAATTTCGCTCTTAGAGTAATGTCTAGAGGGCATATTTTGAATCCCTTGAAAAAGGGATGTTTGCGCACTTTTTAACATCATGGTTCGTGTTTCACAAAAACTATGCATTTTTCATTTGCAACAACCTCACTTTATTTTACCTATTTCTCACTTTTCATCTCAATTTTGGAAGTTTTTACCTATCTGGGATTTTCTTGAAAATGGTTCTTCATATTTACAAATGTATTTTCTTAACCCGATAGTTTATTGTGTTAACCCTGTCAATGATGTCAAGTTTAATATCATATGCCATGACTCTAGTACCAAACTTTTATTAGGTTTTCTATGATGAAAAGCCACGTTTCTGTGAATTAATATCATATGCATGTTTCAGGGATATGATATTAAATCACCGGAATGTGGACTTTGGTAATGGAAAACGTAATGAGTGTTTTGTACTAGAGTCATGTCATTTGATATTAAAGACATAATTTGGATTATGTCCGGATGAATTATGGGGTTAGGAAAATACATTTGTAAATATGAAGAACCATTTTCAAGAGAATCTTGGATATGTAAACACTTGGACATTCGAGATGAAACACTTGGACACTCTACATATAAATAGGCAAGAGAAAAAAAAAGCATGAATAAAGAAAATGATATTTATTAATAGTTGACATTTAAAATGATTTTTTTAATTAAATTTAATATTTGTTTTTACATTAATTTTTATGAAATAAAAAAATTTAATTAATAAAAAGGAGATAATTCCTTTGAAATGATTTCCTTAAAGTTAATAATAATTAAATAAAAAGAGTAGACAAATAACTATAAAGTAGATATTAAAAAAAGAAGTTACGATAATTAATTCTTAGAAAATCTAAAATTTATAATTTCAAGTTAATTAAATGTTTAATGATATAAAACTAGTATGATTAAGTCAGTCAAAAAGAAATTAAATTATCTAACGATATATAAGTAAATAAATCTATAGATTATATTACGTTTAGTATTTTAGAATTACATAAATTATCGTGTTAATGATTTACTTAATTAGTAGAATAGTCTAAGTCAAAGTTTACACTACAGCTAATGCAAATTCATTATTTTTTGATGTCACATTAACTTTCAATAAAAAATTTATTTAGTTTATTTTAAAATAAAGTCTTACAAACTTTCAAAACTTTACGCTATTTTAGGTATCCACGTCCCTTTTTTGCAAAACCTCTCTCTCTCTCTCTCTCTCAATATATATATATATATATATATATATATATATATATATATATATATTAATAGATAAATATATAAATAATTCTCAATATAATTTAAGAGAATTTGTCTTAGACTATTCTATTCTATGAATGATTGACTCGGTAATAAATGTAATTCAAAAATATTTTGATTTGATTTTATTGATATATCATCAGACGATTTAATTTCCTTTTTACTGACCTAAATAATTTAGTTTTATATCATTAAGTAAATCATTAGCTTCAAATTACAAACTTTTAATTTACTTAGCGTTAATCATCATAATTTTTTTATATATAACTTGATAACGATTCGGAAACTATTTTCAATGAATTATTCTTAAATTTATTGAACTCATTTCAAAAGTACTCCCAATTTTTTTTATTGATCCTATGTTTTCAAATTATAATTATTCAGGTCAAAAAATTATTATATCAATTAATTATTTTTTATATTTAAATGTCCACCGTCAATATATATGATTTTCTTTATTCAAGCTGGGAAGCTACTTTGTCTTCTATATATATAGATATGGTCCTTGAAGGACACAATTTTCAACGGTTAGTTTACATTGAAATATACCATCTAGTGTTTTTTCATATCCCTACCTAATCCTCCCTATCCTAGTTCTTTTATCTTTCTAGGGACAATCCATTCCCTTTTATCATGACGTCCAACCCACATTCTTTCTTTAATGAAGTAAATTTCGCTCTTAGAGGAATGTCTAGAGGGCATATTTTGAATCCCTTGAAAAAAGGATGTTTGCGCACTTTTTAACATCATGGTTCGTGCTTCACAAAAACTATGCATTTTTCATTTGCAACTACCTCACTTTATTTGACCTATTTCTCACTTTTCATCTCAATTTTTGAAGTTTTTACCTATCTGGAATTTTCTTGAAAATGGTTCTTCATATTTACAAATGTATTTTCTTAACCCGATAGTTTATTGTGTTAACCCAGTCAATGATGTCAAGATTAATATCATATGCCATGACTCTAGTACCAAACTTTTATTAGGTTTAATATCATATGCATGTTTCAGGGATATGATATTAAATCACAGGAATGTGGACTTTGATAATGGAAAACGTAATGAGTGTTTTGTACTAGAGTCATGTAATTTGATATTAAAGACATAATTTGGATTATGTCCGGATGAATTATGGGGTCTGGAAAATACATTTGTAAATATGAAGAACCATTTTCAAGAGAATCTTGGATATGTAAACACTTGGACATTCGAGATGAAAAATCAGAAGTAAGTATAATAGAGTGAGGTTGTTTTAGGCGAGCACTGCATAGTTTGTGTCAACATGAACCTTAAAGTTAAAAAAGTCGCTAAACAACCCTTTTTCATGGGATCCGAAATAAGCCATTTCGGAAAAAAATTGGAATTGTCGTCATGATAAAATAGATTTTATTGTGCCTAGTAGGACACCAGATATGAACAAACACTAGATGGTAGATTTCAATGTAAACCAAACATGTATAATTTAGTTCGTTTGTGACGATATCTACATATAAAGAAGATAGAGAGTTTACTAGCCTATTCGGCCTTTAAATAGGCAAGAGAACAAAAAAGCATGAATATAGAAAATGATATTTATTAATGGTTGACATTTAAAATGATTTTTTTAATTAAATTTAATATTTGTTTTTACATGAATTTTTATGAAATAAAAACATTTAATTAATAAAAAGGAGATAATTCTTTTGAAATGATTTCCTTAAAGTTAATAATAATTAAATAAAAAGAGTAGACAAATAACTATAAAGTAGATATTAAAAAAAGAAGTTACGATAATTAATTCTAAGAAAATCTAAAATTTATAATTTCAAGTTAATTAAATGTTTAATGATATAAAACTAGTATGATTAAGTCAGTCAAAAAGAAATTAAATTATCTAACGATATAGCAATAAATAAATCAAAAGATTATATTACGTTTTGTATTTTAGAATTACATAAAATATCGTGTTAATGATTTACTTAATTAGTAGAATAGTCTAAGTCAAAGTTTACACTACAGCTAATAGAAATTCATTATTTTTTGATGTCACATTAACATTCAATAAAAAATTTATTTAATTTATTTTAAAATAAAGTCTTACAAACTTTCAAAACTTTACGCTATTTTAGGTATCCACGTCCCTTTTTTGCAAAACCTCTCTCTCTCTCTCAATATATATATATATATATATATATAGAAATATATATATATATATATATATATAAATAATTCTCAATATAATTTAAGAGAATTTGTCTTAGACTATTCTATTCTATGAATGATTGACTCGGTAATAAATGTAATTCTAAAATATTTTAATTTGATTTTATTGATATATCATCAGACGATTTAATTTCCTTTTTACTGACCTAAATAATTTAGTTTTATATCACTAAGTAAATCATTAGCTTCAAATTACAAACTTTTAATTTACTTAGCGTTAATCATCATAATTTTTTTATATATAACTTGATAACGATTCGGAAACTATTTTCAATTAATTTTTCTTAAATTTATTGAACTCATTTCAAAAGTACTCTCAATTTTTTTTATTGATCCAATGTTTTCAAATTATAATTATTCAGGTCAAAAAATTATTATATCAATTAATTATTTTTTATATTTAAATGTCCACCGTTAATATATATGATTTTCTTTATTCAAGCTGGTAAGCTACTTTGTCTTCTATATATATATATATATATAGATATGGTCATTGAAGGACACAATTTTCAATGGTTAGTTTACATTGAAATATACCATCTAGTGTTTTTTCATATCCCTACCTAATCCTCCCTATCCTAGTTCTTTTATCTTTCTAGGGACAATCCATTCCCTTTTATCATGACGTCCAACCCACATTCTTTCTTTAATGAAGTAAATTCCGCTCTTAGAGTAATGTCTAGAGGGCATATTTTGAATCCCTTGAAAAAGGGATGTTTGCGCACTTTTTAACATCATGGTTCGTGTTTCACAAAAACTATGCATTTTTCATTTGCAACAACCTCACTTTATTTTACCTATTTTTCACTTTTCATCTCAATTTTTAAAGTTTTTACCTATCTGGGATTTTCTTGAAAATGGTTCTTCATATTTATAAATGTATTTTCTTAACCCGATAGTTTATTGTGTTAACCCTGTCAATGATGTCAAGTTTAATATCATATGCCATGACTCTAGTACCATACATTTATTAGGTTTTCTATGATGAAAAGCCACGTTTCTGTGATTTAATATCATATGCATGTTTCAGGGATATGATATTAAATCACAGGAATGTGGACTTTGATAATGGAAAACGTAATGAGTGTTTTGTACTAGAGTCATGTCATTTGATATTAAAGACATAATTTGGATTATGTCCGGATGAATTATGGGGTTAGGAAAATACATTTGTAAATATGAAGAACCATTTTCAAGAGAATCTTGGATATGTAAACACTTGGACATTCGAGATGAAACACTTGGACATTCTACATATAAATAGGCAAGAGAAAAAAAAAGCATGAATAAAGAAAATGATATTTATTAATGGTTGACATTTAAAATGATTTTTTTAATTAAATCTAATATTTGTTTTTACATTAATTTTTATGAAATAAAAACATTTAATTAATAAAAAGGAGATAATTCTTTTGAAATGATTTCCTTAAAGTTAATAATAATTAAATAAAAAGAGTAGACAAATAACTATAAAGTAGATATTAAAAAAAGAAGTTACGATAATTAATTCTTAGAAAATCTAAAATTTATAATTTAAAGTTAATTAAATGTTTAATGATATAAAACTAGTATGATTAAGTCAGTCAAAAAGAAATTAAATTATCTAACGATATACCAATAAATAAATCTATAGATTATATTACGTTTAGTATTTTAGAATTACATAAATTATCGTGTTAATGATTTACTTAATTAGTAGAATAGTCTAAGTCAAAGTTTACACTACAGCTAATGCAAATTCATTATTTTTTGATGTCACATTAACTTTCAATAAAAAATTTATTTAGTTTATTTTAAAATAAAGTCTTACAAACTTTCAAAACTTTACGCTATTTTAGGTATCCACGTCCCTTTTTTGCAAAACCTCTCTCTCTCTCTCAATATATATATATATATATATATATATATATATTAATATATAAATATATAAATAATTCTCAATATAATTTAAGAGAATTTGTCTTAGACTATTCTATTCTATGAATGATTGACTCGGTAATAAATGTAATTCTAAAATATTTTGATTTGATTTTATTGATATATCATCAGACGATTTAATTTCCTTTTTACGGACCTAAATAATTTAGTTTTATATCATTAAGTAAATCATTAGCTTCAAATTACAAACTTTTAATTTACTTAGCGTTAATCATCATAATTTTTTTATATATAACTTGATAACGATTCGGAAACTATTTTCAATTAATTATTCTTAAATTTATTGAACTCATTTCAAAAGTACTCCCAATTTTTTTTATTGATCCAATGTTTTCAAATTATAATTATTCAGGTCAAAAAATTATTATATCAATTAATGATTTTTTATATTTAAATGTCCACCGTCAATATATATGATTTTCTTTATTCAAGCTGGGAAGCTACTTTGTCTTCTATATATATAGATATGGTCCTTGAAGGACACAATTTTCAACGGTTAGTTTACATTGAAATATACCATCTAGTGTTTTTTCATATCCCTACCTAATCCTCCCTATCCTAGTTCTTTTATCTTTCTAGGGACAATCCATTCCCTTTTATCATGACGTCCAACCCACATTCTTTCTTTAATGAAGTAAATTTCGCTCTTAGAGGAATGTCTAGAGGGCATATTTTGAATCCCTTGAAAAAGGGATGTTTGCGCACTTTTTAACATCATGGTTCGTGCTTCACAAAAACTATGCATTTTTCATTTGCAACTACCTCACTTTATTTGACCTATTTCTCACTTTTCATCTCAATTTTTGAAGTTTTTACCTATTTGGGATTTTCTTGAAAATGGTTCTTCATATTTACAAATGTATTTTCTTAACCCGATAGTTTATTGTGTTAACCCAGTCAATGATGTCAAGTTTAATATCATGTGCCATGACTCTAGTACCAAACTTTTATTAGGTTTAATATCATATGCATGTTTCAGGGATATGATATTAAATCACAGGAATGTGGACTTTGATAATGGAAAACGTAATGAGTGTTTTGTACTAGAGTCATGTCATTTGATATTAAAGACATAATTTGGATTATGTCCGGATGAATTATGGGGTTAGGAAAATACATTTGTAAATATGAAGAACCATTTTCAAGAGAATCTTGGATATGTAAACACTTGGACATTCGAGATGAAAAATCAGAAATAAGTATAATAGAGTGAGGTTGTTTTAGGCGAGCACTGCATAGTTTGTGTCAACATGAACCTTAAAGTTAAAAAAGTCGCTAAACGACCCTTTTTCATGGGATCCGAAATAATCCATTTCGGGAAAAAATTGGAATTGTCGTCATGATAAAATACATTTGATTGTGCCTAGTAGGACACCAGATATGAACAAACACTAGATGATAGATTTCAATGTAAGCCAAACATGTATAATTTAGTTCCTTTGTGACGATTTCTACATATAAAGCAGATAGAGAGTTTACTAGCCTATTCGGCCTTTAAATAGGCAAGAGAAAAAAAAAGCATGAATAAAGAAAATGATATTTATTAATGGTTGACATTTAAAATGATTTTTTTAATTAAATTTAATATTTGTTTTTACATGAAGTTTTATGAAATAAAAACATTTAATTAATAAAAAGGAGATAATTCTTTTGAAATGATTTCCTTAAAGTTAATAATAATTAAATAGAAAGAGTAGACAAATAACTATAAAGTAGATATTAAAAAAAGAAGTTACGATAATTAATTCTAAGAATATCTAAAATTTATAATTTCAAGTTAATTAAATGTTTAATGATATAAAACTAGTATGATTAAGTCAGTCAAAAAGAAATTAAATTATCTAACGATATACCAATAAATAAATCAATAGATTATATCACGTTTAGTATTTTAGAATTACATAAATTATCGTGTTAATGATTTACTTAATTAGTAGAATAGTCTAAGTCAAAGTTTACACTACAGCTAATGCAAATTCATTATTTTTTGATGTCACATTAACATTCAATAAAAATTTTATTTGATTTATTTTAAAATAAAGTCTTACAAACTTTCAAAACTTTACGCTACTTTAGGTATCCACGTCCCTTTTTTGCAAAACCTCTCTCTCTCTCTCTCAATATATATATATATATATATATATATATATATATATATATAAATATATAAATAATTCTCAATATAATTTAAGAGAATTTGTCTTAGAGTATTCTATTCTATGAATGATTGACTTGGTAATAAATGTAATTCTAAAATATTTTGATTTGATTTTATT